>CM046875.1:590242369-590857369 GCA_025667525.1 Glebionis coronaria | reverse complement strand
CCATTCTAAACAATCTCGTTTACAAATCCGACACTTGGGTTTGAAAATAGACTCACAACCCTAAGTTTAGAAACAAAAATCAGTCCTTGACCATTTTCACAACTCATTCTATAGTACCCGAGATTCGATCCAAATATCGATAACAACTTCGGATTGTATCGATACTCGTCTCCCGGTACACGAATAATCAAAACATCATAACTTCGCGCTCGTTTAGAGCTAGAAGCTCTATCTTATATCAAATCGAAGCTAAAAGAATTATCTACAACCTCATCTAATTAGTTTGTTCATTATAAAACAGTAAGGTTGCCGAAATTGGCATTGGACCTACTGCCCTAAAATACCTTTTTAAAAACCTTACTAAATAAAATTTTCAACCAATTTTAATCAATCTCATATGCCTAATATCATCCTAATATAATTTTAAACAACTCATCTAACTCATAACACCCTTAGATGATCATACAAAATTTTACCCATTCATAAATCCATACATGCAAGCACTCAAAATTTCAAATATAATAATATTAACACCATATACAAGCATAGAAATAGATTAAACAACCTTGTTCTTCATCAAAATTTGAAAAGTTGTTGCATGTGTACAAAAATTACATCAAAATGATCCTCATCAAATTATAAGAGTGGGATATGAATTAGTTTTCATTGATTCAAAATAGAAATCAATGATCAAGGGTGTTTTTGTTTGGTGTTATGGACGGCAAGAACAAGAGGGAGAAAAGGGTGGGTGAGTTTTTGTGAAAATGAATTTTTTATTTAAAGTTGCTAGTGGAAAATCTATTTATAGTGGGGTGGAGGGGTAGATTTTGCCAATTTGTGATAGTTTTGGTCCAAAATGAAATTAAATAGTTGTAAGGGTGGAAAATGTAAATTGTCAATTTTGAAAATATTTACGAGGCTCGGGTTTCGTAAAAATACTTTTCAAAAGTTAAAACGCACTCAAAATGTGATAATAATATGATCCCGGTTCGACTTAATACGAACTTAAAATAAAAACGTCAAAAATATAAACATCGAGACAAAAAATGATAAAACATAAAATCTCGGGCATCCGTCGATATCATGGTCACTAATAATCCTCGCTATTAGTAAAAAGATAAAAATAAAACCTCCAACGTCGGTTTTAAATAAAACCATCAATCGTCATTCCATTCAACTCATCAAAAATTTCAAAATCATTCGTAAAAATAATATTATATAATATTAAATAAACGACCTCGGGTTTGGGTTGTCACATCCTACCCTCCTAAAAGAGAGCGACGTCCCGGCGCTCGGCCCCTCTTATATTCACATCCCATACCTCCAGAACAAAAGAGAACTCTTTTCCTTAAAGAAATTCTCATGCTTCCTTCACCATTTCAAATCCATTCCTATAATTCTTGTATCTTCACAATATAATCCTTAATATGTTTCGACCTCATAAGAACTCTTCACAGTTCTTTCTTTGAAAAGCAACTTATCTTCAAGTTGAGTTCTTTCCTTGTTCCCAAAACAAATTTCACCCTTCATAACGATACCTTATGCATAACCATGTTTCCCAATTTCAAACTCCATCGATTTCCTTCGATTGCCGACATAACTCTTCTGACAACTTCTTGTTACTAATAAACGATCCTTAATCCATACAATCTTATCAATATTGCCAATATCACTTCTAGTTCAGTCATTTCATTCCACCTACATTTCTTCAATACACCAAAAAACTAATCTTATGTCCATAACTCATGATCTTTAACCTTCACAATTGGAAGTTCTTAATGTACCATCAGTAGTACAGCCTCACTACTAGCATGATAATCAGCGTCATATAGAAAAAATTCCAACAATTTCTATGTCAATCACACATGTACAAGCATACCGTTCAATGTTCGAATCGTTCTTTCACTCTATCCATCAGTCTCTGTATAACACACAGTACTCAACTCAGCTTTCACTTTTCCCAAACCAAATCGTATCGATTACTTGACTTGTGAGATTCCTTCATCACTAAGTCTCACTCTCTCAACTTTGGTATGTTAAGAGTGCTCAATATACCATATCTAACTTGGCGTTACAACAAAATTCTTTCCATAAGTTCGATAAAATATTGAAATCTCTTATCTTGACCTCCTTCTCAAATCAGACCACTAACTTAAACTTTCAGTATCCTTTCTATCAAGTCCACACTTTTTGTCATTACCAAAACTCAAATCTTAAAAGATTTTCCCCTTTTTATCCCTGATAAGTGCATTAGCTACCACATTCGCCTTTTCCGGATGGCAGCGAATCTCGTAGTCATAATCACTCACAGTCATAACCATCAACATATTCAGGTACTCAAAACATATATAACTGGTGATCCTCTACTCATTTCCTTTATCAGCCCAGGAAATTAATTATGGAGCAACTTCTATGATCCTTGATTACTACATACTTGATTCCATACAAGTATTATTTCTAGAATCTCAAGCAAACACCACAACTACATAACCTTTATGAGACGCATCACAGCAAACTATAAACTATAATTACTTCAGATCCTTTCAACAATGACAACATCGATACAGAACACGACTTACCCTTCAGTGTCCAGAATACAGCTTCCTCATCTGATGGGGATCAGATTTCGAAACTTACAATTTAGATGTATAAGTGGGACTCACACATCCAATTCTTCTTAGTCAGCTTAATCAATGGTTTAACAACGAGTGAAAACCTTTCGATAACCCTCCAATTATTCCCAGCTTAAACTAAGGAATTGACAGATTTCCGTCGGCGTCGTTGGTACCAACCAATCCTTAATCGTTTCAATATTGGCAAGATCTTCACGAATACCTTTGTTGTCAATCAACTGCCTTAGAAAACGCAAATATTTCAACCAACATTCACACATAGGAAACTTTACATACAGTTTATCCTTTTTCCAACCATTCCAAAAATTTATCCTCATATGTTACTTATGTTCCTCCTTTCCTCTTGAAATAATATAAAATAGAATACCTTCAATAGATACAATGACTAACTCATTCTAGCACATCTTACACACAAGATTCACCCAGTCCATTAATACGGCAGACGCGTTCGTCCATTCCAAAAAGATCACTTGCTACTTAAAGTACCCACATCAAGTACGGAAAACAACTATAGGAACATCTTCCTTCCTAACTCTCAGTTTATGATAACCAAAACTCAAAGTGATCTTTGAGTACACACGGGATCCAGACAAGTTGCATGGATCAAACGAATCATCAATCCTCGGTAATGGATACCGATTCTTGGCTGTCAATTGTTAAGCTCTCGATAATCAATACACATCCGAAACAATCCATCATTCTTTGACAAACAACACAGACGATCATCACTGTAACAAAACTTAATCTAATACATCTCTTATCCATCATTTCTCGCAGTTGACCGAATAACTCATTCCACTCTGACGGTGCCAAATGATAAGGCATAGAAATACTACTCAACATAATGCAGCAACACTACACAACAAAACGCAGAAGTACTACACCTATTGTTTACAACACTCAATCGACACGAACTCCTCTTCATGAGGCGGCAGCAACTCTGCAAAACTTCAGGAAAACTTTAAAATACTCTCGAGTTATTAACAGATCTCTCAAATTTTCCTCAACTACCCTATCACTAATAACCTGAGCTAGGAATACATCATATCCCTCTTCTACATACTTCCTTGTTTCCACACAAGATACTTTTTCAAACGGAAAGTTCACTCATCACCTTTCACAGTCAACACTCAGCTTCGCAACAAAATCTAAGCCAGCAGCTATCAATTTATAGTGAAGGTTAGTTCAATCTCAAGCATCAGCACTTCACACCACTAACCAATTCATACCAATAATCCACATCCAAAGATCCCAACTCTTTGAGCATCAAGTCGATACTAAACACCTATTTTCCTAAATTCGAGGAACACACTCTTAGTATAGAACTAATACTAGCAATCTTTCCATCGGTTAACTCCACAGCATTGTTAACTGTCAATCTTACTAATTCTCCATTTATATGACAACTGAATCTCTACAGTTCTACAGTTTCTACCCGATCTGAAACCAAACAACATACTGACATAAAGAATCTCAAATAAGAATATACCATTTACAACATCCAGACCTTAAGGTTTGTCAGCATCACTCAAACGTAAGTCGGAGCGACAACATTCCTATCTTGTCAATTTCCTTTCCTTGGACAATTCCTTTGTTTGTATTCTTTCTCACCACGGCTAAAACATATCACTACTCCAGGGGTACTAATTACAATGACTAATCCTCTTGTTCTGCACTTAGCAGCTTTATGACCAGGTTTTCCTAACTCTAGTCGCAATTGTGTAAAATCACCTACATGGTATAGAGTACAGCAAACACACTTGAGATTTATCTTGTTACTTCCAGCCAACGTAGCAACACGAATTTCCATCATTCCTTCCATGGTTTAAATACTGATTTCGGTTCTGTCTTCGGTTATTGTTATTACTGTAATCCTTATAATTCTGACGTTGATTCTGGTTGAACTTAGCAGATTCCCACTTTCTCTTATTGTTTTCAACAATACTATCTTTCCTATCTATCACTTTCACATCCATTAAATCATGCGCCATCAGAACATCTTCATCAAAAGATTTATGTCTTAAAGAAATGACCTCACCCTTGATATTACTAGACAATCCTCTAATGTACTGCTTCGTTGTTTTACGGTCATTCATAAAAGTATCATGGCATAGCAAATATAGCTCAGAAAATTTCACAGTAAGCAGTAATATCATCGCCCCTTAGCACTAATTATCTCAATTCGGATTACAACTGTCCTAGTTCCTTCTTAGGACAAAAACTAGCAGTCAATAGTCCTTTTATCACGATCCATGCCTTACTATTAGTCACAACCAATCCTAAAGTAGTCACTTGGTATTCCACAATCTTAGTGTACCATCCTGAAATGTAGCAGCAGCAAATTTCACCTTATTAGTTTCTGAACACTCAATAATCTCAAAGTACTCTCCATCTTATCAATCCAACTATGCAATTCCAATGCACTACTAATACCACCAAACATCGTAGAACCACACTTTTGAAAACTAACATAGGTACATTCTCTTGAACTTGTAGAACAACAGCAATACTATCATCTGGATCAGCAACATCCTCATTATTCTCAGCAGCATCACAATTATTCTCAACAGCATCATCATTATTCTCAGCAGCATCATCATTTCCAACACAATTAACCCCAACATCTTTAATTCCTGGCAGTACGATCAGCTCCGAATGATCTAGTGATACTTGTTCGATCATAGTGTTCACAGTAGCAGTCGTTAGTTTTGGAAACATATTTTAAGAAACTTAGTCACGTAGCGATCTACAAATGACAGAAATATGATTCCCCTACTCCTTCTTCCATCATCACTGAAGAAAGAAACATGTTAGGTATACATATCAAGATAAAAGAAGGAATTCTTTATCAAGACATCTCATGGATACTACATGCACGAACAACATAAACTATAATGGTTCATCAACCAAAACTCAAAAGAGTTAATAAATGCACATCATAGATAACGAGGGTAATTTAGATTGCGTTGAGGATTCAACAAGATAGAGGCAGTGTCTGTCACTACAATCATCTACCGAACAAACTTAAAAGATAATAAGTTCCATCACAATGCTACGAAACAAGGGTTTAAATAAGTTCGATCACAAAAGAAAATATGATACAAAGAAATCTATTACGCGATTAGTTCCTTAGACAACAACTCCTCATCCTCCTTAACATTGTTGTCAGCTTCATCACACTCGTTTATTTCCCTTTTCATACCTCAAGGGTTAAATCCATAACCTGATGTCAACTCATTCTCAAAATCCAAATACTCACTCATACACGGCAGATCAATCACCAGGAAAATCTCAATACGACTTTCAACATTCCTAAGCTTCCAAGCTCTACTCAGAACCAATCTCACCTGAGGTTCCACTCACTCATCCTTTCAAAACTTACCTACTTCTCTTTAAACCATTCAATTCAAACGTACCAATTCATAACCATCGACCAAGACTAGCAATCTCATCCATCTTCCAAGTTCTAACAAACTCAAATCTCCACATACCAAATACAACCTTTTAAAACCACTTTTCTTTCACATCAACCTCCAATTCACGCCAATTTCAACCACATATCTATCATACATCAACTAATCAAACTTCCTCATACCCGATATAAGTCGCAAGAATTCAGTTGTAAAATCGTTCATCATCTGGTCTACTGTCTTAGACCCTCGGCAGTACATAAGGTCAGTATTTAAAATTATATACATATGCATTCCATAAAGAAAATTACGATAACAAGTACTCAACGTACTTTCAACAACATCAATACATCATCAATACATCATCAATACATCATTATATATCATCATAGTATTTACTTAATAAATACTTTAAAATCATTTCAAATTTTAAGGGGTACATCAATCAATAAAACAATACAAAACAAATAATCTTACCGGAGCCTTGCGGAGAAGTTGTGTTGCTTTTGTAAAATATTTTCGACACCACAGTTATAGTTTAGGACATTTTTCAAAAATCGACCTAATTCGCTATAACTAAAAAGCTCTGATTACCAATCTTTAACACCCCCAAATTACAATGCGCAACGGAAATACACATTTGGGTGCTAAATACGAACATTGTTACACAAGACATTTTGAACAAACTCAAAATGATACATTTGAAATATAAAAGGGTATAATTCTAATCAATGTCTAAAACTTTCGATCCCAAGTAAAACATTTTTACAAATATCAAAGTCACATTTAGGTCCCCCAAAGATTTAATCAAATCTACAAACAATTTACCAAAGTACATGACCGTACAATTATTTTTATGACAAAAAGGGAAAGAAATTATGTTTTAGACCAATCACCACAAAAGCAATCCCGCAATCCTTCTCCAGCAAGCTCCGCAATTCATCATCTTCAATACCTGAAATACATGCTTAAAATCATCAATACAACGGTTGAACGAGTCTATAGGTTTTCCAAATCAACATTTGAACACAACAGAAAAATCAATCAAGATCATTTAATAGAATTATGCGCATACAATCTATTAGTCAGACATTCTGGTATATAGCAATAGTTATTGAATTGTATTAAGCTCATGACACCGACCCCTTAACTTAGTCACCCACGCCTAAAGCTGGCATGACTAGATGAATTCCAGTGCCCCTACTAGGGTATCAGTTGCAACTATACCACATTCTCATTCTCATAAAATTATCCTTCCGAGCGGGTTACTCAGCGTAAAGCCCTGGTCTCGGATAGGGTCGTCAGCCGAATAGTACTATTATTAGAATAAGCGGCTATTCCCAACTCACAACATCAAGTTAGAAGATAGTTAACGGCTCATGAATTTAGGGTCTTTTGCAGCTTAGGTACTTATACAATTCAAAACAACAAAGGCAACAATGGCAATATTCGGGTCCAAACAATCATCATGACTTGTGTTCATTTTACTTTCAAATAGCATGTATCCCCCTCGCGGGTTTTAAAATCATTCAAAACAATTACAAAAGCGAGGCTATAGAGTCCCCTGGAGTAATAGCAGTAGTAAGACGATCTTCGACGATAGTTGATGCCCGATAAACACAAAAACCGCAACCTATCAAATAAGGCGCGTTCATCAAAAATAAACTCGAATAAAATCCATACTTACTAACATCAAACTCAAAATCATAAAATCACACTCAACCCAAAATGAAAACAATACAAGTGACCTATTACTTCATTCTATATGTTTACTTTAGTAGTCAATCCTTTCAATAAAAATCTGCCGGTACATACCAAATGTACGAGCTCGTTTACCCCACTTAAACACATCAAATATTTATGGTACTAATCAGAGACCTCACTTACTATATATAGAAAGACCTGTTAAAAGGCCATCAAAAGATTTTACTTTTAAATTTCCCTGCACGACACATCTATGAACTACAAAAACCGGACTGTTTTACGTCACCGACTCATACAACCATTTTGACCATTCTAAATAATCCCGTTTACAAATCTGACACTTGGGTTTGAAAATAGACTCACAACCATAAGTTTAGAACCAAACATCAGTCCTTGACCTTTTTCACAACTCATTCTGTAGTCCCCGAGATTCGATCCAAATATCGACAACAACTTCGGATTGTGTCGATACTCGTCTCCCGGTACACGAATAATCAAAACATCATAACTTCGCGCTCGTTTGGAGCTAGAAGCTCTATCTTATATCAAATCGAAGCTAAAAGAATTCTCTACAACCTCATCTATATAGTTTGTTCATTCTCAAAAAGTAAGGTTTCCAAAATTGGCCTTGAACCTACTGCCCTAAAATACCTTTTTAAAAACCATACTAAATAAATTTTTCAACCAATTTTAATCAATCCCATATGCCTAATATCACCTTAATATCATTTAAAACAACTCATCTAACCCATAACACCCTTGGATGATCATACAAAACTTTACCCATTCATAAATCCATACATGCAAGCACTCAAACTTTCAAATATAATAATATTAACATCATATACAAGCATAGAAATAGATCAACCAACCTTGTTCTTCATCAAAATTTGAAAAGTTGTTGCATGTGTACAAAAATTACATCAAAATGATCCTCATCAAATTATAAGAGTGGGATATGAATTAGTTTTCATTGATTCAAAGTAGAAATCAATGATCAAGGGTGTTTTTGTTTGGTGTTATGGACAGCAAGAACAAGAGGAAGAAAAGGGTGGGTGAGTTTTGTGAAAATGAATTTTTTATTTAAAGTTTCTAGTGGAAAATCTATTTATAGTGGGGTGGAGTGGTAGATTTTGCCAGTTTGTGATAGTTTTGGTCCAAAATGGAATTAAATAGTTGTAAGGGTGGAAAATGTAAATTATCAATTTTGAAAATATTTACGAGGCTCGGGTTTCGTAAAAATACTTTTCAAAAGTTAAAACGCACTCAAAATATGATAATAATATGATCCCGGTTCGACTTAATACGAACTTAAAATAAAAACGTCAAAAATATAAACATCGAGACAACAAATGATAAAACATAAAATCTCGGGCATCCGTCGATATCGTGGTCACTAATAATCCTCGCTATTAGTAAAAAGATAAAAATAAAACCTCCAACGTCGGTTTTAAATGAAACCATCAATCGTCATTCCATTCAACTCATCAAAAATTTCAAAATCATTCGTAAAAATAATATTATATAATATTAAATAAATGACCTCGGGTTTGGGTTGTCACAAAAAATCTCCATTGATGCCGACTAAAACTTATCTCCAGGGATTTTATGAGTGTTTTGATTAATAAAAAGACTTTATATACTTTCCTAACAAGTCCTTGGCCAATGTACAAAAGCACGGTTCCCTTTTCCCTTTTCTTTTCTTCCTGCGTTTACAAACCGACTATACCCCGATATTTTTTTTTCTTTTTATTACTTATTAATATATTATTAATAATACCTTAAGTTAACTTAATTTATTTCAGCTCCTAAAACCTCCAAAACCTCAAAACCGTAAAACTAGTCAATTTACGCGTTTACCGTAAAAGACGTAAAAATATACAGTTTTATAAAACTCTTGAAATATGAAATAAACTGTATAACTAAGTCCCAAATGACTTAAAACCATCCTGAAAAATATTCCTGTGACTAATTACCTCATCCGAGACCTCTAAATACTAAACCTTAAATCGTAAAATACGATTTACTATTATACTTATACGTATACGTAAAACACCAAAATAACACCATTTCATTTTATAGTCACCAATTTGTGAGCTCATGAACATGAAATAACCGTTCCTCGATTTACTTATGAGTACCATTTACCCATAAACGATATCTAAACCTCACTCCAAACACACAAAATAAACACATAAGCACATAAAAGCACATATTTGCACAAAACACCCTAAACTATAGTCTAAGTGACGAACCCCATAACCATGGTTGTCACACAAACCCATTCCAAATTTATATCGCTGCAGTTTCCTAGCAAATATATTCCGTTGAAATCTCTTACAAAATACTATCTGTCGCAAGTTCCTTGCATTATTTACCGTAACAAAATCGTAGAAAATCCGTTGGAATACTATCTGTTGAGAAAACGGTTGCTAATTTAGATAGTTTTTTCTTGGTCATTGCAACTTATTTGACCCCGTTGGAAATCCTTAGCAATTTAAATATCCATGGAGCATTAACGCTACGGCAGGAATCTATTACAAAAGGTCATCTGCAATGAAATTGCAACTAATTTCTGCTGTTGCATTAGCCTTGTTATGTAGTAGTACAAATTGGGCCATAAAGAGATTTTGTACAAACTTAAATCCCTAGGTACGGTTGAGTCGTGGGCAAAAAGTAGTGTCACTATTGGAAATACGTTTTACGTATTAAGAAGGATCGGTCACTCCAACAATAGTCCATGTTATAGCTCGTAGTTTAGTTATTTACATTTATTAAACAAAGCCCAAAACCGAGCCCATGAAGTGTATGGGCCGGCGGCCTAATGTAAACCCAATCCCATCTCATGGGCTTGGGTATATAAACCCTCTCCTTAGATGGAGAGGGTGTGTGGTTTCATAATTTACATATAGTAAACATTGGTTTTCTCTCTCTAAGTGTGTGTGTAATCCACCATCTCTCTATCTCTTTCTCTCTCTAAAACATAAGCATAGATTTACATTTCTACAAATGGTATCAAGAGCTTGGGATGAAATAAAGGTTTGTTTTTAGTGTTGCGTATGTTTTATAAACATTTCGTAGGTTGTTGAGTAATTCTTGCCGAATCATCAAATTTTTTTTTGTGTTTGATCGTAGTTTCAAGTAGTGTAACGTAGTGATTCATGTTATTGTGTTTTTGGTATCTTGGTTTTGGTTAAAACATAATCTTTCTTGGATCAAAAGTGCAAAAAGGTATTGTGTTCATCTTTCCGAAATTCAAGCAAACACTTCCATTGGAAAGTACAAGTAAAAGGGGCTTCCGTCGCAATAACCATCACCATCGCAAAGTGTTTGGTTCCACATTGCGATACTGAGGATTTCGATACTTATTCCGATCTGAACATTCCGATCGTTCTTTGCGATCTGGGATTCCGACGGATATAAGGAAGTTGTTAAATTGTTACTCTGTCGAAATTTTGTCAGCTATATTCCGATCTGAATCTTTCCGATAGGTCTTTGCGATCTGAACATTTCGACAGCTTTGCATTGCGATTCAGGCATTCTGATACCATCATCATTCCGACAAGGTTACATTGCGATCTGAATCATTCCGACAAGGTTACATTGCGATCTGAATCATTCCGATAGTGACATCCCGATAGAGACATTCCGATCTGGCATTCCGATCTGACATTCCGACAATCCAAAAATTATTCCTTAAAAAATTTCGATCGTGTGTAATTTTGACTTGGAATTTTTGGTTTATCGAGAACATATTTTAAGGGGATTTTAACATTGTTTCTCGGATTTAACTCACAACAACACAAAAATACTTAACCTTATTTCATTGTTCGATCAACTTTGTAAATCTTAACTTATTGAAATGGAGTACACATCTCTTACGGATAAGTCCATCCTCTCAGGTACGGATAATCGTCCACCAATGTTGGTGAAGACTATGTATGAGGAATGGGCTTCCCGAATGGAACTGTATATGTTGAACAAGGAGAATGAACATCTAATTTGGGCATCGGTGCTCAATGGACCATTAGATTATGGTACAGTGACGGAAGGTACGACTACTCGTCCTCGCACAACGGGTGAGTTGACTGGAGATATGAAGATTCAAGATAAATGTGATAAGTATGCTACAAACATCATTCTCCAAGCCCTTCCTCCAGATGTCTACAAACTCGTCAGCAAACATAAAGTTGCCAAAGAGTTATGGGATATAATTCGGGTTCTAATGCAAGGCACCTCTTTAACTAAACAAGAACGAGAGTGTAAGCTTTATGATACTTTTGATAAGTTTGCCTATGTGCCAGGGGAGACTCTCAATGATTACTATCTGAGATTTACCCTATTGTTGAATGAGCTTAATATCTATGGCATGGCAATCCCTACCTTTCAATTGAACACCAAGTATTTGAACACTCTTCCTCCAGAATGGAAAAAATACGTGACGGATGTTAAATTGGCTAAGGATTTGCATAACACCAATGTGGATCAAATTCAAGCTTTTCTTCAACAACACGAATGCCATGTGATCGAGGCTCGGTTGTCTACACCTCAAGTTCATGATCCACTTGCAATGTATGCTTCTCAACAAAACATGGCTTATACTTATCAACAACCATCATACTTGCAGCAGCCACCACCACACATCTATCAGCAACCACAACAACCATCTTATCAACCACCAATGATGCCACAACAAGAATATCAACAAAGTGTTCATCAACAATCTTTTCAACAGCAACCACCATATCAGACATCACCAACACAAGCCAACACTTCTCCATTGGGCTATACTCCTCAGCAAGGATATTTTCCAATAGAAGCACAACCAGCACAAGCTTTCTACTCTAATGAACTTCCACCAATCCAAGCACTGGTCTTTACTCCAAATGACACGCCAGCTGATGTTCTAAACCATCTCACAACCTACTTGTCAAGACTTGTTGCAACTAGAGGATTTCCACCAACAAACAATCAGCTCCGCACCTCATCAAATCCTCGACAACAAGCCACCGTTCAAGATGGTCAAGTGACGGTGCAACCTATTCAGGGGAGGCAAAATTCATATGGACCTCCTACAAGGACTGGGAACAATCAAGCTGTGAATTCTCAAGCTAGTGGAAATGGAAGTCCTATTGGTCCTAAAAAGGTTGTGACTTGCTACAATTACCGAGGACAAGGTCATATGGGTAGGGAATGCACTCAGCCGAAAAGGAGAAGGGATGATGCATGGTTTCGTGAGAAGATGTATTTGGTTGATGCTCAGTCTAAGGGGAAGATTTTGGATTCAGAGGAGTTAGCATTTCTTGCAGACCCAGGGGCAGCAGATACTAAAGGCATTGCAGTCGTTTCCACTTCTAATGCAGCTTATCAAGCAGATGATCTTGACACATATGATTAGGATTGTGATGACATTCACTCTGCCCAAGCTGCTCTCGTTGCTAATCTCTCTCACTACGGTTCTGATGTCATCAGTGAGGTACCAACCACATCTAATATTATTGATGATAACCAACATCAAGTTGGGCATGAAAAGGACAACCTCGAACAGCATTCGGGAACTAGTAATTCAAATGATGTGGTACCCAAACCTACACATTTGAGTGAACCTCAACCAAATGCTACGACGGGTATGGAATCTTATGCTCAACATGATTTGGTCATGGTGCCTAAACATATTACTGATCAAATGCATATGGCACTCAGACAATCCGTAGATACGAATTCCACCCTAACTGTTGAGCTTGTGTTGCATAAAGAAAAAGTCAAAACTTTTGAAATGGTCCCTCAAGAAGAGAAAATAACATGTTCTGAATTTGACCAATTTCGTTTTGAAAAGATTGAACACTTGAAAGAAATAGAATCATTAAAAGCTAATCTTTCCAATGAATTAAAAGAAAAGGAGTCGGTTGTCAATGATTTTCAGAAACTTAAAATGGATTTCGAAACTCTCAAGTCTAAAAAGTTTGAATCGAAAATTAATGCTACCAAACTTCTTAAATTCAAAGAACAACATCTTTTAAAACAATACGCTTCCACATAAAAGGTTAATCTTTTAACCAAATCATTTAAAGAACTTGAACTTAAGCGTCTTCAAGATTTACCACCTAATCCCGGTTATGCAAAACAAGCTCAAGAATATATTCCCGGTCTTTATGATATGACCATAATTGGCAAATCGAAAGAAGTACCTTTTGTTCGTAGTTCTGAGGAGACACAGTCACTTGCGGATGAAACTCATTCTAAAATGCTTTCAAAATTCCATACGATTGATTATGATCAGCATAACAAAGATCAATTTTCTAAAAAGACCCGCATTCTTTTACAAAAGGAATTAGCAGAATTAACAGTTCTTGTGCCCCAAAGTTTGTCAAATGAAAACCTTCCTAGTACGTCTCCTACACTTGTCAAAAAGGATTTAACGAAGTTAATCCCACCGGTAAGTAAGGCATCCGTTAACTTAAATGCGGTTCACCAACACTTAGCCGATTTTGACAAGGTCATTTTGGAACGTACGACGGCCACGTCCATAACGGAAGGTGAATGGAACTTTGAGCACACTAGAGCTGCGTTTCGAGATGAAATTGTTCCGTTTGTAGACAATGTTAAAGCTTGTCTTAGTAATATTGATCAAGATTTGTTTTTGGAAATAGAAGAAGTTAGACGTGTTTTCAATGAAATGGAAGATGCTTATGAAAACAGTTTACTTGAAATAGAACGGGTTTCACGCCAAAATGATCTGCTTCTGACACAAGTGATGTCTCATGATATAGTTTCTGTTTGTGTGAATAAAAATGTTGATAATGATTCTATTGTGCATAATGTTGAATCTGTGGATACTGTGGTAGATAGTACTTGTCACGAATCTGACGCTGAATTTTTAAAGCTTCAAGATTCATATTCATCGCTTTCAAAACGTTTTAATGAGATTCAAACACATTGTATTTCGCTTGAATGCAAACAACAATTTATTCAAGAAATCTTTGAAACGTCATTCGAAGGTGTTAATATCGATGATGCAAACTTTGAAAAGAATTTTGATTGAAATTACAATCAAAACAGCGTCAGCCAAGTGACAAGGTTGCTCAATCTTTGCCGATAGACATAGAGAAATCTAAGGAGCTTAACTGTGTGAACGTACTTGAGGCCGCTGAGAATTTTAAACTTGATCTAGATAATCGATTTTCCAAGATTTTGTCCAAAGTTGATAACTTAAAACAGAAACATACACAACTCTTCGATTCAGTAAAGCCCGCATGTGTTGATACCACTGCACAGAATCAATCGTTGATTGAACAATTAAATCGAAAGTCGGTGGAAATATCTGATTTGAGGGAACAAATTTGTGATAAAAATATGGTCTTGGCTGAGTTAAAGGAAACAATTCGTACTCTAAAAGGTAAGAATGTTGTGGATAATGCAGCCACTATCTCAGCATCGTCCTCTAGTGCAATCAAAAGGAACCTAATTGCCGTCACACCACTTAACAAGGGCCCTAGGACTAAACCATCTCAAACTTTGGTCACTAACGATAAGGCGGAATCAAAACCAGCTTCTAATATTCCCATGTTGCCTTCTACAGGAGTAAGCACCACTACTAAGGACCAAAGATCTAAGCTTAAAAGAAACAAGAAGAATGATAGGATCTTGCCCCCATCTAGTAGTCAAGTGAAGAAGAAAGTAGAAGCCCATCCTAGGAATGTTATTTCTGTTTTGAATAAAAAGAATCATGTAGCTAAACCTAAAGGCTCTGCGGTTGTGCAGCGTTCTAAGCCTACTGTGAATTCTAATTTGAAATGTTGGAATTGCAATGAATGTATGTTTTCTAGTCGTCATGATTCTTGCCTTATTGACCATGTGAATGAAATGTATGCCCGAAAAAATGGATTAGAATGGAAACCGACTGGGAAAGTGTTAACCCAAGCTGGTTGGATGTGGCGCCCCACTGGTAGAACTTTCACTATAATAGGAAATATGTGCCCTTTAACTAGGATCACTCCCACTGAAGTGAAGAAAGCGTGCCAAAAAACTCACAATAACACCAAAAAAGTGTGTAATCACCACTTTTTCACATGACATCAAAACTCACAATAACACCAAAAATGTGTCTCTCTCGTATAAATCTCGCGTTTCCAAAATAAAAATAAAAATAAAAATTGCGGATGGCGCGAAAACACCCACAACGCGATGCACGGTACGGTGCCTCGCGCCATTGCCCACCATTTCGGCTGGCACCCTCAGCGTTGAGGACGAAAACGCAGGCCACAGTGTGGTTGGTGGCTCCGCGGCCTCGCGCCTAGCGAAAATACCACCCACTCGCCACCGTACCTAAGCTTCTTAATATAATATTTAACATTTATTTGATTTTGTACCAACTGTTTGGATGTGTTATGCCCGCATAATGACTTTGATAGGCCTAAAAGCCCACTACAATCTCACTGTCGGTTAACCCAAAAGTATAAAAAGAAATCCAATCAATAATTTAGGTTTACTTTTTACCTGCGTAGGGTTAAGTGTTCTTTCTTTGGATCTCTCTAACAAAGGTTTTCGAACAACCAACGCCAGTAAAGCAATTACAATTGTTGATCAGGTTTGCTTTGTTTATTTAATACGTAATAGCTACATATATCGTTATTAATTTTATCATTTTCTTTGGATGGATAATGTATCAGATTGATTAAAGATCCACACGTTTCAAGATAATTATTACTACCTAATATTGATAAGTTTAATTACTTAGTATCTGTTCTTTGATTTCAGTTAGGGTTTGAAACAAACAAATAGAGTACTAAATACAAAGCAACCCTGCTACTGTTCTCTGTGATGGCTGAAGAACCCGGTAGTCCCCGTGGCAAGAAGATTGACGTTAGTGACTTTGACAACTTTTCGGAGGATGATAATGACAAATCATGGTTTACATCACTAACTAAGGAGGCAAAATATACACCCACAAACAACTATAAACCATGGTCTCTGTTACTGCCCTACTCTCCATTTGAGAACCTGGACTTTTATCATAACTTTTCTAGTCCAGAACAATCACCTTCAACAGAAAAGAAGAAGCATATAAACTATTCACCCACAAACAACTATAAATATGATAAACAACCATGGTCTCCGTCAATGCTGTACTCTCAATATAAGAACATGGACTTTGATCATAACTATTCTAGTCGAGAACGATCACCTCCAAAAGAGGAGAAGAAGGATATAGAATATACAAAGACAATCAAAAGATCAACCAAAACTACCACAGTAAGTTCATTATTTTACAGGAATTAGTATTTACCTTACTTTTTATTTTTGTTGGTAATAACGTTTATGATGTAATATATATATATATATACAGGTTGCCACAAAAATTCTTTTAGATGATGCACACAATGGATTCAAGAATGGAAATTTTGTTTGCTCGCCTTTCTCACTTGAGATCTTGTTGGGAATGATTGCTGCCGGAGCCAAAGGCGAAACTTTGAAACAGCTGTTGGAATTTCTAGGACATGAAACCATGGAGCAACTTCACTCTGAGTCTCCAAGTATGAAATTTCTTGGACGGATATCGGACCTGAATAGTGATGGAAGTCTTGTTGTTGGTTTAGCAAATGGAGTTTGGATTGACAAGAAGCTAGATCCTATTAATTCTTGTTACCAGGATGTTCTCAAAACCGTTTACAACACACGCGCCAGATATGTCGACTTGGAAAACAAGGTAAATGTTTATGTTCTTAAATTTATTTCTCTGAACTATAGATCAACTTTTCTTAATTAGTTTTTTTATGGATGTAGCATGATCAAGCAGTCCAAGAAATAAATTCATGGGTTAACAAGGAAACTAGAGGGTTGATCCCCACTATTGTTGACAATGAATTGAGTCAAAATGTAGTAATGGTCTTAGCAAATGCCTTGTATTTTCAAAGAGAATGGTGTAGTCCATTTAAAAGACATATGACAAAGAGCGAAGACTTTCATCTTATCAGTGGGGAAACTGTTTCGGTCCCATTCATGACTAGTTTTGAGGAAGAATTCCGGTATGGTTCCTTTGAAGATTTCAAGATCCTAGAAATGCCATATGCAACTAAAATTCACTCGGACAGGCCGGACAGGTGGTTCGAATTCTCCATGTACATTTTACTTCCAGACAAGATAAACGGTCTGTTGGATCTGCTAGAGTTGTTTCATTCAAACCATGCTTTATTTAATGGGTATTTTAACCTTGATAATCGCAAACTGGATAAGCTACAGATACCAAAGTTCAAGATATCATATAATTTTGAAGTTCAAGATGTTATGAAAGAAATGGGATTGATATTGCCTTTTCAACCAATGAATAAAGACTTGAACGAGATCCTTAGCTCCGGAAGTCCATTTAAAGATACGCTCAGCGTCTCAGAAATATTTCAGAAATCTTTCATCGAAATTGACGAAAGTGGAACGCAAGCTGCTAGTGTCCCATGGGCACGCCCTATATTTTATTGTGAACCTCCACCTCCAGCAAGTTTTGTGGCGGACCATCCATTCATGTTCATGATCAGAGAGGAGTCTTCCCGGGCGGTTTTGTTTGTTGGGGTTGTGCTCAATCCAATGTAAACAGTTTTCGTTAGCCACTCTACTACACAAACATGCTAATGCGCCAAAACTTTGCAACAAATTTTGACATTTGCATTTTCCTACTTGTGTTGTAGTTGCGGTATATCCCATTCTTTTTATCATCATGAATGCTTAGATTTTACTTGAATCTGTTGGGGATGGCTGGGCGTTTGCCCTTTGTCTGCCATCGTGTTCCAGAGAAGGGCCTGGCATTTGACATGGGTGGGGTGCAGTGGGATAATGGGGCGGTATAACAAAGAGATGTTTTCGCAGGATAAGTAATGAAACAAGGCACAAATTAAGGTTTAATAACAAGATACTACAATTAGATTCAACGTTAACAATTGTTTACAGATTCTAGACTATATATACAAGTCGAATGGTTGTGTTTGTTTGTTAATCGGTATGTTACATTATCAAAAGTAAACAACACAACGGTTTATCAGAAATAGTATGTTCCATCACCCTATTCTTTAAACCTAATGGGCTTTGACCTTCTGTCTTTGGTTTGGGCCTTCTACAAATACAAAATACATAATAAAATACATATTACAATGTTTTACAAGCCTGCTAACATTTTTCCCCCTAAAATTTGAAGGGCTTGATCATGTCGGCTTGTTCTTCCTTGCTGTCTTCAAGTAACAACGATGAAATCGTCACTTGTGCTTGAACTTGAATCTTCTACGATTGAAAGTGGTGCATACTTGTTGTAGCATTTTGGGTGTGCTTTTTTGTAGATATGGTTATCGTCTTCTAGCACTATGCCGCTGTGCTCCATGGCTTTCCTTTCTTTGTGACTGGCCGTAGGGTCTTCACGCACACCTCTTTTCTGTGGGTAAGCACCAAGATCTTCGTCTTCTTCTACTTTGATAGTAGGAACCCTCGCCGTCCTCTAAATATGAAGTATAACATTCTTTGATTGCTTCTCCATCTTTTCTTTCGAGACCAAGTACTTCTGCTACTGCTCTAAATTCTTGGCAGAATTTAGGTAACCACCCATGCAATCCATGATCTTGTAGAGATCGAATAGGTGTATGGTGGTGCCAAATATGTTCGGGGGCATGGGACTGGGAACTTCTTTGTTAAGATAGTGGGTGTAAAACCAAGTATATATCTTCATAAAACGTTCCCTAAAGTAATCCAATTCTTTACTAACGATTTTATCATTCTTTATTAAGTCAAGGAATGAAACGAGATATACATAGTACAATGTTTTACAAGCTTGCATATTTTATCTGCTAACAGATTCATATTTTATATTTTTTTTCTTTTCTATTGTGAACCTTTGCTAGCTTCTTGCCAATATCAGCTCTATTGACGCTCGTATATTAACTTCCTAAAAATACATTCATTATATCATCATAGTTTGAGGTTCAATATCTTTGTCTTAAAGTTAGTTTAAGCAAATGTAGAAACCTACTAGTTGAATCATGTTACAAAGAGGTGGCTCTATAGATGTTTTTGTAAACGGCTAAGTTATTAGAAACATAACTTCTTAACAAGTCTTTCTAGAAAGGCATGTTAGTATTTAATGGGTCGAGTGTTGCAAGGATATTCAAGCGGACGGTATATTTTTCTTAAAACCTAATCTAGTTATGGTTAAACTCTTTATACGTTTTGTTTGAGAGAAAAAGCTCTTGGCAGAAGACCTCCAGGTTGGGATGAGCGTGGGTCTATTACCGGTGGAACTGAAACCGGAACCAGTGGAACAGAGAACCAGAATTTTGAGAAAGGTAGGAATCGAAAACCGAACCAAATATATTTTTCGGTTCCGGTTCTGGTTCGTTCGTTTTACCCGCATAGGAACCGATTTTATAAAAGAAAAAAACTTATTCGCTAATGAATTAAGTCAACAAAAAGCAGAAAAAAATAATTCCTTTAAGTATTTACAACCATTTACGTTAAAAGCAATTACATTTAACAACTAAAGCATAAGCTCAAATAAATAAACATTCTATAGTTTTACCAGCATTAACCTCAAAACATAATTAATTCTAGTTGTTATATTTTATAAACCTTTTTGTTACAAAGTAAAATAAAAAAATTCACAAATTATTAAAACTTATTGAATGCACCATATCAACAACATATAAACCAAATTTTATATTATACAAATCTATTGATTGGTAATTTTGTACTAACAAGACATGCATATCTCAGTAATACTAAGAAGACATACATTGAATTGATATAAAAAACAACATAAAACTTAGTTCCATTGATTTGATAATGATGCTAGTTTTTATGTTTCAACGGTTTAGGATTAGAGTTTAGGGTGTTTGGTTTTGGTTTATTTGGAAGTAGGTTAGTTTTGTTTTATATATTATCAATGGTTTTTGAGTCTAGTAAATAACAAAATACAATGTTTTTATAAATATTGGGTATTTGGTTCCAGAACCGAGAATTGGTGGAACCGAACCGAACCGAACCGAGAACCAAAAAACCTCAAAAACAAGAACTGGAATTGGAACCTACGTTCCTGTTCGATTCTTCGTGGTTCCGGTCCAGTTCTGTGTTCCAGTTCCAGTCTGGTTCTTTGGTTCTTTTGCTCATCTCTACCTCCAGGTAAATAACATCCCCAAAGAAACCACTTAGTGGAACATTACAGTGGAAAAAGAGATAATTTATCTTTTGACCCCTCAAATTAACTTTCTTTTACTCAGTTGGTTTATTTATTAGAACTACTCCGTAACTTATAGGTCCTAGGAGGCAAGAGCGATAGGTATCATGAAAAACACAAACTCTTCGTTTAAGTTTTATGATGCACCAGATTATCTAACACTCTTACTTTAAAATACCCTCTATATAATAGCAAACCTCGCCCTCTTGTTTGAAACCCACAACTACCAATTTTATTTTTTTCAAACATTTTTAAACAAACTAAATTCATTTTATTTAAACAAATTTAGAATTAAAAATCCAAAATTATAAATGTATTTTTTATATAATTAAACACTAATTTTTTCAACAAAACTCTAAATTTAAACCTAAATGTGAAAATAAACCAAAATACAAGAGCTTATAAATAAAAACTTTACTATGAGGACATTCTAATAACAAAACTCTCAAAAGATTCAAAAAGGCTTACTTTAGAAAGAATTGTATAATATCTACATAAATCACATTACATCGAAATTAATTTTCTTTAATTTCATAAGCGTGCTAGTTATCTTAAGATTATAACACCCGAAATGCGCAGCCACATCAACGACACATCTACTTTAACAAAATAACACCATCATCCCAAAAAACCATGTTACCATAACACCAAATAACACCACCATCTTAGACCTTCTTTTAATTTCTTTTTTCATTTATTTAAACAAAAAAACCCCTATACAAACACATAAAACAAACTTAAATGTTGGGACTTAGAGATCTAGAGTTGATATGACAAAACAAGATGAAGGGCCTAATAGCAAATAGTTAGCTTCTATAGTAAGATAGGGTTGTGATGTAACCCTAGTACCTCTATTATTTAAAGAGGGTTAGGTACACATGGTTATTCACTCATTCACAAACAATGTAAACCATAGGTGTGTGTGTGTTCCTCCTGGTGTCAAGCCTATAAGGCACCAGGAGTAGTAATTAGTAGCATTATTAATAGTAATATTTATTAGTGAAATACTTGTTCTTAATTGTGATTGTGTTCTTTGTTATTCCGCTGTGCATTTACAATCATGATTATGATATCCCATATGAGTCTAGATCCTAAGACGCAACAAGTGGTATCAGAGCTTGTTGGCTATCGATCTGGTTGATTTACAAGGTTTTTACATATGTTATTTTTCTGTTTTTTAATAAATAAAGCTGCTAATCTAGGGTTTTTCCCAACAAACCCTAGATGATTCGTGATGTTTCTGTTGAGAGACTTGTTATTGTTGCTGTTATTTTGAAGTCGTCTAGTGTTTGTTCTTGGTTATATTCATGTGTGTTGATATTAGGGTTTTTCCAGCAAACCTTATTTCTGAACAAGTTGGTTGATATCTCTACTTGTATTGGTGAGTCAATCAATTGATTGATAATGAGCCCTTGTAGAGATATATATACAAGACATGATATTCTGATCATGTTTCTGGTTCTTCGCCATTAGTAAAGATGTACAGGTGCTGATTGAGATGTAAGGGAAGATTGAAAAAAAATGGCTCCAAGTACTATTCTTTGTGTCACGTGGGTTTCTGGTATCGCAGATATGATTGTGGTATGTACTAATCTTTTTGTTGCATGTGAGATTGGTACTATAGGATATATGCTGCTTGTTTTGAAGCGATACTGGGCGCTTGGAGTTGTTTGATGTGGGAGGAATAAAACAGAACCTCAGGTGGTCCTTGGTGAGCACGTATATTATTGTAGTTTTTGATCTCTATCACGTGAGCTTTCAAAGTTCCATCCTGCGTCATTTTTTTGTGATGGCACATGGTGGTTTTGGAAACAGTTATGGATCACGATAGTTTAGGCACCACTTTTAAATGCATGACTAGGCAATAACGTGAAAACAGTATCATTGCCAAAACTGTCGGGGTTATATATTTATTGTTGGTATATTGCATATAATATGGGAAAAGACTTTTTCTTACGTGCATTGAGGAACAGACGTTATTACTTTCATATGGAAAGTACTATGAAGAATAAACCCTATAGGGATTCTATCATAAAACATGGGGGTTGGAAACATTTAAGGTCAAAGACGTGTGATCATATGTTGATGAGATTCCTGATTTAAAGGAAGATAACGTGGGTCAAGGCTTTCTTGTTATGGAAGCTATGGTATTGGTAATTATGTCCTCCGAATATGTTGGAGAACAAGATCAGGAATTCATAATACAAGGAAAAGATGCATGGGGTACCATAATACGTTTTCTTTTAATATTTTATTTGGTCATATTGGGATGGATCACGTATACCATATGGGATAGATATTATGGTGCTCGTTATGGGCTGAATACGTGGTGTTTAAGACACACACATCAGTAACAGTAACAGCAACAGTATAGCGACAGTGGTGACAGGCTGGTTAAAAAAAAAGAAAAAAAAGAAAAAAAAAGAGGGTTTGAGATGCTACTGGTAGGTTATGCTGTTCCTACTGGTGACCTATGGTTCCTACTAGTCTCATATATTCATGTTGGTTTTCTTCTCGGTTCCTTCTAGTAATATTTGATGGTTCCTCCTGGTTGAATCATCGGTTCATACTATTCGGTTCCTACTGGTCCGTACCACTGGTCGGTTCCTACTGGTTTGTTCCTCGGCTTATATTCTTGCTGACTTCAGAAGGAGTTCGTTCCTGCTGGCTTGTTGTATACTAACTTTTCTTTGGCCGGTTTTGGTTCCTACTAGTCAAGTAAGATTGCTACTACTCTGATTTAGTGACTAGTCTGATGTCACTACTGTTACTGGAGGAAGAGGTCTCAGCCATCATCATTTCGTTGGGGCGATTCATTGAAGAAGACATTTGATTATCACTTATTTTATGTTGTAGTTGAGTTTCACAAGTTTTGTGTTCTTATCATATCTTAAAAGGAAGCCAGTACCTTTTAAGATAACTTGCTTGGTTTGTATGGTGACGAAGACTTGGCACATCTAGCAAAGGGGTACGATCTATTTTCATAGTGCTCTATGCGTACATTTGCTATCACTAGAAGGGGTTACGTTATTGTGCTCAGTGTCTTATTTATTTGAGGATTTTGTTCAAGCTCGACATCACGTGGTTAGTGCAAGATATAAGACACAAGTTTGGGAGATTCCACTTCTTCATCAAATTCGTTATACTTGATTTTCTTCATCAGTGATCTCTCCATGGAGCCTACTGGATTTGCCGTGTACTTCTTAAGGGGAAGACGATCCCTTTTGAGTTGATGTGAAAAAAGGGGAAGAATGCATGGATCAAAGGGAAGCTTAGCCTTCATCTATATCAGCTTTAGGGGAAGCTTGTGCTTACTGGTTTTGTCAAATCAACTAGGGAAAGATTGTTGGGACTTAGAGATCTTGAGTTGATATGACAAAACAAGATGAAGGACCAAATAGCAAATAGTTAGCTTCTATAGTAAGATAGGGCTGTGATGTAACCCTAGTACCTCTATTATATAAAGAGGGTTAGGCACACATGGTTATTCACTCATTCACAAACAATGTAAACCATAGGTGTGTGTGCGTTCATCCTGGTGTCAAGCCTATAGGGCACCAGGAGTAGTAGTTACTAGCATTATTAATAGTAATGTTTATTAGTGAAAGCCTTGTTCTTAATTGTGATTGTGTTCTTTGTTATTCCGCTGTGCATTTACAATCATGATTATGATATCCCAGATGAGTCTAGATCCTAAGACTCAACATTAAAGAAAAAGAAACTGGAGTAATAATGCCACCCAACCCCGTTGGGTAACGCGAAACTATAGTATCAAAATACCGATCAACGGCGGTCCATGTCACCCCAACGCCCAAGTGAATGTCATGGTATCCTAGCCTTTAAAGTTGAAACAACGATTTAATAAACACCACATTTTATGTTCATTCATTTTAAAAAACCATCAAATATAAAGCCGTATAACAACTTATTGAAAACAAATTTTGTAAGAGTGCATTGGTAATAGCTCTCTAAAATCAATACAAATCCATAAGACACGGTGCGTTTATTTTAGATTATATAGCGGACTTATAAGCATATTAGCATATATAAGCTTATAAGCCGAAATCAAGTGTTTTGTTAAACTAATAAAAGTGAGTTTATAAGCTTATATAAGGGGATTTGGTAAATAAAAATTGTATAGCTTATATAAGGGTAAGTAGGCTTATATAAGAATATTACTCCTTTTTTCTCATAATAAGTGTCTACTTGAACTTTTTTTAGTCTTTTTGATATAACTTTGAGTATAAATATATTTTTTTGTGTTATATAATACTGGATGAGATTATACCAACGAAAATACTTTGGAAAATCGAATCTATTCATATAACTTTCATCAAGTATGATTAACACAAAAATAAATATTTATAGTCAAAATTTGTAGGGAAACTAACACTTTTATTTATAAATCAAATAAATAAAACTAATCAAATTAATCAAATTAACATAAAAAATTACATAATATAAATAACAGAAAAATAAATACAAACATAATTATAAACGATAATTTAATAAAACAATAAAATAATAAAAAGACTTACTAAATCACCAGCAAGTCGAGGCACGCGTAAGACAAGCTTAGAACTAAAGAGCCGAGGCACGTGTTTGACACGCTTCCCTAAAAACAGATTCGTTATCTTTTTCCCAGGGTACAAAAACCGAAACAGTAAGTTGTACCGTCGGACTTAATAAAACTACCTGGAATTTCACCTTTTCAGATGCGTACTCCATATGTTGGAAATCAATAATAATACTTATTGATTTGATGTGTGATAAAGCTATAGAATTAGGCTCTATTTATACACAATAGACTTTCTTTCATTTTACTAATCCCACCTATGTGGGATAAAAATAAACTATTTTTTCTCTTTAAGCATGGTACCAAATGCCTAACTTTGAGACACGATATTTCATTCACATCAGCTTCATTTTGGACATATAAAGGCTCATTGTGAAGCCCTCTTCAAGGAGAACGCGAACCTATAAAGTATCACTAATATATATGATACATACATATACATAATTGTATCCAAAGTTGGTCAAAAGTCATTTTGCCAACAATATTTTCCAACAATCCCCCACATGAATAGAGATCGGTCGTAATACACAAAAGTTTCAATAAAATTCCTGTTAGTGCAAACATTACGATGTTTAGTCGATATAATCTTTTCATGTTTCGTTGATGACAAACGTATAATTCACAGTACATTATGTAAAATGTTAAGGTACTCTTAATCACTCAAGAATACATTTGTATACTTCTCTCGACATCTCCAAGATCGCATTCGACATGAGTCACTCAAGGTATGTACAAACAAGTCATTAACCTTACTAAGTGATCAAGGATTAATATTTTATTAAAACTAGCTTTTAATTAAAGTGATTAAGTTTTTATTAAACTTTATTTTTAAGAAAATATTTTATTAAAAAGAAAATGGAAATTTGAAATTTGGCGTATTCCAAAGAATATTCCATAAGATATATTGAAAAGAATATTCTTTAATTTTAATTTGGCATATTCCAAATGCCCAAGGAATATCCCTTTTGGGTATAAACTACCCTAAATGGTATTTCCCCACTAAAGGAAAAATAATGCACGGACTCCAAGCCTGAGGTTCCTTAAATGGACCTGCGGGTCTTTATCGATAAGGAACCGCGGGTGCAATTAAGGAACCATGGGTTTATTTAGCCGTTGGACTTTTGCCCTATAAATAGTGGATCATTTCCAGCTTTTCTTTCAACCTTTTTTGCATAGTTTATTTAAAAACAACTTTAAACTCCTTGATTAGTTAGTTTTGATTAATCTTGTTTAAGATGTGATTCTCTCCTTCAATCCTCTCATCCTCTTAAATGAAGAAAGAAGATCACTCACACATATGTGATGTGATTAAAGATGAAGTCTTTATGAAGATCATCCTTTCTTAGATCTAGTCATGTGCATCATTTTTATTTGTGTCTTGTGTAGATCCAATGTATATGTGTATACTTGGATCAATATTGTGTAGATCCAATGTATATGTGTATACTTGGATTAGTCTTGTGTAAATCCAGTGTATATGTGTATACTCGAATTTGTGTTGTGTATATCCAAGTTACATGTGTATACTTGGATATGTGTTTCTGAGTTGTAAGAGTTGTGTCTTGTTAGTTCTCACTAAACTATAAAGTGACTTGTGGTGGTGTCTTGTAAGTTCTCACGAAACTATAAAGTGATGTGTGGTTGTGTCTTGTGAGTTCCCACTTAGCTTTAAAGTGAAGAGTCGTGAAGATTGGTTCTATCTTTTGATTAGAACTCAACATCTAGCCTTGTGTCGGAAAATGGTGAAGTAGGCAACGTTGTGAAGATTGGTTCTATCATTCGATTAGAACTCGACATCTAGCCTTGTGTCGAAAAATGGTGAAGTAGGCAACGTTGTGTAGATTGGTCCTACCTAACATTAGGACTCGACATCTATCTTAGTGTCGGAAATTGTGTAAGCGACGTGTATGGTTTTCTCCTCCTTGAAAGGAATTTTGTTGACTAGTGAAGTAACTCTCGAGTTGGGTACTCGAGGAGTGGAGTAGGGCGAAGAGGAGCTTCGTGACCGAACCATTATAAATCATCGTGTCGGTATTCTCTTTTACGTTTATGTCTTTACTTTCTTAGTTGCTTAATGTACTTGTTGTATGTTGTTGTGTGCATCACATAATCTAAACATCTAAGTTGTAGAAAAGCTGAGGCTTAGTATGTGTGTGCTTCATGTTTAGATTATAATTAAGTGTGCATCCCTTAGTCTAAACATCTTAGTTGCGGAAAAGCTATGGCTTAGTACGTGTGTGCTTAATGTTTAGACTATTGCTTGATGTACTCTTGATTTGATGTGTTTGTGTGTTTACTTACTTGTTGTTTAGTTCTATGACAAACACATCCCATATCTAGTCAAGCTTAATCGAGAATTTGATACAAGAGATTGTTAAAGTTTAATATGTATCAATATTTGGCATCCACTGTCGACGGTTCTTTATTGAACCCACGGTTCTTTATTGATAAATAATCACAGGGGTATTTAAGGAACCACGACCAGTGGATTAAACGAAATGTTTTGAAAATTAACTAGAAACTATTCAACCCCCTTCTAGTTTCTACAATTGGTATCAGAGCGTGGTTATTCAAGATATTTAAAGTATATTGTACTTTAAAGCTTGGATCGATCTTTGCTCTCTTTTTCAAAACCAATGGTTTTTAAAAAATGAAAACGGTTTTTAAAAATAGAGACGATCTTTGTATCAAATTGTTCATGAATAGTGATTACTTATGAAAGGTGTTTTGTTGTTTCATTCATACAAGTTTTGGTGCTAAATAAACGTTGTATAATAGCTTGAATTAAATCTTTTCATGTTTGGAAGTATAAAAATCTTTTGTGTCATAAATAACTCTAAAGTACGAGTTCTATGTGTCTAAAATGATTTTTTAGAGTCCTAAGTCCTTCCAAAAAGTTACCAAATAATTTTGGTCAAAAACCCATTTTTTTGTCCACTGTCCACGGTTCCTTAATTGTTCCCTGAGGTTCGTTATCAATAAGGAACCGCGGTCAGTCCGACTCAGATTTTTGCAAACTTTGAAAAATCATATAAAATCAACCGTAAGTCTATAGAAGTCGTGCCACCCGCCATTTCGAACGTAATTGAATTTTCTTTCTTTTAAGAATCATTCCAAAAAATTTATTCAAAATTTAAAATTTGGATGTTTTCTAAGTTCTATACTTTGTCCCAAGTATTGTGCGTCGGTTTGTCGTAAAACTTGTATTTTACTTTTTTCTATTAAGTTAGACATCTCTTGTTGGTATATTTTTGAAATTTCATATATTTATAAAGTGTTGAACTTAACCAAAGTTTGAAATGGGTCGTAAATTATTTTCAAATTAAATCAAGCTATGTATACTTTGTTGTATCTAACACTCAAAACAAAGACGAATGCTTTTGTTGTTTTCTTATGTGTTATGGATATTCTTAAGTGATCATTACTATTGGTAGTAGTGTTACTTAGTTTTCTACTTGCTTGTGCATTGCTTATAGGACCAACATCTCTTGGTTTACAAATGTTATTTAAACATCTTGTACACCTCGTTATGTTTATTAACACTCTTAGGTTTGAAAGCTTTATCAGCTTCTCAAATCTATTGATGTGGGTCGTCTTACTCGATCATTGTGTTATTAGTTCAAGTAGATTAATGTCTCACTATAAAACATAAAACACCCTTTGAAATCTTAGCTATTTTCTCTTAAAGGAGTTTTAGTGGGAATCAAGAAAGATTTCGAATATATATCATTGATTATTCAAATTATGATTGATATTATTATCGAATCTAATTGACATGTTTTTTGAGTGTAGACATGAATGTGGATCCTTAATAATATACATCGGATCATAACTCACACTTGTGTTGATGATGGTATATTGAATGTATTAATAATTGTTTATAATACACAATGGAGTGGGTTTGACAACTTGGATATATTAATAATTGTTTATAATACTCAAGTAATTTACATTGTAATGCAATATGTAAATGTATGATTTCCGAAAGACCAATCAAGAGTGTTCTAACAAATTGTTTAAACTTGGTTTATACAATTCAGTGTTATTGGCCTTAAGATCTATTAAGGTAAGTAACCTTAACTAGACTCTTTTGACAAGATATGCAATGGTGCATTCTTAACCCTCCTTAGGTTGTGCATTGTGTCATCATACAATTTCCATCTTTGCTACACTCCATTACGAAAATGTAGGAACTATATTTTGTCTAACTTGAGAATGACTATTAGAGAATCTATTGCACTAGAAATTCAATTCGACCTAACGGTTGGATTGCTTCGAGGAGAAGTTGGGTTCGTGTATAACCCGTAAAAACGGTCGTGTTTAGCCTTAATTGATCACCTCTAGTGATAGTCTCATACTCATTCTCTAAATTGATTAAATGGCTCTTCCTAAGAATGACTAATGATAGTTTACATCGATGAACTTTGTATGTCATTAGGAGTCTTTATTTTGTAGCCATTAGGTTTTTCTTAGCCTTCTTCCTACGTGCTAATTGAACCTATGTGTTTATCCTTTGTGTGTGTTCTATCTTTTATTGCTCTTTAGCATAACCTTATGATAATTTAGACGAGAACATTAGGATTTGTTGAATTGGAAAAATTCCCTTGTCCTCCAAAACACACCCTCTGTGCACGGATCCTTAATTGTCTGACGGTTCCATATATATATGGAATCGCGGGTACAATTATTGAACCGCGGGCAGACACCTTCAAAAATAGGTTTTCTAAAACTTCCCAATTGTTCGAACACCCTTTGGAATCTTTGTGTCAAACCTTTTAACACTCCAAATATATGTTGTGCTTTCCCTTCTTAACCCTAAGCATTTTTGCATCTCTTTCACACCAAAGCAAAATGTCGTATTCACCAAATGAAATCCTTGATTATCCACCATTTTCTCAAATCGCTTTCAACCCAAATTCACCAAAGAACACACAAATCAAATCTCTTCTCCTTCTAAGGAAATTCATTTTGAAAACTATCCTTTTCACCAATTTCCTTTTGTGTTCTTCCTCCATCACATGGTAATGTCATGCATCATGGAACATATTGCCTTTTTGTCAATACCAACATCTTGTCATGTCTTATATCTATGATGAGTTGAATTACAAGATTCTCACCAAGCCTTCTCCACCAAATTTTGCTACCACTTTGTCTTCTAATAAAGCACGTGTTGCTTATTAATAAGACATCCAATTTAAGCAAATCTTAGGATTCTAGTGTAACTAGGATCAAAATTATGCTTAAGTTTTGGGCTTTTGTTTCATACATCTTTGTATGATCTTTATTTTCTTGTATTTCCTTTCATGTTTTTCAACATGATTTTTCTTTGGATCTTGGATCTTGTTGTTCTTGTGATCTTTCTTTTCTTCTTTATTTTCTCACTCGGTTGTCAAGGAAGGTTAGATTTAAATCTAATTCCTCTCCTAGTAAGATTGACAACTTAAATATTTCTTTCGAAATATTCAAGTAATTTTAACTTGCAATTGAAATTGTTAAAAGGTCATATCTGAAGCATTGACTTTCAAGCCATTTAGCAACTTATGTTAAATTGTTTGACCAAGTGATTTTCTTTTGAGTCGATAATCGTTTTTGGACACCCACTGTCCATGGTTCCTCAAATAACCTAGCATCTCATTATTGATAATGAACCGTTGACCTATTTAACGAACCGTGACCAGTGAGACCCTTTGTTCGTTTTGGTCTTTTTCTTGTTTGACGAGTTTACTTGAAGATTCCTTTTTTTCTTCTCCTTTGAGTTTATTCTATAGTTTTCTTTCAAGACTTCACTATCACCTAATAAGGTATAGTATTCTTGAATTATTTTGTGAAGTTATTCTTAACTTCTTTGTTGAGTCTCTCTCAATTTCTTTTAATCATGCATCTCTAAGTCGAGTATCTCTCTTCTATCCTTCTAAACTAAGTTGAGTCGAGCCTTACCTTTTCCTCATCATGTAATTGTTCTTTGAACATACACGATGATTGAGAAGAGCTACAAAACTTTGAGCATGTAGTTTATCGTATGCTAAACACCATCCATCTTGATATTTCTTTACTTTGACTTCTTTGATCTATTTCTCTATATCACTGAATCATATTTTTGGTGTCGACATTCATAATCATCCTTGCCTATAATGTCTTATATCTAGCATTTTTCATAAAGCCTCGATTTATGCGCTTTTGGTTTTCCTTTATTTTTTAAAGGAATTATTTTTAAGGTCAAAAATGTATTTGGTTTGAGATTTTTTTGTCCTTCTCATTGTTGAGCGTTGAGTGCGGTTAAAATTTATAATTGGATTGGGTGATTCCAAAAATTCTAAGTTTTTAACCTTTTGAGAAGATTTTCGTTAAATCTTAAATTTTCTTGGGTGATTTCAAAATTCTAAGATTTTAACCCTTTGACATATTATCATTACAATTGGTATGGGTGTTTCTTTTCTACCTCTATTCCAACTATTGTGAATTGATCTTGTCAATATCCTCTCCTTTGACTTATCTTTTGATTGATAGCATCGTGTGCACACTTCTTTCTTCAATGCTTGTCATTGTTTGTGCAAACGTCTTGTTTATTATCCTCAATTTTTTCCATCATAGTCATTCTTTCTTTCTTTTAGACTATGTGGAATCATTTTATTGTCCATGTCATACTCTCTTTAGTTTGGTATTTTTGCCATGATATTAAAGTGGAGTATGTCCTCTCGACAATATTTTTCTTATAAATTAGACATCTCTTTTCTCACTTAGTCCTCTTTATATATTTTTTTTTGTGTCACCAAAATAAGTTGGGTTCTCTTTTCTATCTAATAGTCCTCTTATTTTTCTAAACTTGTCAAATTTTTGACACTTCTAAAAGTTAAGATTGTTTTAGCTTTCCCTTGAGTCCCTTTATTTGTAATCGAGTTTTTAAAAGATAATTCCGCTTGGGTGACATTAATATATATGATCTAGTTCACTAACCTTGTTTTGTAGGACATCTAACCCTTCTTTGTAGCGTGTCAATATTCTTGCTTTTTTGGTCTCTCAAGCAAGGGGGAGTGATTGTGGTATAATTACACTTGTTTAGGAAAACTAAGCGTAAATGAGTTGTAAGTATTAACTACACAATTTAGGAAAATCGTGCACTAATGACCCAAAGTGAGTTCGTTCTCGAGGAGGATTAACGTGTGTGTTAAACTTGATTAAATTTGAGATTAATATTAATGAAAGAAAGGGAATAAGAAAAACATTGACGGTTACGGTTAAAAATTACACTAAGACAAAAAACATGGATTCACGCAAAACGAGGTAAAAATAAAAATATCCTAAAAATTCCAAAAAAATCATAAAAAATTCCTAAAAATATAGTTAAGGTTTAAAAATGACCAAAATTTCTTGAAACCTTTTAAATTAATTTATATTTAATTTTTAAATGCTAATTAAAGCCCTAAAAATCAAATAATTTAACAAAAATCCCAAACAAATATTTTTCACTTTGTAAACCTCAAAAATATTTTAGTTAAGCTAAAAGGTATTTTTCCAAATTTTAAAACCTATTAAATCTATTTAAAATAATTAAAAACTAAAAATAAATATTAAAATATTATTAAAAATTCAAAATAAAAAAAATTCTAAAAACTTGCAAACTAACTTATCTTAACTTAATAAAATAGAAAATGAAAGTGAAATGACCTAAATACCCCTATTGGGCCTCCAAATGGGTCAAAAATGAAAACAGTCCAAATGAAATGGACTTTTTGGCCCAATAAGACAAAACTCAACCAAATTAGCCCAAAAATTCCAGTCTAGCTTAAAATTGGATTTTAAACAAAAAACTCTAAGGGCCCAAAAGCTGAAAGTGAGCTTATCACAGCTTATCAAACACCTAGCTTATTCTTAATGGGCTTTTCGACCCATTAAGCCATAAGCTAATGCCATAAGCTGAAATTTTACTCACGTCCTTCTCTTGAGTTAATAAAGCTGTTTGTAAAAAGAAATTTTGAAAAAGCTCAATAAATACGCCTAAAATAAGCCAAAGCTCTCTACAGAAAACACAAAATAGTCATTTTTGAGTTCTAGGCTGATTCAAGAGCTGATTCAACTTGCAAAATGTTTCCAATGACTTAATTAAGCTAAATAAGCAAAAAGATTTGAATAAGCTAACTCAATAAGCTGAAATGGTGAATAAGCACTTATGCAAAAAGACAAAGGAGTTCGTTTTCTAGTCAAACCCTAAAACCAAAAGCTACAAACTACAAAACTGACTAAATGGATGAAATAAGAAATGTTGATTACAAAATGAAAGTTGTTGCACATTTGGATAAGCTAGAATAGCTTATTGATAAGCTGTTTGCAATTTAACACTATCAGTGGCAAGCAGTTGTGGGAAAGGAGTTCCCACTTATTGATATGAAAATATTGATTTGAGCTGGTTTCAGGTTGTCTCTTTGGACAAACAACGCACCCCTACAACCAGTAAGTTGTAGGGAGTCACAATCAAGTAAATAAACAACAATCCACCAATCCAATTGATACAGTTTAATCAAATAGTGCCCAAATCTGGTAAAAAGCTATGTCTGATGGTTTAAGCAGTTGTTTAAGCAAGAATAAGCCTACAAAACTTCACCAAAAGCATACAACAACAACAACAAACGACCTTAATCAAGCACAAATAAACAGATTACATGCACTGTGTGACAATCTAACATTTTCAGGTAGTAAATTATTTTCTCGTATATTATTTTGAAACTTGTTTTTATGTTGGTTGATGAACTCACAATTTACGGTTTTAAATTTGGGCTTACGTGCATTATTTAACGTCCTTTACGACTAAACCGGAAACCCTAGGATTACGTATTTACATTTTTGAACTCGGTTTTTGATGAGACAATTTTTATTAGATTCGTTTTGTGCTGTTGATTCATAATTTATAAAAACATTTTTCGTAAAACGACCCGAGGGCACGCAAATCGAGGAAACTAGAATCGAGGAGTACCCGAAAATTAATGGGGATGAGACAAAACCAATTTTGCCCCACACCCAACATGGGACGGCTAGACATAGCCACATACACCATGAAGTGTCAAGCTTAAGAAGTAAGCTAAGACACATGTCTTAGCCACTTCACAAATAAGCTACTACACAAAACCACTCACACCTAAACCATTCTCTCATTTATAACTCATGCAAACCACCAAAGTCTCTCTCTTTTCTCTCTAGCTTGCCGTCCCAACTCACTCATAAACACCCCTATTAGATCAAATTTAACCACAAAATCTTATGTTATTTACACATATGATGAAAACCTTTTGAAGCTCTATTGATTGGTGGTGATTTTAACATCCAAGGAGGAGATTTGTTGGTGTCCTAGGGCTGATTTTCCACAAGGAGTTCTTGGTGATAGGTGATCTTGAAGTTAGTTTTGGTGTACCCCAAGTGTTGTCATCAAAAGTCAAGTTATAATCTTGGTTGGTAAACAACATCATCCTTCCCATTTTCATTTTTATTTTTGTTGGAAATTCACTTTATGTGACGACATTTAAGAATTCCCATTAGTTATCATAGTCACACATGCATAGACTAGACTAGGAAACGTTGTATAGTTTAGGTGTGATGTGTGACTATATATACCCCTCCAAGGCTTGCAAGGAGGGGGTTGTTGCTTGTGTTACATTTTCATTTTATCAAACTTTTCTTTCTTTCTCTTTTACACACACAACCCTCTATCTCTCTCTCCACCATGGCAGCCACCATATACCACCCACCTAGACCACTGGATCTTATATAGCAAACCCACAATTGGCATCAGAGCCTCGGTTCTTTCCTTGGATCGTCGTGTTTTTTTGTTATTTATTTTGGTGGTCAAAATTTTTTTTGTCTCAAATCTGTTGAACATTTTTTTCAAATCTGTTAACAGCTTTTTTGTTACAAATTATCGAGTTTGGTGGTCAAAAGTTTTTTGGTCAACATTTGTTATATTTTTTTTGTGACAACTGGTATTGTGTCACGATTCAGTCTCACAGGTTCATTCTTTGTCTCGATTGGTGTGGTTTTGTCCTATGTTCAATTAGTCCATTGTATTATCTCTGTCAAATGTTTAAATCAGTCCACGGTGGCTTGTTTCTGTGAAGAAGTATTATCATTTTTTGGGTCAAAGTTTATGTTTCTACATGGCCAGAGTTTTGATCTGATCTGGGTGTACCATTTTTTTAGGGTTTCTTAGTTTTCTCTTGAAGATGCTAAAAACCCAGAAAAACCAGATCCAAAAACTAGATTCAGAAAAACCTAGATCCTGAAAACAGGAAAAAGTACAACTTTGGATAAGATTTTCCGCTGGTCATCATTGCGATGGCAACAATCACATTGATTGCGATGGATAGAATGCGATGGGTACCATTGCGATGGGTTCCATTGCGATGGGTACCATTGCGATGGGTACCATTGCGATGGGTACCATTGCGATGGGTACCATTGCGATGGGTACCATTGCGATGGGTACCATTGAGATGGGTACCATTGCGATGGGTACCATCGCGATGGGACACGTCAGGCTGCGATGGAAGTACTAGACTGCGATGGGTTTAAAAATAGACTGCGATGGTAACAATCGCATTGATTGCGATGGATGGAATGCGATGGGTACCATTGCGATGGGTTCCATTGCGATGGGTACCATTGCGATGGGTACCATTGCGATGGGTACCATTGCGATGGGTACCATAGCGATGGGACACGTCAGGCTGCGATGGAAGTACTAGACTGCGATGGGTTTAAATAGACTGCGATGGCCATGTTTCTTATGTTGCGATGGGTTTAACAGACTACGATGGCCTCATTTTTTAAACACTGCGATGCAGTTTAAAAAATATATTGCGATGGCTGGTGATTTTTTTCTTTAAAGAAAACATTGTGACAGGTTTAAAATAACCCGAAAACTCAGTTTACTCCAACGTTTTAACTCCACAACACCATCAATCTATCCTAATTCCCATCTTCACCTAATCCCGTCTATTCATCTCATCTTAACAAACGACTCGAAAGATAAAAACAATCTTAGATTTACATAATCAATATTCGAATTACAGGATAGGAGTTTAACAAATCTGTTAAATCCACTCTGTGTTTCGTTTTTCAATCCCATATCAAATGATCATCACTCATTTCTGTGAGGATATAATCCTCAATTACTTTTCGAATATCAAAGAATGGTCAATAACAATTATGTTATTACCAATATTTGTTTCGTTAATTGACACAAAACAGAAATCATCACTGACCTATGTAAACCATCTTTAATATTCGAATCTTAAAAGGTTAAGAACATAAACAATATTTTTTGGTCCTTCCTTGATTCGTTAACAAAACAAACATGCATCACAGATCGAACCTACCCGAGATCGTTTTTTAGATCTTGAAGCCATACAACCTTGTGTTCTTCATAGTTTTGGATTCGTGAGTGTGATTGATTTCATTTCAAAAAAGAGTGGAGAAATTAATCTCGTGATATGTACTTTGAGATTTGGTTTATTTGCTAATTAGATGGAGGACTCGTATATATAGATGACATATGAAATGATGATTATTGTTTTGTTTGTGGCTTTGGTGAGATTGGATGGATTTTTGGGGGCGGAGATTTTTAGGAGGAGAGAAAACTGTGAAGATAAATTGTCGGCTGAAGAGATTAGGGTTATACAACTGCCAAGTAATTAAGGTATTGTGCCTTTTATATCAAAAGATTAGAGAAGTTTTAGTAGTGGGTTCAATGGACTTGTACTCGGTGCAAAATGTATTCGGGCTATTAATGGGGTCTCATCATATGATTGTTTTTAATGTGGGATTTTATAATTCTATCAACATTAAAACATGGGCTGATCTATCGACTGGGTCATGTATATGAATACTATGCAACACAAATTTTCCTATAATATAATCCTTTTAGATTAAAAACACTTTGTACAAAATTAGCTTTGGCTGATTTTGTATAAATTATTTTATGGCGAATTTTTTTGTACAAGGTTCAGAATGTCAGATTTAAACGCAACAATTTGACGAGACAAAAAGTGATGAGACAACGTGGCAAGATTTATTTTGGCGAGACCGAAGAAAAATAGGTATATTTTTAGTGGCTATGGATTTGTTTGATCGGGTATTAATTATATGAAGTTGAAGACGGATATTTCGAAGGCGTGTATTTATTTTATCATTCAAAGATAACTTGCTCGTGCTTAATCTTATAATGAAGACTTGTTTATCTAGTTTCCGGGTTCGGGGTGGTTGGTTGATGACTTGGATAACAATCACTTAAAGGAGCTACATTGTTGTACTCAGTGTCACGTGCATAGTCGACGTGGATAATTTCAAGAGGTGTTGTGCTTATATACTTATTCTGTAATGTATTGGCTACTTAGAGATTTCTCCACCGTTCCTCATTCAACAATAGTGCAAGCTTAAGTCACAAGATCGAAGGACTTTTATTCAGTTTCATGTTTGATGTATCTGGTTCATTCTATCAGTGGTCACTTCAAATTATCGACAAGGGGGTTGGTAAAGATTGCCATGGAGAGTTTATGAGTAGAGATTTTTGATCAGCAGCCGATTCTCACAAAATATATAATTCAGCTTATTTATTATTCTCACGAGATTTCAGGTACATGTGCGTACGATTTATTGTTGGTTCCGAGTTTCAAAACCATCAAGGGGGAAGAAGAAGACATATTAAACGCACAACGAGTACACGTGATGAACTTCATACCTTCTTTTGATTTGAAGACATTCCGGGAATACATTTGTCATAAATGCAGAGAAAATTAGTGTTTTAACTCGTGGCGTTGTCAATCTCTAAACGGTACACTACAGATTCGATGTTTAATTGTTTTGATGTTCCAATTATTCATCATCATTATCCTATATGGAGAGATATGCACTTCCGGGACTTAATTGACTCTGGTGCATCTCCGGAAGAAGATATGTGCATTTCCGGGACTTAATTGACTCTCGTGTTATGATGTCAACTTCATGAATGGGATAAAGTGTCTACTTCAGTATTTGAGCTTCATGTTTGGGATTGGTTTACTTTCTTCAACTTCGTGGGGGAAGAAATGTCTTGATTCTTTCTAGTATGCAAAACTTGTATTTTCAGGGGGAAGAAAAATTCAGAAGAATTATTCAAGCGTGAGAAGAGAAGTTGTTGATCTACTTGGTGTGCCCCTTACTTTCAATCACTCATAGTAATATTATCATTTCATATGATGGGATTTGCTTGTTAAATTCCGTTATGCGCTTAATCATTCTAAGCTTTATTGAAAGCTTAGAAGTTGCTTATGAGGATTGTCGGTTTAGGGGGAAGCTATTAAAAGCTTCTACATCAAGTTTATGTGGCATGAATTAGGGTGATGTTAATTCAGAAGCGTCTCCTTAACCAGAAGTATATGGATTACTTAGCTCGTGCCGTTACAGTACTTTTACCACAAGTTACTACGAAGATGAGTCACTCTGAAGTGAAGACTTGAAGTCAAAGGCCTCAGAAGACTTCATCAGCATTGGACGCTTCATGAAAGCTTTTGTTCTAAATCATTATGTACTTGTTAGGAAGAATATTGTAAGGAATTCTACACGTCGTCCCATGGGGGAAGATTGTTGGAAATTCACTTTATGTGACGACATTTAAGAATTCCCATTAGTTATCATAGTCACACACGCATAGACTAGACTAGGAAACGTTGTATAGTTTAGGTGTGGTGTGTGACTATATATACCCCTCCAAGGCTTCCAAGGAGGGGGTTGTTGCTTGTGTTTCATTTTCATTTTATCAAACTTTCTTTCTTTCTCTTTTACACACACAACCCTCTATCTCTCTCTCCACCATGGCAGCCACCATATACCACCCACCTAGACCACCGGATCTTATATAGCAAACCCACAATTTTTGTAAATGTAAATTGTATTTTCTTTCCTAATTTATATGTATATGATGATAAAAATATTATGTGGGGATCATGTGTTGATAAACTTGGTTAAAAAGATTGAAAACTACATGAAAAAGTGGTAAAATCTTGCTTAAATTAGTAGGCTGTATAAAAACAGTAAGAACCCTATGTTAAATGTTTAAAATGGCTTGAATGAAGTAATATACAGTAAGTTATAAGACTTTTACACATGTGAGAGTTGTCCATACAATGGACTCCTTAAAATGAGTGAGATATGATCAAAACAATATTGAAGTACAAATCTGAATAGTCTGTTTTGACGGACTGTTAGGGACATTTAGAGATAGATTGAGCAGTAGCTAAAGCTGAGTTAATTGTAGCATATAATATGTAGTTTATTTCACCCAAAAATGAGCTTCTATCTCCTTGTAGAACTCAAGATATGGTAAAAATGGTGAAAGTGAAAATAATAATCAGATTTGTAAAATAAAAGTATATAGTATAATATTAGCATTCAAGTAAATATAATAAAAAATGTATACTTAAAACCCACTAAACTTATATATTACATATAAATAAGTATGTACATTAATAAATAAATGAGACATTTTATAAAAATGGCAATTTGATAAGTTTTATAAGTTATAAAACTATAAACATAAGTTTTACGTCTTTTTCGGCTAAAACCGTAAAATTAACGTTTTCGTCAAATAAAACTTAGATGGTTGGACCCGTCTAATGTAAACTTTTTATAACTCATATACTGATGTATAAGTACATATTACAAGTAAAAACCGATAGAACCCGAGCTTTATAACATATGGACATTAACGGGCCAAATTAGCCTTATTGGCCTATTAATCCAACTAATTTGGCTAAACACTAATGGACTTACTCTTTGGGCTTAACCCACTTGGGCCCAACATGTAAGTATAGGGCTGATGTTAAAAGAATAATTATTCTAATAGAATGTAATGGGCTTATAATGGGCTTATTGGGCCTTAACATATAAAGAAGTTAAACTAGTGAAACTAGTATAAAAATTTACCAACACATAACACTATAATGATTAAATAAAGATGTACAATCCCACTTGATGATCATCATATTTATAAAATCATCATATGTATACATAGCTATTATTTTTATAAAGTCATTGGACAAAAGTCTAAGACCGAGTATTATTTATATAGGTTTCCGTGATCGAAGCACGCCCATAGCCGATAAACTGCCTTTCATAATCAACGTGAGTTCATAGCCTCGCACTCTTTTAAATGCTTTATAAATGTTTTTTAAACCCGAGAGGGAGATAACATGCTAGTTTTTGATAAAAATAGAACACAAGTAGTCCCGATGGTATGCTTAATGATATGGACCTGAATGATGCGATGACCCAATAAGTGAGATGAAATGGATTATTAGTAGTTAGGTTATGTCACTTAAAGTCCCATTAGAATGAATTGTGAACTACCGGGATTTGGTAGACGCTTATGCATATGATAGTACTATTTGGGTAAGATCACCCCAGTTCGCGCCTTGACGGTTGATCCCCGTCGTACCACATTGATTGTTAAGCGAATTTATGTATGAGAAGATTTCCATAGCATGGTTTTTGTGACGACATGCTAACTTAGATTGGAAAATTATTTGTCGGGTTCGCGGCCCGTTGTTTATGATAGTAAGGTAACAATGTCATGCGGCTAATAATAATCCAACACAATCCAATAATGATACAAATAACGATAATAATATTACCTATAATGGTAATATTGAGACTACGGTCTCATGGACGGTTTAAGATGTATGCTTTGCTTTATATATTGCTTGCCTATCAATACGAGGACTTACTTCTGATATTATACTTGTGTTCTGATTTCGATGATTGTTTTGTATAACGGTTTTATTAAACTCTATGAATTCACTCGGCATTCGCTGATATGATTTTTGCATGTTTTTATCTCAGGTGCTTGAAGGTAATTCGGATGGAGCTCGACTCTGATGGCCCACATAATAAAAATTGTTCATTCGATCTATGTTTTGTAAACTTAATGACCTGTGTAAACTGGGACCTGTTGTACACTTAAAACCTGTATTTCGAATGAATGTATATTAAACCCTGTACAACCATTTTTATGCGTTGTCTATGATTGGAGTTATTATGTTATCCCGTAACACTCTAATGACTCTTCCGCTGTACCGATATGAAATTTAAGAGTGTTACAGTTTGGTACCAGAGCTCTCGTTATAGAGAACGAAAGATTTTAAAAATCAAGGTTTTGAACAAAACATTTCAAAATCTTTTAACTATAAACATTTTGAGAAAATATTTGAAAAATCTTTTGACTATAACGGTGCCAAAGATCTCCGACGTTACCAACAAGCCTTATTGAGAAGATATATATTTTGATATATATAATTTAATTTATATATATGTATATATCGTGGTTTCAATATGTAACTGTATAATAAATATTTTTATGCTAATACGAGATATATATAAATGCAGATTGTCATGGCTGACCCTAATATTCCTATAGAGAACCATGCTATTCCCGAACCTAATGTAGATGATAACCCTTATTTAGACTTAGTGGATTATGTTGTAAATGAGGATATAGATGATGATGAGGAGGAACCATTTGAGGATCCCGAGCCCGAGATAGGACTAAGAGATCAGATTTCCCCTCAGGTTGATGTTGTAGAGAATGATAATGATAATGTTGGTATTGAGAATGATGATGAGATTGGTATAGATAATGTAGATAATGAGGATGACGACGAGGAAGTCGAGGAGGAGATAAGTATAGATGATGAGGTTGATGATGATAATGAGGCTGAGCTTATTTTCCCTTATGATGTAGCAGAGGGTGAGCCCTTACCCCCTCTAGTTGATTGGTCTGACTCTGAGTTTGAGTTACTTAGAGATGAATTGTCTGAATCGTCTTAATCTGATTCTGAATCAGAGGATGATGAGGATGATGATGCACCTGATGGTACCGATGGGATTGCTACTCGTAGACATGTGATAGGAGAGTCTTCTAGGGTTCGAGAGGCTACTCATATTGATGGTCTTTCACCTTGGGCCTTGAGACGTGATTTAGATGCTTCCCGTGTTCAGGGTAGTATGATAGAGGTTGGATTAGGTGTTGTTCAGACTCATGTTGCTTATTTGGAGTCGAAGACTAAGGTTGGTGAGAAAGAGTGGGAATTACTTAACTTGGATTTGACTGATGTAGAGTGTGGTTTGAATGAGGCGTTTAGGAGGTTATATGTGTTGGAAAGTGGTGAGTTTGCTGAAATGAAGAAAAAGGTGAATACTATGGAGATTCAGTTGAGTGTAGCTCGTACGATGCGTGAGAAGGCTGAAAAAGAGTTGAATATATTTGTTGGTTGGAACAGTAGGTTTTATACTGAGATGGTCGAGAAAGGAGTGATTCGTAAGCGCCCAGCTGAAGATGTGTCTTGTGATCGTCCGACGAAGATACCGAAGACAAGGGATGATGGACCATCTGGCGGTTCTCAGTAGACCAATATATCTTTAGTAGTGACCTTTGTATCCTTTGTATCTTTTGTAACTTTGACTGAACCGACTTATTAGTTAGTAGATCTGGCACGAATTTTGGGCATGTATAGTGCTAGAAACTTTGATATGGGATGTAAATTAAGACAATGCGTTTGTTTCAAATCCAATTAAATATGTATCTTGTCTTGAATTCCATATTGTGCCTTATTTGTATCTTGATTATGAATTCAATCCATCTTATATGAATCCCTTGTTGGGTGAATGCTTAATACTTTGAAATTGTGAAATTATAGAACCATGCCGCCCAAGAAAGCTGTGACTGAGGATGATGTACGTAGGATTATTGCAGAGCAAGTTACCGTATCTATGACTGAATTTATGGCAAATGCTAGAAATGGAGCTGACAGTAGTGGAGCTGGCGGTAGTGGAGCTGGCGGTAGTTTAGCTGGCGGTAGTGGAGCTGGCGGTAGTGGAATTGGTGGTACTAATGTGAATGTGAATGATAATAATGTGAATGCTAATGCTGGAGGAAATATAGGAGGACTTGGAACTAATGCACCTGAAGTCGGTGGTTTTACTTATGTGACGTTCATGAAGTGTGAACCTATACCTTTTAATGGAACTGAAGGTGCTGTAGGATTAAGCCAGTGGATTGAGAAGATTGAGTCGGTGTTTCGGATTAGTAAGTGTAAGGAGGAAGATAAGGTGACTTTTGCTGTGGCTACTCTTAAAGGTCGTGCGTTGACTTGGTGGAACAGGAGAATTGCTTTCATGGGTATTGATGTTGCTAATGCTACTCCTTGGGCTCAAATTAAGAAATGGATGACTTTGGAGTTCTATCCCCGTAGTGTGATCATTAGGATAGAACAAGAATTGATTCATTTAAGAATGAACGGTGTGGACATCGATAGCTACACAAACCGACTCCATGAGTTGGCCTTGCTGTGTCCTCGATTGGTGGAACCCGAAGAGATCCGAATTGAGCAATATATTAAAGGGTTGACCAAGAACATCCGAGGGGACGTGACATCATCAAAACCACTGACCATTGATGATGTTGTTCGAATGGCTTACCAACTCATTAGGCAAATAATTCAGGATAGGGAGGATGAAGCACGTATTGGTGAGAAAAGAAAGGGTCATGGCGATCGTGGGGATAGAGGTGATAATAGGAAGAATTTCAATCGACGTCAGAACCAAAGAAAGGGGAATGCAAATGCTCTTACGAACAACACACCACGCAATGATGAAAAGTGTCCTAAGTGTGATAATAAGAGGCATTCTGGCGACTACTGGAAGTGCCGAAATTGCGGAAAGCTTGGACACAAAGTTGAAAGGTGTAAGAAGGGAATCATTTGCTTCAACTGTAATGAAGAAGGTCATAAGAAATCAGATTGCCCTAAGTTGAAAGCGATTGTACCTGGAAGAAACCCCCATGGTGGTGCTTATCAACTTGGAACGGTTGAGGTTAAGAAAGAGGATCCGAATATCGTTACTGGTACGTTTTTACTCAACAATCATTATGTTGTTGCTTTATTTGATTCGGGTGCGGATAGGAGCTTTGTATCCACTAAATTTAGTGCCCTTATTGACATTGAACCTTGATACCAGGGTTTACCCAGTATAAAATTTTATCGTCCGACCTCTTCGAATTGACTACTGGTTAAGTGCGACTCAGTCGTCTTTTGGTGAAAACAATAGATTTGTCGTTGTAGTAAAATTAAATTGCAAAACGTTAAAGTAAATGACGGTAATTTAAACTAAAGCTAATTAAAAAGTAAATGGTGCAATATTAAAAATTTTAAAAAAAGAAAATCAATTAAATGACAAAAATTAAAGCTTGACGAAAAGTAAATTTGACAATATATTAAAAATGCAGACAATTAAAATAACACTTAAAAAATGGCGGGAAAAAATAAATGCTTGAAAATAAAAAGGGAGTAAACAAACCTAAGTCGGAACCCGAAATACTGTCACTATCCAGAATACCAAACTTACTCTGCTTATCCTGGATAACAAACCTTACCTTATCCGGAATCCAAAATTCCCCACTATCCGGATCCCTGATCTGTCACTAATCCTAAATAACCCAAACAGAAGCTTATCCGGAATCCCCTTGATCTGCTGCTTATCCGAAATCTGAAGATCTGAACACTATCCGGAATGTTTTCCGGGTCCTTATCCGGAATTCCAACAAGTTTTCACAATCCGGAATAAATTCCGGACACTTATCCGGAATCCAGATACTTCGCCTTATCCGAAATCCTCTCCAGTCCACTATCCGGAATATCAACTTAACACCAATATCCGGAATACCAATCTTCACAATATCCGGAATGTGCAATAGCCACCTTATCCGGAATAAACAAAACCGAAGCTTATCCGGAATGTAACTTGATCTGCTTATCCGGAATAATATTCCTGATAGAATTCGTCTGCTTATCCGCAATTCGTGCTCGAACCTTTATCCGGAATTGGAGATCTTGCTGTTATCCGGAATGCCAAATCGGTGGCTTATCCGGAATACCTGTTCTCTTAGTTATCCTGAATGGGAGATTGACTTCTTATCCAGAATACACCACTGATGAGTTATCCGGAATCCATGAATTTACACTATACGTAACATTAGTTTAGCTAGCAATCCGGAATACTGGGGTTTTACACAAACCCGGATAAGAACAAGATGCAAATAAGCTAAAAACTAAAATTAAGCTAAAAACAATTAAGCACTTAACTAAAACTTTTACCAAGTCAAATTTAAGAAAAAGCAAATAAGCCAAAATTTAAAAACTTTTAAAAACACTAAATAATAAGAATATTTAAAAACAACTTTTTATAAAAATTAACTAATAAGCACTTAATTAAATTTAATAAAAACACAATAAGCTATAAAATCAATAAGCTAACACAATCATAAACATAAAAGCATGACAAGTAATCAAATAAGCACATAAACATAAAGATTAAGCAAAGACAAGAAAGGTAAAATGAGAGATTAATTAAAACATGAATAAAATTAAGATTCAACAATTAAAGTAAAAACAAGAATTAAAAGCTTACAAATTTAAGGTGCAAGACAAGAAATTAAAGGTGCAATTAAGTAAATGACATTAAGAAAAGTGCAAGTAATTAAAATGGAAGAACTATTTTGTCAAGATAGTCAACACCTCCTAATGTGTCATTACGAGGGTATTTATAGTGATTAGGGAGGTTAAGCATGTGTTGCTTCCTTCTTTCTTTCTTTCTCGTCTTTTCGTCTTCTACATTCTTCGACTTTTTCGACTTTGTCTCGGGATTAATTAAACTCGTCTTGTAATTTATTCATTAATTAGACTTGAGTTCTTCGGCTTTATTAAACTTCCGTCTTTAGACTTGTTCTTCGATAAATCTTCATAATAGGCCTTGGTCTTCCGTTCTTTTTGCACTCTTGATCTTTTGACTTCGTCTTTTGTCTTTTTCTTCGATAAAAGCCCGTGAAAGCCCGTGTTTTCTTCCCTTTTCACATTTTGGTCCTAAATCACAACAAAAAACACAAACCACGCATAATTCCGACATTTACGAGATAAAATACACGTTTTGGCTTGGTTATTATTATATTTAAGTGGTAAAAGGATAAGTGTTTTCACACTTATTAAATCCTCTACACTTGACCATTGCAATGTCCTCATGCAATGCATTAGTTACAAAGAAAGTTTTACATTTTCCATCATAATCAATCCATCTTGGCCTTTATTAAAGAGATTACAAAATATTTAAAGGAAGAAAACAAGTAAAAAGATCAAAAACTTACCTTAGGGTTTTGGAATGTCATGAATGATTATCACCCTCAAGTTTCACGTTCCCCATACCAAGCTTAAAAACGAGATCATTGTTTTTATAAGTTAGCAAACTAACAGAAACTCATGTGGGCCAATTATTCACTTAGACTCCATTATTCCTAGGTGTATCTCTTATATTTTATTGTTGTCTTGAATGATCACGAGGATGCATTGTTGACTTATTTCGATAGTTTATTAGGCCGAAACTAAAGTAGGACGATTTAATCAATAGTTAGCTAAAGGACAAAATCTTTTAAAACTGCTTCTCAGGACCTCATAAAGTTCATATCTTGGCATAACTCGCTTCACGATTTGAGACCTCTCTCGGACCGATATTTGGAAGCGACTTCAAACTTCAAATCTTGAGAGACGTTCATGAAATAATGGTCTTCTCTTCATAATAGGAATTTCTTCACTTGAACTTTTTGAGAGATTCTTCATATTTTGACCACGACTTCTTCATTTTTCTCCAATCTTTATTTGGGATTTTGATATACAACGATCCGCCTCCTTTTAGGACTTGGATATATTTATCCTCATACCTTGTTAGGGCCTTTTTGGATAGACTTCTCCATGATCTTTAGGGGAGTATTCACTTTTCATCGTGTGTCTTGATCCTTCATATTGATTTTTGATAAATGATTCTTCACATCACTTGGGATCTTGAGCAACAAAATGTAGCCCTCATGCCTTGTTAGGGCCTTTTCGGACTCGCCAATCTTCGTATCTCGCTTCAATAAGTTATGCCTTGGCTATGAACTCTAATTAATACCGATCAACTTTTAAACAATCTTGTGCTAGAAGCTGAGTAACTTTTCAAATCTTACGACCTTATTTATTGCAATTAAATTTATTAACAAGCGATGGGAGAAAAAGCTCATAATCAACTCACATAAATTCATGAAAGAATACCAAACTTATAATTGACTCTATCATCTCTCGTTCTCCACAATTTAAAATCTCAAAGAATGAGACTCGTGGATGCTTAGCCAATTAAATCAAAGTTTTGGGTTTTCAAGTCATCTATAGGATCTTGCAATTCCTTATACTTTTTCAAGTTTAGAATTCGCATTTTAAAGTTCCCTTGATAAACGACTTTCTAGGATCAATTATAGGAACTTGCGAAAAGTTCTTGTTCTTAACCCGTAAGAGTTAAGACTTTCGCGTTTTAAAGTTCCCTACATAAAAGCCTAGCAAAACATGACTTAAACACATTAAAGATACTAGCTAGAGTGAACTAAGATAAGTAAACTCGGGTTGAGTCAAAAGATTCACAACGTTTAAAAAATTAAAACCACTTTATTAAAATTTTATTCTAGCAAAGAAAGAAAATAACTATAACAAAGGTAACTACAACTAGGCCAAAATAGATCAAAAATTTTGAAAAATGTCGAAAAATCAATTTTTCGGTAAAATGCGGACAAATACAAGGAAAAGCCCACTTAACTTCGATAGAAGTCCCCCCTACACTTAATATAAACATTATCCTCAATGTTTAAGCATGTGGAAGTAACCTCCCCTACACTTAGGACATTGTGCATGTGACAATCTAACATTTTCAGGTAGTGAATTATTTTCTCGTATAATATTTTGAAACTTATTTTTGTGTTGGTTGATGAACTCACAATTTACGGATTTAAATTTGGGCTTACGTGCATAATTTAGCGTCCTTTACGACTAAACCAGAAACCTTAGGATTACGTATTTACGTTTTTGAACTCTGTTTTTGATGAGACAATTTTTATTAGATTCGTTTTGTGCCATTGATTCATAATTTATAAAAACGTTTTTCGTGAAACGACCTGAGGGCACGCAAATCGAGGAAACTAGAATCGAGGAGTACCCGTAAATTAGCGGGATGGGACAAAATAAATTATCCCACCCCACTAACTATGGGACGGCCCAAGATAGACACCACATCAAAGATGTGGCATCATGTAAACATTTAGCTTACAAGTGTAAGCTTAGCCTTACACTTAAGCTACTTCCATAACAAAAACAACTAGCTAACTCATACCACCATTTCACACATGCAAAAACAACTCTCAAACTCTCTCAACTCTACCCCATTATCGTCCCACTTCAAGAACAAACACCCCATTTGATCTTTTCTAGCCACAAAATACTTGTTATCTAGCTATATTATGGAGTTACCTTGAAGCCTTGATTACTTGGTGGCCATTTTAACAACAAAGGAGGTGATTTGCTTGCGTCCTAGGGCTGATTTCTCAACATACTTTCTTGGTGTTTGATGATCTTGGAGATATATTTGGTGTTCATCAAGTTCTTGTCTTCCAAAAACAAGATATACTCTTGGTTGGTAAAGAAGATCATCCTCTCCATTTTATCTTGTTATTTTTGTAAAGATAAAATGTATTTTCTTTCTTGTTGTATATGTGTATGATGAATATATGATGATAAAAATGTTGTGTGGGGATCAAGTGTTGATAAATATGCTTAAAAAGATTAATAACCATAAGAAACAAGGCTAAAATCATGCTTAATTTGTTGGCTGTATAAAAACAGTATGTAACCAAAACTTAAACTGATAAGTTTGCATGGTGGAATCCATTTATAGTAAGTACAAGATGTCATACACATGTTAGAGTTGGCCATGCAATGGAATCATTAAAATGAGTGAGATATGATCAAAACAAGATGAGTATGTTAATCTGGATAGGCTGTTTTGTAGGGACTGTTAAGGATAGTTAAACTTAAAATGAGCAGTATCTATAACTAAGTTAATTGTAGCACATAATATGAAGTTCATGCCATCCAAAAATGAGCTTCTAACTCATTGTAGAACTCTAGATATGATAAAAATGGTGAAGATGAAAATAAAAATCAGATTTTGAAGAATTAATGTTTATTACTATTATATAAGCACTCAAATTATATAGTATAAAATGTGAAATTAAAACCAACTAACTTATGAATTTCATTTATATAAATATGTATAAGGTTAAATAAAGGGACAATTTATAAAAATGGTAGTTGAATAATATTTATAAGTTATAAAAACTATAAACATGATTTTTACGACTTTTTCGGCTATTACCGTAAAATTAACGTTTTTCGCCAATTAAAACTTAGACGATCAAACCCGTCTAATGTAAAGTTTTTAAAAGTCATATACTGATATATAAGTATCTAATACAAGTAAAAACCGATAAAACCCGAACTATAGGACATACGGACATTAACGAGCTAAGTAAGCATATTGGACTAATAATTGTACTAAATAAGTTAAACACTTATAAAAAGAACTTATTGGGCATAACCCATTTGGGCCCAACATGTAAAGTGTAAATACTGATAATATAAGTATAAAATGAAATAATACAAGTTAAAGAACTTATAATAAGCTTATTGGACTTAAAATAGGTAAATAGGTAAAACTAGTAAACTAGTAAAAAGTTACCAATACGTAAACACTAAAATGAGTAAACAAGGATATATAAACCCACTTGATCATCATCATATGTACAAAAATCATCATATGTATATTGTTATTTGGATAAAGTCATTGGACAAGAGTCTAAGACCGATTATTATTTATATAGGTTTCCGTGACCGAAGCACGCCCGTAGCCGATAATCCGCCTTTCATTATCAACGTGAGTTCATAGCCTTGCACTCTTTTAAATGTTTTATAAAATGATTTGTAAACCCGCGAGGGAGATAACATGCTAGATTTTGATAAAAATAGAACACAAGTAGTCCCAATGGTATGCTTAATGATATGGACCCGAATGATGCTATGACCCTATAAACGAGATAAAAGGATTATTAGTAGTTAGGTTATGTCACTTAAAGTCCCATTAGCATGAATTGTGAACTACCGGGATTTGGTAGACGCTTATGCATATGATAGTACTATTTGGGGACGATCACCCCAGTTCGCGCCTTGACGGTTGATCCCCGTCGTACCACATTGATTGGTAAGCGAATTTATGTATGAGAAGATTACATAGCGTGATTTTTGTGACGACACGCTAACTTAGATGGGCAAATTGTTTGTCGTGCTCGCGGCTCGTTGTTTTCATAGTAAGGTAACAATGTCATGCGGCTAATAATAATCCTATATATACATACAATACAATAACGATGCAAATAACGATGATAATATTACGTATACTGGTAATATTGAGGCTACTGTCTCATGGACGGTTTAAGATGTATGCTTGATTTATATATTGCCTGACTAGCAATACGAGGACTTACTTCTAATATTATACTTGTGTTCTGATTTCAACGATTGTTTTATATAACGGTTTTTATTAAACTCTATGAATTCACTCGGCATTCGCTGATATAATTTTTTCATGTTTTTATCTCAGGTGCTTGAAGGTAATCCGGATGGAGATCGATTCTGATGGCCCACATAATATTAAAAATGTTCATTCGATCTATGTTTTGTAAACTTAATGACCTGTATAATTTGGGACCTTTTGTACACTTTAAAACTTTTTATCGAATGAATGTATGTTGAACCTTGTACAACCATTTTTATGTGTTGTCTATGATTGCAGTTATTGTGCTATCCCGTAACACTCTAAAAGACCCTTCCGCTGTACTGATACGAAAATTGAGAGTGTTACAGTTTGGTATCAGAGCTCTCGTTATAGAGAACAAAAGATTTAAAAACCAAGGTTTTGAACAAAACTTTTCAAAATCTTTTAACTATGAACATTTGAGAAAATATTTGAAAAATCTTTTGACTATAACGGTGCCAGAGATCTCCGACGTTACCAACAAGCCCTATTGAGAAGATATATATTTTGATATATATAATTTAATTTATATATATGTATATATCGTGATTTCAGTATGTAATTATTTAATAAGTATGTTATCTTAATACGAGATATATATAAATGCAGATTGTCATGGCTGACCCTAATATTCCTGTAGAGAACCATGTTATTCCCGAACCTAATGTAGACGATGATCCTTATTTAGACTTAGTAGATTATGATATGGATGATGATGAGGAACCATTTGAGGATCCCGAGCCCGAGATAGGACTAGGAGATCAGATTGCCCCTTAGGTTGATATGGTAGAGAAGGAGATTGATAATGTTGATATTGAGAATGATAAGGAGATTGGGTTAGATAATTTAGACGATGAGATTGACGACGAGGATGTCGAGGAGGATGTAGGTATAGACGATGAGGTTGGTGACGATGAGGAAGCTGATATTTATCCTTATGATGTTCCAGAGGGCGAGCCTTTTCCCCCACCAGTTTATTTGTCTGATTCTGAGGTTGAGCTACCTAGGGATGAAATGTCTGAATCGTCTGAATCTGATTCTGAATCAGAGGAGGATGAGGATGACAATGCACCTAACGGTACTAATCGTGTTGCTACTCGTAGACGTGTGATAGGAGAGTCGTCTAGTACTCGAGAGGCTACTCATATTGATGGTCTTGCACCATGGGCCTTGAGACGTGATCTAGATGCTTCCCGTGTTAAGAGTAGTATGACAGAGATTGGCTTAGGTGTTGTTCAGACTCAAGTTGCTTATTTGGAGTCGAAAACTAAGGTTGGCGAGAAAGAGCGGAAATTGCTTAGTTTGGATTTGATTGATGTAGAGCGTGGTTTGAATGAGGCTTTTAGGAGGTTATCTGTGTTAGAAAGTGGTGAGTTTGCTGCTATGAAGAAAAAGGTGAATTCTATGGAGATTCAGTTGAATGTAGCTCGTGGGATGCGTGAGAAAGCTGAGAAGGATTTGAATATATCTGTGGGTTGGAATAGTAGATTTTATACTGACATGGTTGAAAGAGGAATGATCCGTAAGCGCCCAGCTGAAGATGTGTCTAGTGATCGTCCGACAAAGATATAGAAGACAATGGATGATGAACCATCTGGCGGTTCTCAGTAGACCAGTCTGTGTTTAGTAGTGACCTTTGTATCTTTTGTACTTTTGTAGCTTTGACTGAACCGACTTGTTAGTAGTAGACTTGGCACGAATTTTGAGTATATATAGTGCTAGAACTTTGATATGGGATGTAACTAAGACAATGCTTTTGTTTCAAATCGAATGAAATATGTATCTTGTCTTGAATTCCATATTGTGCCTTAATTGTATCTTGATTATGAATTCAATCCATATTATATGAATCCCTTGTTGGGTGAATGCTTAATACTTTGAAATTGTGAAATTATAGAACTATGCCGCCCAAGAAGGCTGTGACTGAGGATGATGTACGTAGGATTATTACGGAGCAAGTTACCGCATCTATGACTGAATTTATGGCAAATGCTAGAAATGAAGCTGGCGGTAGTGGAACTGGCGGTAGTGGAGCTGGTGGTAGTGGAATTGGCGGTACTAATGTGAATGTGAATGCTAATGCTGGAGGAAATGTAGGAGGACTTGGAACTAATGCACCTGAAGTTGGTGGATGTACTTATGTGACGCTCATGAAGTGTGAACCCCTACCTTTTAATGGAACTGAAGGTGATGTAAGATTAAGCTAGTGGATTGAGAAGATTGAGTCGGTTTTTCGGATTAGTAAGTGTAAGGAGGAAGATAAGGTGACTTTTGCTATGGCTACTCTTAAAGGTCGTGCATTGACTTGGTGGAACGGGATAATTGCTTTCATGGGTATTGATGCTGCTAATGCTACTCCTTGGGCTGAAATTAAGAAGTGGATGATTTTGGAGTTTTGTCCCCGTAGTGTGATCATTAGGTTAGAACAAGAGTTGATTCATCTGAGAATGAAAGGTATGGACATTGATAGTTACACAAACCGATTCCATGAGTTGGCCTTGCTATGTCCTCGATTGGTGGAACCCGAAGAGATCCGAATTGAACAATATATTAAAGGGTTGACCAAGAATATCCGGGGGAACGTGACATCATCTAAACCACTGACCATTGATGATGATGTTCGAATGGCTTACCAACTCATTGGACAGACAATTCAGGATAGGGAAGATGAAGCCCGTGTAGGTGAGAAAAGAAAGGGTGACGGTGATCGTGTAGATAGAGGTGATAATAGGAAGAATTTCAATCGCCGTCAGAACCCGAGAAAGGGGAATGCAAATGCTCTTACCAACAACACACTGCGCAACGATGATAGATGTCCTATGTGTGGCAACAAGAGGCATGCTGGCGACTGCTGGAAGTGCCGAAATTGCGGAAAGCTTGGACACAAGGTTAAAAGGTGTAAGAAGGGAACCATTTGCTTCAACTGTAATGAAGAAGGTCATAGGAAATCAGAATGCCCCAAGTTGAAAGAGATTGTATCTAGAAGAAACCCCCAGGGTGGTATCTATCAACTTGGAACAATTGAGGTGAAGAAAGAGGATCCGAATGTCGTTACCGGTACGTTTTTACTCACCAATCATTATGCTGTTGCTTTATTTGATTCGGGTGCTGATAGGAGCTTTGTTTCCACTAAATTTAGTGCCCTTATTGACATTGAACCTGTTGAGATAAATACCAGTTACGAGGTGGAATTGGCTGATGGTAAATTAGTGAAAACTAATAAGCTATTAGAAGGATGCTCTCTAAATCTCTTGAACTATTCCTTTCCGATTGATTTAATGTTGATAGAATTAGGTAGTTTTGATATTATTATTGGTATGGATTGGTTGTCGCTGAATAATGCTACTATTTTATGTGGAGAGAAGAAGGTTAAGATTCCTCTTAGGAATAGGACGTTAGTAATTGATGGTAATCGAGGGGAATCCCGTTTGAAAATCGTTTCATGTATTAAAGTCCAAAAGTACATCAGGAACGGTTGTGAGTTATTCTTAGCTCAAGTGACCGGGAATGAGTCTAGGGAGAAACGATTGGAAGATGTACCTATTATTTGTGAATTTCCTGAGGTATTTCCTAAAGATTTACCCGGACTTCCACCAATAAGGCAAGTTGAGTTTCGAATCGATTTAATTCCTGGTGCTGCACCGGTGGCACGTGCGCCTTACCGATTAGCCCCTTCTGAATTAAAGGAGTTATCTGAGCAACTTAAGGAGTTGTCTGATAAAGGTTTTATTCGACCGAGCTCGTCGCCTTGGGGAGCTCCAGTCTTGTTCGTTAAGAAGAAGGATGGATCTTTCCGTATGTGCATTGACTATAGGGAACTGAATAAGTTGACGATTAAAAATCGATATCCTTTACCTAGGATTGATGATTTGTTTGATCAATTACAAGGATCTGGTGTGTATTCTAAGATAGATTTGCGGTCAGGATATCACCAACTTCGCGTCCGTGAAGAAGATATTCCTATAACTGCATTTAGAACTCGTTATGGACACTATGAATTTCAAGTAATGCCATTTGGGTTAACTAACGCACCTGCGGTTTTCATGGATTTAATGAATCGAGTGTGCAAGCCCTACTTGGATAAATTTGTGATTGTGTTTATTGACGATATTCTAATCTATTCTAAGAATGAAGATGAACATGGAGAACATTTAAGGATTGTTTTGAATTTGTTAAAGGATGAAAGGTTGTATGCTAAGTTTTTGAAATGTGATTTCTGGTTAGATTCTGTGCAATTTCTTGGTCATGTGATTAACAAAGATGGAATTCATGTTGATCCTGTGAAGGTTGAAGCCATTAAGAATTGGTCTGCACCGACAACACCAACGGAAGTGCGATAGTTCTTAGGATTGGCTGGCTATTATAGGCGATTCATTAAAGAATTTTCTTTGATAGCTAAACCCTTGACTAAGCTTACCCAGAAGAATAAACCTTTCGTTTGGGGAAGTGATGAAGATGGAGCATTTCAGACATTGAAGCAAAAATGTAGTGCGCCAATTTTATCATTACCCAACGGGAGTGAAGATTTTGTAGTGTATTGTGATGCATCTCTTAGAGGCTATGGAGATGTTTTAATGCAGCGAGAGAAAGTGATAGCTTATGCTTCTAGGCAATTAAGGAAGAATGAGGAGAATTATACTACTCATGATCTTGAGTTAGGAGTTGTAGTCTTTGCTCTTAGGTTGTGGAGACATTATTTGTATGGCACCAAGTGTACGATATTCACCGATCACAAAAGCCTACATTATATTCTCGATCAGAAGGAATTGAACATGAGGCAACGAAGATGGATAGAATTGTTAAGTGATTATGATTGTGATATAAACTATCACCCAGGAAAAGCCAATGCTGTTGCCGATGCGTTAAGCAGGAAAGATAGAGAGCCTATCAGGGTACGTTCTCTAGTCTTGACCGTGCACAATAATTTGCTTGAGCAAATTAGAAATGCGCAAATAGAAGCTTGTAAGAAAGAAAACTTTGTTAATGAAGGGTTCCGAGGATAAGGAGATCCTTTAGAGGTTAGAGCTGATGGAGTGAAATGCTTAAGAGGTCGTATGTGGATACCTATGTTTGGAGGCTTAAGAGACTTGATTATGTTAGAATCCCAAAGATCTAAGTATTCCATTCATCCGGGATCTGATAAGATGTACCATGATTTGAAGAAGTTGTACTGGTGGCCGAATATGAAAGCTGATATTGCTATGTATGTTCTTCAATGCTGGACTTGTGCTAGAGTCAAAGCGGAACATCAAAAGCCATCAGGACTACTTCAACAACCAAAGATTCCTGAATGGAAGTGGGAGCGAATTATGATGGACTTTATCACCAAGCTTCCTAGAACATCATCTGGAAACAACTCGATTTGGGTTATTGTCGACAGACTAACCAAATCAGCACACTTCATTCCGGTTAAAGAGCAGTTCTCACTGGAGAAGCTGACTCGTATATACCTTGAGAATGTTGTATGCAAACATGGAGTGCCTGTATCGATCAATTCAGATCGAGATCCTAGATTCACATCGAATTTTTGGAAATCTCTCCAAAGATCTTTGGGAACGAATCTCGACATGAGCACTGCTTATCACCCCCAGACTGATGGGCAGAGTGAAAGAACGATACAAACACTGGAAGATATGTTGAGAGCTTGTGTGTTAGATTTTGGTAAGAATTGGGATAAACATTTGCCGTTAGCAGAGTTTTCGTATAACAATAGTTACCATTCTAGTATTAAGGCTGCACCGTTTGAAGATTTATATGATAGGAAGTGTAGATCTCCTGTATGTTGGAGTGAAGTTGGGGATACCCAGCTCACGGGACCGGAATTGATCCGGGAGACTACGGAGATGATAGTTCAGATTAAGAATAGGTTGTTGATTGCCCGTAGTAGACAGAAAAGTTACGCGGATGTGCGGCGGAAGTCGATGGAGTTTAAAGTGGGTGACCGAGTAATGTTGAAAGTATCGCCATGGAAAAGCGTTATAAGATTTGGAAAGCGAGGAAAATTGAATCCCCGTTATATTGGACCCTTTAAGATTTTATCTAGAGTAGGTCCGGTGGCTTACAAACTAGAGTTACTCCCAGAACTTCATGGTGTTCACAACACATTCCATGTATCTAATCTGAAGAAATGTCTAGCAGTGAGTGATGAGAAAATTTCATTAGATAAGGTTCGAATAGATGGGAAGTTGCATTTTATCAAAGAACCCGTAGAGGTTATGGATCGTGAGGTAAAGCAACTGAAACAAAGTCGGATACCTATTGTCAAGATCCGATGGAATTCAAAGCATGGACCGGAATATACTTGGGAACGAGAGGATGAAATGTGGAAGAAATATCTGCTCCTCTTCAATTTCAATAAGAAACGGACATCAAAATGAAATGGATCACGAGGACGTTAATCCCTTTTAGGAGGTAAAGCTGTGACAATCTAACATTTTCAGGTAGTGAATTATTTTCTCGTATAATATTTTGAAACTTATTTTTGTGTTGGTTGATGAACTCACAATTTACGGATTTAAATTTGGGCATACGTGCATAATTTAGCGTCCTTTACGACTAAACCGGAAACCTTAGGATTACGTATTTACGTTTTTGAACTACGTTTTTGATGATACAATTTTTATTAGATTCTTTTTGTGCCATTGATTCATAATTTATAAAAACTTTTTTCGTGAAACGACCCGAGGGCACGCAAATCAAGGAAACTAGAATCGAGGAGTACCCGTAAATTAGCGGGATGGGACAAAATAAATTATCCCACCCTACTAACTATGGGACGGCCCAAGATAGACACCACATCAAAGATGTGGCATCATGTAAACATTTAGCTTACAAGTGTAAGCTTAGCCTTACACATAAGCTACTTCCATAACAAAAACAACTAGCTAACTCATACCACCATTTCACACATGCAAAAACAACTCTCAAACTCTCTCAACTCTACCCCATTGCCGTCCCACTTCAAGAACACACACCCCATTTGATCTTTTCTAGCCACAAAATACTTGTTATCTAGCTATATTATGAAGTTACCTTGAAGCCTTAATTACTTGGTGGACATTTTAACAACAAAGGAGGTGATTTGCTTGTGTCCTAGGGCTGATTTCTCAACATACTTTCTTGGTGTTTGATGATCTTGGAGATATATTTGGTGTTCATCAAGTTCTTGTCTTCCAAAAACAAGATATACTCTTGGTTGGTAAAGAAGATCATCCTCTCCATTTTCTCTTGTTATTTTTGTAAAGATCAAATGTATTTTCTTTATTTTTGTATATTTATATGATGAATATATGATGATAAAAATTTTGTGTGGGGATCAAGTGTTGATAAATATGCTTAAAAAGATTAATAACCATAAGAAACAAGGCTATAATCATGCTTAATTTGTTGGCTGTATAAAAACAGTATGTAACCAAAACTTAAACTGATAAATTTGCATGGTGGAATCCATTTATAGTAAGTACAAGATGTCATACACATGTGAGAGTTGGTCATGCAATGGAATCATTAAAATGAGTGAGATATGATCAAAACAAGATGAGTATGCTAATCTGGATAGGCTGTTTTGTAGGGACTGTTAAGGATAGTTAAACTTAAAATGAGCAGTAGATATAACTAAGTTAATTGTAGCACATAATATGAAGTTCATGCTATCCAAAAATGAGCTTCTAATTCATTGTATAACTCTAGATATGATAAAAATGGTGAAGATGAAAATAAAAGTCAGATTTTGAAGAATTAATGTTTATTACTATTATATAAGCACTCAAATTATATAGTATAAAATGTGAAATTAAAACCCAATAACTTATGAATTTTATTTATATAAATATGTATAAGGTTAAATAAATGGATAATTTATAAAAATGGTAGTTGAATAATATTTATAAGTTATAAAAACTATAAACATGATTTTTACGACTTTTTCGACTATTACCATAAAATTAACGTTTTTCGCCAATTAAAACTTAGACGATCAAACCCGTCTAATGTAAAGTTTTTAAAAGTCATATACTGATATATAAGTATCTAATACAAGTAAAAACCGATAAAACCCGAACTATTGAACATACGGACATTAACGAGCTAAGTAAGCATATTGGACTAATAATTGGACTAAATAAGTTAAACACTTATAAAAAGAACTTATTGGGCTTAACCCATTTGGGCCCAACATGTGAAGTGTAAATACTGATAATATAAGTATAAAAAGAAATAATACAAGTTAAAGAACTTATAATAAGCTTATTGGACTTAAAATAGGTAAATAGGTAAAACTAGTAAACTAGTAAAAAGTTACCAATACGTAAACACTAAAATGAGTAAACAATGATATATAAACCCACTTGATCATCATCATATGTACAAAAATCATCATATGTATATTGTTATTTGGATAAAGTCATTGGACAAGAGTCTAAGACCGATTATTATTTATATAGGTTTCCGTGACCGAAGCACGCCCGTAGCCGATAATCCGCCTTTCATTATCAACGTGAGTTCATAGCCTCGCACTCTTTTAAATGTTTTATAAAATGATTTGTAAACCCGCAAGGGAGATAAAATGCTAGATTTTGATAAAAATAGAACACAAGTAGTCCCAATGGTATGCTTAATGATATGGACCCGAATGATGCTATGACCCTATAAACGAGATAAAAGGATTATTAGTAGTTAGGTTATGTCACTTAAAGTCCCATTAGCATGAATTGTGAACTACCAGGATTTGGTAGATGCTTATGCATATGATAGTACTATTTGGGGACGATCACCCCAGTTCGCGCCTTGACGGTTGATCCCCGTCGTACCACATTGATTGGTAAGCGAATTTATGTATGAGAAGATTACATAGCATGATTTTTGTGACGACACGCTAACTTAGATGGGCAAATTGTTTGTCGGGTTCGCGGCCCGTTGTTTTCATAGTAAGGTAACAATGTCATGCGGCTAATAATAATCCTATATATATATATACAATACAATAACGATGCAAATAACGATGATAATATTACCTATAATGGTAATATTGAGGCTACGGTCCCATAGACGGTTTAAGATGTATGCTTGATTTATATATTGCCTGACTAGCAATACGAGGACTTACTTCTGATATTATACTTGTGTTCTGATTTCAACGATTGTTTTATATAACAGTTTTTATTAAACTCTATGAATTCACTCGGCATTCGCTGATATGATTTTTGCATGTTTTTATCTCATGTGCTTGAAGGTAATCCGGATGGAGATCGACTCTGATGGCCCACATAATATGAAAAATGTTCATTCGATCTATGTTTTGTAAACTTAATGACCTGTATAATTTGGGACCTGTTGTACACTTTAAAACTTTTTATCGAATGAATGTATGTTGAACCTTGTACAACCATTTTTATGTGTTGTCTATGATTGGAGTTATTGTGCTATCCCGTAACACTCTAAAAGACCCTTCCGCTGTACCGATACGAAAATTGAGAGTGTTACAGTGCACTTTGTTTAAATCTCGCTAAGGAAAGGACAACTAAAGTGATTCCTATTTTAATATTGAAGAATATAAAATAGTGAATCAAGAGAGTTTAGGATAGAACTGGGAAGACGGGTACACGGGATCACGGTTCGTCAAAAGTCATCAAGGATCTTTGAAAGCTCGAATCCCTGCTCATGATAAGAAAGAAAACAAAAAACACATACTAGGGTCTCCCCCTACACTTATTATAAAAACAAAAGAAAAAGGATAGATACTGCGGGTTGGCTCCCGAGAAGCACTTGTTTTTGTTAACCGAGTCGTGAGCCTGACTCGACCTTGATTAGCATAGGAGAAAGCTTGAAAAACATCCACCGAGATCAACTACATGGTTTTCGTCCATCAAATAGCACAGGATTAAGGCGAACAAGGAAAGCCAAAGAAGAGTAGGCAAGGTTCCCTTAAGCAATGATTGAGCACGGTGGTAGCAAGGTTGATGAGGTACAAGCATATCTCCAAAAGTTCCAAAAATCTTTCCTTTTATTTCATCAGATGGATACTGAGATGGCTTAAAAATTTCAATACCGGGATCGAACACCTTTTCCTTTAGGGGAAAATAACACTCAGGCTCAGTAGACCTTGAAGATGATCCGCTCATAAATCGCACAATCTCATCCTCAGAGGGTGGATAGAGAGGTGTCAAGACATAAGTACTATGGATATCGGTGTATTCCGGCTTCTTCTCCTTTGAAACGGGTTTCTTCATATCCAAAGGAGGATAAAGAGCATCATTAAAGTCCAAAGGAGGAGAATCACTCTCATTTGGGAAGTAAGTGTTGAGAAAAGTAACAAAATCTTCCTCAAATGAGTAGTCATCTAAAGTAGGATCAAGTGTTGTTGGCGGAGGATCTTCATCAAAAGTAGGAGTAAGGTCATCATGAGAAGAATCACTCGAGAGAGTATCAGCCTCATCAAAATCATCATAAGTGGGTATGTCTGGATACTCAGAAGTAAAATCATCAGAATCATCCATACCAGAACTCGAATCATCATCGTAGTCATCATAGATCGGTGGAGACTCATGAATTGGGGAATGATCTAAATTGGAGAGAGAATCATCCACATCATCTTGGAAAAGTGGATTATCGTAGTAAGAATCGAAAAGAGGATTGTTGTAGATGACAAAATCATCGAGCACATTAATCATATTCGCCGATTCTCTTCCATTGGATTTGGTTGTGATATTCCCCATTTTAAACACTTGTGCATCATTCCCGACTCTTAAAATGAGCTCACCTTCGGCAACATCGACTAATGCTTTTACGGTTCTAAAGAATGGCCGACCAAGTATTAACGGAGTACGAGGGTCCATTTCATAATTAACAACAACAAAGTCGACCGGAAAAGTGAAGGTACCAACTTTTATAAACACATCTTCGGCAATACCAACGGGGTAAGCGAGAGTGCGATTTGCAAGATCAAGAGTCATCTTTGTTGGTGTAAGGTCGGGTAATGATAACTTTCTCCAAACACTTAAAGGCATCAAATTTATACTTGCCCCGAGATCGGCTAAGGCAGTAAATTCTTCGGTTTGGTTAAAAGTACATGGTAGCACAAACCGACCGGGATCTCCAAGTTTCTCCGGACGTTATTTAAGAAGGACGGCAGAACAATTTTCATTCAATCAAGTATTAACAAACTCGACCATCTTCTCTTTCTTATTAAGCAATTCCTTAAACATCTTAACAAATTTAGGAATTTGGGCTAGAGCTTCAACAAGGCTAAAGGTGATGGTCAGTCTCAAAATCTTCTTCAAATAGTTCAACACTTGGATGTCATCCTTGGTTTGCATTTTGGCCTTGTCTAAGCGAGAAGGATAAGGGATATTGGGTTTATAGGTGGAAGGTGGGGTTGGTGAAGGGTTCTTCTTGGGTTCTTCAGTAAGAGGTGGAGACGGTAATGGAGAACTAATACTAGGCGTGGGAGTAGGAGGGATAAATGTTGGTAGAGAAGGTGTAGATGGAGTAACTGGGGGAGGAATAGATGGTCCTACTAAGGTTGCTCCACTGCGTGTAGTAATAGCACTCACATTCGCTCTTGGGTTGGTGACGGTATTTAAAGGAAGAGAGCCCAAAGTAGAGGGTTGAGTAATTGGTAAGAAACTAGCCAGCATATTCTTTAAATCATTTGTTTGAGTGCTAAAAGAGGTTTGTATATCATGTCGAAGCTTGGATCTAATATCATTACCTTGCTTAGTGATAGTAATATGTGCAACAGTAGTCTGGAAAATATCATGTTCTTTCTCTCACCACTGATGGTAGCATGATCGGAAATTGTTCTATAAAATGTTTAAGACATCATAGCAGATCAAATAAACCTTCTACACGTGGAATGAATATTGGTTATGATTGGTGATCTTGTAAAATTTTCGGTGGTCGATACATGATCTCATGTTACCGGCCTTCTTCATGATAGACAGAAATGGTGCACCTCCTGGTGGTGCGTTAGGGCGAATAAATCCTCATTCCGGTAACTCACGTAGCAATTGCTGCAACTCTTTTAACTCGGTCGAAGCCCTGCAATAAGGAGTTTTGAAAATTGGTTATGTTCTTGAGACAAGCACGATGTTAAATTATGTCTCGTGGTTAGGAAGGAATTTCTGGAAAACCTCCTAGGATGACATCTGGAAACTTTGAGATAACTGTTGATCATGAATTTAAGGAATTTTTGAAGTCGCATCATGACTGGTGACTAGAAGTCTCTGCAGCTATAAGATAATAATTCACGTGCTGAAAAAGCTGAAACAATTTGTACTGATTGTTATGGCAGAAATAAAATGAATATGTTCAGGAGTTGGTAAGACAGATCTCGTTGTTAACTGAAAAGAAAACTTTAATAATTACGGGTGGTGCTGTGGAGTCTTTTCTAGGTGAGAGGCGGGTAACTACCTGATTTATGATAAAGCTGACATAGGAATATGTGAAGTAAACGTGGCGACTTTTCACTGAATGTGTTCGTCTGTAACCTCAAAAAATGAATACTGCGTGTTTAATCTGAATTATACTCTAGTGGTGGTGACTGAATTTTTAATGATCTGATTCATGTGTGGCATAATAGAACGGGTATACCCCTTTCTGAAGGGTACCTTGAATTATTGAGGGCCTAGTTTAGAAACATACTGGAGTTATGAGTTCAGACTCGTATTTTGAGAAAAGATTCGTATGACGTGTACCAAGACTGGTGTCCTGATATGTGTCTTTTGAAATGATACCTGAGACCTATGTCTTGACTGATGTCTTGATATGTGTTTTAGTGGATTAATCTGGACAAGGCTGAAATTTTTTGGTAATTGCTAGGATCGGCAGACCGGTTAAACTACTGACCTCTTGTATTTCTGGTCACGTCCGTTCCGGAGTTCCGATGGTTACTGACTGATCAATTATAAGCACGGTGGTTGTCACTACTGCTTTGTCTATCAATTTATGACTGATCAATTATCATTACTGTGATTCATGTAACTATTCTGCTGAGTGGCCGACTGGGTTCCGGTTCCCACTCTTCTGAATGAACGGTTAGCTGAGTGAAGTGTGACATCTAGCTGAGAAGGTAAGAGTATGGAATGGAATGGTAGTGTCTGATGGTTGGAATTTATTCTTGTCAGAAATTTCAAGTTTATAGTTTTCGTCCTTGTTCTGAAGAGTCTTCATAGTATTAACCGCATCAGCATCTTGAGAGATCTCCAGAGTATCAGCAGCATCAACATTTGTGAGGTCTTCAAAGTGTTAGCAGCATCAGCATCTAGTAAAATCTTCAACTCACGAGCATCATCAGCACCTGGTAGAATATCGACAAGTGGAAACGCCTGAGACGATTAAGGATCGATCAGCAATATCCATGGAGTAGGGTACCTAGAGTACACCTGGACTACTGTACATGAAGTAAAAAATGAATACTGCACATTGAGCATATCTTAGACACTGTACGTGGAGTACACATGAAATATTGTACATGGAGTATAACTAAGACATATGGAATCCTGTACATGGCACTGGTGGAAATTTTTATGGGATGATCGATACTGGTGTCAGTTGTCTGACATGATCACAGAAATAATTTGATTTTAAACGGTAGTAAACTGAACTGAAATGAGTAACATGATAACCTGGTAATTCCTGCGTAGACTTAATGCTGGTTTATAAAGGTTCAAGAATATGATTAAACGAAATTTCAACAATGGTCAACATGAAGACATGACTGATGAAGACCAAACAAGATTTATCATGAAACAGGATTTTACTGAAATCCTTCCGTGTCTTGGTATGAAACATCATCATACTACTGATAACATAATCCTCATAAAGAGACATAAGGCTGAATTTGTGACAATCCGTCAATTTATGATTGATATTTTATTCTCAATATTTATTTGAAAATATTATTTTAATGTTACAATATGAACTCACATATTTTTGGAAAGAAATTTGGACTTACGTCTTGGAGTAGCATCGACTACGTCTAAACCGGAGGATTCAACGTTACGTGCTTACGTTTACATACACCGTCTTTGGTGGCAGTCCGACATTTCAGAAAATAAATTTGTCCATGAATATTATTTTGGAGTTTTAAATTTGTGTTGGTTCATAAACTCACAAATTTACGAGAAGAGATTAGGACTTACGATTTTATTTTAACGTCCTTTACGACTAAACCGGAAACCTTAGGATTACGTATTTACGTTTTCGAACTCCGTTTTTGATGAGACAATTTTTATTAGATTCGTTTTATGACATCGATTCATAATTTATAAAAACGTTTTTCGTAAAACGACCCGAGGGCACGCAAATCGAGGAAACTAGAATCGAGGAGTACCCGTAAATAAATGGGATGAGGCAAGTGAGACACTTGTCCCACCCCACTCCCAAAACCGGCCTAAGTTAACTACTAACACCATGAGGTGTCATCTTGTGCTTAACTAGTTACAACACATGTAACTTGTAAGCTTACAATGTAAGCTAACTTACCACTACCTTCCATCAAAACCATTAGCTAAACACATACCACCATTTCACCATGCAATCAACTCACAAATCCTCTCATCTCTCCCTCTATGTGCCGTCCCATATTCACCTTCAAACACCCATTTCATACAAAATTTAACCATAAACATATGTTATAATTAACATATGTTAATCTCCATTCAAAAAGATGAAGATTGGTGCAACTTATAACATCCATGGAGGAGTTTTCATGGTGTCATGTGGCTGATTTTCCACAAGGAGTTGATGAAGATTGGAGGTCTTGAAGATGGTCTTGGCTATGCACAAGTTTCTCCATCAAAATCCATGTTTTGATCACAACCTACATCATCATGGTGGTATAAAGATTGTCCTCCTCAACTTCTTGTTATTTTGATTATGTAAACATATATCTTATTTCCTATTGTATATGTTTATGATGATTATATGATGATAAAAATGTTATGTGGGGATTTGGTGTTGATAAACATGATCAAAAAGGTGAAAAACTATAAGAAACAAGGTTATAATCTTGATTAATTTACATGGCTGTATAAAACAGTAAAGAACCATATGGTAAACTGATAAAATGATGAAGTAGAATGGATTTACAGTAAGCTATGAGTCTTGTACACATGTGAGAGTTGGCCATGCAATGGAATCAAAATAATGAGTGAGATATGATCAAAACAAGTTTAGGGTATAAATCTGAAGTTACTGTTTTGGACGATTTTTAGAAAATATTTAGAAGATGATTCAACAGTAGCTATAGAAGAGTTAAATGTAGCACATATCATGTAGTTTATGTGATAAAAATTTGAGCTTCTATCTCCATATAGAACTCAAGATATGGCAGTTTTGGTGAAAGTGAAGATAAAAATCAGATTTTTGGAAAATAAAGAATAATACTATTATATAAGCACTCAAAATTTAATAGTATAAAATGTAAAATAAAAACCCACTAACTTATGGATTTTATTTATATAAGTATGTAAAAGGTTAAATAAGTGGACATTTTATAAAAATGGTAACTTGTTAAGTTTTATAAGTTATAAAACTATAAACTTGATTTTTACGACTTTTTTGGCTATCGCCGTAAAATTAACGTTTTTGTTAAATAAAACTTAGATGGTTGGACCCGTCTAATGAAAACTTTATAAAACTTATATACTGATATATAGACATGTATAACAAGTAAAAACCGATAAAACCCGAACTATAGGGCATACGGACATTAACGAGCTAAGTAAACATATTGGACTAATACTTGGGCTAATAATTGGACTAAATAAGATAAACACCCATAAAAAGAACTTATTGGGCTTAACCCATTTGGGCCCAATTTGAAAGTGTATGTACTGATAATATAAGTACAAAATGGATTAAAATAAGTTAAATAACTTATAATAAGTTTATTGGACTTAAAATACATAAATAGGTAAAACTAGTGAACTAGTATAAACGTTACCGACACATAACACTAAAATGAGTAAACGAGAATATGTAAACCCACTTGATCATCATATATAAATAATCATCATATGTATACATAATTTATATTTTTATAAAGTCATTGTACAAACGTCTAAGACCGAGTATTATTTGTCTAGGTTTCCGTGATTGAAGCACGTACCGTACGTCCGAATTGCCAATCACCCGCCTTCACACATCAACGTGAGTTCATAGCCTCGCACCCTTTTAAATGCTTTTATAAATGTTTTATAAACCCGCGAGGGAGATAACATGTTAGTTTTATAAAATAGGACACCATTTGTCCCGATTGTTTGTTTATTGATTTTGGACCCGAATGATTGAATGACCCGATTGTATGACCCGATAAATGATTAAAGGACCCGATAGATGAAAATTAAATGGATTATTAAAGTTAGGTTATGTCACTAAAAGTCCCATTAGCATGAATTGTGAACTACCGGGATTTGGTAGACGCTTATGCATTTAATAGTACTATTTGGGGACGATCACCCCAGTTCGCGCCTTGACGGTTGATCCCCGTCGTGCCACATTGATTGGTAAGCGAATTTATGTATGAGAAGATTTCCATAGCGTGACCTTTGTGACAACACGCTACTTTAGATGGGCAAAATTGGTATCGGGTTAGCTACCCGTTGTTGGTTTAGTAAGGTAACAATGTCATGCGGCTTATAATAATCCAAAATTAACAAAATACTACTAGACGCTCCGAAGTACGATGTATTGCCTGACTAGCAATACTGGGTCATACTATTGATATTATGTTCGTGTTTTGGTTTTCATAACCATATTCATATAACGGTTTTTGTTTTCATACAACGTCATAAGACGTATTGTATGATGTTTTTACGACATTGGCTCGTATAATAATTTTTAAGGCAAATGCCTATATTATGATTTTCGATAAGGATTTGTATAAAATGATTTTGGCTATTTTACGGCCTATTACAATGATTTGTACGAATTGATTTTTGGTACTAATTTTATACCAAAATTATATTGATGGAATTTATTAAACTCTATGAATTCACTCGGCGTTATCGCTGACCTTTTCTTTTAACATGTTTTATCACAGGTACTTGAAGGTAATTCTCGGGAAGACGACAAGAATTCATGGCCCGCACTTAAACAATATTTTCCATTCAAATACTTTGTAAAACTTTGTATGAAATATAATGACTTGGGACCGATGTAACTTTGATGTTTATGAATGTAAATGCTTTACTAATAAACGACGCGATTTTTATGCGTTGTCTATGATGTGAGTAATGTGCTATCCCGTAACACCAACTAGTCTTCCGCTGTACTGAGTTGTATAAATTTGGGGGTGTTACAGTTTGGTACCAGAGCTCTCGTTATAGAGAACGAAAGATTTTTAAAAACCAAGGTTTTGAATAAAACATTTCAAAATCTTTTAACTAAAAACATTTTTCTAAAAATGTCTAAAAATCTTTTGACTATCACGGTGCCGAAGAATTCCCGAGTTACCGACAAGGCCAAGACTGAGAAGTGTTATTTTAATATATATATATAACTTGGATTATATATATATATATATATATATATATATGATGTAATTTTATTACATGATTGTTTGATGATTATTTTGATTTTTATACGAGGTATTTATACGACGTAGATTGTCACAAGTAACCCTAACTCCCCTAGTAAATTAATCGAAGCTATTCTCGTAGGAATTCTAGCTATCCTAGATCTAAACCAAGTTGTGGATATTTATGATCCTAACAAATGGTTGATATTCGTAGAGATGTAGATATTAGTTGATTGTGATGTTGAAAAAGGATTGGCGAGATTAAATCTGATATCGATGTCATGACGATCTTTTCTTATAGATTGGAGTTTGACAAAACATTACCACCTAGAAAGATGTCATCTGATTCGTTGTCATCCAATTCTTAATTTGAAATCGAAAGGGTGAATGTTGCACTTGAGGCTGTCATTGGAACCATTACCCAAAAGCCTCATGCCACTAATACCTTTCCGAGAAGTCTAATTGAATGTGTGAGTCATCTCATACTAGCGACTCATTTGATAATTTTTGTTGAAAGAGCTATAGGATTGGAAATTGAGTGTTGATTCATATTGAGATTGTATTGCCTTTACAAGGCCGAAGAATAAGGTTGTAAGTATTGGAATATGAGTTAGGATATCGAATTGAGTATAAATTGGTTAAAACTTGAATAAAGTAAAATTTAACCCGTATGGAATATGAGATTGTTAATGTAAGTCGTTAAGTTATTTGATTGAAGTATGAGGTTTTAAATGATTTTTGATTTGTGTTAAGGGTTGTTCCTAGGCCATTGTCCACTAATGAGGATGCCCAGTGTCCAAGAAATAAATTGAAGAAATCTTCTTCTGGATTGAGACCAATGGATCTTCCGGGACATATGGAACACCTAATGACTCTTGTAGATTAGTATTCATTGTGGTATCTTTCAAAAATAATCCCTAACTTAACTGAGACATCAGTTGGTAGGATGAGTTCTGAGAGTTGTATGACATAGTAACACGTAATGTGTTACGGTACAATTTTGACTTATTTGTGATTAATGAAAGGACTACCTTTGATTGCTAAATTCTACATGCATCGATGTTATCTATCTTTTATTGCTTCATCCTAATGCTCGCATTAGTGATGCAACCATTGAACAAGTACTCATCTCGAATTGAATTACGTAGTGGATTATTCTCTTTGTATTCCTGAGTGCCATCAAAGTCATGAACCTCATGATCATTTGACTAAGCTCATTTCCTATCATATTGTAGTTAAGTTCTTGGTGAACAACTTTTCATCACTTTTCTGCAGATCACACATTGTTTTTATAAAGTTAAAACGGTATCCTTTGAGGAAATTAAATTTTCATCACAATAAGGATTATTCAAAGTGAAATTTATAAGTGATTGATATCAAAATGAAGTTGTTTATAAGAAGCTTTGGAAACTTAATTATTCCCATAAACAAAGAAAATCTTTGTAAATTTATTCTTGATTCTTATTTAAGAATTAAGCATGAAAATATTTTTATTATAAACATGATGATAAAATTTTGACGAACTGAGTATTGCATTGTTAATCTTGAATTTGTATATAGTTGCGCGCCTACATACAATTTGGAATGGACTATGCAAGACTGATTAGTAGTCACCATAAAACTAATGAATAAACACTAAATTTTCTTTAAAGATTGTGAAAGATTTAAATTTTATGAGATCTGCAAGAAGTGAAAAATAGGGACATAGTGTTAGGGACACCTACATATGTGCCTGTAACATCTATTCTTCTGAGTTGAATTTACTCATCTATGGAAATTGTCTTATTTGACAATTGACAATTCTTTCTTGTCCAATTCTCCCGTAGTGAGATTCTTAGGAAAAGTATCTGATTACCGAGTGTTGATACCCGACTGGATGTATCGACGTTCTTATCATTTCTTATGATTTGATTTCATTTGAATGACCTGGGTAACGATCCGAGGAGCTTTCGAATGCGTACTCAAATTATGAAAACATGGGATATATTCATATTCGTTAAATGTTTTCGTCTGTATCTGATTTGAAATTTTATCACGTAGATTATGCGTTGACCTTACTCTTTAGATGATAGTTGTGTCTTCATATATCCTTGAAATTGTGAAGGATTGTGAATTATTATTAGTCTTTTGAGAAGTTCACATCTTATCGACGGCCATGAAACTGAAAAGTTGATAATGCCGGTAGAATGAATTGATTGATTATGACATGACGACATTGTCTTAATTGATGGGAACTCGAGTAGAATTCCCCTAAAATGATAAGATGTTGATTATCAAAAGTGATCTAAATAATTCGTGATGGATGACCATATCCTGCATTTAGACTTAAAAAGTATACCATGAATGGTTGTGAACTAGTTATAGATATTATAATCTAGAAGGAACCTAATATGTAATTATTAAAAGATGTTTATCTTATCTGAAACTTTAGGAGGTATTTGTTGGTGAATTACCTAGACTTTCGCCATTAAGGCAAGTTGAAATTGGTATTGATCATATTTCCGGTGCTGCACTTGTGGCTTGTGCACTGTACGTCAGCACCATCTGAATTTAAGGAATTACCGTACAACTAAGAGAGTTGTCGGAGAAAGATTTTATTATACCAAGCCTGTCATCCTGAAGAGCTCTGGTGTTATCATTCCTTATATTTATAGATTACTATAAACTGAGTAAATTGACAATCGAAAAAAAATATCCATTACTCGAAATGGAAGATTTGCTCGATCATTTACAAGGTTCTAGCGTATGTTTTAAAGATTTGATCCATAGCATGGTTATCATCAACTTCGAATCTGCGAAAGAGATTATCTATTCCAATCACTACATCCGGTGCTTGTAATGAACATTATGAGTTCCACGTGATGTCGTTTGGATTGACCAATGCACATGTAGCATTCATAAATTCGGTGAATCACGTGTGTAGGCTGTAATTTGATAAATTCATGCTCGTGATCATTAAGGACTATATGTTTGTTTATAAGAATGAGAATGAGGTTAATAATTAATTATAGGTTGCCCTGAATTGGCCGAACAGTGAAACCTGAACCTTGAATAATTAACACGTGATTAAAGACTTGAATCTTTACATGATTTAACCATGTGATTAATAGACAATGGAATATAAATTGACTCTTCAAAAATTAAGAGCCCTTTTAAGACTTTGGATTTTACCAAAAAGAAATGGAAATATGTTTTGACAAATGTTTTAACAAAGGATTTTAAAGGGATTATTCCCTTATACACAAACCATTTAACTAAACTTCTGTTTAGGGGTAAATGTTTGTGTATACTTCTAGAAAACTTAAGAAGGAATGAGGAAATTATATAATTTATGATTTGAAATTTGAAACGAAAATTTTTGCTTTTCAACTAAGAAAATTTTGACCAAAGTATAAACAAAGGTTTTTCGAACATTTACGAATCTTATTAATTATTTTCGATAAATCAACGAAAATCTTGTTAATTAAACTCAAATTTATTTTGAACATTTTATATAATTGGTCGAACTAAGAAATTTAAAACTTTTACGTTTACGCTTCATAAAAATTAACTAATAAATATTTAATTAATTATAATAATTATCGACGCTTTAAACGACGGAATGAGAAAAACGGATAAAAAAAGATAGAAGAAACTAAAACTTAGAAAATATAAAGAAAGGTGAATGTAATTACTAACGCATAATATAAAAAGAATATCTGAGTAAATTGTGGACATGATAATTATATCATCATGAGAAGTGAATATAGATACTGACATATTATATAAAAAGGATAAAGAACCAATTAGGACATGTTCCTTAATAATGATTGTGCGAAATAAATTGCCAAACGATATAAAAATAAACAATGATTGTTAAAAGGATAATATAGATAATAAAAGGGGTTCGCGGCTAATGTGAACCATTAAAAATTGAGAAGCCGATAGCGTTAAATGTTTTAAAGGCCACTTGTGGTTGCCTAAATATGGAGATTGGGAGATATAGTTATGTTGGAATTTGTAAGTATAAGTATTCTATTTATGTCATTTATGACTAGAAGTATCCTTGTCTGAAGAAGTTGTACTGATGGCAATTATGAAGGCAGACATCGCCTCATACATTAGTAAACGTTTAGCTATTGCAAAGGTCATCATCTGAATTTGATTCGATTTGGGTCATCGTCGACAGACTGACCAAATCTGCTAATATCATTACCGTTAATGATAAATGCAAAAGAGTTATGTAAACATAGTGTGCCTGTATCGAACATCTTTATCAAGATCCTCGCTTCGCATCGAATTTCTAGAGATTTGCTCAGAATTCATTGAGAACGAACCTTGATGAGAGTACTATGTACCATCCCAAATCGAAGGGACGAGGTAAAGTAACGATACAGAGTAATATAAGTGTTGTTTTATGTTTGAATGATTGACCTTTGGTAATAGACCATACGATCGTTTTCCTTTGGAGAGATTATCATTGATAATCATCATATTAGGATCGAGATCGAATCTTGTTAAAGATTTAGAAATTAGAGCATCTGTAAGCATGAGTTGAGAGGGAGACATCCGACATACACCCATCGTGAGTTGGACATGTCTTTTAGGCTTAAGGTTTCCTATGATGGCGAACCTATCCTTGCAAAATACTCGACCCGCGAGACCTGAAATGATTGTTGAAATTAGGATTTGATTATTGACTGCCGATAGTGGGCAGGAGGTTATGTGAATGTGAAATGTAGATCTTGAAGTGCCAAATGGGTAGCGAAGTTATGCCAAAAATTTTAAACTTGGAAAAATGAATTCATGATCTGACAAATCATGGGATATAAGTCCCCGTTGTATGGGACCATTGAGATGATGTAAAAGTTGGGATTGAAAGGCATATAAGCTGGATCTACCCTAGGACTTCAAGAACCGCTTGAATTATGTTTCGTAAATCGAACTTGATGGAATATCTATCAAGTGAAATTCTGATTATCCTTAGTAGAGCTTAGATCGGCGAAAAGTTGCATTCATCAAAAACCCGTGAACATCATGGATAGAGAAAGTAAGTCAACATTAAGCCTGATCTTATTCCCGTAGTTATGTTTGATGAAACTCGCGTATTATAATAGATTACACTTATGAGGAAAGACCGAAGGTGGAGGAAATACCCACATGGCTTTAACTCTATAAGAAGCGAGTAGTAAGGTAAGATGATCTTTGAGGACAAAGATCCTGTTTAGGGGTAAATGCTGTGACAATCCGTCAATTTATGATTGATATTTTATTCTCAATATTTATTTGAAAATATTATTTTAATGTTACAATATGAACTCACATATTTTTGGGAAGAAATTTGGACTTACGTCTTGGAGTAGCATCGACTACGTCTAAACCGGAGGATTCAACGTTACGTGCTTACGTTTACATACACCGTCTTTGGTGGCAGTCCGACATTTCAGAAAATAAATTTGTCCATGAATATTATTTTTGAGTTTTAAATTTGTGTTGGTTCATAAACTCACAAATTTACGAGAAGAGATTAGGACTTACGATTTTATTTTAACGTCCTTTACGACTAAACCGGAAACCTTAGGATTACGTATTTACATTTTCGAACTCCGTTTTTGATGAGACAATTTTTATTAGATTCGTTTTATGACATCGATTCATAATTTATAAAAACGTTTTTCGTAAAACGACCCGAGGGCACGCAAATCAAGGAAACTAGAATCGAGGAGTACCCGTAAATAAATGGGATGAGACAAGTGAGACACTTGTCCCACCCCACTCCCAAAACCGGCCTAAGTTAACTACTAACACCATGAGGTGTCATCTTGTGCTTAACTAGTTACAACACATGTAACTTGTAAGCTTACAATGTAAGCTAACTTACCACTACCTTCCATCAAAACCATTAGCTAAACACATACCACCATTTCACCATGCAATCAACTCACAAATCCTCTCATCTCTCCCTCTATGTGCCGTCCCATATTCACCTTCAAACACCCATTTCATACAATATTTAACCATAAACATATGTTATAATTAACATATGTTAATCTCCATTCAAAAAGATGAAGATTGGTGCAACTTATAACATCCATGGAGGAGTTTTCATGGTGTCATGGGGCTGATTTTCCACAAGGAGTTGATGAAGATTGGAGGTCTTGAAGATGGTCTTGGCTATGCACAAGTTTCTCAATCAAAATCCATGTTTTGATCACAACCTACATCATCATGGTGGTATAAAGATTGTCCTCCTCAACTTCTTGTTATTTTGATTATGTAAACATGTATTTTATTTCCTATTGTATATGTTTATGATGATTATATGATGATAAAAATGTTATGTGGGGATTTGGTGTTGATAAACATGATCAAAAAGGTGAAAAACTATAAGAAACAAGGTTAAAATCTTGATTAATTTACATGGCTGTATAAAACAGTAAAGAACCATATGGTAAACTGATAAAATGATGAATTAGAATGGATTTACAGTAAGCTATGAGTCTTGTACCCATGTGAGAGTTGGCCATGCAATGGAATCAAAATAATGAGTGAGATATGATCAAAACAAGTTTAGGGTATAAATCTGAAGTTACTGTTTTGGACGATTTTTAGAAAATATTTAGAAGATGATTCAACAGTAGCTATAGTAGAGTTAAATGTAGCACATATCATTTAGTTTATGTGATAAAAATTTGAGCTTCCATCTCCATATAGAACTCAAGATATGGCAGTTTTGGTGAAAGTGAAGATAAAAATCAGATTTTTGGAAAATAAAGAATAATACTATTATATAAGCACTCAAAATTTAATAGTATAAAATGTAAAATAAAAACCCACTAACTTATGGATTTTATTTATATAAGTACGTAAAAGGTTAAATAAGTGGACATTTTATAAAAATGGTAACTTGTTAAGTTTTATAAGTTATAAAACTATAAACTTGATTTTTACGACTTTTTCGGCTATCGCCGTAAAATTAACGTTTTTGTTAAATAAAACTTAGATGGTTGGACCCGTCTAATGAAAAATTTATAAAACTTATATACTGATATATAGACATGTATAACAAGTAAAAACCGATAAAACCCGAACTATAGGGCATACGGACATTAACGAGCTAAGTAAACATATTGGACTAATACTTGGGCTAATAATTGGACTAAATAAGATAAACACCCATAAAAAGAACTTATTGGGCTTAACCCATTTGGGCCCAACTTGAAAGTGTATGTACTGATAATATAAGTACAAAATGGATTAAAATAAGTTAAATAACTTATAATAAGTTTATTGGACTTAAAATACATAAATAGGTAAAACTAGTGAACTAGTATAAACGTTACCGACACATAACACTAAAATGAGTAAACGAGAATATGTAAACCCACTTGATCATCATATATAAATAATCATCATATGTATACATAATTGATATTTTTATAAAGTCATTGTACAAACGTCTAAGACCGAGTATTATTTGTCTAGGTTTCCGTGATTGAAGCACGTACCGTACGTCCGAATTGCCAATCACCCGCCTTCCCACATCAACGTGAGTTCATAGCCTCGCACCCTTTTAAATGCTTTTATAAATGTTTTATAAACCCGCGAGGGAGATAACATGTTAGTTTTATAAAATAGGACACCATTTGTCCCGATTGTTTGTTTATTGATTTTGGACCCGAATGATTGAATGACCCGATTGTATGACCCGATAAATGATTAAAGGACCCGATAGATGAAAATTAAATGGATTATTAAAGTTAGGTTATGTCACTAAAAGTCCCATTAGCATGAATTGTGAACTACCGGGATTTGGTAGACGCTTATGCATTTAATAGTACTATTTGGGGACGATCACCCCAGTTCGCGCCTTGACGGTTGATCCCCGTCGTGCCACATTGATTGGTAAGCGAATTTATGTATGAGAAGATTTCCATAGCGTGACCTTTGTGACAACACGCTACTTTAGATGGGCAAAATTGGTATCGGGTTAGCTACCCGTTGTTGGTTTAGTAAGGTAACAATGTCATGCGGCTTATAATAATCCAAAATTAACAAAATACTACTAGACGCTCCGAAGTACGATGTATTGCCTGACTAGCAATACTGGGTCATACTATTGATATTATGTTCGTGTTTTGGTTTTCATAACCATATTCATATAACGGTTTTTGTTTTCATACAACGTCATAAGACGTATTGTATAATGTTTTTACGACATTGGCTCGTATAATAATTTTTAAGGCAAATGCCTATATTATGATTTTCGATAAGGATTTGTATAAAATGATTTTGGCTATTTTACGGCCTATTACAATGATTTGTACGAATTGATTTTTGGTACTACTTTTATACCAAAATTATATTGATGGAATTTATTAAACTCTATGAATTCACTCGGCGTTATCGCTGACCTTTTCTTTTAACATGTTTTATCTCAGGTACTTGAAGGTAATTCTCGGGAAGACGACAAGAATTCATGGCCCGCACTTAAACAATATTTTCCATCCAAATACTTTGTAAAACTTTGTATGAAATATAATGACTTGGGACCGATGTAACTTTGATGTTTATGAATGGAAATGCTTTACTAATAAACGACGCGATTTTTATGCGTTGTCTATGATGTGAGTAATGTGCTATCCCGTAACACCAACTAGTCTTCCGCTGTACTGAGTTGTATAAATTTGGGGGTGTTACAGAATTAGCATGAAAACGACCTTCACGTAAGAGCATGAAATTTGACTGTTACAAAGAACATGAAAAGATAATAAACTGAGGTTTAACATCAACTGGTGTGGATGGATATGGTTCAATCCACATAATTTAAAGGAGAAAACATGTGACAAAGTATGGGCGATTCTGGTTCGATCCATATTTGTCAAAATTTTATTAGAACTGCCATGTATAGAAATTTATAATCTTGGACTAAATATGGTTGGCTATAGTCCAATCCATACTTGTCAAATTTTATGAAACATCCTGATATGAAAAAGGTGAACAACTGTGGGTCGGTTCACAAAACATCATTCGACTGAAAAGCATGAAAATTTGACCTGAAAAATGGTGAACGTTTTTTTTTGCTGGTTCACCCAGGAATATTTGACTGAAAACATGAATCTGACATGAGTAAGGGTAAACGCATATGGGTCGGTTTACCAATACAAATCTGAACGGCCAAGGGTGAACGCCTATGGGTCGGTTCACCAAAACAAAATTCGAATGAAAATCACATGCGACTAAATATGGACAGTCCTGTACCAACCTTTTACTTAAACAAAAATTTAAGAAAACTGATTGATAAATGAAGAAAACTGACTGAATAATCCATGAGAAACATGAAAGATAACAACGCCAAAGTCTGGGAAGTTCCTAGTGACTACCCACTAGTCACAGGTCAAGTTTTAGAGCCTACAGGTCGAACCTTGCGCTCTAATACCATAATTTTAACACCCCGCTTGGATAAGTGGACCGTTACGTGTATTTATGGCGTGTCATCAAAGGATAAGGTAAATGTCCTAAAACATTAACTGTCCATAACGGAAATACCAGAATCAAACATCGGTAATCCAACATAAAATCAAAACATGAAAAGAAAAATACTGAAAGAAAGGACTAAACAATGTCAAGCAGGCAATATAAACACGAAGTGCATAAAGTAAAGAAGTCTGGATTTCTTCCATTCAATGCACATGCTCTCAGAATCTTAAGAGTGTCCTGGTGTACCTGCCGTTAGAACATGAAAGAACTACGGTTGAGCATAACGCTCAGTGAACGGATATATTGCATGATAAGAATATATTGAACTTGAAATAATTAATAATTACTTAAGCTGAAAGACTGATATGCGTAGTGTGATGTAAACTATAGAAAATTCGATAAGTCTAATTTATAAATAATAAAACTGCACTGTTATCTGTTAAATCTGAAAACATGCATTTACTGTATTTTAATTTCCAAGATCTTATATAGGTCATGTGTTGTAACAACTGTTGCATGAATAACTGGAGGGGTGACCTCATCATGCTGTAGAGGGGTGACCTCTAAATAATGTGTTGGATGGAGGGATCAGCTCCAATGTGAAGGATGTAGAGCACACACCACATTCAACTGATAACTGTAAACTGATAAGCCTAGGATGCATCCATACGCCCCACTAATAATACTGATAAAATGGCTAAGCTGAGCTGAATGGGACGTTGTAGGATATCACTCTCCTACAAGTGAGTCATGACACCGGTGCCTCAAGTGTCATGGTTACGGTACCTCCATAACTAGTACTACTGACTGGTCATGCTTGTATATAAGGCTCAGACAATATCTTAGTTATTAAAATAATTTTAGATAGTTTATAACATGTACTGGGGAAAACATTTGGCTGCAGACGGGAAATCATAATCATGCATAGAAGTGAAGTCCTTACTGAAAGAACGTGAAATCCGTACCTCGTGTCCAGTAATGAAATAGAAACGAAAGCTGAAAGGTCTACTCCGACTTCACGGATACTACATGAATAATGGACGTGAACATAAGTTGACTGGTATTTGTTTATTTTATTTATCTCAACTGTACTTAGTTAATTTATTTATTCTTGTAATAATGTTAATATATAAACTGATAAGTCTGAATGTTCTAATATTTCTGGTTAACGTATTTCTGCTTTATTATTAATTACGGTATACACGTATTCTGACGTTATAATAGTTCTATATTTAGTAACCTGTTAATAATAAAAAGTTTCATAAATTAGGACGTTTCCCAAAATGAATAAAATTATTAAATAAATTATACCCTTTTAAATCTTATAAAAAACTATTTTAATTTAATCCATTTAAATATACAATTTATACATTTATAAAATTAAGTGCTAAAAGGTATAATTTAAAATCTCCATTTTTATAATTTAACTATATCCCGAGCCTACCGAGATACCCATTCTCGGTCGCACTAAAACAAATCAACAAAATATAAAATCTGCCTATATAAATTAGTGACAGAAAAACTGTCACTAAAAGGTGTGACCAAAAGCTGAGTTTTTTAAAAAAACTGTCAACAAACGAATCTGCGACAGAAATTAGCGTCGCTAATCTGTCGCTAATTTCAGAACTAAGACCTTTTATTTTTTGTTTAATATGTTCCCACTGCCTATGATGCGTACCCCCTGCTGTGCAGTTGGTACCCACCGTTAATATATTTTCCCACTGTTCTCAAGACTGGCAAACCCAAACACCCCCTTATTGCCTGTACCCTATGTCTAATAAACCAAACACCCCCTGGTGGTTGTTTGTTGTTGTCGTCAAAATCACAGCCCTATTTGGGGTTTGTTGTCCTCGGTCGGCCAAAACAAGAGCACCACCGAGACTTTAGGGTCTCGGCTGTTCACCATAACACACCAAATCCGACCCCGTTTATTTATTTATGTGTTTAAACATATGAATTCGTTTGTATAATTCTGAATACAAATTCATGATATAAAAAAGATAACTGATTACCTTATTCGATTTATACGAATGAAGAACATACAAGAATTAAAACTGCAACAAATTCCCGAATCCTTTTTGTGTTTTTCTTTTCTGTCGGCAGCAACCCTGAACCCTAAATCGTTTTTTTTTTGTTTACTGTTGTGAGTCAAAGTAGTGGCAACCCCACGTTTTTTTTTCTTTTTTCCTACTAGTCCGGGCCTAAGACCATTTACCCTTTTTTTGTATAATAACCGCCCCCCTATTCTATATAGTTTTTTTGTTTTTTTAACTCTCGACATTTATATTTAATTCACGAACAATCGTATTTAATCCTCGCGTTGTAATTTCTTCGCGTTTTAGTTTTTCTGATACGTAAAATCTTTTTTGTATAATAATACATTCGTAATAACTATTTTCTTGACTAATTATATATATAGTTATGATAAGTCGAGACTGCGTATTTAAAAATACGGGTTTTATAATTCTTCCCCTTTAAAAAGAATAACTCATCCCCGATTTAAAGGTACGACCATACTGGGTTTTACAATGAACCCCAAAATTCACAATGTCATAAAAAAGGAAGTCCTTAAACTCCTTGACGCGGGAATGATTTAGCCTATTTCCGATAGCCCTTGGGTGAGTCCCATTCATTGTGTCCCTAAAAAGGAAGGAATGACCGTTGTGCTAAACGATGACAACGAGTTAATTCCAACTCGACTCGTGACCGGTTAGAGGGTGTGTATTCACTATCGTAAGTTAAATGACGCTACTCAGAAAGACCATTTTTCCTTCCCCTTCATGGATCAAATGTTGGAGCGTCTTGCGGGAAACGATATCTATTTCTTTTTAGATGGTTTTTCCGGTTACTTCCAAATCCCCATCGATCCTCTTGATCAAGAAAAAACTACGTTTACGTGTCCATATGGAACGTTTGCCTATCGTAGAATGCCATTCGGACTTTGTAATGCACCGGGAACTTTTCAACGGTGTATGATGGCTATTTTTCATGACATGATCAAGAAGACGATGGAAGTCTTTATGGATGGCTTTTTCGTGTTTTGTAGTTCGTTCACTTCGTGCTTAGGAAATTTGAAACACATGATGAAACGTTGTGAGGAAACCAACCTTGTGCTCAACTGGGAAAAGTGTCATTTTATGGTTAAAGAAGGAATCGTCTTAGAGCACAAGGTTTCGAAAGCGGGGATTAAGGTAGACAAAGCTAAGATAGACGTCATCGCCAAATTACCTCATCCCAAAACCGTTAAGGGAGTTAGGAGTTTCCTAGGCCACGCGGGCTTTTATCGTCGATTCATCAAGTATTTTCAAAGATTTCTCGACCCATTACACACCTCCTCGAAAAAGATGCTCCTTTCGTCTTTAACGAAGATTGTGTACGAGCCTTTGAAATCCTTAAAAGGAAACTTAATGAATCTCCCATTCTTGTTGCTCCCAATTGGAACCTCCCCTTTGAGCTTATGTGTGATGCAAGTGATTACGCTATTGTGGCCGTTTTGGGGCAACGTCATGAAAAGCACTTCTTGCCTATTCACTATGCTAGTAAGACGATGACCGAGGCTCAACTTAAGTACACTACATCGGAAAAGGAATTCCTTGCCGTAGTGTATGCATTTGAGAAATTCCGACCTTACCTCGTCTTGACCAAAAGCATAGTGTATACGGATCATTCGGCAATAAAGTACCTCTTGGCTAAAAAATATGCAAAGCCAAGATTGCTTTGTTGGATTCTCCTCCTACAAGAATTTGATGTCACAATACTTGACAAAAAAGTAGCCGAGAATCTTGTGGCCGATCACCTCTCTCGATTGGAAGATCCTTACCAAAGTGTGTATGAGAACAAGGAAATCACTGAAACATTTCGTCTCGAGACACTTGGTGTAGTGAATTCTAAGAAAGACTCATCCACCCCATGGTTTGCGGACATCACAAATTACCATGCGGGCAACTTCATCATTAAGGGTATGACGACTCAACCAAAAGCGAAAATTCTTTCGTGACGTCAAGTTCTACTTTTGGAACGACCCTTACCTTTTTCGAACTTGTGCTGATCAAATTATTCGTCGTTGTGTGTTTGGCACCGAAACCTCCAATATCCTTAGAGCATGTCACGAGGGACCTACGGGTTGTCACCATGGTGCTAATCTCACGACGAAGAAGGTCTTTGATGCCGGTTTCTTTTGGCCTACTATTTATCGTGATGCGCAGGCACTTATCAAGTCGTGTGACTCATGCCAACGTCAAGGAAAAGCCTCACAAAGCAATGAAATGCCACAAAATATCATCCAAGTGTGTGAGATCTTTGACGTTTGGGGAATTGATTTTATGGGGCCGTTCCTATCATCTCGTTGCAATAAGTACATCCTTGTCGCCGTTGACTACCTATTCAAGTGGGTGGAACCTAAGGCTTTGCCCATGAACGATGCTCGTGTGGTAGTTAAGTTTTTGAAGCAACTATTCTCTCGGTTTGGAACCCCTCGTGCTATCATAAGTGATCGTGGAACCCATTTTTGTAATGAACAATTCGAAAGGGTTCTAAAGAAATATGGGGTTACACATCGGCTTTCTACAGATTATCACCCACAAACGAGTGGGAAAGTCGAGGGTTTAAATCGAGCTTTGAAGAAGATCGTGGATAGATCGATAGGGGAGAACCGACAATCTTGGTCGGATAAGTTAGACGATGCTTTATGGGCCTTTCGTACCGCTCATAAGACGCGCATTGGGTGCACTCCTTACAAGCTTGTGTATGGGAAGAATTGTCACTTGCCCATTGAACTCGAACACAAAGCTTATTGGGCCCTAAAGCATTGTAATGATGACATTGAGACCGCGGGAAAACACCATAAAATGAAATTGAATGAATTGGATGAATTAAAGGACATTGCTAATGAAAATTCATTGATTTATAAAGAGAAAACCAAAAAGTTTCATGATTTTAAAATTAAAAACCGGGTTTTTAACACTGGAGATCAAGTGTTGCATTTTAACTCAAGATTAAAAATATTTTCCGGCAAGTTGAAATCCTGTTGGTCCGGACCATTCACCATTTCCCAAGTTGTTGGGTCAAAAAGTTTATGTGGCAGAAACTAAAAAACGAAGAAAATATGAAGGCATTTGTCTAAGTGTTGTCAAGAGCAAATCAGGCATTGTCAAGAGCAAATCGGGCGTTGACTGAAGTCAACATTGACAAGCATTGTCATGTGCAATCCAAGCATTGTCACATGCAATCCAAGAATTGATAGGAACATAGACAAGTTTTGTTGAAAGCTTCTATTTAGATAAGTATGCAGAATATATTCTGTATTAGTTTATTTAAATAGAAGATATGCATGTTTATTTGATATTATCTCTTGTAAACCCTATTCCTTACACTATAAAAGGAACCAAGGGTATTAGGTTTTATTCATAACTTTCATATACAATGTAAACCTAAAGCGTGTGTCGACTAGACGTGGGATTCAATGCATACACGTCTAGTGATTGTTGATTATTAATATAATTAGCAATCCGTTTGTTTTAATTCATGTGCCTTGTGCCTAAACACCTTGTTAATGTGTCGTGTTCTAATTCTGCTTTGACTATCTAATCATATGAACATGATGCATTCCTAGTAGCTAAAAGATCGAGGAAACCTAGGTTTCCACAGTTGGTATCAGAGCCTCGCGGCTCGTGATGCTAGGACCAACAAGGTGTTCGTGTATCGTGAAGAAAAAGAAAAATCCGTCTAGGGTTTTTTGGACGTTTTTGTGTGCGCAGCAATATTCAGAAGGTCATAACTTTTTATTGGACCGTTGGATCGTCACGAATTTCTTGTGTGTATTCTATACACATATATCTAGACATCCACCGGAGGGATTGTCAAGTTTTGTCCCCAAGAAAAAGTTATTCGGTGTCAAAATTAGCAGCAGTGGTGATTTTCAGATTTCCTGTTTTACATAAAATCATGATTTAGGGTATTCTATAAACCCTAGATCGTTTGTAAATAGGAAAAGAATGAAGTTGTGATCGTTTTGCAGAGATATGGTGATTTGCATATTGTAGGTATTAAATTTAGGGTTTGATTTAATAAACCCTAGATATGATATTATTGGGCAGCATGTACTTAAAATCATCATAGCAGTAAAAAAGGAGGGATGTTGTGTATAAGGTTGTGTATGTACTGGTTGATTTATCATGTGAAGACAAACAGATCATGACTTTCGTGATTTTTGGCAAACAAAGTAGAGTGAAGTTTATCTTAGGGTTTCACTGAGATGAAAGGTTTGTATATTTTCATGGTCTCAAGAAAACCACGTGTTATCTACATGCACCCTTTATTTAAAGCCAAGGTAATTTTCCTTCTTCTATTCATCACGTGAGTACAGAATAGATCCTGATTTCATGATAGAATAAAAGACGTATGGTATTTGGTTTATGGTCCCTGGACTGCCAAAGTTATTTGGCAGAATATGAGCATTCACATGGGCAGATATGTGGTCCAAGAAAAGTATTGAATTAGTTGTTGTATCCATCACATGGAGCCAAGATCATAGCAGGAACATGAATTCTGATGTTATTTATGGAAGTAGATTTTGGTTCCTGGTTATTTGGGATATGAATATAATATGCATAAGAAATTGTTGGTTCTTAGGAATTATGGTCTATCTCCATAAAATTTCGGTTATATGGAAACGTGTATCATGTTCTCCTACTTTGTAGGAATTGGTTCTGATGGATTATTCTACAACAGCTATCATGTGAAAAAGTTAACAGATCTGAAGCAGTTACAAGAAGTGGGGTCAAAGATTGTTGCGTGATATATGGAGATATTTTTGGAAAATATATGATACTTCACGTGATATTGGTTTTGAACGTGGGATCTGATTTATTTTAGACGTGGAGTTGAAGTAAAGTGGTATATTTTAAAAGTAAAGTATTCTTTTCTAACCTACTATTAAGTATTATTTGGCCACTGTTGAGATTATAGCTGCTGCAGATGACGTCATCGTTTGTGACAGTAAGAGACACTGACAAGTATTGTTTTGACACTGACAAGTATTGTTTTGACGCTGACAAAGAATAAGTTAACGCTGATAGGAAAGCGTTGACATGTGTTGTTCGAGAAATTATTTGTTCAAGCGTTGATAGGTATTGTCCGATATGGGACAATACACATGGAAATGATATCTTGGACAAAGGAAGATATTGGACAACAAAAGGAATAGCTGCTGTTTGAAAAATTGATACGTTTTTAGCACACAAAAAGAGGTATTTACACGCAAAGGTACATGGAATCTCCGTTTTTATTCAGAATATCAATTTGATATTTATGGATCGGATTTTTTTAAAGGGGTTAATGATTTTATTGCGAGTTGACAACAATTTGTGAAGTAATTTATTGGATTTGATTATGTAATCGGGGTAGCCTTGTAAAAGAGTTATCCACCGTAATGCTTTTACATATGATATGAAGATTAAGAATCATCATGAAGAGGTGTCAGCTTAAGGGGAAGAATTCTTATGGTAAGTTTGATGTTCGAAGAAGATTTTCGCGAGTTTGTGTTCTATCATATCTTTAAAGATGGTGCCTAGTCAACATTATTCTTTAAAGGTAACTTGTTCATGCTTACACGGTTGGTGACGAAGACTTGTCATAACACTTGAAGGAGTTACATTATCGTGCTCAGTGTCTCACAAAGGATGAGAATATTGACAAGGGATCGAGGTCTACATATATTTAATCATCAGTATAAGTTCTTCATCACATGAATAGTGCAAGACATGGAACACAAGGTTGGGTTATTCTACTTCTTCATCAAGAATATTATATTTGTTTTACTTCAAAATCATTACAAAGAGCCTACATTTGGAGAATCTTCAAGATTGCATACATTGTTTACTTCTCTGTTGATGTGACAAAAAGGGGAAGACATACATGCTACAATTGAGGGGAAGCAATTTTAAGATGATGTACAACTTACAAGAGATATACAAAGAGTTTTGCCGACATCAACTAGGGGAAGATTGTTGGGTCAAAAAGTTGATGTGGCAGAAACTCAAAAACGAAAAAAAATATGAAGGCATTTGTCTAAGCGTTGTCAAGAGCAAATCAGGCGTTGTCAAGAGCAAATCGGACGTTGACAAAAGTCAACATTGACAAGCATTGTCATGTGCAATCCAAGCATTGTCACATGTAATCCAAACATTGACAGAAACATAGACAAGTGTTGTTGGAAGCTTATATTTAGATAAGTATGCAGAATATATTCTGTATTATTTTATTTAAATAGAAGATATGCTTCTATTTAGATAAGTATGCAGAATATATTCTGTTTCCTTATGGGACCATCGAGCTAGCTCAAAATGATGGTCCTAACTTTAAGGTGAATGGCCATAGGTTGAAGCACTACTTTGGTGGGGAAGTCCTTCTTTGAATGACCTCGACCAAGTCACCTTCCCCAATGATAATTAGTATTGAGGAGATCGAGTCGAGCTAATGACTCGGTAATAAAAAACGAGGTTCCTCGTGGGGGAGTTCCCATGCTTATCCATGTACATATTATCGCTTTCTAATGTAGCTTATTGAGGTAATTTGTGCCCTTCCAACCTTTGTTCCATGGTTGTTTGTGAATTGTGATTTTTAGATGATCATCTTCACGATTGGAGCCTCTCGTGTTCGTTTTACGTGAGCACTCGATCGTTTGCTTTAAAGAATTTCTTGATATCCATATGATATATCATTTGATGTTCTAACCTTAGGTCTTTTATCACACTTCATAAACGGCTACTGATTTAATGGTTCCACCCTTTCCATGCTATATTAAGCATTCGACTACGTCTCTAGTATGGGGGTATTCCACGCTTAGACTCAAAATATTGAGGACAATGTTTAATTTTAGTATGGGGGGTGAATAGATACTTGCCTTGCCAAACCTTCACGCTTTCCAAAGTTTATCTTTATGTTTATTGTTTTGTTGCAAAATAAGGCTAAAAATGGCCAAATTTTAAAAATTTTCTCATGTTTCATAAGTGTTTAAAGACACGAACGTAGATTTTCCGATGGCGAGAATAAGAGTATTTTTTTACTCGGCCGTGCGTGTTGAGCACTTAGCTTCGATTCCTTAACTTTATATTAGGCTAAGTCTCTTAAATGAGGACGAGAAATAATAGCGTTAATTATAAGTTACTATGCTAAACGTAGAGTACTCGTATTCTTTCAAAAAACTTATGTGTTCTGATTGTTTGCTTATTCTCCCTTCGCTTGTATATATATTTTGCTAATAAGTATTGGCTTAGCGGTTTAGTCTTGATTGTTGGTTTCTAGTCTTTTCTAGTAGCTTCCATATAATTAAATTGGAAAACATTAAGGTATCGCCAGCGTCACGGTTTTGATGTATTGGTATCCCGAATAATCGAAAGCTTCACCTAATAATAAGATTTCAAGTGCTCACCTAAATCAAGCAAAAATTTGAAGCTCAAAAGGCCGAAAAATCTATGAAAAATTGAAAGTGATTAAGCCTTAATCTTTGAAGCTTTAAAGATCCAAAATTCACTTTAGCGTGAGGATATACGTCTTTGGCCATAATAGACACCTCATGGCGAGGTTAAATAAAAGGCAAGGCAAGACCGAAGTCATAATAAAAACTCCATGGCATAGTTGAATAAAAGATGGAGGTAAACCTATGATAATAAGGCCCATCCGCTAGGAGGCGTATAAAAGTCTTGGTAATAAGTCTCATGTTCAAAACCGTTATAAAACCGTGTTTATCGATCCTTCTTGTTGACTTAATTTTTTGACATCGTTGTCTATTAGGGGAGGTTATTAATTCGATGGTCTTGGTTACACCGTTATGACTCTATTTTTGGACCTTAATCTCTATAATCGCATAAGTCAACAATGTATCTTCATGATCATTCAAGATAAAAATAAAATATAAGAGATACCACTTAGGATTAAGGGAGTCTAAGTACATGATTAGGGCATATGAGTAGTGTTAGCATTACTAACTTATAATGACAATGATCTCGTTACACGCTTGGCATGGAATTGGGTGAAAATCGAGGACGATGAAATTATTTCTAACGAAGCATTCACGTGTTCTTGTTCTATGAACCTAAACGTCCCATTTTGCGATGAAAATCATACATTTTGTCTAAAACGCAAGTAGTAGCAAGTAGTAGTAGTGTAGTAAGTTTTTTATTCAATAAAAGACCATAAAAATGAATTTCGGAGATGCTATGATACTTTATTCTAGCATTACGTGAGGGCACGGCAATGGTTTAGTATGGGGGAGTGATGAGACTGCTTTTATACATAGTCTCATCGTCCAAAACGGGCATAAAATGGTTAAAATATCATAAAAAGTGCCAAATATATGCTTGTGTTTGTTCAATGTGTATTTTAGGTACTGATATCGAGAAAATGACAAAAGATCACAAGAATCAATCAAAAACGAAAACGGGAAAAGAAGCCGCACAATGATCCGGACCCAAGTGTTGATTTTCCAAGAAAGGTCCTTGAAAAATTGAAGATTGTACAAGAAGGGTCCTTCATTATTGAATAATTGACACTTTAAACCCTTTTATGTTCATAATTACAAGTTTGGTCCCTAAAGTTGTCAAATTTACAAAAAGGACCCTCAACTTTGATGAATTGGCAAGAATGGTCCCTCAAATTTGAATACTTGTCACTTTTAGTCCTCCATGAAGACAAGAATACAAGTGAAGACCTTTAACTTTCAAGAATAGTCCATTAAAGCCCTTGAAGAATCATCAAATTACAAAACAAGTCCTTTGATAAACTTTTGGAAAGTTTTTATGGTGAAAGCTGTTTTAAACTTCAAGTGACAAAAAGAAGAAAAGAGAGGGGTGAAAGCTGTGAGACAGCCATACTTACATAGACAAACCAGCATTCGCTACGTGCCCCACTCACTCCCAACATCCAATCATAGCTCACCATTCAGCCACCTCACACATCCACTAATACCAGGTTTATATTAATTAACCTTGGCACCTAAACACTGTTTTAAAACCTTAATCTAGATCAAACGCTTAACTATTCACCTCAAGAACACATTTGGGTTTTTCTTAACCACTAAAAATTAACCCCTAATCTATTCCAGATTGATGATTAAGGGTTTAACAAACATAACCCAACTCATAAACTACTTGCCACCTCACTCCCTTTGTCACATGAGACATGCCCTGCTACTTTTTAGACGAAGACAAAAGTGTTGCCAGAAGATCAATGCCCCCATAGCTCAGCTTACATCCTAAGCTTTTATTGGACGCCTAAAATCACAAAACAACAAAGAGTATTCACATGTATCAGCTTTAAAGGCAAATTCAGTCAAAAATTATTCAAACTTCAAAAGGGCAAATGTGGAACATCATCACTTAGGGTATTTAGTTTTCAACTTTGTAGAACACATGTACACCCTCTATATAAAGGGTATAGGGCTTAACCTTTACTCTTGTTATTGGTTTTCCTTAGGTCACAAATCTGTAAAACTTGTATTCTAAGTGACTGGAAAAAATTTGATATTGTTGACGAATTCCAAGCACCACTTTACATTTTATGTCTGTTAATGTTCTAAGTTTATGAATTTGAGGTTCTAAACGTTGGTTTTAAGAATTGTGCAAGTTGTTTCAATGTTTTAAAAAATTTGATTTTTCCAAGTCTTTGGTACAAACACTTGAAATTTTTGGGCCTTGGATTGATCATCTCACCCTGATAGAAGATTATCAAGGTGGAGTGAGATCTAGGTTTGGAGATATTCAAGGAGTGGGGTACAAAGATTGGATAAATCTGTTTCCTTTTAATTTTTTTATTATACTGTTTGTTCTTGACTCTGTTGATCTTAGCATGGTGTTGTATTGGAAGCTTGTGGTTGTTAAGCTACCATATAAGCTATAAAATTCGGGAGTGTGGATGTACATTCATAAGGTTTGAGAACTTTTTATCGCTTTTGAGATCTTTTCAAAGTGATATTGGTGTTTCTACTTATTGTGTTATTTGATGCCTGCAATCTTTTTCTTTATGCTTTACAATGTTGTTATGATGCTTGTTTAGGCTTGGTTAAGTCTGAAAAACATTTTGTCTTCATAAACTTTGATTTAGTATTTTTAAGGACTGTTTGGGACTGCATGTTATTTGAATCATATTTGAGACTGAGTAGGTGTTTAGGGTTAAAGTGAGTTTGTATCTGATATTTAAGTGGTTTTGAGTTAATATTTTCTTGTCTAGTACTTTGAAACATAAATCTTAATCATTACTCTAACTGGTTTGTTTTAGGGTGTTTTAAACTGAAACTTGGTAAACTCCTAGATTGCATGCTATACTAGGGTTAACAAGTGTTATAACAAAGATTGTGCAACCTGTTGAGAAGATTTGAAGGTTTGAAATTCAATATTTGGTCAAGTAGTTCAGCAAATAGGGATTTTGGGTGTAGATTGTTCATCAGTAACTAACATATGCATGAAACTATATCTAATCTTAGGATTTTTGCTTGAAACAAGTTTATTTGTGTGTCACTAAGTCTGTTATTGCTATTGTATGCTTTTGCTGGAGTTTGGTCTGCTTATTCTAGCTTAAACATAGCTTTTATTCATTAGATCTGCTTATCTCATGTATGTATCATGTATGTGCACTGTTTGATTAAACTGTATTAATTGGCTTATTGGAAGTGTGTTTATTTGCTTGATTGTGACTCCCTACAACTGAAGTGTTTTTATTTGCTTAATTGTGACTCCATACAACTCACTAGTTGTACGGGTGCCTTGTTTGTCCAAAGAAACCAATTGAATCTCTCTTAAAAAGCAATTCAAAAAAGTCAAGTAGTGGGAACTCTTTCCCACTGAAAGTTCCCACTGATAGTGTTAATTGGTCATCAGCTTATTAATAAGCTATATTAGCTTATTCTATTGTGCAACAACTTTTATTTGTAATCAGTCTTTCTTATTTGACCCATCTACATGATTTGGAGCTTTGTAGCCTTTGACTTTTAAGTTTGACTAGAAAACGAATTGACTTTTATTTTTCAAAACAACTTATTGCTTTTTCCAGCTTATTGAGTGTGCTTATTTGAAATCTTTTTGTTGATTAAGCTTAATTAAGTCATTACAAACCTTTTGCAACTTGAATCAGCTCTTGAAGTGGTCTAGAACTAAAAAAATGTCTATTTTGTCGTTTTCTATAGAGAGCTTTGGCTTATTTCAGGCTTATTTCTTGAGCTTTTTCAAAAACTCTTTTTACAAAAAAGCTTTATAATCTCAAAAGAAGGATGTGTGTCAAATTCCAGCTTATGGCATTAGCTTATGGCTTAATGGGCCAAAAAGCCCATTAAGAATAAGTTGAATTCTATTAAGCTGTGATAAGCACTGATTAAGCTTTTGAGCCTTTAGAGTTTTGTGATTAAAATTGAATTTTAAGCTTATCTGGAACTTTTGGGCTCATTCGGTTAACATTTTTCTTATTGGGCCTTAATAAGCCCATTTAGCAAACTGTTTTCTATTTTGGCCCATTTGGAGGCACATTATGGGTATTTTGGTCATTTTACTTTCATTTATGGTTTTATTATGTAAAAATAAGTTAGTTTGCAAGTTTTTAGAATTTTTTATAAATTTTGAATTTTTAATATTATTTGAATATTTAATTTTAATTTTTAATCATGTAAATAGTTTTAATTAGTATTAAGTTTTTCAAAAATACTTTTTAGTTTAATTAAGTTATTTTAGAGGTTTACAAATTGAAAATTCTTATTTTGGGCTTTTTATTATTTAAATTGATTTTTAGGGCTTTAATTAGCATTAAAAAATTATTATTTAATTAAATAAAATGTTTGAGTAAGTTTTGATTTTTAGTAAACTCTAAATGCATTTTTAGGGATTTATTGTGATTTTCTAGGAATTTTTAGGGTAATTTTTTAAATTTTGTCACGTTTTTACGTCTTAGCTTTCGTCGTAGTTTAATTTTAATCGTACCCGTCATCATTTTTCTTTTTCCATTCTCTCATCAATATTAATCTCAAACTTACTCAAGTCTTAACACACACACCAAGCCTCCTTGAGAACGAACTCACATTAGTGCACGATTTTCCTAAATCGTCGTACTTACCCTATTTACGCTCTTTTTCCTAAAAGACGTATTTTACAACTATCACAGGGGAACCAAGTAGTGGGCTCGATTTGGTTAAACCAAGACGTGGGTGTCTCGGGAAAGGTGTAGCACGGGTTTTGGGGTCACTAATAATTATAAGCGCGAGAAATTAATCATAGCAATTAAATTCTTGTATAAGACGTTTTATAAATAAATTTATTAAACGGTTGATTTTATTAATTATTTAGTAAAATTTAATTGATATTTTTATACCTTGTTAATTATTTTTTTAAACGTGTGATTTAATTAATATTTTCAAAGAAACAAATTTAGAAATCTTTCTAATTCAGGAAACTTTCTAGTTATAACGAGTTACTATTTATAGTAATACCAGAATATACACTATACAGTAGTCAGGAATACCGAGTACATTAAATCAGTAATATTAACGAACTGTCAGAACTTATCAGATTATATATGAATAGTAATACAAGTATAAAATAATTCAAAATGAGAACAGATAAGATCAGTAAAAATAAACCGATATCAGTCAACTCATTCGCGTCCCTTATTTATGTAGTATCCGTGAAGTCGAAGTATATCTTTCAGCTTTCGTTCTTATTTCATTTTTGGACACGAGGTACGGATTTTCCGTCCTTTCAATAAGGACTTCCCTTCTATGCATGATTAGGATTTCCCGTCTGCATCCAAATGTTTTCCCCAGTACATGTTATAAATTATCTGAAATTATTTTAATAACTAAGATTTTGCCTGAGCCTTATATACAAGCATGAACAGTCAGTAGTACTAGTTACGGAGGTACCGTAACCATGACACTTGAGGCACCGGTGTCATGACTCACCTACGGGAGAGTGATATCCCACAGCGTTCCACTCAGTTCAGCTTGGCCGTTTTATCCGTATATTATTAGTGGGGCGTATGGATGCATCCTAGGCTTATCAGTTTACAGTTATCAAGTGAATATGGTGTGTGCTCTACATCCTTCACATTGGAGCTGATCCCTCCACCCAGCACAATAATTAGAGTTCACCTCTCTACAGCATGACGAGGTCATCCCTCTAGTTATTTATGTACCAGTTGTTACAGCACATGACCTATATAAGCTCTTGACAATTAAAATACAGTAAATGCATGTTTTCAGATTTAACAGATAACAGTTCAGTTTTACTATTTATAAATCAGACTTATCAGATTTTCTACAGTTTTCATCACACTCCGCATACCAGTCTTTCAGCTTCAGTAATTATTAATTATTTTAAGTTCAGTATATTCTTATCATGCATTATATCCGTTTACAGTGCGTTATGCTCAACCGTAGTTCTTTCATGTTCTAACGGCAGGTACACCAGGACACTCTTAAGATTCTGAGAGCATGTGCATTGGATGGAAGCAATCCAGACTTCTTTACTTTATGCACTTCATGTTTATATTGCATGTAGGACGTTGTTCAGTCCTTTCTTTCAGTGTTTTACTTTTCATGTTTTGAGCTTATTTTGGATTACCGATGTTTGATTCCGGTATTTCCGTAAATGGTCAGTTAATGTTTTAGGACATTTACCTTATGCTTTGATGACACGCCATAAATACACGTAACGGTCCACTTATCCATGTGGGGTGTTACAATTATGTTATCAGGGATATAGGTTCGACCTGTAGGCTCTAAAACTTGACCTGTGACTAGTGGGTAGTCACCAGGAACTTTCCAGATTTTGGCGTTGTTAGCTTCTATATTTCTCATGCATTTATCAGCCAATTTTCTTTATTTATCAGTTAGTTTTCTTAAAGTTTTTGGCTAAGTAAAAAGGTTGGTACATGACTGGCCATATTTACTCGCATGTGCTTTTCATTCAAATTTTGTTTTGGTGAACCGACCCATAGACGTTCACCCTTGCCCGTTCAGATTTTGTATTAGTAAACCAAACCATAGACGTTCACCCTTACTCATGTTAGATTCATGTTTTCAGTCAAATATTACTTGGTGAACCAGCCATAAACGTTCACCATTATTCAGGTCAAATTTTCATGCTTTTAGTCGAATATTGTTTTGTGAACTGAACCATAGACGTTCACCTTTGCTCATATCAAGACATTTTATAAAGTTTTGAAAAGTATGAATTGGACTACAGCCATCCATCTTTAATCCCATATTGTAAATTTCTATACATGACAGATCTCAAAAAATTTCGACAAGTATGGATCGAACCAGAATTTCCCAGACTTGATAACATGTTTTCTATTTGAAATTTGGTGGATTGAACCCATATCCATCCGCATCAGTTGACGTCAAACCTCAGTTGATTATACCCTTATGTTCTTTGTAACAATCAAGTTTTCTTAACCTCACGTGATGTCGTCTTTATGCTGATTCAGTTTCATGTCTCTTTATGAGGATTATGTGTTCAGCAGGGGAAGATGTATTCATGCTAAGACACAGATAGGTCATCGTAAAATCCTGTTTCATGATCAATCATGTTGGGTCTTTGATGAGACTGCTTTTATACATAGTCTCATCGTCCAAAAAGGGCTTTAATTGCATAAAATATCATGAAAATGGCCAAATATATGCTTGTGTTTGTTACATGTGTATCTTAGGTACGGATATGAGAAAATGACAAAAGATCACAAGAAACATGCAAAAACGAACACGGGAAATGAAGCCGCACAATGAACCAAGCCCTAATGAAGATTTTCCAAGAAAAACCCTTGAAGAATTGAAGATTATGCAAGAAGGGTCCTCCAATATTGAAGAATTGACACTTTAAACCTTTTTTATTCATAATTACAAAATTGGTCCTTAAAGTTTGTCAAATTTACAAAAAGGGCCCTCCACTTTAAAGAATTGGCAAGAATGGTCCCTCAACAATCATGACTTGTCAATATTAGTCCTCCAAAAAGTCAATCAAACAAGTCAAGACCATCATCTTTGAAGAAAATGCCAAAACAACCCTTCAAGAATCAACAAATGGCAAGAATTACCCCTAAAAATACTTTGGAAAAGTATTTGTGGCCAAAGTGTGAAAACCAAAACTTGAATAACAAAGGAAATCTGGTTTTGGTTATATAAACTTCAAATGAAAGAAGGAAGAAAAGAGAGGGACTGAATTGGGTAGACAAAGAAAGAAACCTAGACCAACCCTTGCATGACACGTGCCCCACTTACCCATTTCCACCAATCACCACCCACCAAACTGCCATGTCACACCCCACTCACAACCTGCTTAACTAACTTAATTATTTAAGTTAATTTATGGTGCTTAACATGTTTTCAAACCTTAAACCAGATTAAAACCTCCAATGATGTAGTGTTTTTACCACTATTTAGGAAAAGAGAGCAAAATAGGGAAAGTATTAAGTGTCGGTTTAGGAAAACCAAGCACTAATGACCAATGAAGTTCAAGTTCGTTTCCCAAGGAGGCTAGTGTGTTGTGTTAAGAGATGATTAATGGTTTGTGATTATATTTATGAGAATTGAAAAGAAGAAAGGAGATTAGAAGAGAATGACGGTTACGATTACGAATTAAACTAAGACGGATAGTCGTGCACGTAAAACCGTAAAAAGTGACAAAATTAAAAGTTACCCTAAAAATTCCTAGAAAATTTCAATAAATCCTAAAAAATGTAATTAGAGTTTACAAAAAAATCAAAAATCACTCAAACCTTTTATTTAATTTAATAATAATTTTTAATGCTAATTAAAGCCCAAAAAATCAATTTGATCAACAAAAAGCCCAAAATGAGATTTTTTCACTTGTAAACTCTAAAATGACTTACCTAAATTTAAAACTATTTTTGAAAATTTTAAAATTAATAAAAACTATATAAAAACAATTAAAAACAATTAAAACTTAAAATAAATCTAAAAATTAATCTAATGACAATAAAAATATTCTAAAAATTTTAAAATTCCTAACTTAATGTATTTGAACTAAGAAAAATAAAAAAACTTGAAAAATCTAAATTTTAGTTTTTAATAATAAAATAATAATAAAATAATAATAAAATATTAATAAAAATCCAAAATTTATAAAAAGTTCTAAAAAGTTGCAAACTAGTTTATTTTAGCCTAAATAATACAGAAATGAAGTTGAAATTACAAAAATACCCCTATTGGGCCTAGAAATGGGCTAAAAGTCCAAACAGTCCTTTAATGGGATCAAAGAGGCCCAATAAGAAAAATGTTGTCCAAATAAGCCCAAAAGCTCCTATCTGACTTAAAATTTGATTTTAAGAACAAAACTCTGAAGACCCAAAAGCTGAAAATGTGTTTAAGCTAGCTTATTTCAAAGCAGCTTATTCTTAATGGGCTTTTTGGCCCATTAAGCTATAAGTTGATGCCATAAGCTAAAATTTGACACACAAGCATCTCTTGAGTTGCTTAAGAGATCTGTAAAAATAAAATTGGAAAAAGCACAAGAAATAAGCCTAAAATAAGCCAAGACTCTCTTCACAAAATGACAAAATAGTCGTTTTTGAGTTCTAGACCACCTCAAGTGCTGATTCAACTTTCAAAAGCTTTTAAATGACTTAATTAAGCAAAATAATTAAAAAGTTTTCAAATAAGCACAAGCAATAAGCCAGAATAAGCAGATAAGCACTTGTTTAAAAGTCAACTTAATGAGTTTTCTAGTAAAAAGTCAAAGTCAAAGTCTAATAAGCTCCAGATCAAATAAATGGGTCAAATGAGGAAGATCTATCACAAAAATAAGTTGTTGCAAGTCTGGATAAGCCAATTTGGCTTATGAATAAGCTGAATGACAAATTACACTAACATGGGCTAGTTTTGGTGGTTGAGCAGTGGGAACTTTTCCCCCTGCTTGACCTTTTTGACTTTTTGTCTTATATGACTTTTTGATGGATTCAAGTTACGAACAAGGGACCCTTGTGATAAGTAAATCACAAGGAGTTAAGAACAACAAAGAAATCACACTTCCAATCAGCCAATCAGTGCAGTTAATTCAATTTATCACCGGATCAGGCACAGACATGAACAATAAGCAGATTTGGTTCAATAAGCACTTTTAGCAAAAATCAGCCAGCCAAACTTCACCAAATGCATATACAAGCTATAATAAATTCAAATGAACAAATTCTAACAGGTTTCATGCATTGATTCAAAGTCTAGATCAAGATTCAAGCATACAAAAGTTACTGGTGAACTAAGAACATGCAGTTATGAACACTTGCTGATATACTTGACCATACAGCCAAATTCAAACACTTAAATCTTCTTAACAGGTTATGTTGGATATGATTTATCACTTTTTATCCTAAGTCTAAGCGTAGAACTAGGTGTGCACCAAATCACAGTCCAAAATATCACATAATCAAGATTTTATAAGCATATGTTTGATTTGGGTGTTCAAAAGCATACAACTTGCAGATATTCACTCTATTACACTTCTTAAACAAGAACCACTAGCATAAAACAGCAAACACTTAACCAATAACACAAATACTCCAATATGCAATTGACCCAAACACCCCTTTATATTTTCAAACCAAGATTTTCAAATCAAAAGTTGGATTTAGGTTAGCACATTCATACATAAGCATCAAAACATCAAACTTAGACAGAAACAACAAGATTTGGAGCCCAAGAACAACACATACACAAGCAGAACTCAAATATCACAAATATCCAAATTTTTGACAGATTTTGAGATTAAGGGTTCAAACCTCATGGATGTACATCCACACCCATGTATGTTTAAGCTTATGTGCTAGCAAGAACAAGCACAAGCTTCCACAAACAACCCTGCTAAGATTCAACAAGGTTAGAACAAATAAATCAAAACAGAAAGGTGACAACTTGGAAGATAAACTTGATTAATGAAACCTTGTTCCCACACTTGATTATCCCCAAGTTATAAGCCTCACGACACCTTGATAAGTCAATATCAGGATGCTATGATCCACTTATAGCCCAAGAATTCCAAGGTTTAAACCAAGACTTAGCAAAATATCAAATTTTGATCCTTTGTGCAATTTCTTGCACAAGGTTTAAAAACACGTTTTAAGATTCAAGATTAGTTAACATAGAACAAAAACAAACGGATATAAAGATTGGAACTTGACTTTTTTCACAAAATTCAAACACTTTTCATTAAACAATGAACAAGGATTTACGGAAATGTGAACTAGGAAAAATTCAAGAGCAAACTGAAAATGAAAGCCTAAGTGCCTTTATATAGGCTACAAGTGAACTACACAATGCATAAAAACGTATAAACCCTAGTGTTTGATGTCCCAAAAATGCCCTTGTCGATTTTGAATATCTTGGAATCATGTGACTTTCTTTGGCAGGTTGTGTGAGTTGGCAAGGGTGAAATAGCATCCAAAGGCTTCAAACAAGCTTAGAATGTAAGCAGAAATCTTGGGCGTTGGATGGCTAGCATAGTTTTGGCAGTTTCTTCCCAAGTGTAGCAGGGGAATCTTGTGTGGGGTTGTGAGGTGATGAGGTGTCCAAGTTAGGAGTTGGGTTATGATTATGATATGCTTAATCATAAATCTGGAGATGATGGAGGTTTAATTACAACACAATTAGGAAAACCCAAATCGTGTTCATGTGTGAATAGTAGCATGTTTAATCTGGTTTAGGATTCAAAAAGGTGTTAGGACCATTTTAATAAACTAATCACAGATTAGTTTAAGTTAGTTGTGAGTGGGAAATGAGGTGGAAAAAGGGTGGGTTCTAATTGGTGGGTTGGGTGAGTGGGACAGGTGTCATCCAACCACTGGTCTAGGTAAGTATTCTTGTCGCCTCCTTTTAGCCCCTCAATTCTTTAACTCCTTTCACTTGCATTTAAATAAACCAAAACCCGTTTTCCTTTGTTAGCAAAGTTTTGGTTTTCACACTTTGGCCACAAATACTTTTCCAAAGTATTTTCAGGGGTAATTCTTGCCATTTGTTGATTCTTGAAGGGTTGTTTTGGCATTTTCTTCAAAGATGATGGTCTTGACTTGTTTTATTGACTTTTTTGAGGACTAATATTGACAAGTCATGATTTTTGAGGGACCATTCTTGTCAATTCTTCAAAATGGAGGGCCCTTTTTGTAAATTTGACAAACTTTAAGGACCAATCTTGTAATTATGAATAAACAAGGGTTTAAAGTGTCAATTCTTCAATATTGGAGGACCCTTCTTGCATAATCTTCAATTCTTCAAGGGTTTTTCTTGGAAAATCTTCATTAGGGCTTGGTTCATTGTGCGGCTTCGTTTCCCGTGTTCGTTTTTGCATGTTTCTTGTGATCTTATGTCATTTTCTCAATATCCGTACCTAAAATACACAAGTAACAAACACAAGCATATATTTGGCCATTTTCATGATATTTTATGCATTTAAAGACCTTTTTAGACGATGAGACTATGTATAAAAGCAGTCTCATCACTCCCCCATACTAAACCATTGTCGTGCCCTCACGCAATGCTAGAATAAAGTATCGTAGCACATCCACAATTCATTTTTATTCACTTTTATTGAATGGTAAACTAGCTACACTACTACTATTACTTCTACTTGCGTTTTAGACATAATGTATGATTTTCATCGCAAAATGGGACGTTTAGGTTCATAGAATAAGAACACGTGAATGCTTCGTTAGAAATAATTTCGTCGTCCTTGATTTTCACCCCAATTCCATGCTAAGCGTGCAACGAGATCATTTTCATTATAAGTTAGTAATGCTAACACTACCCATATGCCCTAATCACGTACTTATCCTCCCATTTTCCTAAGTTGTATCTTTTATATTTTATTTTGTCTTGAATGTTTCACGAGGATACATTGTTTGACTTATGCGATGATAGAGATTTGGGTCCAAAAATAGAGTCCTAACGGTGTAACCAATACCATCGAATTAATAACCCCTCCTAATAGACAACGATGTCAAAAAATTAAGTCAACAAGAAGTATCGATAAACACGGTTTTATAACGGTTTTGAACATGAGACTTTTTACCAAGACTTTTATACGCCCCCTAACGGAAGGGCCTTATTATCATAGGTTTACCTCCATCTTTTATTCAACTTCGCCATGAAGTTTTTATTATGACTTCGGTCTTGCCTTGCCTTTTATTATCCTCCTCATCGGTGGTTTTATTATGGCCAAAGACGTATATCCTCACGCTAAGGCGAATTTTGGATCTTTAAAGCTTCAAAGATTAAGGCTTGATTCACTTTCAATTTTGCATAGATTTTTTGGCCTTGTGAGCTTCAAATTGTTTGCTTGATTTAGGTGAGCACTTGAAATCTTATTATTGGGTGAAGCTTTCGATTATTCGGGTTGCCAATACTTCAAACCCGTGATGCTGGCGATACCTTAATGTCTTCCCAATTTAATTACATGGAAGCTACTAGAAAAGACTAGAAACCAACAATCAAGACTAAACCTCTAAGTCAATATTTATTAAGAAAAAAATATTTACAAGCAAGGGGAGAATAAGCAAACAACGAGAACACATGAGTTTTTGAAAGAATACGAGTACTCTACGTTTAGCATAGTAACTTATAATTAACTCTATCATTTCTCGTCCTCATTTAAGAAACTTAGCCTAATATAAAGTTAAGGAATCAAAGCTAAGTGCTCAACACACACGGTCGAGTCAAAAATTACTCTTATTCTTGTCATCGGAAAATCTACATTCCTGTCTTCATACACTTATAAAACATGAGAAAATTTTAAAATTTGGCCATTTTTAGCCTTATTTAGCAACAAAACGATAAACAAAAAGATAAACTTTGGAAAGCGTGAAGGTTTGGCAAGGAAAGTATCTATTCACCCCCCCCCCAATACTAAAGTTAAACATTGTCCTCAATGTTTTGAGTCTAGGGGTGCAAACACCCCCATACTAGAGACCTAGTCGAATGCATAATCTAGCATGGAAAGGGTGTAACCGTTAAATTTAAAGCCGTTTATGAGGTGTGCTAAAAACCTAAGGTTAGAACATCAAAGGATATATCATGGATATTGAGAAATTCTTCAAAGCAAACGCTCGAGTGCTCCCATAAAACGAACACGAGAGGCTCCAATCGTGAAGATCATCTAAAATCCACAATTCACAAACAACCACGGAACAAAGGTTGAAGGGCACAAATCCCCACACGTTACTACATTAGAAAGCGATAATATATACATAGGATAAGCATGGAACTCCCCCACGAGGCACCTTGTTTTTTATTACCGAGTCATGAGCTCGACTCGATCCCCTCAATACTAATTATCATTGGGGAAGGTGATTTGGTCGAGGTTGTTCAAGTATGGAACTTCCCCGCCAAAGTAGTGCTTCAACCTATGTCCATTCACCTTGAAATTGGGGCCATCATTTTGAGCTAGCTCGATGGTCCCATATAGAAAAACTTGAGTCACGGTGAATGGACCGGACCAACGGGATTTCAACTTACCGAAAAAGATTTTCAAACGAGAGTTAAAAAGCAACACTAGATCTCCAATGTTAAAAACCCGGTTTTTAATTTTTGAATCATGAAACTTTTAGTCTTTTCTTTATAAATCAATGTATTTTCATAAGCAATATCCCTTAATTCATCTAATTCATTTAATTGCATTTTCTGGTGTTTTCTCGCGGTCTCCATGTCATCATTACAATGCTTAAGGGCCCAATAAGCTTTATGTTCAAGTTCAATTGGAAAGTGACAATTCTTCCCACACACAAGCTTATAGGGAGTGCACCGATGGGCGTCTTATGAGCGGTCCAAAAGGCCCATAAATCATCGTCCAACTTATCCGACCAAGATTGTCGGTTTTCCCCAATAGATCTCTCCAAGATCCTCTTCAAAGCTCGGTTTGAAACCTCGACTTGCCCACTCGTTTGTGGGTGATAAGCCGTAGAAAGACGATGTGTAACCCCATATTTCCTTAAGACCCTTTCGAATTGGTCGTTACAAAAATGGGTTCCACAATCGCTTATGATCGCACGAGGGGTTCCAAACTGAGAAAACAAGCTTTTCGAAAACTTGACTACCACAGGAGCATCGTTGGTGGGCAAAGCCTTAGCTTCCACCCACTTAGATAGGTAGTCAACGGCGACAAGGATGTACTTATTACCAGGAGATGATGGGAACGGTCCCATAAAGTCAATGCCCCAAATGTCAAAGATCTCACACACTTGGATGATATTTTGTGGCATTTCATCGTTTTGTGAGGCTTTTCCTTGTCGTTGACATGAGTCACACGACCTCACAAGTGCATGTGCATCTCGGTAAATAGTAGGCCAGAAGAAACCGGCATAAAAAACCTTCTTGGCCGTGAGATTAGCACCGTGGTGACCACCCGTGGGTCCCTCGTGACAAGCTCTAAGGATGTTAGAAGCTTCGGTACCAAAGACACAACGTCGAATAATTTGATCCGCACAAGTTCGAAACAAGTAAGGGTCGTTCCAAAAATAGAACTTGCCGTCACGAAAGAATTTTTGTTTTTCTTGAGTCGTCATACCCTTGATGATGAAGTTGTCTGCATGGTAATTTGTGATGTCCGCAAACCATGGGGTAGAAGAATCAAGCTTAGAATTCACTACACCAAGTGTCTCGAGCGGAAATGTTTCGGTGATTTCCTTGGGCTCGTAAACACTTTGGTGAGGATCTTCCAAACGAGAAAGATGATCGACCTCTAGATTCGTGGCTCCTTTTTTGTCAACGATTTTGTGATCAAATTCTTGAAGGAGGAGAATCGAACGAAGTAATCTCGGCTTTGCATCTTGTTTAGCCATAAGATACTTGATAGCCGAATGATCCGTATACACTATGCATTTAGTCAAGATGAGATAAGGTCGAAACTTCTCAAATGCATACACCACGGCAAGGAATTCCTTTTCCGTTGTAGTGTATTTTAGTTGAGCCTCGGTCATCATCTTGCTAGCATAGTGAATAGGCAAGAAGTGTTTTTCATGACGTTGCCCCAATACGGCCCCAATAGCGTAGTCACTAGCATCACACCTGAGCTCAAAGGGGAGGTTCCAATTGGGAGCAACAAGAATGGGAGCTTCGGTAAGTTTCCTTTTAAGGATTTCAAAGGCTCGTACACAATCTTCGTCAAAGACAAAACGTGCATCTTTTTCGAGGAGATGTGTAATAGGTCGAGAAATCTTTGAAAAATCCTTGATGAATCGACGATAAAATCCCGCGTTGCCTAGGAAACTCCTAACTCCCTTAACGGTTTTGGGATGAGGTAATTTGGCGATGACGTCTACCTTAGCTTGATCTACCTCAATCCCCGCTTTCGAAACCTTGTGCCCTAAGACGATTCCACTTTTAACCATAAAATGACATTTTTCCCAATTTAGCACAAGGTTGGTTTCCTCACAACGTTTCAACATTCTCTCAAGATTCGACAAACACAAAGTGAACGAACCACCAAACACAGAAAAGTCATCCATGAAGACTTCCATCGTCTTCTTGATCATATCATGAAAAATAGCCATCATGCACCTTTGAAAGGTTCCCGGTGCATTGCAAAGTCCGAATGGCATACTACGATAGGCAAACGTTCCATATGGACACGTAAACGTAGTTTTTTCTTGATCACGAGGATCGATGGGGATTTGGAAGTAACCGGAAAAACCATCTAAAAAGCAATAGAAATCGTTTCCCGCAAGACGCTCCGACATTTGGTCTATGAAGGGCAAGGGAAAATGGTCTTTTCGAGTGGCGTCATTCAACTTACAAAAGTCAATGCACACTCTCCATCTGGTCACGAGTCTAGTTGGAATCAACTCGTTGGCATCGTTTGGCACAACGTTCATTCCTCCCGTTTTAGGGACACAATGGATAGGACTCACCCAAGGGCTATCAGAAATAGGGTAAATCATTCCCGCGTTAAGGAGTTTAAGGACTTCCTTTTTTATGACGTCGTGAATTTTGGGGTTCACCCTCCTTTGACATTGGATTGCGGGTTTGTAATCCTCCTCCATTAAGATTTTGTGGGTACAAAATTTAGGATCGATCCCCTTAATGTCGGATAACTTCCACGCAATTGTCCTTTTGTGATCCTTTAGAACATCGACAAGTGCGGTTTTTCATCATCTGAAAGATCTTTCGCAGTAATAACCGGCAACTTGTCGTCCTCCTCCAAAAATACATATTCAAGGTGAGGAGGTAAATCTTTCAACTCGAGGATAGGTGGTTCCTCAATTGAAGATTCGGGCTCAATACTCATAACCTCCTCGGGTGGAGGAAATGGGAAATCGTTAAGAAAATCCTTGATAATCGAGAAGTCCTCATCATTGTCGAGGTCTTCGTCACAAGTATGTGGAACATCTAATTCTTCCAACGTAAAACCACCACCTTCAAATGGAGTGAAGGTTGGTGTCGAGTTATCAAGAATGGGATCTAACATGGTGGGATTGCCACTATGGTCATCATCACCAAAACCTAAAACTTCTTGTGAAAATTCCTTGAAAACAACGTCAATTATATCAACGAGGTTTATGGTTGCAACGGAATAAACATGAGAAATTGGAGAATTTTGAGTTGCGTTTATAACCAGTTCCTTGTCGTTGAAACGTAAGGTGATCTTTCTAGCATGCACATCAATTAAAGCCATAAACGTATCTAAAACGAACGACCTAAAATGAGAGGAACTTGAGGATCCGTGGGAATATCGACAACGATAAAGTCTACCGGATAATAGAACATTCCCACTTTCACAAAAACGTCTTCCGCCAATCCACATGCGGGAATCGTGGAATGGTCGGCCAACTCGATAGACATTAGTGAAGGAGTAAGATTAGGAAGATTGAGCGACTTGAAGATTGCAAGTGGCATCAAGTTAATACTAGCACCAAGATCGGCCAAGACATAGGATTCTTCCATATCTTGGATTGCACAAGGGATCAAGAATTTACCGGGATCACCGACTTTTTAAGGTATGCGGTTAAGATAAACCGATGAACAACTAGACAATTGTTGCAATTTCTCCTTGTTGTTCAACATACTTTTAAATTAAGCGGAAAATTGAGGCATCATGACCAAAGCATCGGCAAAACTCACATTAAAATGAACGTCACGAAACATTTTCATAAAAAGCTCAAATTGGTAATTATCGCGCTCTTGACGTTTCTCCTTTCTAAGTCTCGATGGATAGGGCAAAGGTGGTGTGGGTTGAGGCATAGGCATAGCCTTTGGAATCTCAGGTTCCAAATGTGGTAATGGGTCAACCGTAGGTGTGGCATGAGCAGTACTTCGTGGGATTGGGACATGCTCCTTTTCGACCACCACCTCGGGTTCTTCCTCAATTGCATCCTCCGTAGGAGCAATTGGTTGAGGAGTCGGTTCCTTTAGTATCTTACCACTACGGTAATCACTTTCATATCTCCCTTAGGGTTCGATATGGTGTTGCTAGGAAGACTACTCGAAGACGGTTTGCACATAATAGCCTCAAACATAAATGAAATTTTATCCTTAAACATGGATTGCCTCTTCTCGGCCTTAATCATCTCTTGTTTTATTTCATGTTTCCCTTGTTCCATTTTTTGTTGGTTTTGTTGTAATCTAGTTACATTCCCTTCCATTTTGTTTGTATGGATTTTAAGCTCATTTGCTAACTCGTTTTTCAACTCCTTCGTCAAGTCGTTCTTAAACTCGAATCTTAGGCTAATGATTTCTCTTTGAATGTTGTCAAACCTAGCATCGTTTCCATTAGCGTATTCAACAAATTCATTTGGAAGATCTTTCAAAGTTTGCAAACCCTTGTTATTGTTTTGGAAATCATTGTTTTGATTTTTGTTTGAAACTTGATTATTAGCCCCTTGATTCCCATAGTTTCCTTTGTAATTGTTTTTAAAACCAACTTGATTGTTTCGATAGTTATTGTTAGCATTTTGATTGGGAGCAAAACACGGTGGAGTCAATTGATTAGAGTGGGTAACTTGACCGTTTTGGTTGTAAGTTCCCGTGGCCGCGTAGGCACTCGAAGTGTTACCACCGTTGGTAATGCACTCGGAGAAATCATGACCTCCACCACAATACATACATGAAACCTCAACCGCTTTAGCCGTAGCGGGAGCACTTTGTTCTCCAACTTTGAATTCAATTAAAAGTCCTTTAAGCTTATCAAAGATTTTGTCTTCCAAGTTCGCCTCAATTTGGCAAGCATCGATGGTATTGGACAAAGAAGGTGAAGCCGAAGACGAAGCCTTACGATTACTCGATGTGTTACGAGGACTATACATCTTAGATCTATTCTCAATTATCAACAACGCTTCTTCAACCGTTTTACACAAAAAAATTACCACCCGCGGCGGCATTTAGATAATCCCTTTCATGATCATTCAATCCATTGTAAAACGTGTCAATTTGATGCAAGTCAGAAAAACCGTGATGAGGACACTCATGTAACATTTCCTTAATCCTATTCCAAGCCGTTGAAAAACTCCCATTAAATTCTTGTGAAAATTTTGAAATATCGTTTTTCAAATGTGTAGTCTTAGAGGGCGGAAAAAATTGGTTCACAAACTTAGAAACGAGATCCTTCCACGTCAATATAGAATTGGGTGGCTCTTTCTCTAACCAAATTTTAGCGGGCCCCGCTACGGAATATGGAAAAAGCATCATCTTAATCGAGTCATTAGCAACATCCTTAAATTTGCAAGTGGCGGTAAGACGATTAGATTGGCGGATATGGTTGTACGGGTTGTCCTTTTCATCACCACGGAATTTGTTGTTTTGGATCATTGACAACAAACCCGTTTTCACTTCAAAATTCTCCGCAAGGATAGAGGGAATTACAATAGCCTCTCCATAACCCTCGGTGGGTGCTTGAAGTAACTCCATCATAGTTCGATTTGCCATGGTTGGTTCTTCTTCTACGATAGGTTCGTCAATAGGAGACTCCTCACTAGAAAGATTAGGTGTGGTTTCCTTTCGGTTTCTTCGTTTACGTGCACGTCTAGCTTGGTTGCGAGTTTGCATAAACGTCACGTACAACGTGGGGATGAGCAAAGAAGATTCTTTTGGTGTTTTTAATTTTTCCAATTTTTGTGGTTTCTGATTGTTTTTACTTTTTTTATTTTTTTATTTTTGTGATTGTATTAAGTAGACAAAAATCTACAAATCTCCTCCTTAATCAAATCTCTTGATTAAAGAAGCCTCAAGGAATGAAAACGATCACGTGAAGTGAACGCCTTCGATGACTTTCAGAACGTTGGTTGAACACCAAAACGTTCATGAGGGTTTAATCAAATGAAACCAAGAAAATATATATGATACTTACATAATACTTTGGTTGGCAAACCCTCGATTAGCCCTTTTTATCTAAACACGCACAAGCAAGCGGGGAAACAGGCGGCGCGAAGCACTTAAGAGCCTTTTTCCTTAGGGTATATTTTATAATACCCACCTTATACCCACCTTATAGTTTGTGTTTTTCAAAATTATGCTTCACGAAAGTATTTATCTATTTTGCCTTTGATTTCTTGTTTGAGATTCGAATACAATGATTGAGTAATGACCTCCCAATCAAGGTTGTGTTTTCACACTTTTGGAGTACTTGTGAATTTATTGTTCTACGTATACAATATAGTAATAGTATTCACAAAAAAAACGAAAACCGATAATACGTATTAGTAGAGTGCTACTAATACAAATAGATATTATGGCTATATATAAAAACAACAATTGTTCAAATCAAAACACAACACGCCTCTCCGGCAGCGGCGCCAAAATTGATGTAGTGTTTTTACTACTCTTTAGGAAAAGAGAGCAAAATAGGGAAAGTATTAAGTGTCGGTTTAGGAAAACCAAGCACTAATGACCAATGAAGTTCAAGTTCGTTTCCCAAGGAGGCAAGTGTGTTGTGTTAAGAGATGATTAACTTTGTGATTATAATTTATGAAGAACTGAAAAGAAGAAAAGAGATTAGAAGAGAATGACGGTTACAGTTACAAATTAAACTAAAACGAATAGTCGTACACGTAAAACCGTAAAAAGTGACAAAATTAAAAATCCACCCTAAAAATTCCTAGAAAATTGCAATAAATCCTAAAAAAAGTAATTAGAGTTTGCAAGAAATCAAAAATCACTCAAACCTTTTATTTAATTAAATAATAATTTTTTAATGCTAATTAAAGCCCAAAAATCAATTTAATTAACAAAAAGCCCAAAATGAGATTTTTTCACTTGTAAACCTCTAAAATACCTTAACTAAATTTATAACTATTATGAAAATTTTAAAATTAATAAAAACTATTTTAAAACAATTAAAAACTATTAAAACTTAAAATAATTCTAAAAATTAATCTAATGACAATAAAAAGATTATAAAAATTGTAAAATTCCTAACTTAATATATTTGAACTAAGAAAAATAAAAAAACTTGAAAAACCTAAATTTCAATTTTTAATAATAAAATAATAATAAAATATTAATAAAAATCTAAAATTTATAAAAAAATTCTAAAAAGTTTTAAACTAGTTTATTTTAACCTAAGTAATACAGAAATGAAGTTGAAATTACAAAAATACCCCAATTGGGCCTAGAAATGGGCGAAAAGTCCAAACATACCCCTTAATGGGCTCAAATAGGCCCAATAAGAAAAATGTTGTTCAAATAAGCCCAAAAGCTCCTATCTAACTTAAAATTTGATTTTAAGAACAAAACTCTGAAAGCCCAAAAGCTGAAAATGTGTTTAAGCTAGCTTATTTCAAAGCAGCTTATTCTTAATGGGCTTTTTGGCCCATTAAGCTATAAGCTGATGCCATAAGCTCAAATTTGACACACAAGCTTCTTTTGAGTTACTTAAGAGATCTGTAAAAAGAAAATTGGAAAAAGCACAAGAAATAAGCCTGAAATAAGCCAAGACTCTCTTCACAAAACGACAAAATAGTCGTTTTTGAGTTCTAGATCACCTCAAGTGCTAGTTTTGGGTGTTGAGCAGTGGGAACTTTTCCCCCTGCTTGACCTTTTTGACTTTTTGTCTTATATGACTTTTTTGTGGATTCAAGTTAAGCAAAGGCACCCAAATGATCAGTTAATCATAAGGAGTCAATATCAATCACAAAAACATAATTACAAATAGCCAATTAGCACAGATTAATCAAAACATCACCAGATCAGACACAAACATGAACAATAAGCAAATTTGGTTCAATAAGCACTTTTAGCCAAAATCAGCCAGCCAAACTTCACCAAATGCATACACAAACTATAATAAATTCAAATGAAAAAATTCTAACAGGTTTCATGCATTGATTCAAAGTCTAGATTAAGATTCAAGCACATTAAAGTTACTGATGAACACTAAACAAGCAATTATGAACACTTGCTGATATACTTGACCACCAAGCCAATTTTAAACACTCAAATTTTGTTAACAGGTTACACAAACTATGATTTAACACTTTTAGCCCTAAAAATGCATACACTCTAGGTGTTTCCAAAATCTTAGGTCAAAAACAGTCAAAACAAGTAAGATATAGCACAATCTATTTCTTTTGATCATGTCAGATAATGGACCCCAATATCGATCATCCCATAAATTACCATCAGTGTCTCAGTTATACTCCATGTACAGTGTTCATGTGTACTCCACGTACAATATCATAAGTATGCCCCATGTGTAGTATTCATTGTGTACCCATGTGCAGTAGTCCAGGTGTACTCCATGTACCTTACTCCGTGTGTATTGTAATCAATCCTTAATCGTTCTAGGCGTTTTCCCTTGTCGATACTCTACCAGATGCTGATGCTGCTCGAGAGTTGAATATGTTACTAGATACCGTTACTGCTAACACTTTGAAGACCTCACAAATGCCGATGTTGCAGATACCTTAGAGATTTCTCAAAATACTGATACTGTTTATATTATGAAGACTCTGCAGAACCAGGACGAAAACTATAAATTTGAAATTTCTGACAAGAATAAACTTCAATCATCAGACACTACCATTCTATTCCATGCTTTTACTTTCTCAGCTAGATGTCACACTTCAGTCCGCTAACTTTCATTCAGAAGAGTAGGAACCGGTACCCAGCCGACCACTCAACAAAATAGTTACAGAAATCACGATTGTAATAATGAACGTCATGAAACTGACAGACAAAGCGGTAATGACAATCACCGTGCTTATATTAACTAGTCAGTAGCCATCGGAACTCCGGGACGGACGTGACCAGAAATACAGAGGTCAGCAGTCTAACCGTTCTGTCAACCCTTAACAGTTACCAGAAACTCTTAACTTTATTCGAACTCACCTACTAAAACACGTGTTAAGACATCAGTCAAGACACAAGTTCCAAGTACCATCTCAAGAGATACATATCAGAACATCAGTCAGAATACATGTCATGAGAATACTTTCTCAATGCACGAGACAAGACGTACAGTTACAGTATGCTTGTAAAACCAGGCACTCAGAAAATGAGTTTACCCTCCTAGGGGTATACCCGTTCTGTGATGCCACACCTAAATCAGACCTTTAAAATTCAGCTACAACTACTAGAGTATTATTCAGATTAGACACACAGAGTTCATTCTGTGATATTACAAACAAACACATTCAGCAAAATCTACCATGTATGCTCAACTATTCATATGTCAGCTTTATTTAAATCAGACATTATCTACCTTCCATCCAGAAAAGACTCCACATTACACACCGTAATTATGAAGGATTTCCGTTCAGTTAACGACGAGATCCGTATTACTAAATACCAAACCTATTCAGTATATTTTATGCTAGAAAAATATATACAAATTATTTACAAGTGCGTGACTTATCAGTCCATAACTGCAAGACTTTTAACTACCAGTTATAATACACTTTTGAAGTTCTTAAAAATTCATGATCAACAGATTATTTTGGAATTTCCAGATGTAAATTCCAAAAGGTTTTCCATAAATTCCTTACTAACCAGGAGACAGAATTTAACACCGAGTGTGTCTCGAGAACAGAACCTATTTTCAAAACTCTTTATTTCAAGGCGTCAGCTAAGTTAAAAGAGTTGCAGTAATTGCTGCCAGAATTACAGGAACGAAGTTTAATTGCCCTAGCACATCACCAGAAGGTGCACCGTTTTCTGTCCATCAGGAAGAAGGCCAGTAAATTGAGATTATGTATCGACACCGGAAAATTTACCAGATCACCATTATTAATTAATATTCATTCTACGTATAGAAGGTTTATTTGACCTGCTACGATGCTTTGAACATTTTTCCAAAAAAATTCCCGATCATACTACCATCAGTGTCGAGAGGAAGAACATGATGTTTTCCAGACTGCTGTGCACATACTATAGTCTCTCAAAAAATTTGATGCATGCTCCTGAGCTCTCTAATGCTCTAGCTATATTATGAAATTTATGAATAAAACTTTTCCATGAATTCTCAGACAAAATCGTCAGTATATTCAATGATAACCTCCTGCTCTGCTAAATTCCAGAGAAGTACAAGAGAATCATCTTCTCACAGTTGTACTGATTCTCCGATAGGAAAATCATATACGCAGCTTTCCAGATGTGAATCCCAGATGAACAAAGTGGCATTTTTGAGCCACCCTATTTCAGCAGAAAGAAATTTCAGACAATCCTACAAAAGTGAAGGCCATCACCTGATGGTCCCGACCGATGCCTGTAAATGGAGTACAAACTTTCTACAACTCAATTGACTGCTACCGCAGAAATTGCCGACAGTTCTCCCTAAAAATTCTTCCATGTATTCAACCAGATTTCCACCGGAATGTTCCATAATCCCAGACAGAACTTTGATAGAAGCAGTATCACACATTAATGCAGCTATGTTCATATCTAGATGCCTGACATACCGTAGGTTCAAGATAGAACACCATCATGTTAGTGAGTTACTACAACCCTTAGAAATTTTTGAACAGGAATGAGACGAAATTCCATGAAATTGTTATCAGCTACCATAGGCTCAGAGAAAGTATGATACTATCTAAGTTATCGTCAACCACGTAATCAGCCTGCACGTTTCTTTCATCTGAAAGGATCACGCAGTAACATACCTGCATAAAATTTAGAAATTTAGTAGTAAATTGTACGAATTCAAGGTATTCCACCGACCATCATATCAGACAGAATTCATGTTCACGATCACGTGTATGATTACGTTCACTTTACGTTCACGTTTATTTTCACTTTCACGTTTACGTCTCATTCACAGTATGATGTTGTTTCAGTTCATGTTTATGATATCTCATAATTTAAATTCATGATTCGCATTCATGACATTGGTCACGTTCAGGTTCGTGTTCCATCTCAGTGTATACGTTCCAAGTCTTGTACCAGATTTGGATACAGAAACCTTTAGAAAAACAGACTCAAGTTTAGCATAGATTTTCCATATCCAGACAGACGTTTCACGTCTCAAGCCGTATCATCAACATTTTTCCTCAGTCAACATACAGTCATGATATGTCCTAGTATCAATTTAATTAACAAAAAGCCCAAAATGATATTTTTTCACTTGTGAACCTCTAAAATACCTTAACTAAATTTATAACTATTATGAAAATTTTAAAATTAATAAAAACTATTTTAAAACAATTAAAAACTATTAAAACTTAAAATAATTCTAAAAATTAATCTAATGACAATAAAAAGATTCTAAAAATAGTAAAATTCCTAACTTAATGTATTTGAACTAAGAAAAATAAAAAAACTTGAAAAACCTAAATTTTAATTTTTAATAATAAAATAATAAAAAAATATTAATAAAAATCCAAAATTTATAAAAAATTCTAAAAAGTTGCAAACTAGTTTATTTTAACCTAAATAATACAGAAATGTAGTTGAAATTACAAAAATATCCCTATTGGGCCTAGAAATGGGATAAAAGTCCAAACAGACCCCTTAATGGGCTCAAATAGGCCCAATAAGAAAAATGTTGTTCAAATAAGCCCAAAAGCTCCTATCTGACTTAAAATTTGATTTTAAGAACAAAACTATGAAGGCCCAAAAGCTAAAAATGTGTTTAAGCTAGCTTATTTTAAAGTAGCTTATTCTTAATGGGCTTTTTGGCCCATTAAGCTATAAGCTGATGCCATAAGCTCAAATTTGACACACAAGCTTCTTTTGAGTTACTTAAGAGATCTGTAAAAAGAAAATTGGAAAAAGCACAAGAAATAAGCCTGAAATAAGCCAAGACTCTCTTCACAAAATGACAAAATAGTCCTTTTTGAGTTCTAGACCACCTCAAGTGCTGATTCAACTTTCAAAAACTTTTAAATGACTTAATTAAGCAAAATAATCAAAAAGTTTTCAAATAAGCACAAGAAATAAGCTAGAATAAGCAGATAAGCACTTGTTTAAAAGTCAACTTAATGAGTTTTGTAAAAAGTCAAAGTCAAAGTCTAATATGCTTCAGATAAAATAAATGCGTCAAATGAGGAAGATCTATCACAAAAAATAAGTTGTTGCAAGTCTGGATAAGCCAAATTGGCTTTATGAATAAGCTGAATGATGATTAACACTAGCAGGGGCTAGTTTTGGGTGTTGAGCAGTGGGAACTTTTCCCCCTGCTTGACCTTTTTGACTTTTTGTCTTATATGACTTTTTTGTGGATTCAAGTTAAGAAAAGGCACCCAAATGATCAGTTAATCATAAGGAGTCAATATCAATCACAAAAACATAATTACAAATAGCCAATTAGCACAGATTAATCAAAACATCACCAGATCAGACACAAACATGAACAATAAGCAGATTTGGTTCAATAAGCACTTTTAGCCAAAATCAGCCAGCCAAACTTCACCAAATGCATACACAAACTATAATAAATTCAAATGAAAAAATTCTAACAGGTTTCATGCATTGATTCAAAGTCTAGATTAAGATTCAAGCACATTAAAGTTACTGATGAACACTAAACAAGCAATTATGAACACTTGCTGATATACTTGACCACCAAGCCAATTTTAAACACTCAAATTTTGTTAACAGGTTACACAAACTATGATTTAACACTTTTAGCCCTAAAAATGCATACACTCTAGGTGTTTCCAAAATCTTAGGTCAAAAACAGTCAAAACAAGTAAGATATAGCACAATCTCTAATTTGAGGTTACAAAGCTGAAAACTTGCAGGTTTTAGCACACAACCAAGTGAATAGCAGATACCAACTCAAACAAGCAACTTCCAATAACACAATAACAATTTATGCACTCAAACAGGTTAACCCAAACACCCCTTATCTTTTTTAAATCAAGATTAAACAAGTATAAGTGTGATTCAATGTTACCTAAGCCCAATCAAACACAATAACAGATGTATTATGCAGTATTAAGCAAGATTAAGCCACAAATTCAACAAGAATACAAGCAATGCACCAAATCACCAAAAATCAAGTATTAAAGCATATTTTGGGTAAAAGGGTTCAAACCTCATGGATGTACATCCACACCTACGAATTTTTGAGCTTATGTGCTAGAAAGAACAAGCACAAGCTTCCACAAACAACCCTGCTAAGATTCAACAAGGTTAGAACAAATAAATCAAAACAGAAAGGTGACAACTTGGAAAATAAACTTGATTAATGCAACCTTGTTCCCACACTTGATTATCCCCAAGTTATATGCCTCACAACACCTTGATAAATCAATATCAGGATGCTATGATCCACTTATAGCCCAAGAATTCCAAGCTTATCAATCATGTCTTCATGATGACCATTGCTGAAACTCCGTTTAATCATATTTTGAGCTCTTTATACAACCAGCATTAAGTCTGCGCAGGAATTGCCAGGCTATCATGTAACTCGACTCAGTTCAGTTTACTACTGTTTAAATCATTCTATTTCTTTTGATCATGTCAGATAATGGACCCCAATATCGATCATCCCATAAATTACCATCAGTGTCTCAGTTATACTCCATGTACAGTGTTCATGTGTACTCCACGTACAGTATCACAAATATGCCCCATGTGTAGTATTCATTGTGTACCCATGTGCAGTAGTCCAGGTGTACTCCATGTACCTTACTCCATGTGTATTTTAATCAATCCTTAATCATTCCAGGCGTTTTCCCTTGTCGATACTCTACCAGATGCTGATGCTGCTCGAGAGTTGAATATGTTACTAGATACCGTTACTGCTAACGCTTTGAAGACCTCACAAATGCCGATGTTGCAGATACCTTGGAGATTTCTCAAAATACTGATACTGTTTATATTATGAAGACTCTGCAGAACAAGGATGAAAACTATAAATTTGAAATTTCTGACAAGAATAAACTTCAACCATCAGACACTACCATTCAATTCCATGCTTTTACTTTCTAAGCTAGATGTCACACTTCACTCAGCTAACTGTCATTCAGAAGAGTAGGAACCGGTACCCAGCCGACCACTCAGCAAAATAGTTACAGAAATCACGATTGTAATAATGAACATCATGAAACTGACAGACAAAGCGGTAATGACAATCATCGTGCTTATATTAACTAGTCAGTAGCCATCAGAACTCCGGGACAGACGTGACCAGAAATACAGAGGTCAGCAGTCTAACCGGTCTGTCAACCCTTAACAGTTACCAGAAAATCTTAACTTTATTCGAACTCTCCTACTAAAACATGTGTTAAGACATCAGTCAATACACAAGTTCCAAGTACCATCTCAAGAGATACATGTCAGAACATCAGTCAGAATACATGTCATGAGAATATTTTCTCAATGCACGAGACAAGACGTACAGTTACAGTATGCTTGTAAAACCAGGCACTCAGAAAATGAGGTTACCCTCCCATGGGTATACCCGTTCTGTGATGCCACACCTAAATCAGACCTTTACAATTCAGCTACCACTACTAGAGTATTATTCAGATTAGACACGCAGAGTTCATTCTGTGAGATTACAAACAAACACATTCAACAAAATCTACCATGTATGCTCAACTATTCATATGTCAGCTTTATTTAAATCAGACATTATCTACCTTCCGTCTAGAAAAGACTCCACGGTATACACCGTAATTATGAAGGATTTCCGTTCAGTTAACGACGAGATCCGTATTACTAAATACCAAACTTATTCAGTATATTTTCTGCTAGAAAAATCTATACAAATTATTTCTGTCTTACAAGTGCGTGACTTATCAGCTGATTATTTTGGAATTTCCAGATGTAAATTCCAAAAGGTTTTCCATAAATTCCTTCCTAACCACGAGACAGAATTTAACACCGAGTGTGTCTCGAGAACATAACCTATTTTCAAAACTCTTTATTTCAAGGCACCAACTAAGTTAAAAGAGTTGCAGTAATTGCTGCAAGAATTACTGGAACGAAGTTTAATCGCCCTAGCACATCACCAGAAGGTGCACCGTTTTCTGTCCATCAGGAAGAAGGCCAGTAAAATGAGATTATGTATCGACACCGGAAAATTTACCAGATCACCATTATTAATTAATATTCATTCCACGTATAGAAGGTTTATTTGACCTGCTACGATGCTTTGAACATTTTTCCAAAAAAATTCCCGATCATACTACCATCAGTGTCGAGAGGAAGAACATGATGTTTTCCAGACTGCTGTGCACATACTATAGTCTCTCAAAAAAAATTGATTCATGCTCCTGAGCTCTCTAATGCTCCAGCTATATTCTGAAATTTATGAATAAAATTTTTCCATGAGTTCTCAGACAAAATCGTCAGTATATTCAATGATAACCTCCTGCTCTGCTAAATTCCAGACAAGTACAAGAGAATCATCTTCTCATAGTTGTACTGATTCTCCGATAGGAAAATCATATATGCAGCTTTCTAGATGTGAATCCCAGATGAACAAAGTGGCATTTCTGAGTCACCCTATTTCAGCAGAAGAAATTTCAGACAATCCTACAAAAGTGAAGGCCATCACATGATGGTCCCGACCGACGCCTGTGAATGGAGTACAAACTTTCTAGAACTCAATTGACTGCTACTGCAGAAACTGCCGACAGTTCTCCCTAAAAATTCTTCCATGTATTCAACCAGATTTCCACCGGAATGTTCCATAATCCCAGACAGAACTTTGATAGAAGCAGTATCACAAATTAATGCAGCTATGTTCATATCTAGATGCCTGACATACCGTAGGTTCAAGATAGAACACCGTCATGTTAGTGAGTTACTACAACCCTTAGAAATTTCTGAACAGAAATGAGACGAAATTCCATGAAATTGTTATCAGCTACCACAGGCTCAGAGAAAGTATGATACTATCTAAGTTATCGTCAACACGTAATCAGCCTGCACGTTTCTTTCATCCGAAAGGATCACGCTGTAGCAAACCTGCATAAAATTTAGAAATTTAGTAGTAAATTGTACGAATTCAAGGTATTCCACCGACCATCATATCAGACAGAATTCATGTTCACGATCACGTGTATGACTACGTTCACTTTACGTTCACGTTTATTTTCACTTTCACGTTTACGTCTCATTCACAGTATGATGTTGTTTCAGTTCATGTTTATGATATCTCATAATTTAAATTCACGATTCGCATTCATGACATTGGTCACGTTCAGGTTCGTGTTCCATCTCAGTGTATACGTTCCAAGTCTTGTACCGGATTTGGCTACAGAAACCTTGAGAAAAACATACTCAAGTTTAGCATAGATTTTCCATATCCAGACAGACGTTTCACGTCTCAAGCTGTATCGTCGACATTTTTCCTCAGTCAACATACAGTCATGATATGTCCTAGTATCACGTTCACAGAATATTCCATGCCCAGCGTTCCTTATATAATCGTGAACCACATTCACAATTGCTCTCGTATCACGTTCAAAATTGTTCACGTAGTTCGTCTCAATATGTTCTCAGCAGCTTTGCCCAGAGATATAAAAGTAACCGGTTCATGTTATTTGTACTTATAAGTTCAGGTATCCTACATGCTATAGCTTATTCATTCTATCAGATTCAGAAAATCCATATCAAGTATGGAACCAGAAACTATTAAGCATCACCAAGACAGGGTCATCAGGACCAAGACTTTCAGTATGTCAAGATCTTTGAAGGAACCGTTTCGAGCGGAAAGCCACTTGAAACGGAGGAGTCCATCCGGACCTCTCATTTTTCCCTGCAATAAATCCAGTTAAATTCTTCAGCATGACACGTTACATATTCATGTCAGTCATGCCATGTTTATACCCTTTCAGTAGCGTTATGTTCTAAAATCGAGACGAATGATCCTTCAGCATATATGTCCTTTTCAACTTTCATATTCATTCAGTCTATGTGTCCATTCCAGCTTTTATAACTTCATCAGCTTATTACCTTTAACTCGAGGGCGAATTTCACCTTTTTAGAGGGGAAGAATTGTAAAACTCAGCAAAACCGTAACCTTAATTCGAGGACGAATTATTTTTTTTAGAGGGGAAGAATTGTAAAACTCACCAAAATCGTATCCTAATCGAGGATGAATTATTATTATTTTTTTAGAGGGGAAGAATTGTAAAACCCGTATTTAAAATTTTAGAATATTAAATACGCAGAGTCTTAGCTTTAGCGTTAAATAAACATAAACAGTATATACGCAGGCTCAGTTCATTAAATATCACAAATAATAATTATTCAGAATATAATTATTAAGTTCATAAATTTAAAATTTAGAAAAACATTAGGTATATATTAGTTATAGTACAAAAAAGATTATTGCGTCGGGATTTAACGCGAGAAATAAACACGAATGCGAGATTAATTTAGTATCGCAAATCAACGAGAAAAACTATATATTAAAAGGGGGTGTTTGGTTTATTTAAACAAAGAAGAACATGGGCCTTGGCCCAGCCCGTCCCACTACTACATTACAGAAAAACAAAACACAGCTTTTCATTTTATTCATACGTATAAAAAAAGAACGTTTGGCTGCTAGGGTTTGTGGCCGCTGGTAAAGAACAAAAAAAAAAGAGATTCGGCCTGGGTTTATTAAAACAATTCGTGTATAATCATCATTCGTTTTAGACCATTACCACGGTAATCATCCTTGTTCCTTTCTTTTTGTTACCACGTTTGTATTTTTTTGAATTTGGTTTTATAAGCGAAATCTAGGAGTAACCTATAGACTCATATCAAAAGAGTGTCGGGTTATTGATAAATTCAGAGAACCGAGAGTTTTACAACCCTCGATCGTGGGTTATGATGCGCAACCGAGACATAGGGTCTCGATGGTATCTTTGTTTGATCAGCCACGACCCATAATGGGTGTGTGGCGTGTTTGACTGAATTCGCAGCCCCAAAAAGTCAAACAGCAGGGGCGTTTGGCTGTTCTAACAGCAACAATAACCTGCAGGGGTGTTTGGGACTAGTAACAGGGGCGTTTGGGGTTAACATCAGTAAAGGGGGCGTTTGGGACTGCGAGCAGTGGGAACCACTGCATTAGCATTGGGAACGAATGACATAAGTGGGAAAATTTAATAATAATAAAAGCAGTGGGAACTCTGATAATAAAAGCAGTGGGAACTTTAAGAACATCAGGGGAACCAAGTAGTGGGCTCGATTTGGTTAAACCGAGACGTGGGTGTCTCGGGAAAGTTGTAGAATGGGTTTCGGGGTCACTAATAATTATAAGCGCGAGAAATTAATCATAGCAATTAAATCCCTGTATAAGACGTTTTATAAATAAATTTATTAAACGGTTGATTTTATTAATTATTTAGTAAAATTTAGTTGATATTTTTATACCTTGTTAATTATTTTTTAAACGTGTGATTTAATTAATATTTTCAAAGAAACAAATTTAGAAATCTTTCTAATTCAGGAAACTTTCTAGTTATAACGAGTTACTATTTATAGTTATACCAGAATATACACTATACAGTAATCAGGAATACCGAGTACATTAAATCAGTAATATTAACAAACAGTTAGAACTTATCAGATTATATACGAACAGTAATACAAGTATAAAATAAATCAAACTGAGAACAGATAAGATCAGTAAAAATAAACCGATATCAGTCAACTCATTCCCTTATTTATGTAGTATCCGTGAAGTCGAAGTAGATCTTTCAGCTTTCATTCTTATTTCAATTCTGGACACGAGATACAGATTTTCCGTCCTTTCAGTAAGGACTTCCCTTCTATGCATGATTAGGATTTCTCCTTTGCAGCCAAATGTTTTCCCTAGTACATGTTATAAATTATTTGAAATTATTTTAATAACTAAGATTTTGCCTGAGCCTTATATACAAGCATGAACAGTCAGTAGTACTAGTTACAGAGGTACCGTAACCATGACACTTGAGGCACCGGTGTCATGACTAACCTACGGGAGAGTGATATCCCGCAGCGTTCCACTCAATTCAGCTTTGCCATTTTATCAGTATATTATTAGTGGGGCGTATGGATGCATCATAGGCTTATCAGTTTACAGTTATCAAGTGAATGTGGTGTGTGCTCTACATCCTTCACATTGGAGCTGATCCCTCCACCCAGCATAGTAATTAGAGGTCACCCCTCTACAGCATGACGAAGTCACCCCTCTAGTTATTCATGCAACAGTTGTTACAACACATGACCTATATAAGCTCTTGGCAATTAAAATACAGTTGATGCATGTTTTCAGATTTAACAGATAACAGTTCAGTTTTATTATTTATAAATCACACTTATAAGATTTTCTACAGTTTTCATCACTCTCCGCATATCAGTCTTACAGCTTTAGTAATTATTAATTATTTCAGTTCAGTATATTCTTTTCATGCATTATATCCGTTCATTGAGCGTTATCCTCGAGCGTAGTTCTTTCATGTTCTAACGGCAGGTACACCAGGACACTCTTAAGATTCTGAGAGCATGTGCATTGGATGGAAGAAATCCTTTACTTTATGCACTTCATGTTTATTTTGCCTGTTGGACATTGTTAAGTCCTTTCTTTCAGTATTTTACTTTTCAGGTTTTGAGCTTATGTTGGATTACCGATGTTTGATTCCGGTATTTCTGTTATGGTCAGTTAATGTTTTAGGACATTTTCCTTATGCTTTGATGACACGCCATAAATACACGTAATGGTCCACTTATCCAAATGGGGTGTTACACGAGTAGCTGACCTACGTCACCCACCGGCCAACGCCACACACGACTATCGGCGTAATGAAAGGGCCGACAAATTATAACTTATCACTATTTTTGGTCAAAGTATTCACAGACATATCTGAAAATGGGGTATGTGTAGAGTGTGTGGTTTTTACCTTATAGATCTGAAAATGGGTAAAAGAAACCACGTGTCTGTTACGTGGTATGTATAAGTGAGAATGTGGTCACGTAATTTTCCTGTCAAAATTATGATATAATCAAATAAGATTACAGTAGCATTTGTGTCTGGATATTTTTATCTTAAACAAATAAAAGGTATAATTATTATGATTAAAATAAATAGACATCAACCAAAATATATACAAGTATTTATAATTTATAATTGAACTTATAATATGAGACTAAAAAAGAACGTAATATAAAGAAGGAAACATGATTATGTGGAGGCTCCCGAATATGAAGAAAAAAAAATCAAACAATAAGTATTTTGACACTCTTCTCCCGTCTAGATTAATAAAATATTTTAATATCTAATCACATCTGAATGAGATAAAAAATAAAAGATTTTATTAACAAAAATGTCTAACCGGTTAAGAGGTTTTACTTATTAAAAAGTTGTTAAAACATTTAAAAAAACACCACTTTAATATAATACTCCCTCCGTCCCAAAATTATTGTACACCATTCCATTTTGGGTTGTTCCAAAACTATTCTCCACTTTTAAAAATAGATAGTAAATTTAGTTTGATTTTACCATATTATCCTCACTTGTGGCTATTATTACAAATATTAAAGAAGTTTTAATTAATTAGTTAAAGGTAAAATTGTCATTCTGTTAAAAAGTAAGAGAGAGAAAGCTGTAATAATTATGATTTTTTTAAATTGTGTGATTCTTGTCTGGTGACAATAATTTTGGGGAGGTGATTTGCACACTCCAAAATATGATTTGCACACTCAAAATGTTATGTCATGACAAATATACCCTAACATATGTGACTATGTGTGCACTCCACTAAATAACGTAAGGGTATAAAACTATAAATGTCCAAAAACAAACAATTTGAGTGTGCAAATCAAATTATGGAGTGTGCAAATCACCTCCCATAATTTTGGGACGAGAGAGTATTAATTATTTATTTGATCTTGCACTTATTTACAATGTTGCAGAAAAATGATTTAAACGACAAAAATATAACATCCAAACAAAAAACACCACTTTAATATAATATTAACTATTTATTTGATTTTTTCCTCACATTATTTGCTACTAGTACAGTACCCGCGCAATGCAGCGGCGGGTACCTGATAACTACTTTTTTAGCAAACAAATATTACAATTTTACTAAAGTTTAAATTAAAGTTAAAGTAGTAAAAAATCAAATTAACTTAAATAAACTCATTAAAAACGAAAAAACTAAAGTTTAATAAAAATTACTATCTAAATGGATGTTGAATTAAAAAGAACGAAATTTTAGAAAATATGGTGAAATTAGATTATAAAAAAGTATATCAAAAGATATTTTAATTTAAATATAAAAGTTTTTTGAATTTTTTGTTAATAAAGTTGTTACAAAAGTTTGTTATAAAAAACATATGGATTGATGTGATTAATTTAAAAAATATAATCTAAGAGTTTAAATTTAACCTTCATATCTTAATTTTTAGTTTAGATTTAGGTTTGAAAATTTTAGGTTCGGGATTAAGATCGGAGTTAAAATCGAACTTAGCGTATAGATATGTTGTCAAAAATGGGTCAAAGATCCGATTAATCGGTGAAAATTGGAAAATATTGTCAAAATCTGCCAAATTGGTTTAATCGGTCTAACATAGTCAACTCTCCCAAAAAAAAATAGGGCATTTTTATACCCTAAAAAAATTAGTTACACACACTATTGATTGAAATAAACAAATCACAACACCTATGACATACGATTGAAATTGGCAAACCATTCACACACTTGCAGCCATTGATAAGGTATGTTTATTTTTTAACTTTTTATTTACTATTTTCACATGGATAATTGATTGAAACAAGATTTGTTGTTTATCGACTTATGAGTTATGAATTATGATCAGTAGCAAATTTGTTTGTGTTGTGACTTGTGGTTTTTTAGATTTTTTTTCTTGCTATTCATAATTTGATTAATTTCATATACTTAATTGTTTTTTTTATATAATTCTAGATTGTAGTTAAACAAAACAACTAATCAATCACGTAATGAAATTCGAAGGATGTTGGGTGGGAGTTTGGATATTTGGTTGATCCAAACAAACCAGATAAAGTGAAATGTAAGTTATGCGATAAACTTGTGTCCAGAGGAATTACTAGACTGAGTCGCGGGCATAGTAGGAAATACTCAGGCTATTAATGATGTTAAAAGAAGGAAGAAGAGTAAAGAAGGTCATGGTGTAGCGTTAAGATCGGAAGTTAATATCGGTAGCATTGAAACCATTAACCTTGATGAAATAGGCTATTTGAATGCTTAACTAAATATCCACCTGCGCGTTTCAAGATAATTATTAATATTGATTAGTTTAGGTACGGAGTACTTAGTATTTGTTCTTTGATTTCAGTTAGGCTTTGAAACAAACAAATACGGGTACTAAATACTAAGCAACCCTGCTACTGTTCTCTGCGATGGCTGAAGAACCCCGTCGTCCCCGCGGCAAGAAGACTGACTTTAGTGACTTTGACAACTTTTCTCAGGGTGATAGTGACGAATCATGGTACACGTCACTAGATAAGAAGTCGGCAAAATATACACCCACAAAGAACTGTAATTATACTGAACAACCATGGTCGCCCTACTCTCCATCTGAGAACATGGACTTTTATCATAACTTTTCTAGTCCAGAACTATCACCTCCAAGAGAAAAGAAGAAGTATATTGAATATACACGGACAATCAAAACATCAACCAAAACTACCACAGTAAGTTCATTCTTTTATAGTAAGTATTTACTTTTTTATTTTTGTTGGTACTAAGGTTTATAATGAATATATATTATATACACAGGTTGCCACAAAAATTCTTTTAGATGATGCACAGAATGGATTCAAGAATGGAAATTTCGTTTGCTCGCCTTTCTCACTTGAGACCTCGTTGGGAATGATTGCTGCTGGAGCCAAAGGCAAAACTTTGAAACAGCTGCTGGAATTTCTTGGACATGAAACAATGGACCAACTTCATTCGGAGTCTCCAAGTATGAAATTTCTTGGACGGATATCGGACCTGAATAGTGATGGAAGTCTTGCTGTTGGTTTAGCAAATGGAGTTTGGGCTGACAAGAAGCTCGACCCTATTAACTCTTTTTACCAGGATGTTCTGAAAACTGTTTACAACACTCACGCCAAATATGTCGACTTGGAAAACAAGGTAAATGTTTATGCTCTTAAGTTGATTTCTTTGAACTAAGATAGATCAAACTTTTCTTAATTAGTTTTATATGGATGTAGCGTGATCAAGCAATCCAAGAAATAAATTCATGGGTTAACGAGGAAACTAGAGGGTTGATCCCCACTATTGTTAATGAATTGAGTGAAAATGTAGTAATGGTCTTGGCAAATGCGTTGTATTTTAAAGGAATATGGTCTACTCCATTTGAAAATCATATGACAAAGAGTGAAGACTTTCACCTCACCAATGGGGAGACTATTTCAGTCCCATTCATGAATACTTATCATGAAAAGTTCAATTATGGTTCCTTTGAAGACTTTAAGATCCTCAAAATGCCGTATGAAAGTGGCAACTTCTCCATGTACATCTTACTCCCTGACAAGATAAACGGTCTGGTGGATCTGCTAGAGTTGTTTCATTCAAACCATGCTTTATTTAATGGGTATTTTGACCTTGATTATCGCAATTTGGATGAGGTAGCTATACCAAAGTTCAAGATATCATATAAGTTCGAAGTTCAAAATGTTCTGAAAGAAATGGGACTGATATTGCCTTTTCAACCAATGAATAAAGACTTAAACGGGATCCTTGGCTCTGGAAGTCCATTTAGAGATACACTCAATGTCTCGAAAATAATTCAGAAATCTTTTATCGAAATTGATGAAGGAGGAACTGAAGCTGCTTGTGTTACATGCGTATCGCCTGTGTATTCTGCATCTAGTACACCTCCCCCACCAGCAAGTTTTGTGGCGGACCATCCGTTTATGTTCATGATTAGAGAGGATACTTCTCGAGCAGTTTTCTTCATTGGGGTTGTGCTTAATCCAATGTGAACGATTTTTACATCAGGAATACTTATATTTTACTTGTTTGTTTTTGGACTTTTTTTCCTCTCTACGAGTTCATCAAACAGCTACACGCCCCATTGATGCTAGATTGCTAGTATATTGACTTCTTGGGAATATATTCATTATATCAGCAAAGTTTGATATATTAATATAACAAAAGTTTGTTTTTGAAATCAAGTTCTGTGACCATGATGCTTTCGAGGTTCAATATCTTTGTGTTAAAGTTAGTTTAAAGTTAAAAGTCTACACGTCGCAAAATGGGCGGGTCATGCGGGCGCGGACGGGTCAATACGGGTGACGGACTAAACGGATGCGGCTAAATGGGTAAGGTTAAAATGGGGGAAAAACATATAAAAATCTAAAAATAAAAAAACAATGATACTTTTTAAAAGTCGAGAAAAAAAACATTTAATATAAAAGATCTTCATTGAGGTTGTTACTTCCTAATTTTTAAATAAAGACTAAAAATAATCTTAATTAGCAAAATGAATAAGATTTGACATTTTTAGTTTAAACAAGTGTAGTTTGGGTTGATCAACAAAATGTACAAACCTGCTAGTTGAATCATGTTACAAAATGACGGATCTGTTGATTTTTTCCTAAGAGGCCAATTTATTATAAACATAACTTTTTAACAAGTTGATTGAGCTTTTACATATACTCTGTAATAGCTGTAGTAAAAAGGGAGATAATTTATCGTAATTATCAACTTTTTTTTATAGTGGTGTTTTATTTAGAGTTGAGATCGATATATACTTAATAGTTTAACATAAAGTTTTGAAGATCGGGATTTTAATAAACACATTTTCGTTTTTACAAATTAAGACCGTAAAGTAAGATCGGGATTAATTTTCTTAATAGTCTTTGCAAGATTTTACAAATCTACAAATAATGTACATCAGAAACATAAAATTACAGATATTTCAAAAAAGTGTGGTCCTAAATTTCGATTATGAAATGTATAAGAAGATTTACACGTTGTGTTTTAGATTATACAAAATAGAACATAGAAATTTGTAGTTTTTTAGTTTGTTTTTCGAGAAAAAATAAGATCAGATCGTAATAGATCCTAAGATCTTATGATCAAGATCGAGATCTTATAAGATCTTAAGCATGCTAAGATCCTACGTAAGATCTTAGCAATCTAGCAAAATAAGTGGCTAAAATTGGTTCATTAAATATATATTAAACAAAAGTTGATAGAGAGAGAAAGAGAGAGAGCCTTAACGGCTGTGTGTGTAAAGACGCAGCAAGTGATGACCCTAACTCTGAAAGAGTTAGGGTATATAGCAAGATACCAAACTCCATTAAATATATATTAAACAAGTGGCTAAAATTGTTGATCTTAAACAAAAGCTAAATATATATTAAGGCTCTCTCTCTTTCTCTCTCTATCAAAATAAGTGGCTAAAATTGGTTCATTAAATATATATTAAACAAAAGTTGATAGAGAGAGAAAGAGAGAGAGCCTTAACGGCTGTGTGTGAAGATGCAGCAAGTAATGACCCTAACTCTGAAAGAGTTAGGGTATATAGCAAGATACCAAACTCCATAAGCCCGTAAGACCAACTGCCAAAGCCCAACAAACATAGCCAGCTATTAGTAAGCCCATGAGAGAAGAATCCAACATGCCACATATGGTCCCTCATCTTTGTACCTGTGGACACAACAAGAACAAACAAGAATACACAATAGAATTTGGAAAGATTGTTAGGTTTACCACTCTTCCTCAATTTGAACAAGGAACACATTTTATTTCCCCAACATGTCCACAAGTCTCAACTGCTTGCAGAGTTTCACATGCTGAGCAATCCCATGTGCTTTGGTAAATATATCAGTTGTTTGATCAACTGAAGTAACTTTGATGGTGTTAATAACACCATCCTAAACTGTTTCCCTAATAAAATGAACATCAACCTCAAAGTATTTGGGTCTTTCATGGAAAACAGGGTTAACAGCAATCTGAATAGCAGAGCTGCTATCACTGTAAAGATTCACAAGGAAGAAGTTCTTAATTCTGAGATCACCCAAAAGATTGGTAATCCAAATAACTTCACAAGTAGCACTAGCCATGCACCTGTATTCAGCGTCAGCAGAGGACCTGGATATAGTGGGTTGCTTCTTGCTATTCCAAGAGACAAGAGACCTTCCCAAGAAAACACAATACCCAGAAACAGACTTTCTAGTCTTAAGGCACTTAGCCCAATCAGCATCAGTGAAGCAAGATACTCTCAATGAGGTATCCTTGTATAACTGAATTCCAGTACCAGGAGAATTTTTAAGATATCTAATGACCCTTAAGGAAACTTTAAGATGAGACTACAAAGGAGCATGGATATACTGACTAAGACAATAAACAACATAAGAGATATCTGGTCTAGTGTGGGTAAGATAAATAAGTCTCCCTAATAGTCTTTGATACTCAAAGGCATTGCTAAGAAGCTTATCACTCTTACTTTCATCAACAGCAAGCACACAGTTTTTAGGTAAAGGAGTTGCTGTAGGTTTAGCAACCAACAGACCAACTTCATAAATAAGTTCAAGGCAATATATTCTTTGAGTAATGGATATACCATTAGCATTTTCAAGAATTTCAATCCCCAAAAAGTATTTCATTATCCCAAGATCTTTTATAATGAATTTGGTCTTAAGAAAAGACTTAAAGTTTTTAATTTCCTTGATAAAATTACCTGTGATGATAAAATCATCAACATAAACTAGAAGTGTAACAAACATGTCATCAGTTTGTTTGATGTAAAGAGAGTAATCATATTTGCTTTGGACAAAGCCATGCTCAACCAAGACATTGGTAAGCTTGGCATTCCACTGTCTTGGGGCTTGCCCTTAAGTCCATAGAGAGCCTTATTTAACTTACACACCTTGTTTTTGTCTTGACAGTTAAATCCCAAAGGTAAAGTCATATATATATCCTCATCCAAATCACCATATAAGAAAGTATTATTAAGATCAAGTTGAAACAGAGGCCAATCATTATAAACAACAATACTAATAAGACATCTAATAGTAACCATTTTTACAACAAGACTGAAAGTTTCATCAAAGTCATTGCCTTCCTTTTGACTGTAACCTTTATAGCCTTAAACTTATCAACAAGACCAGAAGATTTATGTTAGCCTCAAAATATTGAGTCAAACAAGAATGCTCGGTCATATGTTTATTATGTATCGTATAATAGAACGTTGTAATAGGTAGTAGATTAGTCGTGTTATACGGGCTTAACTTTAGGCTAAAGTTCATTCATAAGTAACTAAAGCCCAAAAGGAAAGCTCGGCCCATTAGAATATAGTCCATAAACAAGCCCGCATGTGGGTGGACTATAAATACCCTTCCTAGCATGTTAGGAAGGGTGTTGGTCATTTTCATTTTTACTCTCTAATCTAATCCTCCAAAAGTTCCAATCATTTTCTCTCTACTTTCTCTCACTACTTTCTCTCTCTAGAATTCATCTTTTATCTACCTTTCTTTCTTGTTTAATCATCACAAATATGGGACAACAATTGGTATCAATCGCCATGGGGTAGTTTTATGATTCTTTGTTGATATTATACTTGGTTCGTGTGACTTACTACTAAAATCATCTCGGATTCAAGTTTTTCTTGTGCTTTCCGTGCTCTACATCTTGATTTACATCTCCTACATAGTTGTGGTAGGGATTTGGTTGCTTTTGGTTGGTTAAAATCATGAATTTCTTGTCAAAAATCTCATTTTTTACCTAAAGTTTCAAAAAAGTACAATCATTCCGATAGAATTCCATCGAAAAAGGGTTTAATATTCTGATAGAATTCCATTGGAAAAAGGTTTTAATATTCCGACCGTTATTCTAATTGTGTATTCCGATAGGTTATTCCGACAGTGATTCCGATAGTGATTCCGACAGCTCATATCCGACTGTTATACATTCCGACAGCATTCCGATACTACATTCCGACAGTCATTCCGACAGAGTATTCCGACAGAGATTCCGACAGAGTATTCCGATGGACATTCCGATAGCACATTCCGATGGACATTCCGATATACATTCCGATGCTATGTTTAGCTAAATTTTGTTCGATTATTTTTTATACTTAGCCACTATCTAGACTAGTCCCGGAACATAGTTTACACGAAGATTTAAAAAAAAGAGTTAAAATGTTTCCGTCAAGTAAATTCAAATTTTTTCCATACTAGTTTTAGGACATCTGTAGCTCGAGTTCAAAATTTGGCGATTACAAAATTTTTTGGTCCACCGTTTTATCGGACTGGAGAATTTATTGTCGGATTGAGAAAAAAAATCGGAATTTTCGGAATTTAAACCACAACAACAATCACAACACATCTACTTAAGATCCTTTTTCACTTCAACATTTTAAAGCTTATAAAGATGGATTCTACTACAGAGTATCGTGTGACGAACAACAACATCATGGTGGAAGGAAATAAAGAGAGACCACCAATTCTTATGACCGGTCGATATACACAAAGGCAACCACATTTTCTTCGCTATCTTGATACAAGACCTAATGGTGATGCATTAAGGCATTGTATTAACAATGAACCATATGTTTTCTCCGATATCACTGTTCCTCATACACCAGCCAATGTATTGGTTATGTATTCTTTAATTAATATTTGGTTGTAATTCTAGCATCATTGTTCGGGCCATCATCTCGGAAGCCATTCTTTAAACGTTTGAGGAGCGAAGGCACTTTAAATCGTAAACCCAACCACTCAGTCAGAACGTAATATCGAGATGGAACATCTTTGTACGAAGTTCTCTACTAATATGATACCTTAATTACTTCCTCATATTTATAATTAATCTTCTTTAGTTTCAAAATTGGCAAAAATAGTCCTTTTGGTTATACTTTTGTATAATTACACTTTTAACCCCTAAAGTATATAGTTTTATTATTTACAATTTAAACCCTCAATATTTAATCTGCCTCAAACTTTCTAATATTTATTCTTGCAGCTTTACCTTTCATAAAATGACAGTTTTGTCCCAAAATGTTAAATAGTTTCAAAAATGGCAGTTTTAGTCCCTATACTTGTAAAAATCACATAACAACCTCAAAAATGGACCAAATGATCTAGGATTTTAAAACAAAGTTTCAAAACATGTTTATAATCATAATAACAACATTTCTTCAGAATTATAGCTTTTGAAATGGGTTTTTGCTTATTATCTCATGTAAATTACAAAACTAGGATTTTAAGACATCTTTAGCTTATAACTTTCTTTTAAAATGATCAAAAGCTCTAATTTCTTTTAGATTATCTTACTAAGATATTATTAACAGTATAAAAACTCTAAGAAAGTATTATAACAAGATCAAAGCATGTCTAACAAAGTGATTACCTAGGATGCTTCAAAATGGCTCATAATAGGGTATATGGACTATATCTTCCTCATAACTCTTCAAGAACTCCTAAAACTTCCTCTAAAGCTTGCTACTGATCTTAGGGAATTCTTAGGGATTCAATGGTGGTATAGGAACATAATGTGTAGGTGTAGAAGATCGAAAGTGAGGGATGATTCTAAAACGAAGCTAAAGACTCCTATTTATACTATTTCTAACCCTTAGGCTCCAGGTTTTTCCACTGAACGTGTAAGAACCATAGAGTAGTGACTAAGTAAGGCTAGAAAAGATCTAGGCAAGTCTAAGAATGATTCTTGAGGTCTAGGATAAAAAATATCTAAGCATGTAGTTATTTGGAACTCACGGCATGTTTAGAATGAGAACAATGATGTGTAGCCTTCAAGTAGGTGCATCACCTACTTAGAAATATCTCAAAATATCTATTACTACTGATCGTAAGTTTTAATTTAGGAGGGAAAGGTTTAAAATGGGATTTTTTGAGGGAAAATGTAAAACCGGGTCTAAATTAGGGCTTTTAACTTTATACTTTGTGATTTTGGTGATTAAGGGTTTAGGAATGTGATTAGTGATGGATTAGGGCTTAATTAGGGTTTAGACATTGTAATTAAGAAGTTTGGGTCTTTGGTTTAAAGTTTAACACAGGTTTGAAGTGAATTTGGGAAGAAAACCTAGTCGGATTAGGGTTTCTAAGGGAATTAAGGGCATCATAGTTTTATTTGAGATGTTCTTATCAATATGGAACTTATTAGATTAATTTTAGATCTTATACTTGATATATATATATACATTGTATTTCCAACATATAGGAATATGTTGTAATGGCAGTTTAGGTTGAGAGATCATTCATCTTAGCAAGTAAGGAACAAAAGCAAAAATTTTTAGTCAAATTTTCATATTAATACAATCATAACACATGACACATAAGTGAAATTTGAGGATTGTTACATGGTGGATATTAAACTCGTGGATAACTTCGTTTGAGGAATGGATGGCATGGGTGTCCATTATTAATTATCACAGAACCCGCAAGGAGGTTTTGGAAGGTGTTTTCTAAATCATATGGTGGCTCGTTTGGAACTTTTGGAACACATGGCTTTTTAGTAAGAGCAATCCTATTAAAGCGATGTTATTTGCTGAAGTCTTAGAGCGATCGTTCTTTTGGTGTAGTTATAGATGTAAGCTAAGTGTTAGTTCGATAAGAAATTTCCAAGTATTAATTCTTGTAAATAATAAGCAACGCCATTTTCAACACAACACTAAGGTACAAAAAACGTTGGTGCAAGCTCATAAATCTTAACTCACCAAGGCATAACAGCCTCGTTTCGAAGCCCGTGTCTGGCATTGTCGGACCACGCGAATCAGCCGGCATGGCTGCAACGACAATCAAATTGCGGTTGCCCAAGCAAGTCCTAAAGTTTACATATTTCTCAAAAACCCTATCAAAGATTCAACACAATAAATAAAACTCATTATTCAAAACACATTTTATAACAAACCCTAAAGCAATTTATCATATTATAAAATAAATAAATTATGGTTCCTAGTACCTCAAGTTAGTCCTAAAATTACCAAGTTAGTTTCAAAATCTGATGAAGAAACTGACAATTCTAAACAAAAAACCAAAAAAGTAATTTGAGCTTAACACAAAAAACCAAAAAATTAAGGTTACCTAAATAAAATAATCAGTAGAAATAGGTTATCACAAACCCCGTTGGTTAAGGTATTACCTCAATGACATGGAACGAAAGAAACCCCCACAACAAAACACCAAGAAAGCAAACTAACCACGTGAGCTGAGTAGCCGACCTACGTCACCAAGCGGCCAACGCCACACACGACTATCGGCGCAATGAAAGGGCCGACAAATTATAACTTATCGTTTTTATGGTCAAAGTATTCACAGACATATCTGAAAATGGGGTATGTGTAGAGTGTGTGGTTTTTACCCTATAGATCTGAAAATGGGTAAAAGAAACCACGTGTCCGTTACGTGGTATGTATAAGTGAGAATGTGGTCATGTAAGTTTCCTGTCAAAATTGTGATATAATAAAATAAGATTACTGTAGCATTTGTGTCTGGATATTTTTACCATAAATAAATAAAAATTATAATTATTATGATTAAAATAAATAGGCATCAACCAATATATATACAAGTATTTATAATTTATAATTGAACTTATAACATGGGACTAAAAAAGAACGTAATATAAAGAAGGAAACATGATTATGTTGAGGCTCCCGAATATGAAGAAAAAAATATCAAATAATAAGTATTTTGACACTCTTCTCCCGTCTAAATTGTTAAAATATTTTAATATCTGATCACATCTGAATGAGATAAAAAATAAAAGATTTTATTGACAAAAATGTCTAACCGGTTAAGAGGTTTTACTTATTAAAAAGTTGTTAAAACATTAAAAAAACACCACTTTAATATAATACTCCATCCGTCCCAAAATTATTGTCCACCATTCCATTTTGGGTTGTTTCAAAATTATTGTCCACTTCTAAAAATAGATAAAAAAAATTTAGTTTGATTTTACCATATTATCCTCACTTGTGGCTATTATTACAAATATTAAAAAAGTTTTAATTAATTAGTTAAGGGTAAAATTGTCATTCTGTTAAAAAGTAAGAGAGAGAAAACTGTAATAATTATAATCTTTTTAAACTGTGTGATTCTTTTCTTGTGACAATAATTTTGGGACGGAGAGAGTATTAATTATTTATTTGATTTTACACTTATTTACAATGTTGCAGAAAAATGATTTAGACGACAAAAGTACAACATCTAAACAAAAAAACATCACTATAATATAATATTAATTATTTTTTTGATTTTTTACTCGCATTATTTGCTACTAGCATCGTACCCGCGCAATGCAGCGGCGAGTACCCGATAAATTTTTTAGCGAACAAATATTACAATTTTACTAAAGTTTAAATTAAAGTTAAAGTAGTAATAAATCAAATTAACTTAAATAAACTTATTAAAAACGAAGAAACTAAAGTTTAATAAACTTATATGATGTTGAATTAAAGAGCACGAAATTTTAGAAAATATGGTGAATTAGATTATAAAAAAATATATCAAAAAGATATTTCAATTTAAAAATAAAAGTTTTTTGAATTGTTTGTTAGTGAGGTTGTTACAAAAGTTTGTTATAAAAACATATGGATGGATGAGATTAATTTAACAAAATATGATCTAAGAGTTTAAATTTAACCTTCATATCTTAATTTTTGTTTTAAAGTTAGGTTTGAATATTTTAGGTTCGACTTGGAAAACAAGGTAAATGTTTATGCTCTTAAGTTGATTTCTTTGAACTAAGATAGATCAAACTTTTCTTAATTAGTTTTATATGGATGTAGCGTGATCAAGCAATCCAAGAAATAAATTCATGGGTTAACGAGGAAACTAGAGGGTTGATCCCCACTATTGTTAATGAATTGAGTGAAAATGTAGTAATGGTCTTGGCAAATGCGTTGTATTTTAAAGGAATATGGTCTACTCCATTTGAAAATCATATGACAAAGAGTGAAGACTTTCACCTCACCAATGGGGAGACTATTTCAGTCCCATTCATGAATACTTATCATGAAAAGTTCAATTATGGTTCCTTTGAAGACTTTAAGATCCTCAAAATGCCGTATGAAAGTGGCAACTTCTCCATGTACATCTTACTCCCTGACAAGATAAACGGTCTGGTTAGGGGCGGACCTACAGCCATTGTAGGTGGTGTCCGAGAACCACCTTAGAAACAAAATTTGTTAAAAACCAATGTTTACAAAATTTTGGGACCTACCTTAGAAAACTACGAGGAACCACCTTAGATTCATTTGAAGGATGAAAAAGAAAGAAAAAATGGCAAATGAATGGCAGGAAATATAGCCGGAGATATATGTAGTACACACAGAAAGAACCGAAGAAGATGATCACTTTTAAGCATGGTTATAAATAGCGTGAAGCGTGGCGTTGCGGCATGTCCAAGCTACAAGCTTTAGCGGCTAAGGCGAAGCTTTAGCGTTTTTATAGCGTGCCTTATAACGGCACAACATATAAAAATGTTTATTTGTTTTATGTATTTTAATACTATATTTATATTATGTTCATAATAAGTGTTGTACATAATAATTAAAGCTAGAAAACTCTCCTTACATGTAATAATATTCATTTTTTGGAGTTGAATTCAAAAAATAACCGCACCTCATGTCGTAGCGCGCCTTGACCTATTGTGTAGCGCGGAGGTCACGCCTTAAGCTTTAGCGTGCCTTAAGACGGGCTATAACGAGCTATTTAGAACTATGCTTTTAAGTATTACTGTAAAAAACTGTTGTGAGTAATAGTGGGTCAAAAGTCAAGACCTGTGGGGTCAAAGTACATGTGAAAGAAAAGTTTCATTTTTTTAATACTTCTATAATTAACTTAAGATTTAAGTTCATTTGGATACCAAAATTTATTTGTATACTAAGGGACTAATCTCCACCACTCATCTCTATCTTAATCTAATAGATAAGATTAAACATAAAACCAATTTCCTCTTTTTTTTTCAAACATTAATATCTTTTAGACCGTCAATCGTTATACGAAAAAAAATATACCATTACGACGGGCATTTAATTATCTTTCTACAGATATAATATATGATATACTTTCGATAAATTATTTTTTTTTGTTTTTTCCGTAATTTATCATATATGATACTAAATATCATATATGATAGTAACACTTGTATCATATATGATATAACTTATCATATATGATATAAACCAATATCATAGATATAAACCAATATCATATGATATAAACCAATATCATATATGATTCTGTAATAATTTGTAACATAACACTAATATCATATATGATAAAACACTATTATCATATATGATATTTTACGCAAATTTAAAAAAAAAGATTTTTTTTTCTTCAAAAGTATATATCATATTGCATATCTGTAGAAAGCTAATTAAATGCTCGTCGCGATGGTATATTTTTTTCCGTTTAACACTTAACGGTTTAAAAGATATTTAAGTTTTAAAAATAAGTGAAATAATTAAATACTTTTAATCTCAACTATTAGATATGATGAGGATGGATGGTGGGGATGAGTCCCTTAGTATCCATGATAAATATGGTATCCAAAATAACTTGACTCTTAACTTAAATAAAAATGAAATGCATTTTTTCAAAGATACTATTCTTGGGTTTAAAATTTTCTCTTGTGTTACTACGTAGTATCAATTATAATAAATGATTGTATAGTGTGTGATAAAGTGATATTAAAACTATCTTCCAATCAAACTATAACGAAAACCATATATAGTTGTGTATGAAATTGGATGATAACTACGTACGTAATTGTTTTTTTTAATCAATTTATCATGTATTCAAAAAAATTATGCTAAAACGATATGACACAATTTCAAGCTACGACAGTAAATATGGAGTTTATAAAACATTACTCAACTTGCTATTAATAAAGATTTATATTTAATTTTTCATTTCATTAATAAAACGGAGTAGTAAATAAACGAACCCGTACCCAACATGTAAAATAGGTAATTGTTTAAAAAAAAATTATCTTAACAAAATCGGGAACCACCTTAGTTTTCTCGTTGGGTCCGCCACTGGGGCTGGTGGATCTGCTAGAGTTGTTTCATTCAAACCATGCTTTATTTAATGGGTATTTTGACCTTGATTATCGCAATTTGGATGAGGTAGCTATACCAAAGTTCAAGATATCATATAAGTTCGAAGTTCAAGATGTTCTGAAAGAAATGGGACTGATATTGCCTTTTAATCCAATGAACAAAGACTTAAACGGGATCCTTGGCTCTGGAAGTCCATTTAAAGATACACTCAATGTCTCGAAAATAATTCAGAAATCTTTTATCGAAATTGATGAAAGAGGAACTGAAGCTGCTTGTGTTACATGCGTGTTAAAACATGAAAAAGAGATAGAGACACAGATCTTATCACCCACCCAGCCACCTCTTGGTAATTTATTAACAAGATTCAAGTTCAGAACAACAGATAAAGGATTAGTCCCCAAACGGGTGCTAATCAAACAATACAAGATAAATGGGTGAAAACGTCCCAACTAGGTTAATCCGTTTTCCTCACTACAGATTCACTCGACACTCAATAATCTAATCTAAACGATGAAGTAAAGATGAAGATCCTCCCATGGTAGAAGCCACAAGGCTTGAAGAAGAGAGAGTGTCTCACACTTGTGTGTGTGAGATGAAAGTGAATGAATGAATCTCCAAACCTTAGCTCAGCTAGGTTTAGTAAACGAGCGCTCCACCAAAACCCAAATGGGCCTCAACGGTTGGTCCAACCTCAAAGCCTAAGAGGAGGAGAACCCAATTGCAACTAAGTCCTTGCAAAGATAGAAAAAACACAAAAAAGCATAATACAAAATAAGAGTATATAAAGGGAAGTTTGATAAAATTTAACATCCTCCCTCAAAATTACCAACAGGGAGGCTTACCTTTTGAAGATATCCACCATTCCTAATTGTTTGCACAACTTGGAATGTTGGAGAGTACCATGACCCTTAGTGAACAGATGTGCTGTTTGATCAGCAGAAGCAACCTTGATGGTTTTGATAATCCCACACTACACCTTTTCTCTCACAAGATGAACATCAACCTCAAAATGCTTGGTCCTTTCATGAAAGACAGGATTGCAGCAATTTGAATAGCAGAAGAGCTATCACTATACAAGTTTATAGGAAACAGTCTAGGTATGCTCAAGTTACTAAGCAAGTTTGAAATCCAAATGACCTCACAGGTAGCACTGGCCATTCATCTGTATTCAGCCTCAACAGAGGATCCAGAAACAGTAGGTTGTTTTTTATTCTTCCATGAGACAAGAGTATTCCCAAGGAACACACAATAGCCACAGACAGATTTCATGGTTCTCAAACACTTAGCCCAATCAGAGTCAGTAAAGCAAGACAGCTTGAGCTGTTTGTCTTTGTAAATTTGAATGCCAATCCCAGGAGCATTTTTAAGATATCTAATGAGCCTCAGGGCAATCTTAAGGTGAGATTGTAAGGGAGCATGCATGTGCTGACTTAAACATTGGACAACATAGGAGATATCAGGTCTAGTGTGGGTCAAGTAAATAAGTTTGCCAATAAGTTTTTGATAATTAAACACATTCATGAGGAACTTATCAGAGTCACTCTCTTCCACAGCAAGAACACAGTTCTCAGGAATGGGAGTGGTGACAGGTTTGGCAGCTAATAAACCAAACTCATGAATAAGATCAAGGCAATATTTTCTTTGAGTCATGCACACACCAGACTTGTTGTAAAGAACCTCAATGCCAAGGAAATATTTCATAGAACCAAGATCTTTGATCATAAACTTATTTTTGAGAAAGCTTTTAAATTTCTCAATTTCAGACAAATCATTACCAGTGACCACAAGGTCATCAACATACACAAGAATGATAATAAAGATATTACCAGTATGCTTAATGTAGAGAGAATAGTCAAACTTACTTTGGACAAAGCCATGCTCAGCCAGGGCAGTGGTAAGCTTTGCATTCCACTGCCTTGGGGCTTGCTTTAGACCATAAAGAGACTTGTTTAACTTGCAAACCTTAGAAGGATTGGGATTATCAAATCCTGGAGGAAGGATCATATAGACATCCTCTTCCAAATCCCCATAAAGAAAGGCATTGTTGACATCCATTTGAAACAAAGGCCAGTCATTGGCCATGGCAATGCACATAATACATCTAACAGTAACCATTTTGATGACAGGGCTGAAGGTCTCATCAAAATCAATCCCCTCTTTCTGACCAAACCCTTTGGCAACCACCCTAGCTTTATATTTGCCAATAACCCCAGAGGACCCATATTTAATTTTATACAGCCATTTGCAACCAAGAGCTTTTCTACCCAAGGGCAGGTCAGTAATGGTCCAAGTGTTGTTTCTAATAAGGGCCTCTATTTCATTGTTCATGGCCTCAATCCAATTGGGGTCATTCTTAGCTTCATTAAAAGAGCAAGGTTCAACAGATTTGTTGAGGGTGGTGGCAAAGCAAAGGTTCACAGAATTAAGTCTGGAGTAGTTAACATGTTTTTCAATATCATATCTAAGTTTGCTATCAACAACATAGTCATTAAGTTTAGCAGGGACCTTAGTACTTCTCACAGACTTTTTAATAGGGACAGGTACCTCATTAGTCATAGGATTATCAATATTGTGAACTGGTTCAGATGAAATAGGCAAAGAATTTTGAATATTTCCATCAGATAGAATGTTATCATCTATTTGGCTTGCTGAATCCTCTTCAAGTGATTGTTGAGTGTTAGACACATCACTTGGAGGGATTCTACCATCCTTAGTAGATGTTGCTCTCTCTTCATCATTGGGTCTTATAGGAGTAGGATTATCAAAGAAAGAAAGGAGTTCAGCATCACTTGTTTCAACATCAGCCAGATCACCATCCTTATTGTTTTTCATTTTAAAAGGAAACACAGTTTCATAAAATCTCACATCCCTAGAGTATAGGACACCCCTAGTATCCAAACATAAAAGTTTGTAAGCTTTTTTACCAGTAGAATACCCAATCAAGACACATTTCTCAGACCTAGGGGTGAGTTTATCACTGTTGTTTAAATTAGTAGGAAAACAAAGACACCCAAAACACCTAATGTGAGAGAGATTAGGTTTTTTTGTTATAAACCAGTTCATATGGTGATTTTCCTTTTAGGACAGATGAGGGGAGCCTGTTTATTAGGTAAACAGCAGTTAGAATACAATCAGACCAAAAACTAAGAGGAATCCCCCCTGAAACATAAGGCTTCTTGCAACATTGAGCAAGTGCCTATGTTTCCTTTCAACCATCCCATTTTGTTGAGGGGTGTAGGTGCAATAGGTTTGATGGACCATTCCAAGGTCAGAAAACAAAGAGAGCATTTTCTTGTTAACAAATTCAGTACCATTGTCAGATCTGACAACCTTGATACTTATGTTAAATTGATTTTTAATCAGTTTAATGTAGTTAACAAAGGTGTCAAACACTTCATATTTATTTTTTAAAAGAAAGGTCCAAACAACCTTGGAATAGTCATCAACAATGGTCAAAAAATACTTGTATCCCTCTCTGCTAGAGATCCTGTAGGGACCCCACAAGTCAAGGTGAACAAGCTCACCCAGATGAGTGGACTTGTGATCACTTAAAGGGAAAGGTTCTCTTGTCTGTTTGGCCCTATGGCAAACATCACAAACAGGGACACAAGTGTTTTTAGAGAGGTTAAGATCAGACTTGAGTGCAGAGAAGACTTGATCAGCAGGATGACCAAGTCTGCTATGACACAAGTCTTTGGACACATTAAAGGGCATAATCATGTTAACATTACCTACACTCTTGTTGTTTTTATCAAGATCAAACAAGTAGAGGCCCCCAGACTCACTACCAGTCCCCAAAGTAATTCCCTTGGTCAAATCCTGAATATAGCATTTATCCTCATCAAAACCCACATACAACTTACTATCTTTAATTAACTTATTAACAGATAAAAGGCTGACACAGTAGCCAGGAACAACAAGAACATCATAAAGCATAACATTTCTAGACAATCTCAAATTACCCACATGACTTATGGTGGCAATGGTCCCATTGGGATGCCCCACAGTGAGATTGAGATTGGCAACATCAACAACATTAAAAATACCAATAGTGGAAACAGTCAAGTGTTGGTTACACCCAGAGTCTATAATCCACCCAAGGGTGATAGTGGTAACCAACCCTTTCAAGTGACCACAATAGTATCTAGAAAAATTAACATTGAACAGGACATTAAAGTTATAAAAGGAGCAACTACCTGCCATGTTGGCATGAATGTTCCCAGGGGAAGGATCATTAATCAAGAGCAAAAGTTTCCTCATTTGATCAGAAGTGAAGGAAGAAGGCACATCACAAGTAGCAGATTTGTCAACAGTCTTAACATCATTCAGCTTAATATCATAATTAGCATTGAAATTAGGTTTAGACACATAGTTTTTAGGATTAGAGGGCCTTTTGTATCCAGGAGGATACCCAATGATCTCATAGCACCTATCCATAGTGTGACCAATCATCCCACAATTAGTGCAATTGAGATTAGGATTGGGGCCCCTATTAGGGGAAGACTGATTGCCACCTTTTGAGGAATTCTTGTTAGGGTTAGAAGAATTTCCTCTCCTTTGCTGACCAAAGGACTTGACAGCAAAGGAGGTGGCATTGGGCTTGGGATCAGTCACACTAGAAGGTTCAAGGATACCTCTATGTGACTCTTCCCTAGAAACCATCACATAAGCATCCTTCACATCAGGGAGAGGGTCCCTGGTGAGAAGGGCAGTTCTAACAGGTTGATAACACTCATCAAGCCCCATTAAAAACTGCATAAGCTTCATGAGCTGCTGATGTAAGATGGATTCAGTGCTAGCAGGACAAGAACACTTAATAACACACACACATTTAGGCAATTTAGTTAAAGCATCAAACTCTCTCCACAAGGAGTTAAGTCTGTGATAGTATTCAACAACAGATGTGCCTCCTTGTTTCACAAAATTAATTTTTTGTAGGAGATTATACACAACAGACCCATCAACCTTATCATAAGTTTCAGATAACTCATTCCACACATCAGAAGCATTTTCAGAATAAACCAATCCCATATAAACATCTTGAGACACAGAGTTCATAATCCAGGTTAAGACCATATCATTACATCTATCCCATTGAGCAGATAAAGCATGACTGTGAGCATAAGTATCTTTCAAACAAGTGCCATTAATAAAACCAATTTTATTTCTAGATTGAAGAGCAAGTTTCATGGCATTGTTCCATATACGATAATTAGCAGTACCAAGAAGTTTAAAAGGAATTAAAGCAGTAGCACTGCTATCACTATTCTGAATATGCAAAGGATCACTAGCATCAAGGCTGCTAATCAAAATAGGCTCAGTAACAACACCACCTGTGTTAACAAGAGGTGTAGTACTAGGACCAGCACTCATGATAACAAAGCAACAAGAGCAAGCAACAAAAAATAACTAAAACCAAACAAGCAACCAAGAAGAGACAAAAACAACCAAATAAACACAAGTAAGAAATATAAATCAAAACAAGTATAAGAACCAACAAAAAACACCCAGAACAGGGTTACCAGAAATGCCAGTTGTGGACTGGGATTGACCAGAGCAGGTATCTACACCAGTCAAGGCTGGAGGGTCAAGGAATTAATCAATCCGTTTGCACCCACAGAACAGGCAACAGTAACCCACAAGTAGCCAAGAATAGAGAGACAACGGAAGGAAGAAGGACTTACAGTGCAATACAGCAAAATAAAGGACCCAATCTCTAGATTCACTTAGTCTAAAGGATGGGTAAGACACCACCAAGGAAACACCCAAAGAGAACAAATTAGGGTTTTAAAACCCTAATTAAGATTTAGCTAGAAAAGGATGAATCAAACAACGGCACCACCAGATCGATCAACGGCACCACCAATAATAGCTTCCAGAGGTCCAAGCAAGCAAGATCCCCAAAAAATAGGATTAGGGTTTCACGAAACCCTAACCTTTTATAGCAAGGAAACTAACGACAACACCTGTATGATCAAAGGCAACGCACAGCGAAGCGTTTAAGAGCAACAGAATCAAGAAACCCCAAAAAATGAATTAGGGTTTCAAGAAACCCTAATTAATTTTTTTGAGTAAACAATAAACAACCAAGAGTGAGCAAGATTAGTGATACAATCCAAGATCTTTATGCTCTGATACCATGTTAAAACATGAAAAAGAGATAGAGACACATATCTTATCACCCAACCAGCCACCCCTTGGTGATTTATTAACAAGATTCAAGTTCAGAACAACAGATAAAGGATTAGTCCCCAAACGGGTGCTAACCAAACAATACAAGATAAATGGGTGAAAACGTCGCAACTAGGTTGATCCGTTTTCCTCACTACAGATTCACTCAACAATCAATAATCTAATCTAAACGATGAAGTAAAGATGAAGATCCTCCCATGGTAGAAGCCACAAGGCTTGAAGAAGAGAGAGCGTCTCACACTTGTGTGTGTGAGATGAAAGTGAATGAATGAATCTCCAAACCCTAGCTCAGCTAGGTTAAGTAAACGAGCGCTCCACCAAAACCCAAATGGGCCTCAACGGTTGGCCCAACCTCAAAGCCCAAGAGGAGGAGAACCCAATTGCAACTAAGTCCTTGCAAAGATAGAAAAAACACAAAAAAGGCATAATACAAAATAAGAGTATATAAAGGGAAGTTTGATAAAATTTAACAATGCGTATCTCCTGTGTATTCTGCATCTACACCTCTCCCACCAGCAAGTTTTGTGGCAGACCATCCGTTTATGTTCATGATTAGAGAGGATACTTCTCGAGCAGTTTTCTTCATTGGGGTTGTGCTTAATCCAATGTGAACGATTTTTACATCATGAATGCTTAGATTTTACTTGATTTGTATTTGGACTTTTTGTCCTCTCTACGAGTTCATCAAACAGCTACACGCTCCATTGATGCTAGTATATTGACTTCTTGGAAATATATTCATGGGTTAAGTCCATATATTACCAATGTACTTTCAACATTTTACATATCTAGGTAACTAAAATAGTATATTACTAATATAGTCATTAAAACCTGCTAATTTTTGTATATAAGTATTATGACCTGCTAATTTTCCACCTAGATAAATAATAAACTTTTATTCTGCACCTGGGCTTTTTTTAACAAACCCCACCAATATAATCATCTGCATCTTTAATCTTTCTCCTTAAAAGACAAACACCATATGTAGATGTGAAAAAAATAAAGCAGATCTAAAAAATAAAAATAATCCATTCATCCCTCGTACAAACGAAATCAACACCAACACTAAACCTTATAACCATAAACTCCCTTTTCTTCATCAATCCACCTTCTCCACTGTTGTCGTTGATGCTACAATAACCAGAAAACACCGTTAGATCTCAATACCGACCACACCACTGTTGCTTAATATCGACCCCACTACTGCTCAATATCGACCCCACTACTGTTGCAACGTCTCCTGATGGACGATCTGCTGGGTTTTGGAGTTTGTTTGTTTTTGTACGTATGTATAACAAGGGGATGACCAGGAGAAGTAAATGATTTTATGTTGATAATATTTTAAATCTAAAAAAATGATATATGATAAATGGAAAAGAATTAAAATCTGTTGTGGTTATGTTTTAATTTTTCATTTATATTTTATGGGTTTAAAAATTATAGTAATCATATTAATAATGGTATCATAAATTTGCTTTAATGTAAATGTGTTTACTGTGGTTGTGTTTGGAAATTAGGATATACATTTAACAATGGTGGTAGTTTGGATCTTGATGAATATGATGACATATTGATAACTAATACATGCCACATAAGCAGAAAAATAAATAAAAGTGATAGATAAGCAATTTTTACATGTTAAACAGGTAGCAGGTTCTCATATTGCTGATAATGCAATAAATTTAATAGTTTGTATACTAGATTAGTACTATAATAAGTTAGTTACCTAGATTTAAAAATGTTGAAAGTACATTTGTAATATATGGACTTGACCCTATATTCATTATATCAGCAAAGTTTGATATATTAATATAACAAAAGTTTGTTTTTTAAATCAAGTTTTGTGACCATGATGCTTTCGAGGTTCAATATCTTTGTGTTAAAGTTAGTTTAAAGTTAAAAATCTACAGTGGCAAAATGGGTGGGCGCGGACGGGCCAATACGGGTGACGGGCTAAACGCACGTGGCTAAACGGGTAGAGGTTAAAACAGGAAAAAACATATAAAAACCAAAAAATAAAAAAACAATAATAGTTTTTAAAAGTCGAGAAAAAAAACATTTAATATAAAAGATCTAGTAACCAATTTGATGTTTAACATACGCACATTGAGCCCATTTAATGTCTTACATAGGACTTTTTAAGTACATTTAATTAGGGAAATATAGGAAACTAAAAAGGCAAGTATAAGAATCTTTTTCTATACTTCCATGTTTAAATAGTTGACAATTACAGGCAAATTGCAAAATTCAAATCAAGTCACGCGGCTTGTTTTCAAATTTTTGAAAAAACCCTGTTGCAAATTTCAAATCAAATCACGCGGCTTGTTTTCAAATTTTTGAAAAAACCCTAATACCATCCCTATATAAGTACAACCAATTAGACAAACCATATTATCTACTTCTTCTTTGCAATGCCGACTCTCTTAATATACCTAGAAACAAACCATAACCACCCTCTCTCTTTCTCTAGAAATCACAGCCGCCACCACAGCTACCACATCCGGCTCTTGATGTTTGTTTGATGCTTTAGCCGAGTCTCTATCTCTCGCTATCTCATTAAAAATCACGGCCGCCACCATCTTCGCCATCACTACCATCTTTAGAAACTGTCACCACAACCACCATCACTAATGGTGTTTTCGGCTGATGGTTTGGATGGTTTCAATGGATTGGTGGTTTTGGTGGATGGTTTAGGTGATGTTGTGTGTTTGGTACTTTAACCGAGCCTCTCTCTTATGTTTGGCCTAAATTTTAATTGTTAATTTTTACAGATTTGTCGATGCGCGCCAACTGTTTGATAAAATGATCAAACGAGGAAAAAGAGTTATTCATATGTAAGTTTTGCTTTTTCTTTATTATTCATTGAAATTCTTTTGGTAATATTAACCAGGATTTCAGTTGTTGATAGCTTAACTCTTTCCTCTATTTACTCTATGGAATACTAATTCAAATGACAAATGCATTTACATCATTTTTAATGTATTTTAAGTTGGGCTATATGTGATAAATGTAAGTAAAGCAATGCAAAATGAGATGCGCCACTTTTTAAGGGCCTGGAAAACTCATTATGTGCGTTTCTTTGTAGCTGAATCTCTTATATCTTGAGTTTTTAGAGAACTTTGGATTATTTTTATATGTTTTTGTTTGATTTACGCTATCTGTAATCTATGTAACTATATCAAGTGTGGGAGATAGCTTAAGTAAAGCAATGCAGAATGACATAGTATTTGAGTAAGAAAAAGTTGTGTTATTTATGTTTGTTTACTCGGAAATCATGCTTGTTATAGATCTTGAATCGGCGTGTACCTTTTTCTTATATATTTTTGTTCATATTATTAACAAGGAGAGGCAACAAAGATAGCTAATGAGAATTTGCATGGAGTTATTTTTTTGAGGTAAAGAATGTTATTGTACCATGTAAGGTATGTAGTTTTCAAGATATAAGGTTGGCGTGTCTGATTTGTTTCGCCTAAGAATGTTGTTTATCTCTCTTGCCATCATTTAGATTTCACTCAAATAGGCATAAGAACCACACTACCATCGTCACCATATTCTAATCATCGCCTCGATCTACTGAATCAACCATAACCGTAAGTATATATCAAGTACTGATGCTGTTTTTAAGTTTTTTAAGGATCTATATATTAAACAACTTTTTAAGGCTTATATATGTACTTCTTTTTTTTAAGATATGACATTCGTAATGTTTTGTCTTTGCTGTGATTGACGGAGGCGGCTGGGAGTTTATGGTAACTGTGCGGCTGCTAATGTAGTAGGTCTGTGACTAGGTTAAAGAGGTAATTATACATCGTTTAAATGTTTTAACAAAATGTTTTTTCACTTTTGCTATAACAACTCGGGATATATTTGAATGGCTTTGAAAAATATAATTACAGCACAAAGTAAGGGTTATTTGGATTAGGGGCGTACTTCTGTGTATTTTGAAACACATAACTAAACCATGTTTGCATAGCTTACAGTTATGGTTTATGCACTAAATTTTACGATGCCATCATTTTATCTGTGCAATACTGAAATGTAAACTTATCTTTTTTTTATGTTGAAGGCGTATGTAAATGCGGAAGCAAATCCTCCGTTGTTCAAAAAAGCAGAAGCAAATCGTGTAGTCAAAATGGCACATCTTATCAGTAGTGTAACTTATGTTTTTTTCCTGGTAAAATGTTCTTGTCATTCGGCTATGAGATGACTTATGTTCGTTGTTTCATTTGATGTAGAAGATGATCTTGATGATGCAGATTTTGATCCTGAGTCAATCACTCAGCACTTGAAGAGTGAATGAGGTTATTTGGTTTTACTTTATTTCTATGGTAGTCTTTTTAATTGTCATCGATGTTAATTTCCATGGATTTTAATTGCAAATCATATTTGTTGGTTTAGGCAATGTTTTTCTAGCGAATGCTAGCCGGTTATATTAAATCACCCCCCTTCATTTTTGCTTTGCTCCAAAACATATATTCTTTTAATTGTTTGTAGATTGTTTAGAGTTGAAAAAGGTTATTAGACATGAGATTTTGATATCAATTATATCGTATGGTTGTGTTAAGAGAGGTGTTTATTGAGTAACATTTTTCGTTTTTTATAGTTAGCCTGATCGGCTGTCAGATGCTCTAATACCATATGATTTAGACTACTTGAAAAAAAAGTGAGTGGTTACATTTGATTTGTGGTAGGTTTTAAGCATATTTGTTTCATTACATAGAGATTAAAGTCACAACCTAGCATCTGTATATAGTAGCCTTTGTATCTCGCAACTGCTTCTATATAACCAATTTTCAAGTAAAGTGCTTTTTGTGGTCTTATGTAAATGGCCTAGACTCATGTCACGAAACATGGGCTTGCTATCTCAATTTTAAGCTTCTTAATTATGCCCTTTTGTTTATTTCTTTCTCGTATCATACGACGATTTTTATCAAAAACCAAGTGGCATGCAAAGGCAAAGCGTAGAAGAAATGCTTCAAGGTCTGGTAAAAAACCTACATCATCCACATTGTACAGTAAAAAGAAAAGGGGCATAATGTCATTTGATGTAGAATACTCTACACAAAATGATTCAGACGATTTTTTTGAAGGCGGATTTAAAACTAGAAGAAGTAGCCATTCCCGTAAAGAAACTGGTGGTAGATCCGCTACAAAAGGTTCTGGGAAGATCAATGAAGTTCAAACTTTAACTAGATTGGTGCAAAAGTATCATATGTTGAAAGTGAAAGCGAAGAGCATGGCGACGAATCAAGAAAGAGCCACAAGACGTTTATAATTTATAAAGGTAAATGTATAATTATGCATAGACCTCTTTTAGTAGCCCAATGTTGTATCTATAAGGAAGAGTTTACATGGGGGCATGTGGCTATGAGCAAGTAGTGTGACTCGCACGTTAAGGTGATTTTTCTTTTTGTGTAATAAATAAATTAACCTTATAATCTAATTGGGTTAGAAACTTGTCAATGCATAAGCTTAAAAGTGTATGCACTCATGGAGTTAGGCTGAAGGTTATAGTATGAATGTATAGAATACACGTGATACATCTATGTTGATCAAATAATCTTATCAACTTCTGAGGGGTTAGTACTCATAACTAGGGGTGTTAGTAGGGGCGGGTTGACCCGATCGAACCCGATAAGCTTTACTGAGTCAACTTAATTTGGGTTGAAATTTTGTATCGGTTTGGCTTCATCCGAACCCGATAACCTGATAGTCTTATACGGTCGGGCTCGGCTTTTGTTATTTTTTTATCGGGTTATCGGATCAACCTAACAAGACCCGATAATAATGTATAGTTTTTTTAATATTACTTAAAAGCCATAACATCATTTTTGTTGGTTTTAAATTGAAGTAAGATATAGTAACTGAGTTTCACTTGGCTCTAAAATAAAATTCTATCGTAGCATCTATACGAGAAAAGAATGTACATTTTAATGCATTTCGATGATCTCAGCTTTTGGTTATTGATGTAGGTTTTTATATACTTATTTTAGGAAGAACAAAGTATAAGGCGGAAAGTATTAATCGCCACGATTTAGGAAAACCGTGAAGACGAAAATTCCAAGTTCGTTCTCGAAGGAGGTGTGTGATTATGTGCCAATATGTAAAATCAAAGTTTGGATTAGTGTCGTTTTTGGTTTAGAAGAGAGAAAATTAAAGACGAGCTACGACTACGATTACACTACGACGAATTGACGTAAAACGCGAACGTAAATACGTAAAATGTGAAAAAATTAAAAATTAAACCTAAAAGTTAATTAAAAATTAAAACTAAGTCTAAATTTATAAAAATAAGAATAAAAATTCAATAAATAAATTTTAGAACCTTTTATTAATTAGATATTCAATTTTAAATTCTAATTAAAGACCTAAAATTAAATATAATTAAGAAAAAGCCCAAAATATTATTTAAAGACAAAAAAGTATTTTTCCTAAATTTTAAAGACTATTTTCTATTTTTAAAACACTAAAAACAATTTTTAAATTAAAATAATGATAAAAATAATAAAATAATGCTAAAATTAATTTGACTTTTTCAAAAATCCTAAATTATAGTCTAAACAATAGAAAAATTTTAAAAAGTTGAAAACTATAATTTTTTACACTAAAAGACAAAATAGTTTTAATTAAATCCTAATTAAACTAAAATTAAATCTAAAAAATAGATATAAAGAGTGAACAGTAAAACTTTTTAAATTGAAAATCTTAAAATACTTTTCTGAAATTAACAAAATTTGAAAAACTTAAAAATATTACTTTTTTGCACTAAAAGACAAAAACAGGAATAATTAAAACTAATTAAAAATGATTTTAATCTAAAAAATAGTAAATGAACAGTAAAATAAAATAATACTTTATGAGAAATTCTAAAATAAAATAAAAAAAATAAGAAAATTGAAAAATATGGAAAAAGCTTAATATAAGCCACTAAAGACAAAAAGACTAAAAACTGACAGTGACATGTGCATGGGCTTTTGTCCTTTTGCAAAGCAGTGGGAACAAAACCACTAGCAGTGGGAAGTTTGTTCCCACTGACAGTGTAAAAAAACAGGTCTGGGACACAAATAAAGCTTGCTTGATTTTGAGTTTTACTGGATACCAAGGGCACCCCCACAACCAGTTGGGTTGTGGGGAGTCAAGTAAACTATAAAAACAACAACTACAATACAAAAATCACAATCAAATGGGTCCAATCAGTTACTGATGAAGCTTAGTCTAGGTCTGGTGGACTTGCTAATGTTCTAGGTCTTCTTGGTGAACTTCAATACCCTCTCAAACCCACAAAAACTTACCAAGTCAGAAATAAACAATTCTCAAGCCTATATTAACTTATAAACTATCAATTACCAAGATTTGATCTTCCAAAATACTAAAACAAAGCTGATTTGGCTAAATGAATATGAGTGAATGTTTTTTACCAAATGATGAACATACAAAAACCTTTTAACCCTTTACCAACTGAAAACCAAGTACTGAATGTAACTACAACCAACTTGAGGAAGATGTTTAACTGGATTTTAAAAACCTTGTGTCACTCAAAGCTTGTTTAAAACCCAAACCCAAACACCCTTAACTTTCTAAAAATAAAAAATTATCAAAGAGATACCACTAAAATCTTAACCAAACTGATCCTAATCAACTAACACATACACAAATATACCTAAGAAGCATAAACAAACAGAAAAACTAACATATAAAAAGGTTTCGTACAAATTCACATAAAACTCACATAGAACTTAAACAAATGCATAAAAAGGCTTCAAGCCTTTGTTACCTTGGGCTGAGGCCTTCTTTAAATGGATTATTATGATCTTTGAGAGCTTATGAATCAAGTAGAGAACCCTTGTTGGTGGAATCTTTAAAAAGACCCAAGGGGAAAATATATTCTTAATGAAAAATGAGGAAATGGAATGAAGGATGAGGCTTGTTTACTTGTTCCTGCACAACACCACAAACCAAGAACACACTTCAAACTTGTATAAGCTGATACCACAAGCTTGTCAGGCTTGTGGTGGAAGCTTATGCAAACAGTAAGAATTAATGAGAACAAAAGATTAAAAAAAATATTTGAAAACTGATTTTTGTGTTTTGAGAAACCTTTGAAAACTTTTTATCAAACTAAGATTAATAAATCTTAAACACCTACCCAAGCTAACAGACTCCACTTTCACTTCCTCAATTAGCTTGGATGTGTGTTTCAAAAAAACTTAAAGAAAACGTTTGTCACCAAAATTCTTGAACCAATGAAACCTTTATATAACCCTAACACTATTTTGCAAATAGATATAAATGATTATACTACTTGAAAACAAAAAATTGGAACACAGATTTTGCAAGATTAAAAAGTTTTCATTTTCATTAATAAATTTAAAAACTTACAAAAAACTGGAACAAAGAAATACAACTCACAAACGGGTGTATTTATACTACCAAAAGGAAGATACTAGAATACATGAATAAAAAATTACAATAGCAAAACCCTAATGTAGAAAAATCTGAATTTTCCCTTTGAAAAATTCTTCAACTTGGTCAAAACTGGTGCCATGTGATAAGACAGCTGGATTTTTGATCTTGGCTGTTGATTACACTCCTTAGGGAACAAGTTTTGATTTGGAGACGGTGGATGGACTGAAGATTCGTTTGTTTCCTAAAATAGTGAAGCAGGGGAAACTTGTGGGACCATTTTTAGTCACGGGGAGGGTGAAATGAAAGGTGGGATGTGGTGATGTGAGTGTTAATTGCTAAACTGGAAAGTTTGGATGAAAAACCATTTGATTAGTGAGGGATTAGGATTAGAGTTCGTTAGGATTAGGGAGTTTAAGAAGGTGAAGTTTGATTAATTTTGGGTTAAAAAGAGTTTAAAAATGTGTTAAGGAGGGAAGTAATAAACTGATTAATAAATCAGTTTATTAAAACGTGGGTGGAGGGTGATGTGGCGAAGGATGGAGCTGTGACTGGTTGATGGGTTAAAGTGGGACACGTGGCTTTGTTTGGTTGGGTGTGTTGACTTTCCTTGTCTGCCCCAAATGCCCCCTATACTCTCTTGTCTTTGTCATTTAAGTTTTAAACAGCCCAAAGCAAATTCCCTTTGTATAAAACTTTTATTTTTTATACTTCGGCAACCAAATGTTTTGCAAAACTTTTCCAAGGGCTTAGTATGCATTTAATGCATACTTTAAGGACCATAAATGTGCAATCTCATCATTTTAGGGACTCAATGTGTAATTTTGAGTTTTACAAGGTTTTAAAATGAAAAGTCTTCACTTCTTGAGAGACCATTCTTGCCAAATATTCAAACTTCAAGGACTTGATAGGAAAATCATGATTCGGGTCCGGTTCGTTGTGCGGCTTCGTTTCCCGTGTTCGTTTTTGCTTGATTCTTGTAATCTTTTGGTGAATTCACGATATCCGTACCTAAAATACACAATGAACAAACACAAGCATATTTTTGGGTATTTTGATGATATTTTAAACGTTTTAAGCCCGATTTGGACGATAAGACTATGTATAATTGCACTCTCATCAGTTATTTCTTAGTTTTTTTCTTGGCATGATACATTGACGCTTAAAATGGATTGGGAATTTGTTCTAAAACCATATAATGTTGTCACTTTTCTATTTTCTATTCTATTCTACTACGGCATACATACATTATCACAAAAGTTCTGTAACACTCTCAAATTTCGTATCGGTACAACGGAAGGGTCTTTTAGAGTGTTACGGGATAGCACAATAACTCCAATCATAGACAACACACAAAAATGGTTGTACAAGGTTTAACATACATTCATTCGATAAAAAGTTTTAAAGTGTACAACAGGTCCCAAATTATACAGGTCATTAAGTTTACAAAACATAGATCGAATGAACATTTTTATCATTATGTGGGCCATCAGAGTAGATCTCCATCCGAATTACCTTCAAGCACCTGAGATAAAAACATGAAAAAATCATATCAGCGAATGCCGAGTGAATTCATAGAGTTTAATAAAACCGTTATATAAAACAATCGTTGAAATCAGAACACAAGTATAATATCAGAAGTAAGTCCTCGTATTGCTAGTCAGGCAATATATAAATCAAAGCATACATCTTAAACCGTCCATGAGACCGTAGCCTCAATATTACCATTATAGGTAATATTATTATCGTTATTAGCATCGATATTAAATCGTATTAGATTACATTATGGATTATTATTAGCCGCATGACATTGTTACCTTACTATCTCAACAACGGGCCGCGAACCCGACAAACAATTTGCCCATCTAAGTTAGCGTGTCGTCACAAAAATCACGCTATGTAAATCTTCTCATACATAAATTCGCTTACCAATCAATATGGTACGACGGGGATCAACCGTCAAGGCGCGAACTGGGGTGATCGTCCCCAAATAGTACTATCATATGCATAAGCGTCTACCAAATCCCGGTAGTTCACAATTCATGCTAATGGGACTTTGAGTGACATAACCTAACTACTAATAATCCTTTTTATCTCTTTTATTGGGTCATCGCATCATTCGGGTCCATATCATTAAGCATACCATCGGGACTACTTGTGTTCTATCTAATAAAAAACTAGCATGTTATCTCCCTCGCGTGTTTACAAATCATTTTATAAAACATTTAAAAGAGTGCGAGGCTATGAACTCACGTTGATAATGAAAGGCGAATTATCAGCTACGGGCGTGCTTCGGTCACGGAAACCTATATAAATAATAATCGGTCTTAGACTTTTGTCCAATGACTTTATCAAAATAACAAATATACATATGATGATTTTGTACATATGATGATGATCAAGTGGGTTTATATATTCTTATTTACTCATTTTAGTGTTTATGTATTGGTAACTTTTTACTAGTTTACTAGTTTTACCTCTTTACATGTTTTAGGTCCAATAAGCCTATTATAAGTTCATTAACTTGTATTAATCTGTTTTATACTTGTATTATCAGTATTTACACTTTACATGTTGGGCCCAAATGAGTTAAGCCCAATAAGTAATTTTTATAAGTGTTTAACTTATTTAGTTAAATTATTAGTCCAAATATGCTAACTTAGCTCGTTAATGTCCGTATGTCATATAGTTCGGGTTTTATCGGTTTTTACTTGTATTAGGTACTTATATATATATATATATATATATATATATATATATATATATATATATATATATATATATCAGTATATGACTTTTTAAAACTTTACATTAGACGGGTTTGATCGTCTAAGTTTTAATTGGCGAAAAACGTTAATTTTACGGTAATAGCCGAAAAAGTCGTAAAAATCATGTTTATAATTTTTATAACTTATAAATCTTATTCAACTATTATTTTTATAAAGTGTCCATTTATTTAACCTTATACATATTTATATAAATGAAATTTATAAGTTAGTGGGTTTTAATTCACATTTGATACTATATTAGTTTGAGTGCTTATATAATACTATTAAACATTAATTCTTCAAAATCTGATTTTTAGTTTCATCTTCACCATTTTTATCGTATCTTGAGTTATATAAGGAGATAGAAGCTCATTTTTGGATGGAATAAACTTCATATTATGTGCTACAAATAAGTTAGTTATAGATACTGCTCATTCCATGTTTAAGTATCCTTAACAGTCCCTACAAAACAGACTATTCAGATTGGTACACTAATCTTGTTTTGATATCTCACTCATTTTGATGATTCCATTGCATGGCCAACTCTCACATGTGTATGACATCTAACACTTACTGTAAATGGATTCCACCATGCAATTTTATCAGTTTATAACTTGGTTACTTACTGTTTTTATACATCCAACAATTTAAGCAAGATTTTAGCATTGTTTCTTATGGTTTTTCATCTTTTTAATCATATTTATCAACACTTGATCCCCACACAACATTTTTATCATCATATATTCATCATATACATATACAATAATAAAGAAAATACATTTTATCTTTACAAAAATAACAAGAGAAATGGAAAGGATGATCTTCTTTACCAACCAAGATTATATCTTGTTTTTGGATGACAATAACTTGATGAACACCAAATATATCTCCAAGATCATCAACCACCAAGATTGTTTGTTGAGAGATTAGCCCTAGGACACAAGCAAATCACCTTCTTTATTGTTAATATGGCCACCGATCAATCAAGGCTTCAAGGTTTCTCCATAATATGAATAGATAACATAAGATTTGTGGCTAGAATTGATCAAAAGGGGTGTTTGATGGTGAATGTGGGACGGCAATAGGGGTGGGAGAGAGTATGTGTGAGTTGTTTTGCATGTGAAATGGAAGAAAATGGTTAAGTTTAGTGGTTTTGTGGTTTAGTGGGATGAATAAAGCTTTCATGTTAAGCTAAGCTTACATGTGTAAGCTTGTAAAGTATAAGGGTGCCACATCAAGTGATGTGGTGTCCCTAGTTTGGCCGTCCCTTTTAGTGGGGTGGGATAAACTTGTTTTGTCCCATCCCGCTAATTTACGGGTATTCCTCGATTCTAGTTTCCTCGATTTGCGTGCCCTCGGGTCGTTTTACGAAAAACATTTTTATAAATTATGAATCAACGCCACAAAACGAATCTAATAAAAATTGTCTCATCAAAAACGGAGTTCAAAACGTAAATACGTAATTCTAAGGTTTCCGGTTTTGTCGTAAAGGACGCTAAATTATGCACGTAAGCCCAAATTTAAATCCGTAAATTGTGAGTTCATCAACCAATACAAAATAAGTTTCAAAATATTATACGAGAAAATAATTCACTACCTGAAAATGTTAGATTGTCACAGCTTTTCCTCCTAAAAGGGATCAACGTCCTCGTGATCCATTTCATTTTGATGTCCGTTTCTTATTGAAATCAAAGAGGTGCGGATATTTCTTCCACATTTCATCCTCTCGCTCCCAAGTAAATTCCGGTCCATGCTTTGAATTCCATCGGATCTTGAAAATAGGTATCCGACTTTGTTTCAGTTGCTTTACCTCACGATCCATAACCTCTACGGGTTCTTCGCTAAAATGCAACTTCCCATCTATTCGAACCTTACCCAACGAAATTTTCTCATCACTCACTGCTAGACATTTCTTCATATTAGATACATGGAATGTGTTGTGAACACCATGAAGTTCTTGGGGTAACTCTAGTTTGTAAGCCACCGGACCTACTCTAGATAAAATCTTAAAGGGTCCAATATAGCGGGGATTCAATTTTCCTCGCTTTCCAAATCTTATAACGCCTTTCCATGGCGATACTTTCAACATTACTCGGTCACCCACTTTAAACTCCATCGGCTTCCGCCGCACATCCGCGTAACTTTTCTGTCTACTACGGGCAGTCAACAACCTATTCTTAATCTGAACTATCATCTCCGTAGTCTCCCGGATCAATTCCGGTCCTGTGAGCTGGGTATCCCCAACTTCACTCCAACATACAGGAGATCTACACTTCCTACCATACAAAGCTTCAAACGGTGCAGCCTTAATACTAGAATGGTAACTATTGTTATACGAAAACTCTGCAAAAGGCAAATGTTTATCCCAATTCTTACCAAAATCTAACACACAAGATCTCAACATATCTTCTAGTGTTTGTATCGTTCTTTCACTCTGCCCATCAGTCTGGGGGTGATAAGCAGTGCTCATATCGAGATTCGTTCCCAAATATCTTTGGAGAGATTTCCAAAAATTCGATGCGAATCTAGGATCTTGATCTGAAATGATCGATACAGGCACTTCATGCTTGCATACAACATTATCAAGGTATATACGAGTCAGCTTCTCCAGTGAGAACTACTCTTTAACTGGAATGAAGTGTGCTGATTTGGTCAGTCTGTCGACAATGACCCAAATCGAGTTGTTTCCAGATGATGTTCTAGGAAGCTTGGTGATAAAGTCCATCGTAATTCGCTCCCACTTCCATTCAGGAATCTTTGACTGTTGAAGTAGTCCTGATGGCTTTTGATGTTCAGCTTTGACTCTAGCACAAGTCAAGCATTGAAGAACATACATAGCAATGTCAGCTTTCATATTCGGCCACCAGTACAACTTCTTCAAATCATGATACATCTTATCAGATCCCGGATGAATGGAATACTTAGATTTATGGGATTCTAACATAATCAAGTCTCTTAAGCCTCAAAACTTAGGTATCCACATACAACCTCTTAAGCATTTCACTCCATCAGCTCTAACATCTAAAGGATCTCCTTCTCCTCGGAACCCTTCATTAACAAAATTTTCTTTCTTACAAGCTTCTATTTGCGCATTTCTAATTTGCTCAGGCAAATTATTGTGCACGGTCAAGACTAGAGAACGTACCCTGATAGGCTCTCTATCTTTTCTACTTAATGCATCGGCAACAACATTGGCTTTTCCTGGGTGATATTTTATATCACAATCATAATCACTTAACAACTCTATCCATCTTCGTTGCCTCATGTTCAATTCCTTCTGATCGAGAATATACTGTAGGCTTTTGTGATCGGTGAATACCGTACACTTGGTGCCATACAGATAATATCTCCACAACCTAAGAGCAAAGACTACAGCTCCTAACTCAAGATCATGAGTAGTATAATTCTCCTCATTCTTCCTTAATTGCCTAGAAGCATAAGCTATCACTTTTTCTCACTGCATCAAAACAACTCCATAACCTCTAAGAGATGCATCACAATACACTACAAAATCTTCACTCCCGTCGGGTAATGATAAAATTGGCGCACTACATAATTATTGCTTCAATGTCTGAAATGCTCCATCTTCATCACTTCCCCAAACGAAAGGTTTATTCTTCTGGGTAAGCTTAGTCAAGGGTTTAGCTATTAAAGAAACTTCTTTAATGAATCGCCTATAATAGCCAGCCAATCCTAAGAACTGTCGCACTTCCGTTGGCGTTGTTGGTGCATACCAATTCTTAATGGCTTCAACCTTTGCTGGATCAACATGATTTCCATCCTTGTTAATCACATGACCAAGAAATTGCACAGAATCTAACCAAAAATCACATTTCAAAAACTTAGCATATAACCTTTCATCCTTTAACAAATTCAAAATAATCCTTAAATGTTCTCTATGTTCATCTTCATTCTTAGAATAGATTAGAATATCGTCAATAAACACAATCACAAATTTATCCAAGTAGGGCTTGCACACTCGGTTCATTAAATCCATGAAAACCGCAGGTGCGTTAGTTAACCCAAATGGCATTACTTGAAATTCATAGTGTCCATAACGAGTTCTAAATGCAGTTATAGGAATATCTTCTTCACGGACGCGAAGTTGGTGATATCCTGACCGCAAATCTATCTTAGAATACACACTAGATCCTTGTAGTTGATCAAACAAATCATCAATCCTTGGTAAAGGATATCGATTTTTAATTGTCAACTTATTCAGTTCCCTATAATCAATGCACATACGGAAAGATCCATCCTTCTTCTTAACGAACAAGATTGGAGCTCCCCAAGGCGACGAGCTCGGTCGAATAAAACCTTTATCAGACAACTTCTTAAGTTGCTCAAATAACTCCTTTAATTCAGCAGGGGCTAATCGGTATGGCGCACGTGCCACCGTTGCAGCACCAGGAATTAAATCGATTCGAAACTCTACTTGCCTTATCGGTGGAAGTCCGGGTAAATCTTTAGGAAATACCTCAGGAAATTCACAAATAATAGGTACATCTTCCAATCGTTTCTCCCTAGACTCATTCCCGGTCACTTGAGCTAAGAATAACTCATAACCGTTCCTGATGTACTTTTGGACTTTAATACATGAAACGATTTTCAAACGGGATTCACCTCGATTACCATCAATTACTAACGTCCTATTCCTAAGAGGAATCTTAACCTTCTTCCATCCACATAAAATAGTAGCATTATTCAACGACAACCAATCCATACCAATAATAATATCAAAACTACCTAATTATATCAACATCAAATCGATCGGAAAGGAATAGTTCAAGAGATTTAGAGAGCATCCTTCTAATAGCTTATTAGTTTTCACTAATTTACCATCAGCCAATTCCACCTTGTAACTGGTATTTATCTCAACAGGTTCAATGTCAATAAAGGCACTAAATTTAGTGGATACAAAGCTCCTATCAACACCCAAATCAAATAAAGCAACATCATAATGATTGTTGAGTAAAAACGTACAAGTAACAACATTCGGATCCTCTTTCTTCACATCGATTGTTCCAAGTTGATAAACACCATCCTGGGGGTTTCTTCCAGGTACAATCGCTTTCAACTTGGGGCAATCTGATTTCCTATGACCTTCTTCATTACAGTTGAAGCAAATGGTTCCCTTCTTACACCTTTCAACCTTGTGTCCAAGCTTTCCGCAATTTCGGCACTTCCAGCAGTCGCCAGCATGCCTCTTGTTGCCACACTTAGGACATCTATCATCGTTGCGCGGTGTGTTGTTGGTAAGAGCATTTGCATTCCCCTTTCTCTGGTTCTGACGGTGATTTAAATTCTTCCTATTATCACGTCTATCTACACGATCACCATCACCCTTTCTTTTCTCACCTACACGGGCTTCATCTTCCCTATCCTGAATTATCTGTCCAATGAGTTGGTAAGCCATTCCATCAGCATCATCAATGGTCAGTGGTTTCGATGATGTCACGTCCCCCGGATATTCTTGGTCAACCCTTTAATATATTGCTCAATTCGGATCTCTTCGGGTTCCACCAATCGAGGACACAACAAGGACAACTCATGGAATCGGTTTGTGTAACTATCAATGTCCACACCTTTCATTCTCAGATGAATCAACTCTTGTTCTAACCTAGTGATCACACTACGGGGACAGAATTCCAAAGTCATCCACTTCTTAATTTCAGCCCAAGGAGTAGCATTAGCAACATCAATACCCATGAAAGCAATTCTCCCGTTCCACCAAGTCAATGCACGACCTTTAAGAGTAGCCATAGCAAAAGTCACCTTATCTTCCTCCTTACACTTACTAATCTGAAACACCGACTCAATCTTCTCAATCCACTGGCTTAATCCTACATCACCTTTAGTTCCATTAAAAGGTAGAGGTTCACACTTCATGAACGTCACATAAGTACAGCCACCTACTTTAGGTGCATTAGTTCCAAGTCCTCCTATATTTCCTCCAGCATTAGCATTCACATTATTAGCATTCACATTCACATTAGTACCACCAATTCCACTACCGCCAGCTCCACTACCGCCAGCTCCACTACCGCCAGCTTCATTTCTAGCATTTGCCATAAATTCAGTCATAGATGCGGTAACTTGCTCCGTAATAATCCTACGTACATCATCCTCAGTCACAGCTTTCTTGGGCGGCATAGTTCTATAATTTCACAATTTCAAAGTATTAAGCATTCACCCAACAAGGGATTCATATAATATGGATTGAATTCATAATCAAGATACAAATAAGGCACAATATGGAATTCAAGACAAGATACATATTTCATTAGATTTGAAACAAAAGCATTGTCTTAGTTACATCCCATATCAAAGTTCTAGCACTATACATACTCAAAATTCGTGCCAGATCTACTACTAACAAGTCGGTTCAGTCAAAGTTACAAAGGTACAAAAGATACAAAGGTCACTACTAAACATAGACTGGTCTACTGAGAACCGCCAGATGGTCCATCATCCATCGTCTTCTATATCTTTGTCAGACGATCACTAGACACATCTTCAGCTGGGCGCTTACGAATCACTCCTCTTTCAACCATGTCAGCATAAAATCTACTATTCCAACCCACATATATATTCAACTCCTTCTCAGCTTTCTCACGCATCGCACGAGCTACATTCATCTGAATATCCATAGAATTCACCTTTTTCTTCATGGCAGCAAACTCACCACTTTCTAACACAGATAACCTCCTAAAAGCCTCATTCAAACCACGCTCTACATCAGTTAAATCCAAACTAAGCAATTCCCTCTCTTTCTCACCAACCTTAGTCTTTGACTCTAAATAAGCAACATGAGTCTGAACAACACCTAACCCAATCTCTGTCCTACTACTCTGAGCACGGGAAGCATCTAAATCACGTCTCAAGGCCCATGGTGCAAGACCATCAATATGAGTAGCCTCTCGAACACTAGACGACTCTCCTATAACACGTATACGAGTAACAATACCATCAGTACCGTCAGGTGCATTATCATCCTCATCCTCCTCTGATTCAGAATCAGATTCAGACGATTCAGACATTTCATCTCTAGGTAGCTCAACCTCAGAATCAGACAAATAAACTGGTGGGGGTAAGGGCTCGCCCTCCAGAACATCATAAGGGTAAATAAGCTCGGCTTCCTCATCATCATCAACCTCATCATGTATACCTATATCCTCCTCGATATCCTCGTCGTCAATCTCATCATCTAAAGTATCTATCCCAATCTCATCATCTAAATTATCTATCCCAATCTCATCATCATCATTCTCAATATCAACATTATCAATCTCATTCTCTATCATATCAACCTGAGGGGCAATATGATCTCCTAGTCCTATCTCGGGCTCGGGATCCTCAAATGGTTCCTCCTCATCATCATCCATATCATAATCTACTAAGTCTAAATAAGGATCATCATCTACATTAGGTTCGGGAATAGCATGGTTCTCTACAGGAATATTAGGGTCATCCATGACAATATGCATTTATATATATATCTCGTATTAGGATAACATACTTATTAAACAGTTACATACTGAAATCACGATATATACATATATATAAATTAAATTATATATATCAAAATATATATCTTCTCAATAGGGCTTGTTGGTAACGTCGGAAATCTTTGGCACCGTTATAGTCAAAAGATTTTTCAAATATTTTCTCAAATTTTCATAGTTAAAAGATTTTGAAAAGTTATGTTTTAAAACCTTGGTTTTTAAAATCTTTTGTTCTCTATAACGAGAGATCTGGTACCAAACTGTAACACTCTCAAAATTTCGTATCGGTACAGCGGAAGGGTCTTTTAGAGTGTTACGGGATAGCACAATAACTCCAATCATAGACAACACATAAAAATGGTTGTACAAGGTTTAACATACATTCATTCGATAAAAAGTTTTAAAGTGTACAACAGGTCCCAAATTATATAGGTCATTAAGTTTACAAAACATAGATCGAATGAACATTTTTATTATTATGTGGGCCATCAGTGTCGATCTCCATCCGAATTACCTTCAAGCACCTGAGATAAAAACATGCAAAAATCATATCAGCGAATGCCGAGTGAATTCATAGAGTTTAATAAAACCGTTATATAAAACAATCGTTGAAATCAGAACACAAGTATAACATCAGAAGTAAGTCCTCGTATTGCTAGTCAGGCAATATATAAATCAAAGCATACATCTTAAACCGTCCATGAGACCGTAGCCTCAATATTACCATTATAGGTAATATTATTATCGTTATTAGCATCGATATTAAATCGTATTAGATTAAATTATGGATTATTATTAGCCGCATGACATTGTTACCTTACTATCTCAACAACGGGCCGCGAACCCGACAAAAAATTTGCCCTTCTAAGTTAGCGTGTCGTCACAAAAATCACGCTATGTAAATCTTCTCATACATAAATTCGCTTACCAATCAATGTGGTACGACGGGGATCAACCGTCAAGGCGCGAACTAGGGTGATCGTCCCCAAATAGTACTATCATATGCATAAGCGTCTACCAAATCCCGGTAGTTCACAATTCATGCTAATGGGACTTTGAGTGACATAACCTAACTACTAATAATCCTTTTTATCTCTTTTATTGGGTCATCGCATCATTCGGGTCCATATCATTAAGCATACCATCGGGACTACTTGTGTCTATTTTATCAAAAACTAGCATGTTATCTCCCTCACGGATTTACAAATCATTTTATAAAACATTTAAAAGAGTGCGAGGCTATCAACTCACGTTGATAATGAAAGGCGGATTATCGGCTACGGGCGTGCTTCGGTCACGGAAACCTATATAAATAATAATCGGTCTTAGACTTTTGTCCAATGACTTTATCAAAATAACAAATATACATATGATGATTTTGTACATATGATGATGATCAAGTGGGTTTATATATTCTTATTTACTCATTTTAGTGTTTATGTATTGGTAACTTTTTACTAGTTTACTAGTTTTACCTATTTACATGTTTTAGGTCCAATAAGCCTATTATAAGTTCATTAACTTGTATTAATCCGTTTTATACTTGTATTATCAGTATTTACACTTTACATGTTGGGCCCCAATGGGTTAAGCCCAATAAGTAATTTTTATAAGTGTTTAACTTATTTAGTTAAATTATTAGTCCAAATATGCTAACTTAGCCCGTTAATGTCCGTATGTCATATAGTTCGGGTTTTATCGGTTTTTACTTGTATAGGTACTTATATATATATATCCGTATATGACTTTTAAAAACTTTACATTAGACGGGTTTGATCGTTTAAGTTTTAATTGGCGAAAAACGTTAATTTTACGGTAATAGCCGAAAAAGTCGTAAAAATCATGTTTATAGTTTTTATAACTTATAAATCTTATTAAAGTATCATTTTTATAAAGTGTCCATTTATTTAACCTTATAAATATTTATATAAATGAAATTTATAAGTTAGTGAGTTTAAATTCACATTTTATACTATATTAGTTTGAGTGCTTATATAATACTATTAAACATTAATTCTTCTAAATCTGATTTTTAGTTTCATCTTCACCATTTTTAGCATATCTTGAGTTCTATAAGGATATAGAAGCTCATTTTTGGATGGCATAAACTTCATATTATGTGCTACAAGTAAGGTAGATATAGATACTGCTCATTCCATGTTTAAGTATCCTTAACAGTCCCTACAAAACAGACTATTCAGATTGGTACACTAATCTTGTTTTGATCATATCTCACTCATTTTAAAGATTCCATTGCATGGCCAACTCTCATATGTGTATGACATCTAACACTTACTTTAAATGGATTCCAACATGCAATTTTATCAGTTTATAACTTGGTTACTTACTGTTTTTATATAGCCAACAATTTAAGCAAGATTTTAGCATTGTTTCTTATGGTTTTTCATCTTTTTAATCATATTTATCAACACTTGATCCCCACACAACATTTTTATCATCATATATTCATCATATACATATACAATAAGAAAGAAAATACATTTGATCTTCACAAAAATAACAAGAGAAATGGAAAGGATGATCTTCTTTACCAACCAAGATTATATCTTGTTTTTGGATGACAATAACTTGATGAACACCAAATATATCTCCAAGATCATCAACCACCAAGATTGTTTGTTGAGAGATTAGCCCTAGGACACAAGCAAATCACCTTCTTTGTTGTTAATATGGCCACCAATCAATCAAGGCTTCAAGGTTTCTCCATAATATGAATAGATAACATAAGATTTGTGGCTAGAATTGATCAAAAGGGGTGTTTGATGGTGAATGTAGGACGGCAATGGGGGTGGGAGAGAGTATGTGTGAGTTGTTTTGCATGTGAAATGGAAGCAAATGGTTAAGTTTAGTGGTTTTGTGGTTTAGTGGGATGAATAAAGCTTTCATGTTAAGCTAAGCTTACATGTGTAAGCTTGTAAAGTATAAGGGTGCCACATCAAGTGATATGGTGTCCCTAGTTTGGCCGTCCCTTTTAGTGGGGTGGGATAAACTTGTTTTGTCCCATCCCGCTAATTTACGGGTATTCCTCGATTATAGTTTCCTCGATTTGCGTGCCCTCGGGTCGTTTTACGAAAAACGTTTTTATAAATTATGAATCAACGACACAAAACGAATCTAATAAAATTTGTCTCATAAAAAACGGAGTTCAAAACGTAAATACGTAATCCTAATGTTTCCGGTTTAGTCGTAAATGACGCTAAATTATGCACGTAAGCCCAAATTTAAATCCGTAAATTGTGAGTTCATCAACCAACACAAAAATAAGTTTCAAAATATTATACGAGAAAATAATTCACTACCTGAAAATGTTAGATTGTCACAAGTTCCTAACAGTTTAACTATGCTCAAGTAAGGTATTTAGTTGTTAATAACCTCATGTGCTCAATATAATCAACAAAGTAAGATATTTTAAAAATTTCATAAAAGAAATGGAAAAAGGGTTCAAAGTAAGATAATTGGTTCTACAACCATATAATGTTGTTATTTTGCGACGCGACTATATATTTATTACGTTGTTTTATACTTTACATATATGTTGCTTTTTGTTACAAAATATAAAGATCGATTGATATGTGGTTTTGTTTTCAATTATATTTCACGGAATATCTGTTTGACAAAATACTTGAGTAAATGGGTCACGGTATCGACCAATAGGTAAATCCGATCGAGTCACTGGATTGCGGATTTTACCATTGTGTCAACCCGATCGATTTACTGGGCCACTGATTCCCGGTCGAATCATCGGGTGACGGGATCGACCATCGGCTCAACACGGTCGAGTAATCACGTCACGAGATTGACCCACGGGTCAACTTGATCGAGTCACAAGGTCACGGGTTTGACCATCGGGTCAACCTGGTCGAGTCATCCGTCACTGATTTGACCACCGGGTTAACCTGGTCGAGTCACCAGGTTACCGGTTCGACCATTGAGTCAATTAATATATCGTTAACTATTTTTATATGTCATTTGATATATGGTTGATGAAGATTTTGTCTAAAGTTGAACAATCGCACGCTACAACATTTTACAATTACAATTTGATCTTACTGAGTATCGTTAATTATATGTCGTCACGAAATTCCGCCGTTATACGCGGGTAATCGTCTAGTTAATAATAATGGATGAGCAAAAGTTACTCCCTACTTTTTAAATAAAGACTAAAAATAATCATAATTAGTAAAATGGATAAGATTTGACATTTTTAGTTTAAACAAATGTAGTTGGGTTGATCAACAAAATGTACAAACCTGGTAGTTGAATCATGTTACAAAGTGGCGGATCTGTAGATTTTTCCCTAAACGGCCAATTTATTATAAACATAACTTCTTAACAAGTTAGCTTTTACGAATATACTCCGTAATAGCTATAGTAAAAAGGGAGATAATTTATCTATTGGCCACTTAATTACCAATTTTTTTACAGTGGTGTTTATTTAGAGTTGAGAACAATATATACTTAACTGTTAAATGTAAGGTTTTGAAGATCGGGATTTTATTTAAGATCGTTTTTGTTTTTGCAAATTAACACCGTAAAGTAAGATCGAGATCGTAAGATCCTACTACAATGTAATTTTCTTAATACTCTTTGCAAGATTTTACAAATCTACAAATAATATACACCAGAAACATAAAATTATGGATATTTCAAAAAGTGTAGTAATAAATTTCGATTATGAAATGTATAAGAAGATTTACACGTTGTGTTTTATATTATACAAAATAGAACTTAGAAATTTGTAGTTTTTTAGTTTGTTGTTCGAAAAAAAAATAAGATCAGATCGTAATAGATCCTAAGATCTAATCATCAAGATCGGGATCCTATAATATCTTAAGCATGCTAAGATCCTACGTAAGATCTAGATCGTTGTAAGATCCTAAGATCAGGATCGGGATATTGACAACCTTTGTATAATATATATTTAATGAACCATATTTAGCCACTTATTTTAAAAATAAAAATAAAACACTCTGCATTTTTTAGAATTAAATATTTCACAAACAGTATATCGTCAAGTGACAAAAAATTACACAATCGTGACGAAAATTAAACCATATTTTTTTGGGTAAGGGGGAAACAACCCCGTTAAAATATATAACAAAATATCGTTTAAGTAGAATAAAATATGGCTGAGATATCACATTAACCTCAAGCAAAACAAAGCTTGAAGTACCCTTTAAAGCACACGTGACATGCCACATTGGGTTAAATAACTAAAAACCAAAACACCAATAATACCATTACGAACAAACAAAAAAAATCACCAAAAATCATTTAGAAAAAAATATAAACTTCTTAAAACTACATGTGAGTAATTTAAGCCGAACAGATGATGTTAAAAAACATAATATCAACGCAATAGAGATAGATCTTTCACCCAACCAACCACCCCTTGGTGAATATTATTGAAAATCAGAGTACAAAACAAAACCGATAAAGATTAGTCCTCAATCGAGTGCTAATCTAACGATTACAAAAGAAAAGATTGAGATCGTCGCAACTAGGTAGATCCGATCTCCCTCACATACATAGTCAATCAATCACACAGTTACAAGATGAAAACAATAACTCCGAGGACAAAGATCAAATGATATTTATAGAGAGAGAAAGAGAGAGAGAGCCTTAACGGCTGTGTGTGTGAAGACACAAAAAGTGATGAACCTAACTCTGAAAGAGTTAGGGTATATAGCAAGATACCAAACTTTATAAGCCCATGAGACCTAGTGCCAAAGCCCAACAAACGTAACCAGCTATTAGTAAGCCCATGAGAGAAGAATCCAACATGCCACATATGGTCCCTCATCTATGTACCTGTGGACACACCAGAACAAACAAGAATACACAATATAACTTGGAAAGATTGTTTGTTTTAACACCCTTCCTCAATCTAAACAAGGAACACGCATATTATTTCCCAAACATGTCCACAAGTCTCAACTGCTTGTAGAGTTTCACATGTTGAGCAATCCCATGTGCTTTGGTAAATATATCAGCTGTTTGATCAGCTGAAGCAACTTTGATGGTGTTAATAACACCATCCTGAACTTTTTCCCTAATCAAATGAACATCAACCTCAAAGTGTTTGGTTCTTTCATGGAAAACAAGGTTAGTAGCAATCTGAATAGCAGAGCTACTATCACTGTAAAGATTTACAGGGAACAAGTTCTTAATCCTAAGATCACCCAAAATATTGGTGATCCAAATAACTTCACAAGTAGCACTAGTCATGTACCTATATTCAGCCTCAGTAGAGGACCTGGATATAGTGGGTTGCTTCTTGCTCTTCCAAGAGATAAGAGACCTTCCCAACAAAACACAATAGCAAGAAATAAACTTTCTAGTCTTAAGGCACTTAGCCCAATCAGCATCAGTGATGTAACATCCCACATGGATAAATGGACCGTTACGTGTATTTATGGCGTGTCATCAAAGCATGAAAGGAAATATGTAATAAACATACATGACCATAAAGGAAACCGGAATCAAACATCGACTCCTAAACATAAACTCAAAAATCCGCATAAAGTAAATGAAATGCAAAAGGAATAGAAGTATAAGTTAGATCCCATCCTATGCACGTCCACTAAATGCTCAAGTCCGTCCCTAGGTACCTGCCGTATGAGTCATGGAAAGAAAATACGGCTGAGCAATACGCTCAATGAACGGATATAATGACATGATAAGAATATCTGGAATATAAAAGAAGGATTTGGAATACTAAGCTGAACAGATAAAAGAAAGTACTGAAACTGAAAGATTGATAAGTAAAATGCAAGGGAAATTGTGTATGTCCTGGAAAACCTGGTTATAACTGGTAAGGCTGAATAATTAACTGTTAAATCTGAAAACATGCATTTACTATATTTTAAGTGCCAAAAGCTTATATAGGTCATGTGTTGTAACAACGTATGCATGAATACATAGAGGGGAGACCTCGTCCTACTGTAGAGGGGTGACCTCTAACTAATAAGCTAAGTGGAGGGATCAGCTCCAATGTGAAGAATGTAGAGCACACACCACATTCAACTGATAAACTGTAAACTGATAAACTAGGATGCACCCATACGCCCCGCTGATAGTACTGGTAAATGGCCAAGCTGAATAAAAGAGACGCTGCGAGAAATCACTCCCCCGCAGAGGAGTCATGACACCGGTGCCTCAAGTGTCGTGGTTACGGTACCTTCGTAACTAGTAATAACTGGTCATGCATGTATATAAAGATCAGGAAATTTAACATAGTTATCAAAGTAGTTAATGTGAAGTTCATAACATATACTAGGGAAAACATTTGGCTGCAGACGAGGAATCCTAATCATGCATAGGAAAGGAAGTCCATATTGAAGGACGGGATCCGTACCTTTATTAGCAAACACGACGCTTAACCAAACTCCAACTTATTTCTCGGTCCAATCATCTACACGAGTTGTAAAATCAATTACTACTAAATTAACTAGATTACATGTTAAATCCATTAATACAAGTACAATCTCTTTCTTTTCATCTTTTTCGCATGATCATGCATGGCATTTCTACGTCAACTTTTCTTTGTCACATCTTAACTTCTCAATTTGGTTTGAAGACATAATATGTTTGTTTATGATTCAATCCATAACTATTTTATCTTATAATGAAAAACGCTTTTTATCATGTTAGCATATAGCAAAATTTCTACATCTAATACTTATGTGTGTAGAGCATGAAACCTTACCAACTATATGACAATGCGAATAGATCAAACCAAAAACAAGATGACGAACAGTAAGATGCAACGAGACATATGGTCGAACTCAAAACTTCAGCGGAGATCAATTGATCGAAACAACCGGTTCAGGAACTTCGATCATGAACCATCCCAACGTGAACCACTAACGCACTCCGATTTCGGTTGAGTCGCTCAAACTTTTAGCTTCGAAACCGAACATTCACAAGACAGACTGAAGCAAGAGAATCACTCACGAACAACAACCAGAGATCAAACTAAACTTATAGCTTGATTAATGTATGAGGTTAATCCACCACTCACGGTTTAAACTTACTTGGCTCGAAGCAAAACTCGAGTTAAACCCAAAAACAAACGAGAGAACACATGTTCTAAGATTCGAAAAATATGATGTTGACGGCGTCTCAATATGTTCCGTATATTTGTTTGGAAGGGTTTAGGGTTCTATTGTAACCTATGACTTATAAAGGCCACATAAGATATGGACATAAAGATATGAACGTGTACCAACCGTTAAGCGAGAAAAGTGGATATAAATGGAGAAAACATGGAAGGCTTAATTGTTAGACAATAAGTTTTATTTCAAATGGATCTTTTCTATATTTAGAACTATCATAATCTTTTTGTTTTATTTTTTTAAACGCACCGATTCAAATCAAACATCAAACATAGTCGCATAAACTAAAATTGTTATGAACGATATGATAAAGACGTCGACACAATAGCGTCCAAATTGACATGCTAGCCACTAATGCACTCATGAATAAAAAAAGTTATTATGCGTATATTGGCTTTAAAGCCCTGTCTCTTTCTTTTCTTTTCGGTGCCGCAACCCACTCCACACATACACCTGTGTTTCACTTTCGACTTTTATAAAATTATCATGACATGTTCTATGGTTCATGACGTGCGTTCATATTTTACTTTCGTGTTTAATCATTTAATGGGCGTGTTCGTGTTTTAAATCTCGTCACGTATTTATTTATTTCTCAATAAACAATACCTACGTAATACTTGGATAGTTAAAATTAATTATTATTCTGAATAATTAATTACGTAACGTTCTTAATTAAAGCCGAGACTGTGTGAAAGTAATATTTGTGGATTTTAAAGGCGGGTTTTACAACTCTCCCCCTCTAAAAGAATATTCGTCCTCGAAATAGAAATCTGATAATGTCGTGGTTTTACAATTCTCCCCGTCTAAAAGGAAAATTCTTTCTCGAATTAAAGATAATAAAAGCTAATGAAATTTTAAGAACTGAAAGGACACGTAAGCTGAAAAGACATGTAAGCTGCAAGGACATGAACGTGGCCTGACTGAAGAGAATATGGAACGTGACATGGCTGAAGAGGACATGGAACGTAACATGACTGAAAGAACATAACTGAAATATGGAAGGAAAAAGGATGAGAAGTCCGGATGGACTCCTCCGTTCCAAGTGGCTTCCCACTCAGAACGGTGCTGAATAGTTCCTGGTTCCATACTTGAGATGGGTTTCTATATCTGATCGAATGAAAAAGATATAACATGTAGGATACATGGAACGATACGTACAAATAACATGAAACGATGACATTTATATCTCAGAGCAAAGCTACTGAAGACGTATTGGGACGAACTACGTGAACGATTGTGAACGTGTTACGTGAGCAATTATGAACGTGGTTCGCGATCATATGATGATGCTGTGCATGCAATATATCATGAACGTGATACGTGAAACATACTATGAACGTGACACTTGGACATAATCATAAACGTATGCTGACTGAGAAAGGAATGCCAAACGATACTGCCTGAGACGTGAGACGTCTGCCTGGGTATGGAAAAGTTGTGCTAAACTTGAGTCTGGTTTCTCAACCTTTCTATAACCATATTCAGTAACAAGCTGTGAAACGTGTATCGTGAGATTGAACACGAACCTGAACGTGAATAATGTCATGAACGCGAACGTGAACTTAAATCATGAGATAGCACAAAATATGGACTGAAACAACATCATAATGTGAACGTGAGACGTAAACGTGAAGGTTAACGTAAACGTGAACGTGAATGTGAACGTACACGTGATCGTGAATATGAACTTGAGCGTGATTCGCGAACGTGAATTTCTATCCGACATGATTGTTGATGGAACAACATGAAATCGTACGATCTATTGCTGAATTTACTGTAGATCTTCTACTGTGTAATCCTTTCAGATGAAAAAAAACGTGTAAGCTGGGTTAACTGGTTGACAACGACTTATATAGCATCATGATTCTTCTGAGTCCGTGATAATCTGATAACAACTATATGGGAAACTTGTCTCATTTCTGTTCAGAAATTTCTAATGGTTGCACTAACTCATTAGCATGTCGGTGTTCTATCTTAAACCTGCTGAAATGGCAGACATTTAGATATGAACATAGCTGCCTCAACGTGTTATACTGCTTCTATCAAAATTTTGCTTGGGATTATGGTATATTCTTGTGGAATCTGGATGAATAGTCATGGAAGAACTATGAGTCTTGGTAATTTAGACTTCTCCTAGCGTAGGATCTTATGGACTACATAATTTAGTGAAGATTCTCTCCTTTATGCGCAAACTTAGTCGTAGAAGAGCTAATCATGCGAACTATCAGAAGTTTCTACGGTAGTAGCCAACTGGATTCTAGAAAACTTCATACTCCAATCACAGACGTCGGTCTTGACCATTTGGTGATAGCCTCGACCTTCGCAGGATCTCTGAAATTTCTTTCTGCTGAAATAATGTGGCCCAGAAATGCCACCTTGTTCAAATGGGATTCACATCTGGAAAGCTGTGTATATAATTTTCTCCTATCGGAGAATCTGCACGATCATGAAAAGATGATTCTCATGTTCTTCTCTAGATTTTAGCAGATCAAGATGTTATCGATGAATATACTGGCGAACTTGCCTAAGAATTCATGGAAATTTTTATTCATCAATTTCGTAACGTAGCTGGATCATTTTGGAGCTCAGAAGCATAAATCAAAATTTTAGAGAGACTATAACATGTGCAAAAGCAGTCTTGGAAGTGTCCTATTCTGTCTCTCATCACTGATGGTAGCATGATCATGACATGTTTTTGGAAGAATGTTTAAGACTTTGAAATTAGGTCAGGTAAACCTTCTATACGTGGAATGAATATCGATTATGAAGGGTGATCTTGTCAATTTTCCAGTGGCTGTACATGATCCCATGTTACCGGCCTTCTTCCTGACTGACAGAAACGGTGCACCTCATGGTGGTGCACTTTGAGAATAATGCCTCGTGCTAGTAACTTTTGCAGCTAATCCTGTAATCCTTTAACTCAGCTGGAACCCGTGTTAAGGAGTTTTGAAAACAGGTTCTAACCTTGAAACAAGCTCGATGTTAACTTCTGTCTCGTGGTTAGGAAGGAATTTATGGAAACCTTTATGGAACTACATCTGAACACTCTCGAAAAGTCTGCTGATCATGGATTTAAGTAACTTCAGAAATCAGGTCATGACTGATAGCTCGAAAGTCTTCGCAACTATGGAATAATAAGTCACACGCTTATAAAGCTGAACCAATTTGTACTGATTTTCTGGTAGTAAAATAATGAATGTATTCAGGAGTTAGTAAGACGGATCTCTTCGTCAACTGAAAGGAAAACCTTATAAATATGGGTGATACAATGGAGTCTTTTCTGGCTGGGAGGTAGGTAATACATGATTTAAGATAAAGCTGACATGTGACTACGTGACGTAAACATGGCAACTTTCACTGAATGTGTTCATTTGTAACCTCACAGAACGAACACTGTGTGTCTAACCTAGACAATACTCCAGTGGTGGTAACTGAATCTTTAATAGTCTGATTTATGCGTGGCATGACAGAACGGGTATACCCCCTTTGGAGGGTACCCTGAATTATTGAGGGCTTGGTTTAGAAGACATACTGGAGTTATGAGTCTTGACTCGTGCCTTAAGCAGATATTCGTATGACATGTATCATTACTGGGGCCCTGACAGGTGTCTCCCGAGATGATACTTGAGACCTGTGTCTTGACTGATATCTTGACGTGTGTTTTGGTAGGTGAATACGAACAAGGTTGAAATTTTTTTTGTAACTGCTAGGGTTGGCAGACCGGTTAGACTGCTCACCCCTGCACTTCTGGTCACACCCATGCCGGAGTTCTGATGGTTACTGACTGATTAATTTTAAGCACGGTGGTTGTCCTTACCGCCTTGTCTATCAGTTCTATGACTATTGTCATTCTAACCATGGTTCATGTAACTATTATGTTGAGTGGCCGGCTGGGTACCGGTTCCCACTCTTCTGACTGAAAGAATCGTTGAGTGACGTGTGACGTCTAACTGAGGAGGTAAAGGCATGGAAGTGAAATGGTAGCGTCTGATGGTTAAAGTATATTCTTGTTTGGAATTTCAAATTTATGGTCTCCGTCCTTGCTCTGTAAAAGCTTCATACTATGAACAACATCAACAACTTGGGGTATCTCCAAGGTATGAGCAACATCCACATCTTGTAAAGTCTCCGAAGTATGAGCAGCATCAGTATCCTGTAAGGTCTCCGAAGTATGAGCAGCATCAGTATCTTGTAAAATCTCCAACTTATGAGTAACATCAACAATCTGGTAGATTATCGACAAGTGGATAACACCTGAGATGATTGAGGATCGATTAACAATACACATGGAGTAAGGTAAATGGAGTACACCTGGAATACTGTACATGAAGTCACGTGGGATACTATACATGGAGTATACCTGAGACACTATACATGGAGTACACATGAGATACTATACATGGAACCGATGGCAATTTCATGAGATGATAAATACTTGTGTCAATCTTCTGACATGATCAAAAGAAATAAATTGATTTAAACGGTTAGCAAACCGAATAAATACAAGTAACATGATAGCCTGGCAATTCCTGTGTAGACTTAATGCTAGTTGTATAGAGGCTCAAAAGCATGATTAAACGGAGTTTTCATCCATGGTCAGCATGAAGACATGGTTGATGAAGACCAAACATGATTTATCATAAAAACAGAGTTTTATTGTAATCCTTCTGTATCTTAGCATGAAAACATCATCACCTTGCTGAAAACATAATCCTCACAAGGAGACATGAAACTTAATCATCATGAAAACGACATCCACGTGAGAGTATGAAAACTTGACTGTTACAAAGAACATAAAAAGATAATCAACTGAGGTTTAACATCAACTGGTGTGGATGACTACGGTTAAATCCACAAAATTCGAAAGAGAAGACATGTGACTAAGTATGGACGATTCTGGTTCGATCCGTACTTGTCAAAATTTTACGAGAACTTTCATGTATATAAATTTACAATCTGGGACTAAATGTGAATGGCTGTTGTCCAATCCATACTAGTCAAACTACAATGAAACATCGTGATATGAACAAAGGTGAACGCCTATGGGTCAGTTCACAAAACAACATTTGACTGAAAAGCATGAAATTTGACCAGAACAATGGTGAACGCCTATGGGTCGGTTCACTAAATAACATACGACTGAAAAACATGAATCCGACATGAGTAAAGGTAAACGCCTATGGGTCGGTTTACCAAAACAAAATCTGAACGAGCAAAACAAGATACATGACCATAAAGGAAACCGGAATCAAACATCTGCTCCTAAACATAAACTTAAAAATCTTCATAAAGTAAATGAAATGCAAAAGGAATAGAAGTATAAGTTAGCTCCCATCCTATGCACGTCCGCTAAATGCTCATGTCCGTCCTTGGGTACCTGCCGTATGAGTCATGGAAAGAAAATATGGCTGAGTAATACTCTCAGTGAACGGATATAATGACATGATAAGAATATCTGGAATATAAAATAAGGATTTGGAATACTAAGCTGAACAAATAAAAGAAAGTACTGAAACTGAAAGATTGATAAGTAAAATTCAACGGAAACTGTGTATGTCCTGGAAAACCTGGTTATAATAGGTAAGGCTGAATAATTAACTGTTAAATCTAAAAACATGCATTTACTGTATTTTAAGTGCCAAGAGCTTATATAGGTCATGTGTTGTAACAACGTATGCATGAATACATAGATGGGTGACCTCGTCATGCTGTAGAGGGGTGACCTCTAACTGATAAGGTGGGTGGAGGGATCAGCTCCAATGTGAAGTATGTAGAGCACACACCACATTCACCTGATAAACAGTAAACTGATAAACTAGGATGCACCCATACGCCCAACTGATAATACTGATAAATGGCCAAGCTAAATAAAGGGACGCTGCGAGAAATCACTCCCTCGAAGAGGAGTCATGACACCGTTGCCTCAAGTGTCATGGTTACGGTACCTCCGTAACTAGTAATAACTTTTCATGCATGTATATAAAGCTCAGGAAATTTAACATAGTTATCAAAGTAATTAATGTGAAGTTCATAACATATACTGGGGAAAACATTTGGCTGCAGACGAGGAATCCTAATCATGCATAGAAAAGGAAGTCCATACTGAAGGACGGGAAATCCATACCTTAATTAGCAAACACGACGCTTAACCAAAGTCCAACTTATTTCTCGGTCCAATCATCTACACGAGTTGGAAAATCAATTAGTACTAAATTAACTACATTACATGTTAAATCCATTAATACAAGTACAATCTCTTTCTTTTCATTCTTTTTTTCACATGATCATGCATGCCATGTCTAGGACAACTTTTCTTTTCACATCTTAACTTCTCAATTTGGTTTGAAGACATAATATGTTTGTTTATGATTCAGTCTATAACCGTTTTATTTTATAATGAAAAACGCTTTTATCATGTTAGCATATAGCAAAATTTCTACATCTAATACTATGTGTGTAGAGCATGAAAGCTTACCAACTATATGACAACGTGAATAGATCGAACCAAAAACAAGATGACGAACAGTAAGATGCAATGAGACATATGTTCGAACTCAAAACTTCAGCAGAGACCAGCCGATCGAAACAACCGGTTCAGGAACTCTGATCATGAACCATCCCGACGTGAACCATTAACGCATTCCAATTTCGGTTTAGTCGCTCAAAATTCTAGCTTTGAAACCGAACATTCACAAGACGGACTGAAGCAAAAGAATCACTCACGAACAACAACCAGAGATCAGACTAAACTTATAGCTTGATTAATGCATGAGGGTAATCCACCACTCACGGTTTAAACTTATTTTGCTCGAACCAAAACTCGAGTTAAACCCAAAAATAAACGACAGAACACATGTTCTAAGATTCAAACGATATGATGTTGACGGCGTCTCAATATGTTTCGTATATTTGTTTGGAAGGGTTTAGGGTTCTGTTGTAACCTATGACTTATAAAGGCCACATAAGATGTAAAGATATGAACATGTACCAACTGTTAAGCGAGAAAAGTGGATATAAATGGAGAAAATATGGAATGGCTTAATTGTTAGACAATAAGTTTTATTTCAAATGGATCTCTTCTATATTTTTAGAACTATCACAATCTTTTTGTTTCTAGTTTTTTAAACACACCGATTCAAATCAAACATCAAACAAAGTCGCATAAACTAAAATTGTTATAAACGATATGATAAAGACGTCGACACAATAGCGTCCAAATTGACATGCTAGCCACTAATGCACTCATGAATAAAAAAACTTATTATGCGTATATTGGCTTTAAAGCCCATGTCTCTTTCTTTTCTTTTTGGTGCCGCAGCCCACTCCACACATACACCTGTGTTTCACTTTCGACTTTTATAAAATTATCATGACATGTTCTAAGGTTCATGACCATATTTAACTTTCATGTTTAATCATTTAACGTGTGTGTTCGTGTTTTAAATCCCATCATGTATTTATTTATTTCTGAATAAATAATACCTACGTAATACTTGGATAGTTAAAATTAATTATTATTCTGAATAATTAATTACATAACGTTCTTAACTAAAGCTGAGACTGCGTGAAATTAATATTCGTGGATTTTAAAGGCGGGTTTTACAAGTGAAGCAAGACACTCTCAATGTGGTATCCTTGTATAACTGAATGCCAGTACCAAGAAAACTTTTAAGATATCTAATGACCCTTAAGGCAACTTTAAGATAAGATTGCAAAGGAGCATGCATATACTAATTAAGACAATGAAAAACATAATAGATATCGGGTCTAGTGTAGGTAAAATATATAAGTCTTCCTAAAAGTATTTGATTCTCAAAGACATTGCTAAGAAGCTTATCACTCTCACTTTCATCAACAGCAAGCACACATTTTTCAGGTAAAGGAGTTGTTGCAGGTTTAGCAGCCAATAGACCAAATTCATAAATAAGTTTAAGGAAATATTTTCTTTGAGTCATGCATATACCATTAGCATTTTCAATAATTTCAATCCCCAAAAAGTATTTCATTATCCCAAGATCTTTTATCATGAATTTAGACTTAAGAAAACACTTAAAGTTTTCAATTTCCTTGATACAATTACATGTGATAATAAAATCATCAACATAAACTAGAAGTGCAACAAACATGTCATCAGTTTGTTTGATGTAGAGAAAGTAATCATATTTGCTTTGGACAAAGCCATGCTCAACCAAGACAGTGGTAAGCTTGGCATTCTACTTTCTTGGGGCTTGCTTAATTCCATAGAGAGCCTTATTTAACTTACACACCTTGTTTTTGTCTTGACAGTTAAATCCCAAAGGTAGAGTCATATAGATATCCTCATCCAAATCACCATATAAGAAAGCATTATTTTCATCAAATTGAAACAGAGGCCAATTTTTTCGAAACAGAAATACTAATAAGACATCTAACAGTAACCATTTTTACAACAGGACTGAAAGTTTCATCAAAGTCAATGCCTTCCTTTTAACTGTAACCGTTAGCAACAACTCTAGCCTTAAACTTATCAACAAGACCAGAAGATTTATATTTAATCTTATAGACCCATTTGCTGTTAATGGCTTTCCTACCCAAGGGTAACTCACATAATGTCCAAGTATTGTTTCTTAAGAGAGCCTCAATCTCATTGGTCATAGCTTCAACCCACCTGCTATCTTTAACAGCCTCATAATAGGTGGCAGGTTCAGAATATTGGTTAAGAGTAGTAGCAACAAAAATTAGTTATATTATGTCTGGAATAATTAACATGTTTTTCAATACCATATTTAAGTTTGCTATCAAGAAAAAAGTCATTAAGCTTAAACGAAAGTTTGGTAGGTCTAGAGGACTTCCTAATGACATGCTCACATAATTCTTCATTAGTGTCCCCACTTTGCTCAGTATTGATGACAAAAGGTTGAGTATTATCACTATTGCCCTCAGATTGTAGGTTTTTACCTATATGGGTTGTAGAGTCCTCCTCTTGAGTTTGCACAAAGGCATCCTCATTGGTAGGGTGGACTATACCATCTACACAAGGTTTTGCTCTCTCATCATCATAGGGACTTATAGGTGTTTGGTTATCAAAAAAGGTCAAAAGTTCAGCATCACTTGTAACAACTACATCTGCCAAATCATTCCCAGTATTGTTTTTCATCTTATAAGGGAAAGCAGTTTCGTAGAACCTCACATCTCTAGAAAACAAAACCTTCTATTATCCAGACTAAAGAGTTTGTAAGCCTTTTTAAGAGAAGAGTAACCAATCAAAACACATTTTTTAGACCTAGATGTGAGTTTGTCACTGTTATTCAGACAAGTAGAAAAACACATACATCCAAAACACTTTAAATGAGAGATATTTGGTTTTTTCTTATAGAGCAATTCATAGAGGGACCTACCATTTAAGACAGAAGAATGGAGTCTGTTAAGCAAATAGACAGTAGTTAGAATGCATTCAGACCAAAAATTAATAGGAATCCCTCCTTGAAACATAAGACTCCTAGCAACATTTAGAAGGTGTCTATGTTTCCTTTCAGCGATACCATTTTGCTGAGGGGTATGTGGGTAAGAGGTCTGATGGATGATACATAGTAGAGAACATAGTGTGAACCTTATTGTTAACAAAATCCGTTCCATTAGTAGATCTAAAGATTTTGATTTTAGAATTAAACTGATTTTTAACAAGTTGTATGAAATGAATTAACAAGTCAGAGACTTCATCCTTAGTTTTCAAAAGATAAGCCCACACATCTCTAGAGTAGTCATCCATAATGGTAAGGAAGTATCTATACATTTCCTTACTTTAAACTTTGTAACGGCCCCACAAATCTAAGTGAACAAGATCACCAATTTGTTTGGATTTGTGATCACTCAAGGGAAAAGGTTCCCTAGTTTGCTTAGCCCTATGATAAGTCTCACAAACGGAGATGGTAGTGTTTTTAGATAGGTGAAGGTAAATCTTGAGGGCATTGAGGACTTGGTCAGAGGGGTGACCAAGTCTACAGTGCAAGAGATCTTTAGAGGTATTAAAGGTCATGGCAGAGTTAACATTACCTAAATCTGAGTCTTAAGGTCATCAAACAAGTAAAGTCACCCAATATATAAATTCACTTAGTCTATAGGATGGGTGAGCCAAGAACAAGAAACCCCCAAAAAATAAATTAGGGTTTGAGTAAACCGTAATTTAATTTTACCTGTTTCTCAAAAAAAAAAGTAACGGCACCACCAGATTTATCAACGGCACCACTAATCAAGTTTCCAAGACACCAAAAAAACAAGATCCCCAAAAAATAAATTAGGGTTTCTGAAAACCCAAATCCAATCTTTCAAGAATCATAACGACACCACTGAAATAAGCAACGACACCTCCAATATAAGCTTCCCGGGCACCTAAGAACCAAGACCCCCAACAAATAAACTAGGGTTTGTGAAAACCCTAATTATATTTTTAAGAAAGTAACGGCACCACCAATAACAGCTTCCAGAGCGCCAAGGAAACCTCAAGAACACCACCAGGATGCAAAACCCCAAAAAAGAGATTTAGGGTTTCACAAACCCTAACAGGTCAACCAATAGATATGAATCAACGAAGCATGAGAGAGCTTAGATCAAATGGAAGATCTAGAAACCTGGCTCTGATACCATGTTAAAAAAACATAATATCAAAGCAATAGAGATATATCTTTCACCCAACCAACCACCCCTTGGTGAATATTATTGATAATAAGAGTACAAAACAAAATAGATAAAGATTAGTCATCAAACGAGTGCTAATCGAACATTACAAGAGAAAAGATTGAGATCGTCTCAACTAGGTTAATCTGATCTCCCTCACATACATAGATCACTCAATCACCCAGTTACAAGATGAAAATGATAACTCTCAGGACAAATACCAAATGATATTGATAGAGAGAGGAAGAAAGAGCCTTAACGGCTGTGTGTATGAAGACGCATCAAGTGATGACCCTAACTCTGAAAGAGTTAGGGTATATAGCAAGGTACCAAACTCCATAAGCCCATGCGACCAAGTGCCAATGCCCAACAGACATAACCAACTATTAGTAAGCCCATGAGAGAAAAAAACCAACATGCCACATATGGTCCCTCGTCTTTGTACCTGTGGACATAACATGAACAAACAAGGATACACAATAGAACTTGGAAAGATTGTTAGTTTTACTAAATGACTTAATACATTGAAGGACCTGCTAAACTGTGTGTTTTTCATTCATGAACAGCCACAAATTTTGGTCATGCCAAATGATATATGAGCATGCAACAACTACAATCTTAGAAATCACACTACGCGTAGATCGTGGTTTCGAGATAGGAATCAAAGTATCACCAGTTGTCCCAATCGAGCCCGTCACGTTGGACAGCCTAGCAGACACCTTAACTTTATCCAAAACCTGAGAAGTAAAAACACATTCAATAAATAAATGCTCGTGAAAACCCGGTTGGCCATCACATAACGGGCAATGAAAGCTCTATCGTGATGTGTTAAGGTCTCACTGACGCAACGTATCTTGTGTCTTGAGCGTACATGTAGCCACCAGCCAAATATGAAACGAGTAACGAGAAAGGGTCTGAATGATCTTATTAAGAAAAAAGGTTGACAATGGTGAGAGTTCTATGTTTTGGGAGGACATGTGGGAGGGAGATGATACATTTAAATTGCCATATCCTCGTGTTAATGCTCTTGAAATGTCAAATAATATTATGGTATCTCAAAAGATGGCTAATGATAATATAGTTCGCTCTTTATGTCGTTTTGCATGGGGTGGGGTAGACCTCCAATAGTACACAATGCTAACTAGCTAATTTGGAAAGTGTTTATCTTCCAGAAGTACAAGATAAATGGTTCTGGTCATTGTCGAGCTCAGGTGAGTTTTCGGTGGCTTCTTCTAGAATATTTATTAATGATCACATGTTACCGGAGGTTTCTTCTAAACCTAATGGTTAATGATGGTCCCGATTAAAGTTAATATTAATGCTCAGAAGTCTAAGTTAGATTGTTTGCCTACTCAGTTTAATTTGTCTCGAAAAGGGAGGGATATTGTAACACCCCAAAATCCGAGGTCATTATTTAATCCTATTTTACGTATATTTTTGAAATTTTTTAGAATTTTTAATCGTGGAATTATTTGACGGTTTAAGTTGAAACCAATAAACGAGGCTAAATTTTTACGTTTGACGATTTAAGAAGAATCGATAGTGATCACGATACTGACGAATGCCCAAAATTTATATTTTATTATCGATTGATCGATATTTGAATTTTCGAGATTTTTATTTTTATTTACGTGTTAAGTCGATCGGAACCTTTTTTATTTTATTTGGTGTGAGTATAGGCATATAAATTTGTTTTAGAAAGCCAGGACGAATCCCGACTCCCGCAAAAATTCAAAACCAACTAGTGAGTCAATTCCCGCTCTTAAAATGTGTCGTTTAATATTAAGGCCAAAAGATAGCCAAAATTGCCACTTTGGTCCCTAAAAATTTACAAAAGGAAGCATAACAACTCACACACTTCATTTTACTTCAAAAAAAATTCACCCTCCTTTCTTTCTGTCTTTACCACCGGCCACCCACCAAGCCACCACCACCATTGATTATTTTTTTTCTAGTTTTTGAAGAAAACAATCAAAGACACATTCTTGTAATCCCTTTGTAAGTGTTCTTAATGAATAAAAAACATCCATGCATTCAATTGAATTTTCCAAAAATTAAAGATTTTTAAAAATGGGGTTTTGATCTAATTAAGCTATATGCATGTTTAGATTACATGTTTGTGATGATAATTGACTATAAAAACAAGATGGAATAATGTTTTTCTTGGTGTTTTTGTTCTCCAAAACCCACGACCCAAAGAGGGGTGGTGTTTGATTTTGGTTTTGATCCTAATTTGTTATGGATATTTGTTTGTTATCATGTTTTTTATGTTTTTTATTAATTAAAACATATTGCATGTGTAGTTTTTGAAATGGGTTTTTGTGAAAGATTGTTCATCCAAGTGATATAAGATGTTTAGGATGTTTTAAATTATTCATAATATGTTAGAATAGGTCTATGAATCATTAGAAGTGATTGGAATGGTGATTTATGAGTTTTAAAGTGTCATTTTTAATCAGAATATTGAGGCAAGTTTTGGTGGTTTTAGTTTAAGTCCAAGTCATAAGGATTAGATATAGTTGTAGAATTTCTTTTTATCTTCGTTTCAATATAAGATAGAGCTTTTAACTCTAAACGAGTCAAAAGTTATTTTAGTTTGAAGTTTCGTGTACCGGGAGATGAAAGTCTACATAATCCGAAATTGTGTTCGATTTTAGGTCAAATCTCGGGGACTATAACTAGAGTTTTAAAAAGGTTTGAGAGTTTTTCTTTAGCTCTAAACCTGGGTTTTTGAGTCTATTTTTAGACTTAGGAGTCAAAATTACAAGAGGTATATTTTAAATGAGTCAAAAAGGTCTTACAACGTGAAGGTACAAAACTGTCCAAAATTTGAAGTTTAGTAATGTGACGAGCAGTGAGACTTAGAAGTGAGAACTTTTTAACGAAATTTAATATGGACTTTCTACAGGTTGTAAATTAATTTTTAAAATTTTCTCATAATTTATATTGATGTCTAAGTATAGAAAAACAACTCGTACATTTGGTATGTACCGACAGAATTGTAAAATGAGCAACACTTTTAGTAAATTAGAAAGATGGTACGAGTCTAGTAATTATCACTTGTTTGGATTTTGGCGTGAGTTTTTAGAAGTCATAAATGACTTTATTTGATTTTATTCAGTACCTAATAGTATATAAATGAGTTGACTCAATCGCGTTTATTCGCTAGGTGTTGTGATCGAATTTCCCGGGCATCCTCATCGTCGGTGATCGTCTTCCATTACTTCGACTAATACTTCTACATAAGGTGAGTCTATAGCCTCGCTCTTTAATTATTTCAAAAGTTTTTACCCGCGAGGGGGATACATGCTATTTAAATGAAAATGAACATAATTCATGAATGATTGTTGGACCCGAATGTTGCCTTGAATTGTGTTGAGTACCTAGTTGAAAAAGTCCCTAAATTCATGTACCGTTAATTATTTGTCTAGTTCTTGTGTGAATTGGAAATAGCCGCTTATACATTTTGTTGTACTACGGGGTTGACGACCCAATTTGATACGAGAGTTGTACGTTGAGTACCCTCTGCGTACAGATATTTTGTATAAGAGACAAGGTATAATTGCAACTGATGCCTTTAGAAGGGGCAATGATTTCAATGTGATCACACCGGCAATTAGTGAGGGTGATTAAGTTAATGGATCGGTGTCATGAGCTTAAACACAATTATTAGCTATTGCTAAAGATAATAACCTTGAAAAATAGATTGTTTGATCGACAAATCTATGAATGATCGTGAATGATTTTTATACACTTATGTTCAAATGTGATTGTAAAACCTATAGATTTCGCTCAACATTATTTGTTGACCCTTTTAAGCATGTGTTTCAGGTATTTGAGGCTAGGATGTGGCGGAGCATGCAAGGGAATGTTGTTGTGGCTTTTGTGGTCTATTTGGTTTCCTCCCTTTTTATTTAAAACAATTAAATTTTATTTTGTTTAAATTGTATGAACATGGTAAATTTGTTAAGATTCAGCGGGGACCTAAACGCAACTCTATTGTAACTTATGGGTTGGAAAACAATTAGACTTTGTTGTTGTACATTTTTATTAATGTAAAATTTTCAACGAATCTTTTAGAGTCGTTCGATATAGCTAGTGTGTGATGATAACTGCCTAGCACCCAAATATTGTATTTCCGCTACACATATGATTTGGGGGTGTTAGAGATTGGTAATCAGAGCCACAAGTTGTAGAGAACTAGGTCGATTTTTAAAAATGTCCTAAACTATAACTTTGGTGTCTCAAATGTTTTTAAAAGCACACAACTATTCCGCATGGATACGGTAAGATTACTTTTAGCATTGCTTTATTTAACTTTAGATGTATCCCCTATAATTGAAATGAATTCCCTAGTATTTATTGAGTAAGTACTATGGTATGGTATCAAGATTTTGTTGGAAGTATGTTGAATACTTGTCCTCGTAAATTTTTGGCATTGTATTTGCATGGTAATCATATTGTTGCATCATATAAGCATACGTACTACATTTTGCATGGCATGAATATGCATGTATATAATCTTGAATATTGACCTTATATACCGTCGAGGGTCTAAGGCAAAATACTAGAGGCCATCGTCCAAGGTCGTATGAAGATACTACCTATTTTTCTTGAAGAATTTGGATAGATTAATGTATGAACGCTATGTTGTGGAAACTCGAGTGATTAAGAGGTTTGATGAAAATGAAAGAGCTTTTCAGAAACTGTTGACACGGACTGCAAGAGTTGAGTATGACAGGATGATGGTTAGAAGTGAAATGGATAGTTTGAGGTCTATGATCAGGAATTTGAGTGCTATCCTTGAGCAAAATAGAGAGGATCAAGCTAAGTTTAAAAGGATCCGAAGCTGGGAGCATCGTGTGAGGCAATTTCTACCGCAAGAATGGTGGTTTATTGACGATTCTGAGTATGCTACCAATGACTTTATGGTTCAACCGCCTACAAGGGATGAGAATATTACTTGTGGAAACCAAGCAGCACCAGAGATCGGATCAACCTTGAGGAGGAAGAGAGTGGTAGAGTGTGACCCTAATGAAAAAGGCAAAAGGATAGTGAGCGATGATGAAGACGGTGATGATGATGAGCCGCAACCCAAGAAATCATGTGGATCGCCTCGTGATTAGTTCTTATTTTTAGAATTTCATTTTCTATTTACTCGTTGTAATCGAACTTATTTAGACTTGTGTACTATGGATTTATGATGAACCTTAATATCCTTTTGGTTTAGTCGGTGATAGATTGTAGTGACATGACTTGTCACAATTTTGTTGATATCAATGCAATCGATGTTTACCCTTCATGATCTATGTTATGACTTTATTAGCTCTTTTATGATATGGTTGATTAATACTTGTAGTTGTTGATGTACATGTTATACTTATATTATGTCCTGAAAAGGCAATCCTTCTTGATCTTGATGTGTATACTTATCATGTTCTTTTTCCCTGTGATTGCAGAGAAGGAATGAAGAGGCATTTTTGGTCATTTGTGAATCATTACTTGACTAGTCCTTCAATATGCCTCCAAAGTTGACTACTACTACTATTAACAACATGATTCAGCAAGCGATTGCTACATCTCTCACTGAGGATCGTGCTAACCGAGTGCAAGGTGCTGGAAATAATGTTGGAAACAATAATGGACCGCAAGTTCCAAGAGAGTGTACTTATGCTAGTTTTGTGAAGTGTGGACCTACACAGTTTTGAGGCACTGGTGGGGCATTAGAATTTTGTCGATGGATTGAGAAGATTGAAAGTGTGTTTGAAATCAGTGGTTGTTCGGAAGCTAACAAGGTGAAGTTTGCAACTGCTACTCTCCAAGACGATGCTTTGAGTTGGTGGAAGAGCCAAGTGGCGACTGTTGGGCTAGAAGTGGCCAATGGGAGAACTAGGGCTGCCACTAAGGCATTGTTGACTAAAAGGTTTTGTCCCGAGGAAGAACTGGGTCAATTGGAAGATGAGTTGAGGAAATTGATGTTGAGAGACAATGACATTGATGGTTATACCCGCAGATTTAATGAGTTATGTTTACTATGTCCTAATGCTTTTGCGGATGACCACAAGAAGATGAGACAGTATATCAAGGGATTGTCAAGTAATATCAAGGGTGAGACGAATTCGTCAAGGCCTACGTCCTTTGATGAAGCATTTCAAATGGCTCACGCTTTGATGGATGTGAAGATCCAAGATAAGAAGAATAGTGTGGTTGAAGGAAATAAGAGGAAGTGGGAGACTACCCAGTCTAGTCAGTCTCAAGGTCAGAATCCTGGAGGTTATCGTGGCAACAATCGAGGACTTAATCATAACCAACAGTTTAATCAGAGAAGGAATGATGGGGTTAGAGCTGCTACTGTGCCAAGAGGAAACAAGATTAACCCAAAGTATGGTCGGTGCAATTTGTATCATGTCGGTAACTGTCCGCCTGCGTGTGGCAAATGTGGAAAATCTGGACATAAGACTGTGGAGTGCAAATCTAGAGGTGTGGCTACGGGTGCTAACGCTACTAGAGTGATGGTTTGTTTTGGTTGTGGTAAAAGAGGATACAAGAAAATAAATTGTCCTAAGGTTGGGAATAATTAAGGTGGAAATGCTGCTGCTCCAGTATATGCTGTAGGGAATGTGGACAAGCGTCAATGTCCGAACGTGGTGAATGGTATGTTCTTACTTGACGCTCGTTATGCTAGTGTACTGTTTGATTCTGGTTCAGATAGGAGTTTGTGGATATACAATTCAGCCGCCTTATCGATAAAGAACCAATAGAGTTAGCAACTAGTTATAATATGGAATTAGCGGATGGGAAAATTGTTAGCACTAATTCGATACTAAAAGGGTGTTCCTTGAAGTTGGGTAATTACGTGTTTAAGATCCATTTGATGCCTATAGAGCTAGGATCTTTTGATGTGGTGATTGGTATGGATTGGTTGATTACGCATAGTGCGGTGATTGTTTGTGGAGAAAGGTTAGTCCAGATTTCGTTGAGGAATAAGGTATTAACTTTGAAAGGTGATGAATGTACTTCTTGTTTGAAAGTGATATCTTGCTTGAAGATGATGAGGTATATGGAGGAAGGTTGTGATGTATTTCTGGCTCAGATCGCTAGTGACGGTGTAGTTGAGAAGAAATTGGAAGACGTGCCAGTAATTAGAGATTATCCTGAAGTTTTTCTTGAAGAGTTGTCAGGACTGCCGCCACCTCGAGAAGTTGAATTTTGGATTGATTTGGTGCCGGGAGCTGCGCTAGTGGCTCGCGCGCCTTATCGATTAGCGCCATCAGAGTTGAAGGAGTTATCTGATCAGTTGAAAGAATTGATGGATAAGGGATTTATTAGACCGAGTTCATCGCCACGAGGAGCGCCTGTTTTGTTTGTAAAGAAGAAAGATGGATCGTTCAGAATGTGTATTGACTATCGAGAGCTTAACAAACTGACGATTAAGAATCGGTATCCGTTGCCGAGGATTGATGATTTATTTGATCAGTTGCAAGGTTCATGTGTGTACTCAAAGATCGACTTGAGATTGGGTTATCACCAACTAATAGTTAGAGAGGAAGATGTTCCTATAACGGCTTTCTGTACTCGATATGGACATTTTGATTTCCAAGTGATGCCTTTTGGTTTAACGAATGCGTCTGCCGTATTCATGGATCTTATGAATCGCGTATGTAAATCGTATTTGGATAAGTTTGTCATAGTGTTCATTGATGATATTCTTGTCTACTCCAAAAGCAAGAAGGAGCATGAGAAGCACTTGAGGACGATTTTGGATTTGTTGAAGAAAGTGAAACTTTATGCCAAGTTTTCGAAGTGTGAATTTTGGTTGGAATCTGTGCAGTTTCTTGGGCATGTGATTGACAACAAGGGTGTTCGTATAGATCCTGCCAAGATTGAAGCTATCAAAGATTGGTCGGTACCGACAATGCCGACTGAAGTTCGTCAGTTTCTAGGTTTAGCGGGATATTATTGAAGGATTTTCGTTGATCGCTAAGTCTTTGACTAAGTTGACTGAGAAGAATAGAGAGTTTGTGTGGGGACAAGATGAAGAGACCGCTTTCCAAACTCTTAAAGAGAAGATGTGTTCTGCACCAATTTTGTCGTTACCTAAAGGATCTGAAGATTTCATGGTCTATTGCGATGCGTCTCACAAGGTCTATGGAGCGGTATTGATGTAGCGCAAAAAGGTGATCGCTTATTGATACAAGTGATTTGCTATGGGGTTCAGAATTTAATCTCAGAATCTTCTCGAATTGATTCACAGCTCAAAGTGGAATGATTTGTTCTTGGTTAATAAAAAGGTGTTGGTTTGTTTATCTATTTTAAACTAATAACAAATAAGTAAGTGTCGAAGAGTAAAATTAAAGCTTTAAAAGGTTAAACTAAATTGACAAGTTAAAATTAAATGTTTGAAATCTTAAAACAAGATTTAGAAAAATGCTAGAACACTTAATAAAACTAACTCTTGGAAACTTAATAAAAATCAAGAACTAAACCATCGAAATATGTAAAAGGGAGACTGATCGGAATAACAAACACACCCTCGTCGGAATATATTAAATTGATACTGATCGGAATGTTAAACCAACCCCTCGTCGGAATATTACAATCGGAAAGTGCAATCGGAATAACTAAAAAGGAGGTAATCGGAATGCTTATAAAATAGGTCTAATCGGAATGCACACAAGACACACAATCGGAATACTACCAAATCAAAGCTAATCGGAATATTTGAAAAGATTGCAATCGGAATATGCAAACACCAAATCCAATCGGAATGTTATGAAACGAAACCAATCGGAAAGTTTATAAACCCTAATCCGATCATGAAGATCGTAATAAAGGGGTGCTTGGTCGGAATGATGCGATCGGAAAAGGGTTATACCTTTTCCGATTTAAATGGGATTCGAAATAAGGCTAGTAATAAGCTATAATAATAAGCTCAAACTAAAACTAAAACGAATCAATAATAAAAAGGACAAAATAAGCAGTAATAACAACTTATCTAAACTTAAAATAAGAAATCTTATAAATCAAACAATAAAAAGATGAACTTTTTATGAAAACCTTAAAAAGTAAATAAGCTAAACTTACAAATAAGCCAATAAGCACAAAGATCTTAAATCTTATTCGTATAGAAACTTAAGGAAACATAAAAAGATTAACTTTTTAAGCACGAAAACATTGATGAACAACACATATCATAAGTAATTCGCACCAAAAGTGAACCAAAATCAAAGAAAGGTAGAAAGAGATAAAAGATTAAAAGCTTAAACTTAAACTTGATTAATGAAATCAATAATACAAAAGTTAAATCTTGAAAGATTAAAAGAAAGAAAGATGAAAACTTAGTGAGAGAAAGTTGAGAACTTTCTCTCTCTAAAATTAGAGAAAATGAAAAACTAAAAAACTAACTCCTCAAAATTGTGAAGTGAAATCCTATTTATAGGCGTGTGCTTGGGGCTTGTGAATGGGATTTGTTTTTGGGCTTCTTTTCTTCTTTCTTCTTTAGTCTTTACGTTTCTTTAAATAAACGTTTCCGACTTTGGATTTTGAGAAGTGTCGGTGAATAATTCCAACTCGTCTTATAATCTTTTGCTTAATAGACTCGAGTTCTTCGACATATATGAATCATCCATCTTTGGCCCTTTTCTTTGATAAATCTTCAAATAGGCACAATGACTTCAAATCTTTTGCATCTCTTGGACAATAGACTTCGTCTTGAGTCTGTTTCTTTGATAAAACCCGTGCAATCCCATGTTTTCTTCAATATTCATCTGGTTGACTCTGAAAACACAACAAACACAAAAACCACGCATAATTCCAAACAAATGATATTAAATACGTGTTTTGGTCTCGTTTTAGCCAGAAATAAGTGGTAAAAGGATGGGTGTTTTCACACCTATCACTTATGCGTCAAGACAACTGAGAAAGCATGAAGAAAACTATATGACTCATGATTTAGAGCTTGAAGCTGTTGTTTTTGCTTTTAATTTGTGGAGACATTATTTGTATGGAACCAAGTGTGTGGTGTTTACTGACCACAAGAGTTTACAACACACATTGGATCAGAAAGAGTTGAATATGCGACAAAGGAGATGGATTGAGTTACTGAGCGATTATAAATACGAGATTCGTTACCATCCTGGTAAAGAGAATGTGGTAGCTGACACGCTTAGTAGGAAGGAAAGGGAAAAGCCGCTGAGAGTTAGGGCTTTGGTGATGACTGAAGATGTTGACTTGACCGAGTTGATATTGAAAGCTCAAGACAATGGTTTGTTGAGGAAGAATGTTAAGAAAGAGAATTTGGGAAGAATGATGAAGCCATTGTTTGAAGTAAGGTCGAGTAGGATGAGATATTTTGATAATAGAATTTGGTTACCTTTGTGTCCACATGAGAAAGGAGCACAAGGAGTGCGAGATTTGGTGATGAATGAATCCCATAAGACGAAGTATTCGATACATCCTGGATCGGATAAGATGTATCATGATTTGAAGAAAGTGTATTGGTGGCCGAATATGAAGGCAGATATTGCGCGCTACGTTAGTAAGTATTTGACTTGTGTGAAGGTTAAGGCTGAACACAAGAGACCGTCCGAATTATTGGTTCAACCTGAGATTCCTAAATGGAAGTGGGAGAAGATTGCTATGGATTTTGTAACAGGTTTACCTAGAACTGCTAGTGGCTCTGATATGATATGGGTGATCGTGGATAAATTGACTAAATCTGCACACTTTCTGCCTATGAAGAAGACGGATAGTATGGAGAATTTTGTTGAGGTGTATGTGAAAGAGATTGTTTATCGTCATGGAGTGCCCTTGTCGATTATTTCAGATCGTGATAGTCGGTTTACTTCGGAATTTTAGAGATCTCTCCAACGTGCTATGGGCACCGAGTTGAGTTTGAGTACTGCTTATCATCCCGAAACTGATGGCCAAAGTGAAAGGACTATACAAACGTTGGAGGACATGCTCCGAGCATGTGTGATAGACTTTGGTGGTAGTTGGGAGCGTCATTTGCCTTTAGTAAAATTTTCATATAACAACAGTTATCACGCAAGTATTAATGCTGCATCGTTTGAAGCGTTGTATGGACGTAAGTGTAGATCTCTAGTGTGTTGGAGCGAAGTAGGGGAAAGTCAACTGACTGGACCTGAAATGATTTTTGAGACGACCGAGAAGATTGTGCAAATCAAGAATCGATTATTAGCTGCAAGAAGCCGACAGAAGAGTTATGCCGATAATCGTAGGGAGCCTTTGGAATTTGAGATTGGAGACATGGTTATGCTTAAGGTATCGCCATGGAAGGGTGTGATTCGTTTTGGGAAGAGAGGAAAGTTGAGTCCGAGGTATATTGGACCTTTCAAGATCATTAAACGAATTGGACCGGTTGCTTATAAGTTGGAGTTGCTAGTTGAGCTTAGTGCTATTCATAACACGTTTCACGTGTCGAACTTGAAGAAGTGTTTAGCGGACCAAGAATTGGTGATTCCTTTGGATGAGATATGACTTGACGATAAGTTGCATTTTATTGAGGAACCAGTAGAGATTATGGATCAAGAGGTTAAGAAGCTGAAGCATAGTAGGATTCCAATTGTGAAGGTACAATGGAATTCTAGACGTGGACCGGAATTCACGTGGGAGCGTGAAGATTTATTCAAGGAGAAGTACCCTCATTTGTTCTAGTGGTACGAAATGTGAGTATAAGAGGAGGCGAACGCGACGTCGTTCTCTTAAGGAGGGGAGGATGTAACACCCCAAAACCTAGGTCATTATTTAATCCTATTTTACGTATATTTTGGAAAATTTTGAGAATTTTTATCGTGGAATTATTTGACGGTTTAAGTTGAAACCAATAAACGAGGCTAAATTTTTACGTTTGACGATTTAAGAAGAATCGATAGTGATCGCGATACCGAAGGATTCCCAAAATGTATATTTTATTATCGATTGATCGATATTCGAATTTTCGAGATTATTATTTTTATTTACGTGTTAAGTCGACTGGAACCATTTTTATTTTATTTGGTGTGAGTATAGGCATATAAATTTGTTTTAGAAAACGGGGACGAATCCGTACTCCCGCAAAAATTCAAAACCAACTAGTGAGTCAATTCCCGCTCTTAAAATGTGTCGTTTAATATTAAGGCCAAAAGATAGTCAAAATTGCCACTTTGGTCCCTAAAAATTTGCAAAAGGAAGCATAACAACTCACACACTTCATTTTACTTCAAAAAAAATTTCACCCTCCTTTCTTTCTCTCTTTACCGCCAGCCACCCACCAAGCCACCACCACCATTGATTATTTTTTTTTCTTGTTTTTGAAGAATACAATCAAAGACCCATTCTTGTAATCCCTTTGTAAGTGTTCTTAATGACTAAAAACATCCATGCATTCAATTGATTTTTCCAAAAATTGAAGATTTTTAGAAATGGGGGTTTGATCTAATTAAGCTATATGCATGTTTATATTACATGTTTGTGATGATAACTGATTATAAAAACAAGATGGAAAAATGTTTTTCTTGGTGTTTTTGTTCTCCAAAACCCATGGCCCAAAGAGGGGTGGTGTTTGATTTTGATCCTAATTTGTTATGGATATGTGTTTGTTATCATGTTTTTGATGTTTTTGATTAATTAAAACATATTGCATGTGCAGTTTTTGAAATGGGTTTTTATGAAAGATTGTTCATCTAAGTGATATAAGACTTTTAGAATGTTTTAAATTATTCATAAGATGTTAGAATAGGTCTATAAATCATTAGAAGTGATTGGAATGGTGATTTGTTATGAGGTTTAAAGTGTCATTTTTAATCAGAATATTGAGGCAAGTTTTAGTGGTTTTAAGTTTTAGTCCAGGTCATAAGGATTAGATATAGTTGTAGAATTTCTTTTTATCATCGTTTCGATAAAAGATAGAGCTTTTAACTCTAAACGAGTCAAAAGTTATGTTAGTTGAAGTTTCGTGTACCGGGAGATTAAAGTCGACATAATCTAAAATTGTGTTCGATTTTAGGTCAAATATCGGGGACTACAACTAGAGTTTTAAAAAGGGTTGAGAGTTGTTCTTTAGCTCTGAACCTGGGGTTTTGAGTCTATTTTTAGAATTAGGAGTCAAAATTATAAGAGGTATATTTTAAATGAGTAAAAAAGGTCTTACAACGTGAAGGTACAAAACTGTCCGAAATTTGAAGTTTAGTAATGTGACGAGCAATGAGACTTAGAAGTGAGAACTTTTTATGAAATTTAATATGGACTTTCTATAGTTTGTAAATGAATTTTACAAAATTTCTCATAATTTATAGTGATGTCTAAGTATAGGAAAACATCCCTTACATTTGGTATGTACCGGCAGAATTGTAAAATGAGCAACACTTTTAGTAAAGTAGAAAAATGGTACGAGTCTAATAGTTATCATTTGTTTTGATTTTGGCGTGAGTTTTTAGAAGTCATAATTGACTTTATTTGATTTTATTTAGTACCTAATAGTATATAAATAAGTTGACTCATTACGCGTTAATTCGCTAGGTGTTGTGATCGAATTTCCCGAGCATCCTCATCGTCGGTGATCGTCTTCCATTACTTCGACTAATACTTCTACATAAGGTGAGTCTATAGCCTCACTTTTTTACTTATTTCAAATTTTTTTACCCGTGAGGGGGATACATGCTATTTAAATGAAAATGAACATAAGTCATGAATGATTGTTGGACCCGAATGTTGCCTTGAATTGTGTTGAGTACCTAGTATCAAAGTCCCTAAATTCATGAACCGTTAATTATTTATCTAGTTCTTGTGTGAATTGGAAATAGCCGCTTATACATTTTGTGGTACTACAGGGTTCACGACCTAATTTGATATGAGAGTTGTACGCTGAGTACCCTCTGCGTACTGATATTTTGTATAAGAAATAAGGTATAATTGCAACTGATGCCTTTAGAAGGGGCAATGGTTTCAATGTGATCACGCCGACATTTGGCGTGGTTGATTAAGTTAACGGAATCGGTGTCATGAGATTAAACACAATTATTAGCTGTTGCTAAAGATAATAACCTTGAAAAATAGATTGTTTGATCGACAACTCTATGAATGATCGTGAATGATTTTTATACACTTATGTTCAAATGTGATTGTAAAACCTATAGATTTCGCTCACATTATATGTTGACCCTTTTAAGCATGTGTTTCAGGTATTTGAGGCTAGGATGTGGTGGAGCATGCAAGGGAATGTTGTTGTGGCTTTTGTGGTCTATCTGGTTTCCTCCCTTTTTATTTAAAACAATTAAAGCTTATTTTGTTTAAATTATATGAACATGGTAAATTTGTTGAGATTCAGTGGGGACCTAAACGCAACTCTGTTGTAACTTTTTGGTTGGAAAACAATTAGACTTTGTTGTACATTTTTATTAATGTAAATTTTTCAACGTCTCTTTTGGAGTCGTTCAATATAGCTAGTGTATGATAACTACCTAGCACCCAAATAAGTTATTTTTCGTTGCGCATATGATTTGGGGGTGTTATAATATTCAATCCATCATTTGCTCGTGTTGTGACATGGTTGTTGAAACTTAAAATCACTTGTTCTTTGCATGCTCCATAGTGAGAGACATTTAACTAAAGATTGCTACTTGGTGGGATATTAAACTCGTGGAGGGAACTTCTTTCAAGGAATGGATGGTATGGGTGTCCATTATTAATTATCACAGAACCATCAAGGAGGTTTTGGAAGGTTTTTTCTAAATCATATGGTGGATTGCTTGGAAGTTTCAGAACATATGGCTTTTTAGTAAGAGCAATCATATTAAAGCGATGTTATTTGATGAAGTCTTGGAGGATCGTTCTTTTGGTGTAGTTATATATGTAAGCTAAGTGTTAGTTGGATAGACTGGTTAAAACAACCCGTCTCATGTTATTTTGTAATGTGTTCTGTTGGTCCCTTTTAACACGATACTACTTATCAACCTTAAGTAATATCTTACATATTGAATTCAAGTGAGTTGTTTTATAAATCAATAACAAACTTAAATGATTAAAAACAACAATACCAAATACTTTTCAACGTATAGATATTTTATTAAAACTTAAAGAAGAATACATGACACACTTTTCTTGGGGAATAACAAATTAGTTGAATGACAATATTGGGTGATCTCCTCTACTTAAACTACAAACCTAGGTTATGAGTTTAAGTCTCAACCTAAACATTCATAAGCTTAGAGATTTATGGTTAGGTTGATGTTAGGAAAGAATGAGCTCTTGGAAGAGTTCTATCTTTCGAGTACAAGAGATGTCTGATTCTCTCCTTGATGCGTTCCTTTTTTAGGCAACACATATTATGGTTTACATATCACAAGTAACCATGCAATCGTTTATCTAGTGGGTGGTTGAATGCCTAATTGGATAAACAGTACAAGGTTTAAATAAACTAATCCAGGAAAAGAATAAAGGTTGTACTTATAACTAAATTTACAAGCAACCTTTTTCCCAATGAGATCTTCTTTGAATTAAAGCAGATCTTTTCCCGCCTAATGTAAACCCTCATGGTGACTAAAATGTCTTCAGTATCCTAGAGGAGATCGACATCATTCAGTTTGGTATTGTCATACCAAACTGAACTGAAGGCTCTTCTTCGGGACTTGTTCTTCATCAACTAGACTGCCTGGTCACTAAAGCAAAGACTTATTGTCTTATAAGTTCTTTGGAAGAGGAAAAGCTGAAATTTCATTAGCAACTATTTCCTCAATAGGAATCTTGTTCCTCTAGGGATGTTTCAGCAGAACCACCTTTCTTCTGAACATGAAACACTTAAGGGACTTTATATTCAAGTCCCATAGTTGCTTCAGTGTTAGTAAATATTGACCCAACAATCTCCCTCTATTTGAAAATACAAATAGCCTAAGTTAAAGTCAATAGTAAGTGAGCATAACAACTTCTTCTTACTTGCATTAAAAATAAAGATATTTATAAACATATGATAATCATTCATTCATAATAGTTAGAAATTACAAAACAAAAGTACAAATGATTATCCTATTGCTTTTCAACTCTAAGTTCTTCAATCACTGGAGTATACACTAGAGGATTCATGTTCCTTTTGACAAGAACTCCTAGAAAGCACATACTGAAGGTCTTGGCAGCTTCAGTCAATCCTAGACCTCTGGGGTGAATGAAGAAGACTCTCTGGACATTCCAAAGATCTTCACTGTTCATGTCGTCCAAATCAATGATGCCCACAAAATCTTATCTTTCAGGATGATTAAACAAAACCATCCCTAGTTCATGTTCTTCAAGTACACGACCAGCGAGATGATTCTAGAACTCAACAAAACCTTTGTTTTCTTAGTGGAGACAAAGATATCACCAACTCCATGTCTCACTTCGTTTCTTATTTGTTCAGCTCCAAAATTGGGTCTTGTTCCTCCAGTGAATTTTCAACATTTATACTAAGGAGATCACCAATCCTGCCCTGGTTTCTTTTGGAGTGAGAAATCCTTGTCAGAAATTATTCCCATCTTTTTGAAGTTCTTTAGCAGCTATCTTTTCCAGCTCCAGCCATTCAGTCAGAGAGAGCTCTTTTGCTTGGAAGTCAACCAGAATTTCGTCAGTGTTATCAGCTCTATAGAACTTCAAATTACTAGAACCTTTGATAGTGAGCGTATCTACATTTGTGATCACTGAAGGATTTTGTCTGTTCAGTCTGGTCAAACGAAACTTCTCATACAGCATCTTCCTTTTATAGATGCTTTCCACCACCAATTCTCCATTTTTAAGATATAGAATTTGCTTGAGCTTCTTTAGTTTCTCAGCTTCATTAATTCTGATCACTTTTTTAATATCCTCTTGAGTGACCACACCAGACTTGATCAGTCTCTCATGAAGTATGTGATCACCTTTGTCTTTGGGTTGGACAATTGGAGAACCATCATCAGATGATTCGCTGCGGTGGTCAGCCCATCTATATGATCATCTTTTACTGAAGACTCCCCCTTAGACTTAGCAGGGACTTCTTCAGCAACTGGTGAGAGAGGTTGTTTTTGTGCCTTCTTTCTTGCATGCCTTTGAAATAAAGCTTGAATTGTGTGACTTATAGTGGTTTTCTCCCCCTCAACAGAAGAATGCACAACAAATTCTACTGATGCACCACTAGGGAGGAAGGCTGCAAGTGTGTCCAGTGAAGATGATACATTGGTCAGCAGATCTGGAAAATCATTAAGAACAACAAGCTTTTTTTGAACATCTTCAAAAACAGGCAGTTTTTGTTGCTCCAGACTGGACACCGTGTCTTTTATTTTGGATCCAGAATCACATAGCTAGTTTATCTGGCCAGTGACTAGAACAAATTATGTTGGGAACTTCATGGTGGCATTGTTGATAGAGTCCATTAGTGAATCCATAGACTTATTAAGATCAGAGGTAGTAACAACATCTTTAATTAAAGTGTGACAATCCGTCAATTTGTGGTCGTTATTTTATTCTCAAGAATTATTTTAAAACCATTATTTTATTGTTAATTTATGAACTCACTCAATTTTGGGAAGAAATAAGGTTTTACGTCTTAAAGTAGCATCGACTACGTCTAAACCGGAGAACTCTACGTTACGTGCTTACGTTTACATACACCGTTTTTGTAACAGTCCGACATTTCAAGAAATAAATTTTATTCTCGAATATTATTTTGGAATTTTAAATTTGTGTTGGTTCATAAACTCACAAATTTACGAGAAGAAATTAGGACCTACGTGAATAATTTAGCGTCTTTTACGATTAAACCGGGAACCCTAGGTTTACGTATTTACGCTTTTGAACTCTGTTTTTTATGGTACAATTTTTATTAGAATCGTTTTGTGCCCTAGATTCATAATTTATATAAACGTTTTTCGTAAATCGACCCGAGGGCACGTAAATCGAGGAAACTAGAATCGAGGAGTACCCGTAAATTAGTGGAGATGAGACAAGTGGGATACTTGTCCCACCACCACTATGGGTGGCAAGTTTATACCAACTTTGGGACACTTGTCCCATAAGTCTTCCAAAACCATCAAACAACTAACAAAAACCATTTCCATCATTACCACAACTTCACATACATGCAAATCTAGATTAAACTTTGTTAGCCCTATAATGTGAGCGCCATTTATGGAATTACATTAGTTTGATATAGCCACACACACAGGGACTAGTTTTCTTAAGTTAGATTAGTTCGTGTGTGACAAGGCTATATATACCCCTCCATACTTCCATGGAGGGGTGAGGATTATTCTTATTTTGTGTATTTCCCTTTCTCTCTCTAAATACACACACTACATTCAAGCTTTACTTTCTCTCTCTAAAATGTCTAAACATTACTTTTATCCTCCCCGACCTCCGGATCATCCTCTCGTTAACTTGAATCTTATGATGTTCACAAAATTTCTCCTCTCTCTCTTGTTCCCTCTTTGTTCCGTCCCCTATACACCCTAAATCATCATCATACATCAAAAATCAACCACAAATCTTATGTATAAGTTACATAAGATGATAACCCTATGAAGAAATGAAGATTGGAGGTGATTTTAACAACTAGAAAGCAGTTTCCAAGGAGGTTTAGGGCTGATTTCTATGAAAGTGTTCATCCACTTGAAGATTTTAAAAAGTCCATTGCTAAAGTTGAAGATTTTGTAACAAGGACCAAGCATTGTTCATCAAAATCTCAACCTTTTCATCACTTTTGTGGTATAGAGATTGTTTCTTCCTATCATCTTGTTATTTTTGTAAAAGTAATCATGTATTTTCTTTATAAATGTATATGTATATGATGATGAATGATGATCAAAATATTATGTGGGGATTTTGTGTTAATAGATTGGGTTAAAAAGATTAAAATCTACAAGTTAAAATGTTAAAATCTTGATTAGATTTATGGACTGTATAAAACAGTAAGTATCAATATGAAAACTTGGTTAAATGGCTTGGATTATTGAATATACAAATAGATATATGATTTTTACATATGTGGTGAGTTGTCCACTCAATGGAATCATTAAAATGAGTAAGATATGATCAAAATACTATTGAGGTACAAATCTGTATAGTCTATTTTGGACGAATTATTAGGAATACTTAGAAGATGATTGAGCAGTAGCTACAGGGAGTTATTTGTAGCACATATCATGTAGTTTGTGCGGCCTAAATTTGAGCTTCTATCTCCTTGTAGAACTCATGATATGGCAAAAATGGTGGAAGTGACTTTAATAATCAGATTTGTAAATAAAACTATATAATTTAAAATGAGCACTCAAGTAAAATTATTATAAAATGAATACATAAAACCTACTAACTAATAATAAGTAATATAAAATGAGTTATATACTAAAATAAATAAACTTAGTATTTTATAAAAGTAAAACTTAAATGTTTTCTAATATTATAAAACAATATATAAGTTTTATGTCTTTTCGGCTAAAACCGAAAAGACTAACGTTTTCGCCAAATAAAACTTAGACGGTCGGACCCGTCTAATGTAACATTTTTGTAACTCATATACTGATATGTAAACATATGACAAGTAAAAACCGATAAACCCGAGCTTTATAACTTATGGACCTTAACGAGCCAAAGTAGCCTTATTGGACCATTAGCCTAACTAGCATGGCTAAACACTAATGGATTTACTCATGGGCTTAACCCACTTGGGCCCAAAATATGAGTATAGGCCTGGTATTAAAAGTATAAATGGACTAATATAATGTATTGGACTTTTAATGGGCTTACTGGGCCTTAATATGTAAATGGATTGAAACTAGTATAACTAATCTAAATTGACTAACACATAACAAATATAATGTTGTATGAAGAGATGAAATCCCACTTGATCATCAACATATATACATAACCATTATTTTTATAAAGTCATTGGACAAGAGTCTAAGACCGAGTATTATTTTTCTAGGTTTCCGTGATTGAAGCACGTACCGTACATCCAAATCGCTGATAACCCGCCTTTCCCAATCAACGTGAGTCATAGCCTCACACTCTTCTAAATGTTTTATGAAATGTTTTATAAACCCGCGAGGGAGATAACATGTTAGTTTTAATAAAAATAGGACACTAGTTGTCCCGATTATTTGCTTATTGATATGGACCCGAATGATGATATGACCCGATGAATGATTATATGACCCGATGAATGAAATGAGATGGATTATTATTAGTTAGGTTATGTCACTAGAAGTCCCATTAGCATGAATTGTGAACTACCGGGATTTGGTAGACGCTTATGCATATAATAGTAATATTTGGGGAAGATCACCCCAGTTCGCACCTTGACGGTTGATCCCCGTCGTGCCACATTGATTGGTAAGCGAATTTATGTATGAGAAGATTTATATAAGCGTGATTATTGTGACGACACACTGTTTTAGATGAGCAAAGGAATTACGGGTTAGCTACTCGTTGTTTGTTATAGTAAGGTAGCAATGTCATACGGCTTATAATAATCCAATAATGAAAATACTGATGTACAAATTGAATTATAATATATTGCCTGACTAGCAATACGGGGTCTTATTACTAATATTATGTTCGTGTTTTGGTTTTATATAACCATTTTTATATAACGGTTTTTATTAAATTCTATAAAACGTTATAAAACGTATTGCATGATGTTTTTACGACATTGGTTCGTATAATGGTTTTGAAGGCAAAAGCCTATGTTATGATTTACAACAAAGATTCGTATAAAATGTTTTTCGCATATTTTATAGCCTACGACAAAGAATTGTTCAAAATGATTTTCGGTAATGATTATATACCGGCAATATATACATATTAGTGTTTTTTATTAAACTCTATGAATTCACTCGGCGTTTTCGCTGACTTTTTAACATGTTTTATCTCAGGTACTTGAAGGTAATTCTCGGGAGGACGACAAGAATTTATGGCCCTCATTCAAATAAAATTTCCATTCAAATGTTTTGTAAATTTGTATGACATATTATGACCTGAGGACCTATGTAAATTGATATTTATGAATGGAAAATGCTTTATTATTTAACGACGCGATTTTTAAGCGTTGTCTATGATTTGAGTAATATGCTATCCCGTAACACCAACGACTCTTACGCTGAACTAAAGTATGAATATTTAAGGGTGTTACACAAAGGCTCAATAGCAGCCACCACAAAGTCCTTGATGGATTTAGCAGTTGATGGTGCTGGCCTTGCATTCAACCTGCTCACTTCGGCTTTAGTAGTGTGCTTTTCTTCTTGAAGCTTAAGCACTTGAGACTAAAGAACTAATACTTGGTTTGTTAATTCTTTTACCTGAAGAGACTTAGGAGATGGTGGAATAGGAATGTGATCATTGTGTCCAGCAACTTCCTCTTCAAGTTCACTATCATCAAGATCAACATGTGATCTTTCATCAAGGCTAAACTCCTTAGCAATGTCTGTTGAAGACACCTCCAACATGAAAGGAGGAAAGTATCCCACCTTGGCTCTAGTGGTAGGAGGAACTTCCTCTGTAAAACCCACATGCTTTTACCATGAACAGTACATATATAATCGTACGTACATGATTAAAACTTTCCTTTTATAGCACGTTATGTTTCACGAATAGGAATTTCAAGTATTACGTACATGTTATTACACGATAAGTATTTAATACGTATTAACACATGATAATTATTATCAACAATAACTATAATCACGAACATGAAATCATGAACGTAAATAATCACGAACCTATTATTATGTATTTACGTATAATTATTATGATTACGTATAAATATTTTTTACGACACGAACGATTAATAATTAAATCACGTAAACACGATACGAGAACACGTAATATATTAGAACACGGGAAAGAAACGGGTTTCCCCTTGGGGGCCCACATACCCACGACAAGAAGGGAAAAGGAAGGGGCCAAGCCCACTTTTGATTTAACTAAAACAAGGAAAAGGGATAACATATTTTCATTTACATAAAAAGATCTTTTAGCCGTAGTGTATGCTTTTGAGAAATTCCGCCCCTATCTTGTGCTTTCCACCACCATCGTTTATACCGACCATTCCGCATTGAAATACTTGTTGACCAAGCAAGATGCTAAACCGAGACTCCTTCGTTGGGTTTTGCTCCTCCAAGAATTAAAAATCAAAATTCGTGATAAAAAGGGAGCAGAAAACCTTGCCGCGGATCATCTTAGTAGACTCGAGGATCCTTATCAAGTGTAACTTCCTAATCAAGAGATTAATGAATACTTTCCCCATGATGCCTTAATGTCTATTAACTCCAATCTTGACGATACCCCATGGTTTGCGGACATTGCAAACTATTTAGCGGGTGGTGTTCTTATGGAAGGGTTAACGTCCCAACAAAAGAAAAAATTCTTTAAGGATATGAAACACTATTATTGGGACGACACTTATCTTTTCAAACAATGTGCGGATCTTGTCATTCGTAGGTGTGTTGATGGGCCGACAGCCTTACTAATCCTTGAAGCTTGCCACAAAGGACCCACCGGTTGTCACTTTGGTCCTAACTATACCGCAAAGAAAGTTTTTGACTCCGGATTCTATTGACCCACCATTTATCATGGCGCTCATGAAATGGTTAAACATTGTGATGCTTGCCAAAGACAAGGCAATATCACACATAAAGATGAGATGCCTAAAAAATTCATCCAAAAATATGAAATCTTTGACGTATGGGCATCAACTTTATGGGTCCATTTCCATCATCCAAAGGGAACAAGTACATCCCCGTAGCCGTTGACTACGTATCCAAATGGGTTGAAGCAAAGGCTTTAACTATGAACGATGCGAGGGTGGTTGTGAACATTTTGAAACGATTATATGCTCGATTCGGTGTTCCTCGTGCTATCATTAGTGATCCCGGGAATCATTTTTGCAATGATCAATTTGCACGAGTCATGGCTAAGTATGTTGTCAATCACAGACTTTCCACCGTGTATCATCCACAAACTAATTGTGACAACCCAAAATCGAGGTCATTGCTTAATCTTATTTTACTATTATTTTTGAAATTTTTGAATGAGTTTGAACGATATTTATTTTTGGAGGTTTAAGTTTAAACCGATGTTGGAAGGTCTATATTTAATATTTATTAAGTATAAGGAGTATTAGCAAGCGTGATGTCGATGGATGCCAAATATTTTACGTTTTATTGTCGGTTGTTCGATTTTTATTATTTTCGAGGGTTTATTCTAATTGACGTGTTAAGTCGAGTCGAGATTCGATATTATTATTTTTGAGGTACGTTTTAAATTTTTAAAAGTATCTTTATGAAACCCGAGCCCCGTAAATATTTTAAAAATTGACTAATAGTTATTTCCCGCTTTTTAGCTAAATATTTACACTTCTAGCCACAACTTTCATTAAATTGCAACTAGGTCCCTACCCCACTATATATAAACATAAAACAAACACACACACACACCATTTTCATTTCAAAATTTTCACTTCCATCTCTCTCTCTCTCTCTTCTCTTTGCCGAAACCCACCACCACCACCAAAACAAAATCAAACTTCCATTTTTCTTGAGTTTGAGCTTGAATCAAGCTAAACTAACACTAGACCCAACCTTATTTTTGCATAAGGATCACAATGGTGTAAGAAATTCATACATACAAGCAACATTTTTTTTATGATGTTGGTAGGTAGGAGATTTGATGATGCATGGCTTCATCTTGATGATCCATGGTGGTTTGTGCCAGAAATCTTGTTAGAAACTTCATTTTGATCTTATGATTTTTATTTTGATTACAATTTTGATGTTATGATTAGTGTATGATGATATTAGGGTATAGTAATGATTATTTCCATGGTTGGTTTTTATCAAAAAGTTGATTTTGTACAAGTTTTGAGTAGTCATTTTACAACAGTAAGTAAAAGGCTGTTGGAGATTTAGTGCAATTGTGGGAACGAGTAATACTTGTAAATGGGTTTAGAGGTACGGAGTGTACACCCATTAAGTCCCTTACCTCCCTGGACTCAATATAGTGGTTGTGATATCAGTAGGAAGCTGCTCCTGGTCAGGAAGTTGCTCCTGGTCAGGTGGTTAGGACGTTGCTCCTGGTGATGCACAAAGTCTTTGTAACCTCTTTGACCAGTTAATGAGGGTTGAATATTGACTTGATGACCAGGTTTATGGTCATTGTAACCACTATGCTTTATGAAGGTAATTATGAGATTAATAGGCCGATTAATGCTCTTAATACCTTTGACTAGGAGTTACATTCCTTAAGGAATAGGATCACTATAAATAGTGATCATTTTTTGCATGATGAAATATACGAAAACAGGAAACACTTACACGCACAGAGTTCTTGATTTGTGCCTAAAATAAGAACTAACTCTTGGTTTTATCCCAAGGAGGTATTCGTGTTAACCCAGGCATAGGGTTGAATAATCTTCTTTGGAAAGTGATTACACGACTTCAAGAGATATCCGGTAACCATTCATTGGTACGTAGTTAGGCTATTGATTATCTTCACCCTGTTGGAATGAAGTAAACCCTAACAATCAAAGAAGATTATTTTGTGATAATCAATGGCGGCGGCAATGAAGCATATGGTGGCTAACTTCTCCAAACTGGACAAGTTTGAAGGGGTTGATTTTAGGAGATGGCAGAAGAAGATGCACTTTCTTCTTTCTACCATGAACGTGGTGTACGTGCTGACCACTCCTATTCCTGATGGTGGTGATGATGCTACTTTGGAGGAACTGAGGAAAAGGAGCAAATGGGAGAATGATGATTATGTGTGTCGCGGCATAATTCTCAATGGTATGTCTGATTCTTTATTTGATATTTACCAAAATGTTGAATCTGCTAAAGAACTATGGGATTCCTTGGAAGCCAAATATATGGCTGAGGATGCATCAAGTAAGAAGTTCCTTGTGATGACTTCACAAATTACAAAATGACTGATTCAAGACCAGTCATGGAACAATACAATGAACTTCTTGGAATACTTGGCAGATTTACACAACATAAAATGAACATGGATGAGACCATTCAAGTCTCGTGTGTCGACAAACTACCTCCTTCTTGGAAAGATTTCAAGCACATCTTGAAACATAAGAAGGAGGAGTTAACTCTTGTTGAGTTGGGCAGTCATTTGCGCATTGAGGAATCCCTCAGGGTGCATGAAAGTGATAAGCCAAAGAGAAACAATGTTGCTGGTTCATCTGTTGTCAATATGGTGGAGCATAACAATTCCACCAGGTACAATGACAACAAGGGTAAATGTAAGCATCATGATAACACCAAACCTAATCCTAACAAGAAGTCATCAATGGCTTGTTGGAAGTGTGGGAAACCTGGACACTTCAAAAGGGACTGCAAAGGTGTTAGCATTGGCAACCAAGCTAATGGATCATGCACAAAAGGTCAGAATATGTTTAATGAATCTCTCCAGATTTATTATGTTACATATGTATCTGAAGCTTACTTTGTGCAGGATGATGATGTTGCGTGGTGGGTTGACTCTAGAGCAACAGTACATGTGTGTAAAAATAGATGCTGGTTCAAGACTTATGAGTCAATGAATGATGGATCTATTCTTCACATGGTAAATGAGTCAACAGCCCTAGTGCATGGACGTGGTTGTGTAGATCTTAAATTTAGTTCTGGAAAGATTGTTTCTTTGTTTAATATTTTGCATGTTCCTAATATTATGAAGAACTTGGTTTCTAGTAGTGTTTTGAATAATTGTGGTTATAAACAAGTGATTGAATATAATAAATTTGTTTTATCTAAACATGGTGTGTTTATTGGTTTTGGCTATTTGAGTAATCAAATGTTCAGGCTTAATATTGATTCTAGTATAAATGTTGATTCTGTCCTGATGACTACCACTAAACTGAATGATTCATCACTATGGCATGCTAGACTAGGCCATGTCCACTATAAGAGGATGCAAGATATGTCTAAGGATGGGTTAATTCCAGCTTTTGACATGGACACTGATAAGTGTCAGACTTGTATGCTGAATAAAATTACTAAGAAACCATTTCAGGATGTAAAACGTGTAACTACAGTTTTGGAGCTAATCAATAGTGACCTATGTGATTTACATGCTACTCCCTCATTAGGGAATAAGAAATACTTGGTAACATTTATTGATGATGCTTCTAGGTTTTGCTATGTTTATTTGTTACATACTAGGGATGAAGCATTAGATAAATTTAAAGTATTTAAAACTAAAGTTGAATTACAACAAGGAGTCCAAATCAAAAGATTTAGGACTGATAGGGGAGGTGAGTACATGGATACTTTGTACTTTGAGTCTGTTGGAATCATCCATGAGACAACTGCTCCCTATACTCCACAACAAAATGGTATATCTGAAAGAAAAAATAGAGTACTAAAAGAGATGGTTAACTCCATGTTGTCCTACTCAGGACTGAGTCAAGGGTTTTGGGGAGAAGCTATGTTAACAGCTTGCTATTTATTAAATAGGGTTCCTAATAAAAGGAACAGGATTACCCCTTATGAACTCTGGACTAAAAGGAAACCAAACTTGAACTACCTCAAAGTTTGGGGTTGTAGGGCTGTTGTAAGACTCCGTGATCCAAAGGTGAAAACCTTGGGTGAAAGAGGCATTAAATGCATCTTTGTTGGATATGCTGACCATTCCAAAGCTTATAGGTTCTATGTTATTGAACCTAATGATTCAGTTTCAATAAACTCAATCATTGAATCAAGGGATGCTAACTTTGATGAGACTAGGTTCTCATCAGTCCCTAGACCAAGCCTTAGGACTCCTATAGGAGCTGAGGACACTAGTGTTTCAGTGGAACCTGAAAGGGTCACTGATGAGGTTGTGGTTCAGCAAGCCGAGCCTGAGCTTAGAAGAAGCACAAGGCATAGGACTCCAAAGAATTTTGGGCCTGAATTTCAACTATACCTAGTTGAAGGAACAAGGGATGAGGTCTCTGACCAGTACTACTATTGCTTTAATGTTGAGGATGATCCCAAAACATTTGATGAAGCAATGAAGTCCCAGGATGTTGCTTTCTGGAAAGAAGCAATCAATGATGAGATGGATTCCATCATGGGCAACAACACTTGGGTGTTGGTTGATCTACCTCCAGGTTGTAATCCACTTGGTAACAAGTGGATTTTCAAAAGGAAAATGAAGGTAGATGGAACTGTTGAAAAGTTCAAGGCAAGGTTAGTCATTCAGGGCTTTAAACAAAAGTCAGGGATAGACTATTTTGATAGTTATGCTCCAGTAGCACGTATCAGTACCATAAGAATGCTGATTGCTCTAGCAAGTATTCACAATCTGATTATTCATCAGATGGATGTGAAGACAGCATTCTTGAATGGTGACTTGGATGAGGAGGTTTATATGAACCAACCTCAGGGTTTCATCATGCCTGGTCATGAAGGTAAGGTGTGTAAACTGATTAAGTCCTTATATGGACTGAAGCAGGCACCTAAGCAATGGCACCAGAAATTTGATGAAGTGGTTTTGTCTAATGGTTATTCACTTAACCAAGCTGACAAATGTGTATATAGCAAATTTGATGAATCTGGTAAAGGAGTCATCATTTGCCTATATGTTGATGACATGTTAATCTTTGGTACTGACCAAGCTAACGTTGATCAGACAAAGGATTTTTTGTCATCAAAGTTCTCCATGAAAGACATGGGGGAGGCTGATGTTATCCTTGGCATAAGGATTAAACATGAAAGTGATGGTATTGTAATTTCTCAGTCTCATTACATTGAGAAGGTGCTGAAGAAATTCAATCACTTTGATTGTACTCCAGTAAGTACACCTATGGATACAAGTGAGAAACTAATGCCTAACAATGGTCAGGCTGTCTCCCAGCTTGAGTATTCTAGGGTTATTGGTTGCTTGATGTATGCCATGACTAGTACTAGGCCTGACATTGCATTTACTGTGGGTAAACTGAGTAGGTATACTAGTAATCCTAGTACTCAGCATTGGCAAGCAATTCAGAGGGTACTGAAGTATTTGAAAGGAACAATGGATTATTGTTTGTCTTATACTGGATATCCTTCAATGTTGGAAGGTTACACTGATGCAAGTTGGATCAGCAATACTGAGGATAATTCATCCACAAGTGGCTGGGTATTCCTTCTTGGTGGTGGTGCAATTTCTTGGGCATCCAAGAAGCAAACTTGCATTACTGGTTCAACAATGGAATCTGAATTTGTGGCTCTAGCAGCTGCTGGTAAAGAGGCTGAATGGTTGAGAAACTTGCTTCTTGAGATTCCATTGTGGGTCAAACCTATGGCACCCATTTCTATCCGTTGTGATAGTGCAGCTACATTGGCTAAGGCATATAGCCAGATGTACAATGGCAAGTCTAGACACCTAGGTGTTAGACATAGCATGATTCGTGAGTTGATCACGAATAGGGTGATTTCAATAGAGTTTGTGGGGTCTCAACAAAACATAGCTGATCCCTTGACGAAGGGATTGGCTAGAGACTTGGTTATAAAGTCTGGTAAAGGGATGGGTTTAAAAGTCTACTCTAGTCACTGAATGCTAGGACACCCAACTCCCTCCTGAGGAAACTTGGGAGCTGAGTTCAATGTGGAAAGCTGAACATTCAGGGGACTGAAGCACATGTTTTACATATCATCCCAAGGATGTGCTTGTACCTGCTGAAAGGAGGATGAAGTTATAAACTTCGTAATGGTTAATTTCTTTGAAAAAGTGCTTAAGCAGGAGCATGAACAAAAGAGGAACCACCTATGTAAATGTTGAGGTTTCGCCGCCTCAAGGAGCATGGAATTTGGCTCTTACAACATTTATGAATTGGATATGGACACATGGCTTGTATGGTGTCAGGAGCGTTTTAAGTGTTTGAAAACTTGGGTGTATGTTATCTTCAGGTGTTCAAAGTAGTTGAAGGGTTCAATTCTTAGAACACCCCGATTCTCGAATATTTGGAGTATGTACTAAGATGGAAATTCAATCCTCAGGACATTTTCATTTATGCACTGGTTTTGCTAAAGTTGATTTTCATGCAAAAAGGAATTGTACTAAATTGGGGAGGATTGTTGGAAATTTAGTGCAATTGTGGGAACGGGTAATACTTGTAAATGGGTTTGGAGGTACGGAGTGTACACCCATTAAGTCCCTTACCTCCCTGGACTCAATATAGTGGTTGTGATATCAGTAGGAAGCTGCTCCTGGTCAGGAAGTTGCTCCTGGTCAGGTGGTTAGGACGTTGCTCCTGGTGATGCACAAAGTCTTTGTAACCTCTTTGACCATTTAATGAGGGTTGAATATTGACTTGATGACCAGGTTTATGGTCATTGTAACCACTATGCTTTATGAAGGTAATTATGAGATTAATAGGCCGATTAATGCTCTTAATACCTTTGACTAGGAGTTACATTCCTTAAGGAATAGGATCACTATAAATAGTGATCATTTTTTGCATGATGAAATATACGAAAACAGGAAACACTTACACGCACAGAGTTCTTGATTTGTGCCTAAAACAAGAACTAACTCTTGGTTTTATCCCAAGGAGGTATTCGTGTTAACCCAGGCATAGGGTCGAATAATCTTCTTTGGAAAGTGATTACACGACTTCAAGAGATATCCGGTAACCATTCATTGGTACGTAGTTAGGCTATTGATTATCTTCACCCTGTTGGAACGAAGTAAACCCTAACAAAGGCAAAATCCGAATTTTTATGTTTTGAAAATGGTTTTACTTATAGCCTAGTGTTGTAGATAATTTTCTTAGCTTCGATTTGATATAAGGTAGAGCTTCTAGCTCAAAACGAGCGCGAAGTTATGATGTTTTGAATGATCGTGTACCGGGAGACGAGTACCGGCACTACAAGTAGTTGTTGTCGGTATTTGGATCGAATCTCGGGGACTCTAAATTGATGTTTTGAAAAATGTAACCTACTGATAATGAGGTGTTTATTTTATAGGTTTAGTTTACTTTAAAACCCGAGTGTCGGTTTTGTAAACGGAGTCGTTTAAATAAGTTAAAACGGTTGTATGAAAAATTAACGTAAAGCTGTCCAGATTTTGTAGTTTGAAAATGAGTTGGGTAAAGTACTTTAAGAGTAATATCATTTGATAAACTTGTAAGAGGACTTTCTATATATAGTAAGTTAGTTTATCGAGTCGTTTCATAAACAGTTGACGAGTTTAAAAGGGGTAAATAAGCTAGTGCATGTAGTATGTACCGGCGGACTTTGTAAAAAGTAAAAAATGGTTAAGTAAATGTGTAGTAAAGTATAATGAAGTTATTTATATCGTTTTCTCTCCAGTTTATCGTGACTTTATGAGTTTGAGTTTGATGTTGTTATGTATGATTTATTTCTCGAGTCATTATTTAATGAACGCGCCTTATTTGATAGGTAGCGGTTCTCGTGTTTGAAAGGCATCCATTACCGTCGACGATCATCTCGCTAGATCTCTTATACTAAGGTGAGTCTATAGCCTCGCTTTCTAATTGTTTTAATGATTTTAATACCCGCGAGAGGGATACATGCTATTTGAAAATAAAGAGCACAAGTCATGAGTAATTGTTAGACCCGAATGTTGCCTAAAGTTGATTTCATTGTATTGAGTAACTTGTTGCTAAAGACCTTAAATTCATGAGCCGTTAACTATCTTCTGACTTGATGTTGTGAGTTGGGAATAGCCGTTTATTCTAATGGTAGTACTATTGGGTTGACCACCCTATCTGAGACCAGGGCATTACGTTGAGTAACCCGCTGGGAAGGATAATTTTACGTGAATAAGATTGTGGTATTCTAGCAACTGATACCCTAGAGGGGAAATGGTTTTATTCTAGTCATGCCGACATTTGGCGTGGGTGACTATTGGTTAAGGGGTCGGTGTCATGAGCTTAAATACAATGTTTTTTTATCATTATTATTACTGCCTTGAATATAGATTGTGTGTACGACAACTCTATAAATGATTATGATTGATTTTCTTCTTGTGTTCAAATGTGATTTGATAAACCTATAGTCTCGCTCAACATTATTGTTGACTCGTTTTATGCATGTATTTCAGGTAATAGGAAGTGATGGAGCATGGAGCTTTGCTATGGAGGTTGTGGCTTGGATTTTGGAAGAATGTTGGTCTAAACTGTTTCTACCTTTTTAAATGTTGAACAATTTATTTTATGTTGATGTACTGTACTAAACTTGTTGGTTGTTGGTCGAGATCCATGGGGACTAAACGCTTTACTCTGGTATCATGTCAGTACAATTTCGGTTGAAATCTATGTTTTAGACCATTTATAATAATCATGTTTATATTTTGTGTAAATGTCTCTATTTTGAGTCGTTCAATATATCTTGTGTGATGATGCTTGTGTCTAGCACCCAATTGTGTATTTCCGCTGCGCAATGTAAATTGGGGGTGTTAGAGATTGGTAATCAGAGCTGCAAGTTATAGAGAACTGGGTCGATTTTAAAAATTATCCTAAACTATAACTTTGGTGTCGAAAGTATTTATTCTTCAAAAGCACACAACTCCTCTGCAACGCTCCGGTAAGATCACTTTTAGTTTTGTTTTGCATTGTAGATGTATCCCTCATAACTGAAATGATTTCTCGAGTGTTTATTAAGTAATTACTACGATATTGTATTGGAATTATTGAAAGTACGCTGAGTGCTTGTCAATATCATATTTTTTTTGCGAGCATTGCATAAACATCATTTGCATTTTGTTGCATAGCATGGATAACGTATGACATTTGAATGAGCATTGCATACTAATTATTATTTTATTAACGATGACCTTAAGTATCCTTAACCCTTATAATTGTAGAAAATGGCTGGTTTACCTCGTGAGGATGGATGGATTGATTTGACTAATGTAGTGGATGGTGAGGAAGTAGATAACTTTGGTGCTAGTGACGATGAGGAGCCTTTTGAGTTTTTAGACGATGGGATTCCACTTACTGCAGTTGGTCAGACAGAGCCTGAGTTGTTACAAGGTAGTCATGTTCCAAGTGTCGATGTTTCGCCACAGACTGTTCCAGATTGTCAGCGACCGGTTGTTCGTTCTTCGACTCCTACTTGTGATGCTTATATTAGTAGTTTGCCTGGGATTGCATTTGCTAGGGGTGATGTTCCTGTTGAGTCGAGTAGGGCTGCTAGTGCTCGATCTATTCATGATGGTATTCCTAAGGTTTATTGTCCAGGTCCTAGGTCTTATGATGATATTTTCTGGTTTCTTAAGAAGTTTGATCGGTCTTTGTTTAAGAGGTATTTGGTTGAGACTCGTGTGATTAGGAGGTTTGAGCAGAATGAGAAGAAGTTTGAAAGGTTTGTTGGTAGTGTGAGGTGATCAAAGTTTGTTAGGGCAAGGGAAATGGATGAGGTTGTTAGATTGAGGTCTATGGTGTTAAATTTGAGTTGACAAGTTGAGAGGTTGCGTAGGGAGAAAGAAAGGAATGCTAGGTTGAGTGCGTGGGGTTTGCCGGTGATATCTTTTCCTAGTCATGGTGTTGTGATTCGTGATGTGCCGAATCAGGTTGAAGCTCAAGCGTCGGTGAAGCCGAGTGAAGGAGGAAGTCGTAAAGGGAAGGAAAAAGTGGAAGAAGAATCAGAGGATGATGATAGCAGCAGTGATGACGAGCCGGTGTACAAGAAGCTGCGAGGATGTGATGTTTAGTTCTTTCTGTTGTTGTTTTTGTTTGGTCTTGTTGTAATAGAACTTATGTAGACTCGTACTCTAACTTATGATGAAACTTAATGACCTTAAGTGTTGTGATGAAGGATTGTAGTGACATTACTTGTCACAATTTTGTGGAGATTTTCCAAAGCAATCCAAATTACCTTCATGACTTATGATTTGTCTTATTAGTTCTTGTGTGATTGGTTAATGATTCATTGTGAATTGTATTGTTGGTGCATGTAGTATCCATGTTACATCTTGATAGAGAAATCCTTCTTCTTATCTTGATATGAATACTTACTTGTTCTTTTTCTGTTATGGTGACAGGAAGGAGTTAGGAGGCATTTTTCTGACTTTACTAAATTATTGTTTGGTTAGTTTTCCTGTAAACATGCCGCCTAAATTGACGACTGCTACTGTTAATACCATGATTGAGCAAGCTATTGCTAGAGCTTTGGAAGCTGAACGTGCTGCGAGGAACCAAGAGGCTGAGAATAGGAATGCTGCTGGTCAGGCTGGAGGGAATGCTGGAAATCAAGCTGGAGGTAATGCTGATGAGCAAGCAGAAGGAAATACTTCGGGACAAGCTGGAGGTAATGCTGCTGTTCAGCAGGTTCAAAAGGAATGTTATTATGCTAGTTTCATGAAATGTGGACCTACCCAATTTCGTGGTACTGGTGGTGCATTGGAATTAAGGAGGTGGATTGAGAAGGTTGAAAGTACTTTTGAAATCAGTGGATGTTCAGAAGCTAGTAAGGTGAAATTTGCTGCAGGTACTTTTCAGGATGATGCGTTGAGTTGGTGGAATAGTCAAGTAGCTACTGTAGGATTGGTTGAAGCTAATGCTAGAACATGGACTATGACTAAGGGACTGTTGACTGCTAAGTTTTGTCCTGAGGAAGAGTTAGGTCAGTTGGAAGATGAATTGAGGCATTTGGTGTTGAGGAATAATGATATTGTAGCTTATACAAGGAGGATTTCTGATTTGTGTTTGTTGTGTCCTGATGCGTTTGCTGATGACCGTAAGAAGATGAAGCAGTACATTCGGGGTTTATCTAGTAATATCAAGGGAGAAACTACTTCGTCAAAACCCAAGTCATTTGATGAAGCTTTTCAAATGGCTCATGCTTTAATGGATGTAAAGCTGCAGGATCGAAAGGATAGTATTGCTGAGGGGAATAAGAGAAAGTGGGAAGCTGCACACTTAAGTCAAGGGCAGAATCAAGGTGGTTATCGTAATAACAATAACCAAGGACCGAATAGGAATCAGCAATACAATTTGAGAAGGAATGATGGTGTTCGTGTTGCTACAGGAAATCAAGGTAACAAGGTGAATCCGAAGTGTGGTCGGTGTAATCTATATCATATTGGGAATTGTCCACATGCTTTGCAACAAGTGTGGGAAGGCCGGACATAAGATGACAGATTGCAGAAACAAGGGTGTAGCCACTGGGGCTAATGCTGTTAAGGTAGTTTACTGTTCTGGATGTGGAGGCCGTGGACATAAGCAGGGGAACTGTCCGAGGGGTGGCATACGACAGGGAGGCAATGTTGCTGCTATTGCTGCTGGGAATGCTGCTCCAGCCTATGTCGTGGGAGATGCTGACAAACCTCAAGGGCCGAACGTGGTGACTGGTACGTTCTTACTTGATGCTTGTTATGCTAGTGTGTTGTTTGATTCTGGATCCGATAGAAGTTTCGTAGATGTTAGATTCAGTCAGCTATTGGATAGAGAACCAGTAAGATTGACGACTAGTTATAATGTGGAGTTAGCTGATGTTAAGGTTGTAAGCACTAGTTCTATACTGAAAGGTTGTTCCTTGAAGTTAGGTAATTATGTGTTTAGTATTGATTTGATGCCCATAGAATTAGGATCTTTTGATGTGATCATTGGAATGGATTGGTTAGTTGGTAATGGTGCAGTAATTGTTTGTGGAGAAAGATTAGTTCAGATACCGCTAAGGAATAGGGTATTGACGGTGAAAGGTGATGAATGTACGTCTTGTTTGAGAGTTGTTTCTTGTTAAAAGTTGATGAGGTATATAGAAGAAGGTTGTGATGTGTTTCTTGCACAGATAAGTAATGATGGTGTGAATGAAAGGAAATTGGAGGATGTGCCTGTGATTAGAGAGTATCCTGAGGTTTTCCTTGAGGAATTGTCAGGATTACCGCCGTATCGTGAAGTTGAGTTTCGTATCGATTTAGTGACGGGTGCTGCTCCTGTTGCTCGTGCACCGTATCGTTTAGCTCCATCTGAGATGAAGGAATTATCCGATCAATTGAAGGAATTGATGGAGAAGGGATTTATTAGACCAAGTTCGTCGCCGTGGGGTGCGCCTGTTTTGTTTGTTAGGAAGAAAGATGGTTCTTTTAGAATGTGTATTGATTACAGAGAGCTTAACAAATTGACTGTCAAGAATCGGTATCCACTGCCGAGGATTGATGATTTGTTCGATCAGTTGCAAGGGTCAAGTGTATACTCGAAGATCTATTTGAGGTCTGGGTATCATCAACTGAGAGTTAGGGAAGAAGATATTCCTATAACCGCTTTCCGTACTCGATATGGACATTTCGAATTTCATGTGATGCCTTTTGGATTAACAAATGCGCCTGATGTATTTATGGATTTGATGAATCGTGTATGTAAGCCGTATTTGGATGAGTTTGTTATCGTATTCATTGATGATATTCTCGTTTATTCCAAGAGTGAAGAGGAACATGAGAAGCATTTGAGAACAATTTTGGAATTGTTGAAGAAGGAGAAGCTGTATGCGAAATTCTCTAAGTGTGAATTTTGGTTGAAATCAGTGCAATTTTTGGGGCACGTGATTGATAGTAAAGGTGTTCGTGTGGATCCTGCTAAGATTGAGGCAATTAAGGATTGGTCAGTGCCGAAGACGCCGACTAAAGTTCGCCAATTTCTTGGTTTGGCTGGGTATTATAGAAGGTTTATTGAGAAGTTTTTGTTAATTTCTAAGCCGTTGACTAAGCTTACGGAGAAGAATAGAGTGTTTGAATGGGGATTGGAAGAGGAATCTGTATTTAGTATGTTGAAGGATAAGTTGTGTTATGCGTCGATATTGTCTTTGCCAGAAGGATCTAAGGATTTTGTAGTGTACTGTGACGCGTCTCATAAAGGATGTGGAGCTGTATTGATGAAAAGGGAGAAAGTAATAGCATATGCGTCGAGACAATTAAGGAAGCATGAAGAGAATTACATTACGCATGATTTAGAACTTGGGGCTGTTATTTTTGCTTTGAAGCTGTGGAGACACTACTTGTATGGAACCAAGTGTGTGGTTTTCACTGATCATAAGAGTTTGCAGTATATTTTGGAAACGGAATTGAATATGAGGCAAAGGAGATGGGTTGAGTTGCTGAGTGATTATGACTGCGAGATTCGTTACCATCCTGGTAAAGCGAATGTGGTAGCTGATGCACTTAGTAGAAAGGAAAGAGATAAGTCTATAAGAGTTAGAGCTTTGGCGATGTTGGAAAGTGTCGATTTGACGGAAGAGATATTGAAAGCCCAAACTAATGGTTTAAAGGAAGAGAACATTGAGGCAGAAAAATTGGGTAGAATGTTGAAACCTTTGTTTGAAGTGAAGTCGAATGGATTGAGGTATTTTAAGAATAGGATTTGGTTACCGTTGTGTCCGTCTAAGGAAGATTCGTTAGGGGTGCGAGATTTGGTGATGAATGAATCTCATAAGTCGAAATATTCAATACATCCTGGATCCGACAAGATGTATCAAGATCTTAAGAAAGTGTATTTGTGGCCGAATATGAAGGCAGATATAGCACAGTATGTATAACACCCCCAAATTTACACGCAGCGGAATACATCTTTGGTTGCTAAACAATGATACAACAACACATAATTTATAAAGAACGACTCGAAAAGAGACGTTTTAGATTTATCGTTCCTAAAACATTTGTCAGAGTAGCGTAGTCCCAAGACATCGTAACCAAAGTACAACCAAAACAAAAGATTTAAATTGTTTTGAACAAAAGGAACGACAAATATTCAAAGAGTTTATATTGCAAAGTAGTGCACAACATTCATTCCCGTGGCTTCCAAGCTTCACCCTTCCTGATTACCTGAAATACATGCGAGTAAAACATCAGCAAAAATGCCGAGTGAATCTATAGGTTTATGTAATCAATTTGAACACAAGCAAAGATTATAAGTTTGTGGCATGCTTATAAGCATCAAATAAAAATTTGCATCAACAATGATAATTGTATATAGCATAAATTGCAATAAGATCATGGAACCGAGCCCTTAAACACTCCTTTTAGAGGTCTGATAAGACAGGAGATTTATTAATTTTCGGTTACCTCTAGATTTTTGGTACATTGCCGTATACCTAACTTCTCAATACAATATGTCCAAACGGTGCGGAGGTCGGGCCTAAGCTTCTATGACAAGTCCACACAAACTGAACCGGGGCGGCTTCCCCCATAGATCTATTAATTGTACTAGCGGTTAACCCATTATAGGTTAATTAACGGTCCATAATTGAGGTTTTAACAAAGGCAATCACTTAATGCAATTTAAAGGCAACCACGGGTCCATTCATAGAGGGACAAAGCATACCATAAAAATGTTGTGTTCTAAGTTTATAAAACAGGTATTCCCCCTCGCGGGTTTAAAATCATTTAATAACTAGTATAAAGCGAGGCTATAGACTCACCTTAGCCGATAGTGGTAATGAGACGATCACCGACGATAGATGATGCCTTTCAAACACGAGAACCGCAACCTATCAAATGAGGTGCGTTCATTAATAATAGACTCGAGAAATAACCCATACATAAGAATATAAAACTCGACTCATAAAATCACGACAAAATCGAGAGAAAACGATACAAGTGATACTATTACACTCTCCTATATATTCATTTTATTATTCTACGCCTTTAATAAAAATCTGCCGGAACATACCGAATGTCCAAGCCGTTTTCCCATACTTAGACTTATCAACTTTTTATGATACTACTCAGAGAACTTACTTACTATATATAGAAAGTCCTCTCCAAAGCCCATTAAAAGATTTTACTTCTAAAGTTCCCTGCCCGACTCATCTTTGAATTACAAAATCCGGACAGTTTATCGACCTTGACTTACGAAACCATTTTGACCATTCTAAACAACTCCATTTATAAAACCGCCAATTGATTCTAAAAATAGACTCAAAATGCTAAACTTGGAGCCTGAGAACAGCCCTTGAATCATTTTGAAACTCATTTTATAGTCCCTGAGATTCGATCCAAATATCGACAACAATTTTCGGATTGTGTCGACACTCGTCTCCCGGTACACGAAAATCAAACTAGTGTATCTTCCACCTCGTTTGGAGTTGGAAGGCCTACTTTATATCAAATCGAAGCTAACGAAATTCTCTACAACATAATCCCATAATATCAACCTATTTTCAGACTTAAGATTTCCGAAAATGCCTCTAAACCTACTGCCTAAAATTGGCCATTTAAAAATCATACAAAATCAAGTTTTTGATCAAAACCAACAACTTTTATCATCATTCTAACATCCTAATATCATCACAATCTAATCCTAACACTTGTATCATCATCTAAATCAAAAACCCAAAATCAAAAATATATTTTCTTTACAAAAATAACATGATATACACATGATTATCACTAGATAATCACATGCAACATCATCTAACAACTTTACTCACCAAGATTCTTGATCAAAATTTCAAAGTTCATGCATGTTGATGAAAATGGTACCAAAAGAATCCTCTTTCAATTCTAAGGATGGGACTTTTTTTTTTGGATGGATCAAAGTTGATCATCAAAAAAATTTGATGATTGTGTTGGTTGTGGTGTATGGCCCAAAAAAGAAAAGGAAGAGAAAAATGGTGATTTTGTTTTATTGATTTTTTTAAATGAGATAGTGCTAGTGGAAATGTTATATATAGTGTGGAGTTAGGGTAGTTTTTGCCAATTTGTGATAGTTTTGGTCCAAAATGTAAATATTAGTTAAAAAGCGGGAAATGACTAAAAGTAAATTTTACAAATATTTACGGGACTCGGGTTTCGTAAAAATACTTAAAAGTTTAAACGCACACGAAAAATAATAATATAACGACTCGATACGTAATTAAAACGATATCGTCGAAAATATTGAATATCGAAACGATCGATAATAAAATATAAAGTTTTAGGCATCCGTCGGTATCGCGATCACTAGTAGTCCTCGTTACTCGTCAAAATATTAAAATATAATATTTAATATCGGTTTCAACTTAAACCGTTAAACATAATAATATTTAACGTTATAAAATACTTCAAAATAATTGAAAGTAGAATTAAATTATGACCTTATTTTTACGGGTTTTACATCCTCACCACCTTAAGGGAGCGACGTCCCGGCGCTCAACTCGCCTCATACACGAGTTGTTCACTACCCGGAAGGATGAGGGCATTCCTTATAAAGAAGTCTTCACGTTCCTACGTGAATCTCGATCCACGATCTCCACTGGTTCATTTACAAAACGCAACTTGTCGTCAAGTTGTATCTCACCAAAAAGGAATAAATAAATCCTTATCCACCAGTCACCCGTCAAACTCGACACATGAAAATTTTATGAATCACACGAAGCTCGTTCGACGACAAGAATAGATGACAGGATTTTAGGGTAAGTCCAGTAAAAAGGAAGGTTGTAATTTAAAGGATATCCATCGGCCGGATAGCCATGGACACACATCAAAAAGAACTAACAAGAAAACATTTTCGTCATCGGAGGGTGCTCACACGCGGGTCCCTACTCAAAAGATAATACAAAGACACCATCTCACTTTCGCCAACGCGCATTAAAGTCTCAATAAACATCGTCGTTGAAAGTCAAAAAGATATTACATAATATATGTTCTACATGATCGGACGTCATCGGATGATGCCGTCTCAAGTTCTCACAACTTACGATCATTTGACTAGATCACATACCACATAAGTACATAAAAATAAAAGGTCGAACAATAACATCAAGTATAGATTTCCATCGTTAATCATCGAGAAAACCTTGAACGAACCCTTGATAATAACCACTTGATCACAAGAGTCTTTCCACTTGCGGTGTCGGCTTCAACATACTCCTTGAGGTTGTAACAAATTTATTAACTCCATTCCTTAAGAGATTCGGTCCTCAATCATTCCACAAGTACACCCATAAATCCTAGTGACACTTATCATTTCTTCTTATACACTGCTTCCCGAGATTCATTTTAAACTCAGAATAAAATAGTAATCTTCAATACGAGGAACAGAACGAGATAAAAATGACTTCAATAAACGCATAAACGAACAAGATGTGGTAAAATTATTTAAGGTTGACGATCGACGAGGGATCTCGACTCACGTAACCGTAAAACATAATAATTCACAATACTAGAAAAATGAGAGCGAAGAACGGATTAAATATTAACATTAAAATAACGTTTGTCACAATTATCCGTCCCGGATTTGGTATTACCTTAAGACTCAATTGAGGTACTTTCTTGATAAAGATGATATATTAAAAATAGAAGTTAAATAGCTTCATAATTTATTTTGGTAGTCTTAAGAAACTTTGAAACAATGACATGAATTTATTAATTAAACTCATATTGATGGTTACAATTAGAAAATATAATTTCTAAATTAAATCACTATTAGGAATATAAATTAAACCGGTAATTTCATTACATTTAAAGTAAAGTATGATAAGTCAATTACTTCAAAAGATAGAACATAATTTCATTTTAAACATTAGTTTTAGTTATACATAATATGATGTATAAATTTGACCTTTTACTTGTGATGGTTATTTCAATAATTGAAAATTATTGGAAAAATGTATAAAAGTTCCATAAAATTTTATAATACGTTGTAGAAATACATAAAGGTGTGTATTATTTCAAAATAAACATGGGATATATTCAGGTTTCAAAATGTGACAAGATAACAAACGAATAAGAATGAAAATAATGGTCAACGGTTAGTACGAAATCAACGGTACAAAAGGGGACGAAACAAATGTCGTATGAATTCTTAAAGAGAATAGTAAGATAAAGGCGTCGATGGTAAGACGAAAAGAAATAGTAGATTAAACCAGTTGTCAATTTCGTTAGTTCGGTCGGTGGTTCACCAATATCAGTTTGTTAACTTAGCGGTGGTCGATACATGATCAGAAATAAGATCCATACAAAAATTTAATCAAAGAAAATTCCTAATAATCTCTTGTAATTAAAACAAATCAAATGAACGATGTTAGTGTTTAAAGAGAGAAGTCAAAGCACGGTTCGCAAAAGTAGATTTCGAGACAAACGAGAGTGACGGACGTCATCCCGGATATACGGAAATCACTCTAGTGATAATTCATTATTCACGTGCGGAGACATTCCAAAGATCTACCCAGTCACATAAAGAAGATTGGACGAGAAGGAAGGATAAAAAAAAATCGAGACTTTCAAGTCTTTTATCAACAGTCAGTAATTAGACGAACGGTCAAAAGAAATCAGTTATAAGATAAAATAAGGTAACAAGTTGAAAAACGATCGTCGAGTAAAAACATATTCGTAAGCGCGTAATTCGTTCAAGAGAAGGTAAGAAAACGTATGCGGAGGCATAGAAATTGCGCCACTTGCATAAATTATAAAGGTTTTCAAAACTTCTTTTCACTTTATTTCATTTTATTTATCTTTATCATAAATACAAGTAAAAAGTTTTTTTTTTATTATCAAGATTTTTAAGTTGACTACTATTCAGCCTAGCATAGCTCCTTCTAAATTAGACATAGGTGATCAGGTCATGTATAATTTAGGGCTAGCAATGCAGTGCTCCGTTTCGTCGAAAAGTATTACGTTTCTTATCTTTATATAAACCATGCCATTTGTAAAATGGAATATATAAAAATATTTTATAAATTTATAGGATACAAGTAATTTGTGGGATACTTAATAAGCAACTTTTAATCTTACGAAAAGTATTTTATAAGACCAAAGTAAAAATAATTGGTGAAAATAATCGTAAAACAATATCAGATTTATTTATAATATGACATTATGACAATGTATAAAGTAGTCAAAGTTTTGCAAAAAGTGGCAAATAGTAGCTCATAAAACAACCAATGCAATGGTTACAAGTTGTTAAGTTTTCAAAGGGTTATAAGGTTTAGACGAAAACGTCATGAGATACGCGATAAAAAAAATATCGATGAAGAATGTGAAGACAAAACTTCAAAACTCAACTCAAATCAGTGGAAGGTTAGAAGAAAAATAAGAATATCGAATGACAAAAGGGTCATATATATAAAAAGAATAAAACAATCCAAATGTGTATTCTATGTAAGATACTCGACACAACATGCTTTTAAGAAAATATATTATTCATTTTCAAATTACACCATTAATCTGGTAATAGCTAATCCTGTAATGTTTCTGTTTTTAAACATTTTCACATGAAACTAGTATTAGTTATTTGTAAAATAATATTCATTAAAATTTTACGATCTCAAATGAACTCAAAACTTCTTAGAAACGTTTAAAACCCATGTTCCGAATTTTCTATCAGATTTGACTTTTAAATATGAGCCGATTAATTGGCCCGATAAACGACATCTCCAAGACTCGGAGTCTAAAGCATTTTGATGCAAAACGACGTTTCAGACGACTTTCTAGTTTTACCTGAGACCTGAAAACCAATGTAAAATGACCAAAATACCCCTGTAAGTTCTGTGCAGGTTTGACTATTTTATTTTAAAAACGCAAGTTTTACTTTTAAGTTTTGACCTGTTTATACTGCCCCTACAGTTTCTGCATAAAGTGTATTTTTCGACACTTCTTAACGGCTCAAAATATATACATATATACACACATGTCTTGTGGATTTTATAACAACGAAAAAAATAAATCTCGTAATGAGCATCAAATAATATATAGCATGATGAATGACAGAAAATGCTTCAAGGTATTCAACACGAAATTTAGGAAGCAAAACGGTGAAAGACGTTCGTAATTTAGATTTCAAAATGCAATGTAGGCAAATCTCCTTGGTGCCACGATTGTCAAAAACACAAAACATAACAAGAAAAGAATGGAACATTAACATGCTACACTCCGGGAGCAAGAAGGTTAATGAAAAACAAATGATACAATTTTATATAAGTAAAATCGTATTCCAATTCTAGTGCCATAATCTAGACGATGATTTATAAAATAACGATGACGTTACCGAGATATAAGTGAACAATACACTTCGGAGTCGATACATATAAATGTCAACGAATTAAATCTTCGCATGTCGTGTAAAACGATAATAAAAATCAACAAAATATTATGAAAAACCATGGTATTATTCAACACTATTTTAAGAAATGTTTCAATATGTATGACTCGTACGATAGCGGTTAGTCTATTCCAAGGACACATTGAGCTACACAATGGTCTGGAGATTACGTTAAAAGACGTCCAAGCACAAATAGCCGGAAGACGATTTGAATATCTATATAGATATCTCAAAGGGTTAAGCAATAAAAGTAACGCGCGCAGATGAAGGTATGTAAGGTCATAATATAAAATTTGCAATAAAAGCAATTTAAATACTTCAAAAATAAATACAGAAAGATCTTGAAAATTCAATGTATTTATTTAAGTTAATCATTAATAAATGATAAATTTTTATCGAAAAGTTTAACGACATAAATATATATATATCGATTAAAGGGATCCTAGATATAAATATATATATCCGTAAATGGATCGTAGTATTTATTTATAAATACTTGGCAATAAGTTATACGTAATAACGTATACTAAAGTGGTAATCCAAGAAGTAGCTTGAACCTGAAGTCACGCGAAATCATGTGCACCGACTCTTTGAAAAATAAAACCGACAGTTATAGTTTAGGTTTTTAGAAAAAGACCTAGTTCTCTATAACTCATGGCTCTGGTAGCAATCTCTAACACCCCCAAATTTACACGCAGCGGAATACATCTTTGGGTGCTAAACAATGACACAACAACACATAATTTATAAAGAACGACTCGAAAAGAGACGTTTTAGATTTATTATTCCTAAAACATTTGTCAGAGTAGCGTAGTCCCAAGACATCGTAACCAAAGTACAACCAAAACAAAAGATTTAAATTGTTTTGAACAAAAGGAACGACAAATATTCAAAGAGTTTATATTGCAAAGTAGTGCACAACATTCATTCCCGTGGCTTCCAAGCTTCACCCTTCCTGATTACCTGAAATACATGCGAGTAAAACATCAGCAAAAATGCCGAGTGAATCTATAGGTTTATGTAATCAATTTGAACACAAGCAAAGATTATAAGTTTGTGGCATGCTTATAAGCATCAAATAATAATTTGCATCAACAATGATAATTGTATATAGCATAAATTGCAATAAGCTCATGAAACCGAGCCCTTAAACACTCCTTTTAGAGGTCTGATAAGACAGGAGATTTATTAATTGTCGGTTACCTCTAGATTTTTGATACATTGCCGTATACTTGACTTCTCAATACAATATGTCCAAACAGTGCGGAGGTCGGGCCTAAGCTTCTATGACAAGTCCACACAAACTGAACCGGGGCGGCTTCCCCCATAGATCTATTAATTGTACTAGCGGTTAACCCATTATAGGTTAATTAACGGTCCATAATGAGGTTTTAACAAAGGCAATCACTTAATGCAATTTAAAGGCAACCACGGGTCCATTCATAGAGGGACAAAGCATACCATAAAATGTTGTGTTCTAAGTTTATAAAACATGTATTCCCCCTCGCGGGTTTAAAATCATTTAATAACTAGTATAAAGCGAGGCTATAGACTCACCTTAGCCGATAGTGGTAATGAGACGATCGCCGACGATAGATGATGCCTTTCAAACACGAGAACCGCAACCTATCAAATGAGGTGCGTTCATTAATAATAGACTCGAGAAATAACCCATACATAAGAATATAAAACTCGACTCATAAAATCACGACAAAATCGAGAGAAAACGATACAAGTGATACTATTACACTCTCCTATATATTCATTTTATTATTCTACGCCTTTAATAAAAATCTGCCGGAACATACCGAATGTCCAAGCCGTTTTCCCATACTTAGACTTATCAACTTTTTATGATACTACTCAGAGAACTTACTTACTATATATAGAAAGTCCTCTCCAAAGCCCATTAAAAGATTTTACTTCTAAAGTTCCCTGCCCGACTCATCTTTGAATCACAAAATCCGGACAGTTTAGCGACCTTGACTTACGAAACCATTTTGACCATTCTAAACAACTCCATTTATAAAACCGCCAATTGATTCTAAAAATAGACTCAAAATGCTAAACTTGGAGCCTGAGAACAGCCCTTGAATCATTTTGAAACTCATTTTATAGTCCCCGAGATTCGATCCAAATATCGACAACAATTTTCGGATTGTGTCGACACTCGTCTCCCGGTACACGAAAATCAAACTAGTGTATCTTCCACCTCGTTTGGAGTTGGAAGGCCTACTTTATATCAAATCGAAGCTAACGAAATTCTCTACAACATAATCCAATAATATTAACCTATTTTCAGACTTAAGATTTCAGAAAATGCCTCTAAACCTACTGCCTAAAATTGGCCATTTAAAAATCATACAAAATCAAGTTTTTGATCAAAACCAACAACTTTTATCATCATTATAACATCCTAATATCATCACAATCTAATCCTAACACTTGTATCATCATCTAAATCAAAAACCCAAAATCAAAAATATATTTGTTTTACAAAAATAACATGATATACACATGATTATCACTAGATAATCACATGCAACATCATCTAACAACTTTACTCACCAAGATTCTTGATCAAAATTTCAAAGTTCATGCATGTTGATGAAAATGGTACCAAAAGAATCCTCTTTCAATTCTAAGGATGGGACTTGTTTTGTTTTTGGATGGATCAAAGTTGATCATAAAAAAAAATTGATGATTGTGTTGGTTGTGGTGTATGGCCTAAAAAAGAAAAGGAAGAGAAAAATGGTGATTTTGTTTTATTGATTTTTTTAAATGAGATAGTGCTAGTGGAAATGTTATATATAGTGTGGAGTTAGGGTAGTTTTTGCCAATTTGTGATAGTTTTGGTCCAAAATGTAAATATTAGTTAAAAAGCGGGAAATGACTAAAAGTAAATTTTACAAATATTTACGGGACTCGGGTTTCGTAAAAATACTTAAAAGTTTAAACACACACGAAAAAATAATATAACGACTCGATACGTAATTAAAACGATATCGTCGAAAATATTGAATATCGAAACGATCGATAATAAAATATAAAGTTTTAGGCATCCGTCGGTATCACGATCACTAGTAGTCCTCGTTACTCGTCAAAATATTAAAATATAATATTTAATATCGATTTCAACTTAAACCGTTAAACATAATAATATTTAATGTTATAAAATACTTCAAAATAATTGAAAGTAGAATTAAATTATGACCTTATTTTTATGGGTTTTACAGTATGTTAATAAGTGTTTAACTTGTGCGAAGGTGAAGGCTGAACATAAGAAACCCTCGGGATTATTAGTGCAACCTGAGATTCCTGAGTGGAAATGGGAGAAGATTACTATGGATTTTGTGACAGGTTTGCCAAGGACTGCAAATGGTAGTGATATGATATGGGTGATTGTAGATAGATTGACTAAGTCTGCTCACTTTTTGCCGATGAAGAAGACAGATAGTATGGAGAGGTTAACAACAGTGTATGTGAAGGAGATTGTTTGTCGACATTGTGTGCCTTTGTCGATAATTTCTGATCGTGATAGTAGGTTTACTTCAGAATTTTGGAAGTCTTTGCAGAAAGCGATGGGAACGGAGTTATGTTTAAGTACAACATATCATCCGGAAACTGATGGACAAAGTGAGAGAACGATTCAAACGTTAGAGGATATGCTTCGTGCATGTGTGATTGATTTTGGAAATGGTTGGGATAAGCATTTGCCATTGGTTGAATTTTCGTACAACAATAGTTATCAATCAAGTATTAAAGCCGCTCCATTTGAAGCTTTGTATGGACGTAAGTGTATATCTCTAGTGTGTTGGAGTGAGGCAGGAGAAAGTCAATTGACTGGGCCTGAAATGATATTTGAGACGACTGAGAAGATTGTGCAAATTAAGAAGCGTTTGTTATCTGCCAGAAGTAGACAAAAGAGTTATGCTGATAACAGAAGGAAACCGTTGGAGTTTGAAGTAGGAGACATGGTTATGTTGAAAGTATCTCCATGGAAAGGAGTAATACGCTTTGGAAAGAGAGGAAAGTTGAGCCCGAGATTTATTGGACCATTTAAGATTATCCAAAGGATTGGATTGGTGGCTTATAAGTTAGAATTGCCTGATGAGCTTAAAGCTATTCATAATACTTTTCATGTGTCTAATTTGAAGAAGTGTTTAGCTGAAAGGGATGTGGTGATTTCATTGGAGGAAATTCAACTTGATGATAAGTTGCATTTTATAGAGGAACCTGTAGAGATAATGGATAGGGAAGTTAAGAAGTTGAAGCATAGTAGAATTCCGATTATGAAAGTGAGATGGAACTCTAGACGTCGGCCAGAGTTTACGTGGGAACGTGAGGATTTCTTTAAGGACAAGTATCCTCATTTGTTTAGGAAGGATTAAGCGCCAAGGACACCGCTTCTTTTAAGAAGGGGGGGGGGGGGGATGTGACAACCCAAAATCGAGGTCATTGCTTAATCTTATTTTACTATTATTTTTGAATGAGTTTGAACGATATTTATTTTTGGAGGTTTAAGTTTAAACCGATGTTGGAAGGTCTATATTTAATATTTATTAAGTATAAGGAGTATTAGCAAGCGTGATGTCGATGGATGCCAAATATATTATGTTTTATTGTTGGTTGTTCGATTTTTATTATTTTCGAGGTTTTATTTTAATTGACGTGTTAAGTCGAGTCGAGAGTCGATATTATTATTTTTGAGGTACGTTTTAAATTTTTAAAAGTATCTTTATGAAACCTGAGCCCCGTAAATATTTTAAAAATTGGCTAATAGTTATTTCCCGCTTTTTAGCTAAATATTTACACTTCTAGCCACAACTTTCATTAAATTGAAACTAGGTCCCTACCCCACTATATATAAACATAAAACAAACACACACACACACACACACACACACACACCATTTTCATTTCAAAATTTTCACTTCCATCTCTCTCTCTCTCTTCTCTTTGCCGAAACCCACCACCACCACCAAAACAAAATCAAACTTCCATTTTTCTTGAGTTTGATCTTGAATCAAGCTAAACAAACACTAGTCCCAACCTTATTTTTGCATAAGGATCAAATTGGTGTAAGAAATTCATACATGCAAGCAACTTTTTTTTTATGATGTTGGTAGGTAGGAGATTTGATCATGCATGGCTTCATCTTGATGATCCATGGTGGTTTGTGCTAAAAATCTTGTTAGAAAGTTCATTTTGATCTTATGATTTTTATTTTGATTATGATTTTGATGTTATGATTAGTGTATGATGATATTAGGGTATAGTAATGATCATTTCCATGGTTGGTTTTTATCAAAAAGTTGATTTTGTACAAGTTTTGAGTAGTCATTTTACAACAGTAAGTAAAAGGCAAAATTCGAATTTTTATGTTTTGAAAATGGCTTAACTTATAGCCTAGGGTTTTAGATAATTTTCTTAGATTCGATTTGATATAAGGTAGAGCTTCTAGCTCAAAACGAGCGCGAAGTTATGATGTTTTGAATGATCGTGTACCGGGAGACGAGTACCGGCACTACAAGTAGTTGTTGTCGGTATTTGAATCGAATCTCGGGGACTCTAAATTGAAGTTTTGAAAAAAGTAACCTACTGATAATGAGGTGTTTATTTTACAGGTTGAGTTTACTTTAAAACCCGAGTGTCGGTTTTGTAAACGGAGTCGTTTAAATAAGTTAAACCGGTTGTATGAAAAATTAAAGTAAATCTGTCCGGATTTTGTAGTTTGAAAATGAGTCGGGTAAAGTACTTTAAGAGTAATATCATTTGATAAACTTGTAAGAGGACTTTCTATATATAGTAAGTTAGTTTATCGAGTCGTTTCATAAACGGTTGACGAGTTTAAAAGGGGTAAATAAGCTAGTAAATGTAGTATGTACCGGCGGACTTTGTAAAAAGTATAAAACGGTTAAGTAAATGTGTAGTAAAGTATAATGAAGTTATTTATATCGTTTTCTGTCGAGTTTATCGTGACTTTATGAGTTTGAGTTTGATGTTGTTATGTATGATTTATTTCTCGAGTCATTATTTAACGAACGCGCCTTATTTGATAGGTAGCAGTTCTCGTGTTTGAAAGGCATCCATTACCGTCGACGATCATCTCGCTAGATCTCTTATACTAAGGCGAGTCTATAGCCTCGCTTTCTAATTGTTTTAATGATTTTAATACCCGCGAGGGGGATACATGCTATTTGAAAATAAATGAACACAAGTCATGAGTAATTGTTAGACCCGAATGTTGCCTAAAGTTGATTTCATTGTATTGAGTAAATTGTTGCTAAAGACCCTAAATTCATGAGCCGTTAACTATCTTCTGACTTGATGTTGTGAGTCGGGAATAGCCGCTTATTCTAATGGTAGTACTATTGGGTTGACCACCCTATCTGAGACCAGGGCATTACGTTGAGTAACCCGCTGGGAAGGATAATTTTACGTGAATAAGATTGTGGTATTCTAGCAACTGATACCCTAGAGGGCCAATGGTTTTATTCTAGTCATGCCGGCATTTGGCGTGGGTGACTATTGGTTAAGGGGTCGGTGTCATGAGCTTAAATACAATGTTTGTTTATCATTATTATTACTGCCTTGAATATAGATTGTGTGTATGACAACTCTATAAATGATTATGATTGATTTTCTTCTTGTGTTCAAATGTGATTTGATAAACCTATAGTCTCGCTCAACATTATTGTTGACTCGTTTTATGCATGTATTTCAGGTAATAGGAAGTGATGGAGCATGGAGCTTTGCTGTGGAGGTTGTGGCTTGGCTTTTGGAAGAATGTTGGTCTAAACTGTTTCTACCTTTTTAAATGTTGAACAATTTATTTTATGTTGATGTACTGTACTAAACTTGTTGGTTGTTGGTCGAGATCCATGGGGACTAAACGCTTTACTCTAGTATCGTGTCAGTACAATTTGGGTTGAAATCTATGTTTTAGACCATTTATAATAATCATGTTTATATTTTGTGTAAACGTCTCTATTTTGAGTCGTTCAATATATCTTGTGTGATGACGCTTGTGTCTAGCACCCAATTATGTATTTCCGCTGCGCAATGTAAATTGGGGGTGTTAGACTAATGGTCAAGCCGAGATCTCTAACCGTGGACTTAAGCGAATCTTAGAACGTACCGTGGGAGATTATCGTGCGTCATGGGCTGATAAGTTAGATGATGCTTTGTGGGCTTTACGTACCGCTTATAAGACACCTATAGGTTGTACCCCTTATCTCCTTGTGTACGGAAAGGCATGCCACCTGTAACACCCCATTTTGGAAATGGAAATATCACAGGAATTATGGCGTGTCATCAAAGCATACAAGGAAAAATGTCTAAACATTACTTGACCATAAAAGGAAAATACCGGAATCAAACATCGGTAGTCCAAAAATAAAGCTCATCACACACAAACATAGTATAATAAAGGAAAGGACTAAACAATGTCCAAAACATAAGTATCATAAGAAAGGAAATGCATAATGTAAAGAAGGCTAGACAGCTTCCAGTCCATATGCACGTACTCTTAGTGTCTACGAGCGTCCCTGGGTACCTGCCGTTTTGGGAACATAGAAAAGGAAAACGGCTGAGCAAATACGCTCAGTGCACGGATGTACAATAAAGCATGAATAGGATAAGCATATAACATAATAAAAGCGGAAGAAAACCAAGTCCCGAGTAACCTGGTTAAGTCTTAATAAAACTGGTTTAATAGTTTGAAAGTCTTATGTTTATCTTATAAAAACTGTTTGTCATATTTTACCATTAGCCAATATAGGTCATGAAAATCCACCGTGCATGAATACTTGGAGGGGTGACCTCATCATGCAAGTTAGAGGGGCTGCCTCTAATTTAATATACTGGGTTTTGGGTAGGAGGGATCAGCTCCTTGTGAAGGATGCAAGGCACACACCACATTCACCATGAAATCCTGAATAAAAACATGTAACTAGGATGCACCCATACGCCCCACATGATAAATATAATATAAATGGCCAAAAGCTGAAGGGACGCCACGAGCAATCACTCCGCCGTGGTGAAGTCATAACATCAGTGCCTCTAATGTTATGGTTATGGTACCTCCATAACTAGGTGAAACTGGTCATGCATGTATATGGCTATAGGTAATCTTAATTAAACATAAGCAATCAAACACTTAACTTATACTACGAGAAAACAGTTGGCTGCATACGGAGAATCCTAATAAGGAAAGAATGTCCATATTGAAGGGACGAGAATCCGTACCTTATGTCCAGTGAACGAAGAAGATGAACTGCGAGGAACCCTACTTCCGAATCACTAGTGCTACATAAATACGTACATGAATAAATATCTGCTTACTAAATACGTAGCTGGTTTTATATCATGTCTTAGCTTATTTTATGTGTTCTTACCATGTTTTACTGTTTCTAAGCCTTAAACTGTGTTTTATCTTATATTCTGTTTAATCTGATCAAGTACTGGTATTTCATGTGTTATTATACTTACTGTGTAATAATAAGTAACTTTCCAAAAATAGCAGGTTTCCTAAAATAGAACGTTTCAAAAAATAGAAAGTTTCCAAAAATAGAAAGTTTTCAAAAATAGAAAGTTTCCAAAAATAGAAAGTTACCAAAAATAGAAAGTTTCCAAAAATAGAAAGTTTCCAAAAATAAAAAGTTTCTAAAAATAGAAAGTTTCCAAAAATAGAAAGTTTCCAAAAATAGAAAGTTTCCAAAAATAGATTTACTGCTTAAAATAGATAAGTTTCTAAAAATAGAAAGTTTCCATAAATAGATTAGCTGCCTTAATTAAATAAGTTTCCATAAATATATTAGCTTCCTGAAATAAATAAGTTTCTAAAAATAGCTGGTTTCCATAAATAGATTAGCTGCCTTATTTAATTAAGTTTCTAAAAATAGAAAGTTTCCATAATTAGAAATAAGTTGGTTAAATAAGCTAAGTATATAAGCCTAAGTGTTTTCATGATTATTTTCTAAGTCATATGATATAATGTATAGTTTAATAATTATTTCATGTAGTTTAATTAAACTATAGGTTAAAATATTTAATTAAAGTATAACATGTTTTTAATTAAATAACTTAAATACTTAGGTTAAAATATGTATTCTTATATAATAATAATATGACCTAAGTCATGTTAATTAATTAATTATATCCATGGTTTTAAAATAATTAATTAATTATAAGTCTTAATTATACAAATACTTAGGTTAATTAATTTCATGATTATTAAATAATTAAATAACCTAAGTCATGTTATTAAATTAATCATATCATTTTATTAATTTAATTTTAACATAAGATCATAAACATAAAAAAACTAACATACACCATGAACCGGATCTAGACTAAAAAGCATGAACCAGACATGAAATCAACACCGTACCCCGAACCAACTCGGGGTACCCCATGTTTTACTGCTGCCGTGGGACCCACACGCACCAACCAAGACCATATGGTCTTGGTGGTGGTCGGCTTGGCAAACCGACACCCATTCGGGTTCGGTGCAGCCTGCGGCTCAAAACAAACACCCCTTAAAACACCCTTTTGATTTTATTTAACACCAAATCATGTTAGATCCATGTTTAATTATTATGTTTTTATAAAAACAACACATGTTCTTGATTTATAAAAAGATTAAATCAAAAGAAAAGGTTTAAAAAGGTTTTACCGAATTCGTGGATCAAGAGGACGAAGAACCAACACGATTAATCACTAAAACTTCAAGATCCAAGATCAAAAATCACCTCTTATGGTGGTTGTAGGGTGGCGGCACAAAGAGACAAAGGGAAGGAGGTTTTAGGTTTTCTTAAAATCTTCTGTGAATGAGAAAATGAGTAGTGTAAAAATAATAACCCCCTTTAGTAATTTTGACAAATGGGCTTGGCCCATTTGTCCTTGTTGGCCGCGGGTAGGGAACCCACTTGGGGTACCCGTACCTTTTCCCGTGTCTCGTTATTAAGTTAAACGTTTATGATTATTTGTGTTCGTGTTTAAAATGTTCTCGTTACGTAAATACCGTGATCTAATATATTTAATTACGCTCGTAATAAATATATATATGTAATTAATAATAGTTCGTGTTTTAATTACGTTCATGATTTCATGATCGCATGTTCATGATTAATTATCGTCAAATAAATATTACGTGATCGTGCATAGTAAATACTTATCGTGTTCTAACACGTACGTAATACGTAAACTCCTAAAACGTAATCGTAATCATGCTATATTAGGAAAGTTTTAATCTAGTACGTACGATCCTAAGGGTACTATGCATGGTAAAAGCATGCGGGTTTTACAACTCTTCCCCCCTAAAAAGAATAATTCGTCCCCGAATTATAGATAAAGTAAACTGGAAAAGAAGAACATACCCGAATTCAAAATATGAAATGAGGGTAAGAAGCCCGGATAGACTCCTCTGTTTCCCAAGTGGCTTCCCGCTCGGTATGATCCCTCCATAGAATTTTGACGAATGGAATCGTCTTCTTTCTTATGACTCGTTCTTGTTTGTCAAGAACTCGTTCGGCTTCTTCTATAAAAGTGAGATCTTCACGTATCTGTTCTATTGGATACTGAACCATATGAAGGGGATGATACTGGTACCCTCTGAGTAAGGACACATGAAACACATTGTGCACATGCGAAAGCTGCGGAGGTAACGCCAATCGGTAAGATACTTCACCGACTCGTTCAATGATATCAAACGGTCCGATGAAACGAGGACTGAGCTTCCCTTTAATCCCGAAGCGTCTAACACCACGTGCCGGCGAAACCTTAAGGAAGACGTGATCTCCTACGTTAAAGTGTATATCCCTACGATGCTTATCGGCGTAACTCTTCTGACGTGACCGTGCCTCCTGAATTTTCTGTTTAGCTACTGCGATCTTCTCGTTGGTCATCTCTATGATTTCCGGTCCTTCGAGTGTTCGCTCGCCAACCTGATCCCAACAGATTGGGGCGCGACACTTTCTGCCATACAACATCTCAAATGGAGCACACTTGATGCTTGCGTGCCAACTGTTGTTGTATGCAAACTCCACCAAACAGATGTATTCGTCCCAATCACCCGTCCATTCCAACGCACATGACCTCAACATATCCTCCAATGTCTGAATGGTTCGCTCCGACTGTCCGTCCGTTTGAGGATGAAAAGCCGTGCTAAGCTTAAGTTGTGTACCCCAAGTTTTCTGCAGACTTTTCCAAAAGCGCGAAGTGAATCGAGGATCTCTGTCTGAGACGATGCTGGATGGTGCACCGTGGAGTCTCATGATCTCTCGTCTGTACGTATCTGCGAGTTTACTTACCGAATATTCCTTGCGGATCGGTAAGAAATGAGCTGATTTGGTAAGTCGATCAACGATAACCCAAATTGCATCGTGCTTCCTTTTGGTAGGCGGAAGACCGGTAACAAAATCCATGGTGATTTTGTCCCACTTCCACTCTGGAATATCTAACGGTTGAAGGAGACCGCCAGATCGCTGATGCTCGATCTTAACCTGCTGGCAGGTAAGACATTTGGAGACGTAAGTGGCCACATCCTGTTTCATACCACTCCACCAAAAGTACTGCTTGATGTCATGGTACATCTTAGTCGAATCAGGATGTATAGAGAATGGGGAGCTATGAGCTTCAGCTTACAAAGCTTCCCAGAGTTCTTGGTCATCAGGAACACAAAGTCTTGTGCCCTACCATACGATACCATCTGCATCTACTCTGAATTCTGTCTACTTCTCCAAATTCTGTACTATCGCCCAGATTTCTCCGTCATCCTTCTGAGCTTCCTTGATCTTAGATAGCAACTCGGGTTCTACTCTAAGATTAGCCCAGTAACCGTGTTGTCCACGTACCATGATCTCGATGTCTAGTCGTTCTAAGTCTCTGATGATTTCCCCTTCGATTTTAATGTCGTTGATCATTCTGGACTTCCTGCTAAGGGCATCTGCTACTACATTTGCCTTTCCGGGATGATACTGTAGATTAATGTCATAATCCTTCAACAGCTCTAACCACCTCCTCTGCCTCATGTTCAATTCATGCTGAGTGAAGATATACTTCAAGCTCTTGTGGTCCGTGAAAATGTCACATGATTCTCCATATAAGTAGTGCCTCCATATCTTCAATGCAAACACGACTGCAGCAAGTTCCAGATCGTGTGTGGCGTAATTTTCTTCATAAGGCTTAAGCTGCCGTGAAGCGTACGCGATCACTTTCCCATGTTGCATAAGAACACAGCCAAGTCCCTTCCCTGATGCATCGCTGTAGATTTTAAATCCACCCGTACCAGATGGTAGAGTAAGAATAGGTGCAGATACTAGCTTCTGCTTCAGGTCTTCAAAGCTCTTCTCTCGATCTTCAGTCCAGACGAATTTCTCCCCTTTCCGCATCAGTTTGGTCAATGGTAGTGCTAGGCGGGAAAAGTTCTCGACGAACCTACGGTAATAGCCAACTAAGCCTAAGAAACTGCGGACTTCCGTCGCTGATGTCGGCCTTGGCCACTTAGTAATGGCCTCAACCTTCGCTGGATCCATAGTGATTCCTTCTGCTGATACAATGTGACCTAAGAATGCCACCTTGTCTAACCAGAACTCACACTTGGAGAATTTAGCATACAGCTGCTTCTGGCGAAGAATCTGAGTACTGTACGAAGATGGTCTTCGTGTTCCTCCTTGGACTTTGAGAAAATCAAGATGTCATCGATGAAGACAATGACGAACTTTTCCAGAAATTCATGGAAACATCTGTTCATCAAATCCATGAACACTGCTGGAGCATTTGTCAGGCCAAATGGCATAACTACAAACTCGTAGTGGCTATAACGAGTACGAAAAGCAGTCTTACCGGTGTCCTGCTCCTTGACCCGTAGCTGATGGTAGTCTGACCTAAGATCAATCTTGGAGAAGTGTTTGGCCCCTTGGAGTTGGTCAAACAGATCGTCAATGCGTGGCAGTGGATACCTATTCCGAATGGTAATCTTGTTGAGCTCGCTATAGTCTATGCAAAGACGCATACTGTCGTCCTTCTTCTTAACAAACAAGACCGGTGCGCCCCATGGGGATGCGCTCGGTCGAATGAAACCTCGTTCAAGAAGTTCTTGCAGTTGATCCTTCAGCTCCTTCAGCTCTATGTGAGCCATGCGATAAGGAGCCTTGGAGATTGGTTCAGCTCCTGGAACCAGCTCGATACTGAATTCCACTTCTCGTGCAGGTGGTATGCCAAGAAGTTATGCTGGAAACACATCTTGGAATTCCGACACTATAGGTTGATCCTGAATCGATGGAGATTCAGCATCCATGTCGTGAACCGTAGCTAGATAACCCTCGCAGCCATGTGACAGTAGTGCACACGCTTGCAGGACGGATATGACTTGTACAGACCGTCCGGGTATGAACCCATTATGAATGTACTCTGGTGTATTGACATCACCGAAGATAACTCTATATGAATGGCAGTCTATGGTAGCATGATACTTGGATAACCAATCCATGCCCAAAATCATGTCGAAGTCATTCATGTCCAACGGAAGTGCGTCGATAGGTCGAACCTTATCATCAAATTCTAGGGGAAGACTCTTGTATACAAGGGTGATTAATACAGAGTCCCTCAAAGGCGTGGAAATAGTAAGCCTGTTTTCTAGTGGCAAGGGAGGCATCCTAATGTTCTTAGCATAAGCAGTAGAAATAACCGAGTGAGTAGCACCCGTATCGAAAAGAACACATGCAGCTTGACCATACATATACAAGATTCTAGTGATGGTACCTGTAGACTTGTTGGCCTGGTCTCGAGATGTCGTGTAGACACGCCCGGCAGTAGGAGGCGGCTTGGTATCAGCATGTACCGATGTACCCTCCATCTCGCCCTTACGACAATCCTTCATAATATGGCCAGGAAGACCACACTTGAAGCACGCATCAGTATTACGACGACATGGTCCTGGGTGCCTACGGTGGCAAGTAGAGCAAAGAGGATGAGTGTATCCTCCAGCAGGTGCTCTGGCTGGCTGAGGACCTGATAAAACATTTTACATAAGACATGGTAATTGGGTACAAAGGACAAAGCGGATAATCGTAAGATTGAATACCAGTGATAGCTGGACGGCTAGGCTGCGAACCTCTCTAGTTCTGGTCCCTACCGTTTCCATGGTTCCTGGTAGAAGTTTGCTAAAGTGTCAGAATATGAGTTATAACATAAAACATAAGGAATTTCGTAAGTATTAGGACCTGCTGTTGTTGGAGTGCCCATCGTTGTTACGGTAATTGTCATTACCGCCACGCCTATCCGTAGTAGAACGGTCGTTAGTCTGACCGTTTCCCTTGGGCTGATGAGGCTGCTGCTGAGTAGCCGGCTGAGACCGGTCCCCAGTTTTCTGACTAGAAGATACATTTAAGAGATGAATAATTGACATATATGGAAAGTATACAGACTGGTCACCGCTTGAATACGAAGGTTTACCTCTTGTCGGGTCTTTCAGCTTCCCCGAACTCATCTCTCTCCTGCAGCATCTCCAGCTTTCGTGCTGCATCGGCCACTTGTGCTACAGTGTTGAACGTAGCACACACCAGATTGTTTGCGACCGATGTGCGAAGAGCCCATCTAAAGTGATGTGCCTGCTCTTCAGGAGTACCTGCTGCCGCACCAAGGAAACCAACTAAGCGAAGAAAGCGCTGCATAAACTCGTTGCTATTCTCCCCAGCTCTCTGTCGGATCCCATGGTACTCTCTCTTGAGCTTGTCCTGCTCAGCCTTGGGAAAGAACTGCTCCATCACCCTGTCCTTGAACTGAGCCCAAGTCAAACCAGCAACCCACTCATCACCACCTTCGGATTGCATCAATGCTAACCACCAGTTGAGTACATCGCCTTCGAACCGATAGCATGCCAACCTCGCCTTGTATGTGGGGTCACAACCCATAGCGTTGAAAATCTTCTTGATGTGAGCCAACCAGCTTTCAGCATCGCTGGGGCTATCTTTCTTCTCAAAAGCTCGAGGGCGGAGCTTGTTGAATCTCTCCAGCCATATTCCTAATGTCACTGGAGGAGGAGGAGGAGGTGGCTGATTGTGCTGCTGATTGTTGGCAGCTTGAACTTCAGCCCTGATGTCGTTCCTCAGTTGAGGAAGCAAGGCTTGCATGGCAGCCTGAATTGCAGCATTGAGCTGCTCCTGTTCGCGTATGAGAACCATCTGACAGTATAACATAAAACATATGATTAACAGATCAAAACATAAAATATATATATATACATGAAAAAAATTTATACTAAAATTTCACGAGAAAAATTTTATGCAAGAAAATTTTATGTATGAATGCATGATGCAGTTTTATGAAAACTTTTGTATGCTCGAGAGTGAACGCCTCTGGTCAGTTCACCCAAAACAAAAGACATAGCGAGGGGACGCCTATGGGTCGGTCCCAAATCTAAAAGTTCCGATAAAACACTTGCGACTAAATAGGGCCAGTCCTGTACCAACCATTACTTAGTCAAAAACCCTGCAACAATGACATGTATATGTATGCTTAAAAATGATGAATGCATGAAAACAACTGTCAGTTCTAGGAAGACCGTAGTGACTACCCACTAATCACATGTCATATTTGAGAGCCTACAGGTCGAAGCCTTGGCTCTGATACAATAATTGTAACACCCCATTTTGGAAATGGAAATATCACAGGAATTATGGCGTGTCATCAAAGCATACAAGGAAAAATGTCTAAACATTACTTGACCATAAAAGGAAAATACCAGAATCAAACATCGGTAGTCCAAAAATAAAGCTCATCACACACAAACATAGTATAATAAAGGAAAGGACTAAACAATGTCCAAAACATAAGTATCATAAGAAAGGAAATGCATAATGTAAAGAAGGCTAGACAGCTTCCAGTCCATATGCACGTACTCTTAGTGTCTACGAGAGTCCCTGAGTACCTGCCGTTTTGGGAACATAGAAAAGGAAAACGGCTGAGCAAATACGCTCAGTGCACGGATGTACAATAAAGCATGAATAGGATAAGCATATAACATAATAACAGCGGAAGAAAACTAAGTCCCGAGTAACCTGGTTAAGTCTTAATAAAACTGGTTTAATAGTTTGAAAGTCTTATGTTTATCTTATAAAAATTGTTTGTCATATTTTACCATTAGCCAATATAGGTCATGAAAATCCACCGTTCATGAATACTTGGAGGGGTGACCTCATCATGCAAATTAGAGGGGCTGCCTCTAATTTAATATACAGGGTTTTGGGTAGGAGGGATCAGCTCCTTGTGAAGGATGCAAGGCACACACCACATTCACCATGAAATCCTAAATAAAAACATGTAACTAGGATGCACCCATACGCCCCACATGATAAATATAATATAAATGGCCAAAAGCTGAAGGGACGCCACGAGCAATCACTCCGCCGTAGTGAAGTCATAACATTAGTGCCTCTAATGTTATGGTTATGGTACCTCCATAACTAGGTGAAACTGGTCATGCATGTATATGGCTATAGGTAATCTTAATTAAACATAAGCAATCAAACACGTAACTTATACCACAGGAAAACAGTTGGTTGCATACGGGAAATCCTAATAAGGAAAGAATGTCCATACTGAAGGGACGGGAATCTGTACCTTATGTCCAGTGAACGAAGAAGATGAACTGCGAGGAACCCTACTTCCGAATCACTAGTGCTACATAAATACGTACATGAATAAGTATCTGCTTACTAAATACGTAGCTGGTTTTATATCATGTCTTAGCTTATTTTATGTGTTCTTACCATGTTTTACTGTTTCTAAGCCTTAAACTGTGTTTTATCTTATATTCTGATCAAGTATTTCTGGTATTTCATGTGTTATTATACTTACTATGTAATAATAAGTAACTTTCCAAAAATAGTAGGTTTCCTAAAATAGAAAGTTTCCAAAAATAGAAAGTTTACAAAAATAGAAAGTTTCCAAAAATTGAAAGTTTCCAAAAATAGAAAGTTACCAAAAATAGAAAGTTTCCAAAAATTAAAAGTTTCCAAAAATAGAAAGTTTCCAAAAATAGAAAGTTTCCAAAAATAGAAAGTTTCCAAAAACAGAATGTTTCTAAAAATAGATTTACTGCTTAAAATAGATAAGTTTCTAAAAATAGAAAGTTTCCATAAATAGATTAGCTGCCTTAATTAAATAAGTTTCCATAAATAGATTAGCTGCCTGAAATAAATAAGTTTCTAAAAATAGCTGGTTTCCATAAATAGATTAGCTGCCTTATTTAATTAAGTTTCTAAAAATAGAAAGTTTCCATAATCAGAAATAAGCTGGTTAAATAAGCTAAGTATATAAGCCTAAGTGTTTTCATGATTATTTTTTAAGTCATATGATATAATGTATAGTTTAATAATTATTTCATGTAATTTAATTAAACTATAGGTTAAAATATTTAATTAAAGTATAACATGTTTTTAATTAAATAAGTTAAATACTTAGGTTAAAATATGTATTATTATATAATAATAATATGACCTAAGTCATGTTAATTAATTAATTATATCCATGGTTTTAAAATAATTAATTAATTATAAGTCTTAATTATACATATACTTAGGTTAATTAATTTCATGATTATTATATAATTAAATAACCTAAGTCATGTTATTAAATTAATCATATCATTTTATTAATTTAATTTTAACATAAGATCATAAACATAAAAAAAACTAACATACACCATGAACCGGATCTAGACTAAAAAGCATGAACCGGACATGAAATCAACACCGTACCCCGAACCAACTTGGGGTACCCCATGTTTTACTGCTGCCGTGGGACCCACACGCACCAACCAAGACCATATGGTCTTGGTGGTGGTCGGCTTGGCAAACCGAAACCCATTCACGTTCGATGCAGCCTGCGGCTCAAAACAAACACCCCTTAAAACACCCTTTTGATTTTATTTAACACCAAATCATGTTAGATCCATGTTTAATTATTATGTTTTTATAAAAACAACACATGTTCTTGATTTATAAAAAGATTAAATCAAAAGAAAAGGTTTAAAAAGGTTTTACCGAATTCGTGGATCAAGAGGACGAAGAACCAACACGATCAATCACTAAAACTTCAAGATCCAAGATCAAAAATCACCTCTTATGGTGGTTGTAGGGTGGTGGCACAAAGAGGCAAAGGGAAGGAGGTTTTAGGTTTTCTTAAAATCTTTTGTGAATGAGAAAATGAGTAGTGTAAAAATAATAACCCCCTTTAGTAATTTTGACAAATGGGCTTGGCCCATTTGTCCTTGTTGGCCGCAGGTAGGGACCCCACTTGGGGTACCCGTACCTTTTCCCGTGTCTCGTTATTAAGCTAAACGTTTGTGATTATTTGTGTTCGTGTTTAAAATGTTCTCGTTACGTAAATACCGTGATCTAATATATTTAATTACGCTCGTAATAAATATATATATGTAATTAATAATAGTTCGTGTTTTAATTACGTTCATGATTTCATGATCGCATGTTCGTGATTAATTATCGTCAAATAAATATTACGTGATTGTGCATAGTAAATACTTATCGTGTTCTAACACGTACGTAATACGTAAACTCCTAACACGTAATCGTAATCATGCTATATTAGGAAAGTTTTAATCTAGTACGTACGATCCTAAGGTTACTATGCATGGTAAAAGCATGCGGGTTTTACACCACCTCCCCCATTGAGTTGGAGCATAAGGCTTATTGGGCCTTGAAATGGGCTAATTTTGATATCAACAAAGCCGGGAATCTTAGGAAAATCCAACTCAATGAACTCAATGAATTAAGGAATGAGGCTTATGAAAACTCTTTGATCTATAAGGAAAAAATAAGCTCATTCATGATTCCAAGATTAAGAACCGAGAGTTTCACATAGGTGATCAAGTTTTACTCTTTAACTCTCGGTTGAAAATCTTTAAAGGAAAACTTAAGAGTCGTTGGTCCGGCCGATTCACCATTGCTAAATTTTTCCCATATGGTACTCTTGAGCTTTCTCAACCAAATGGGCCTACTTTTAAGGTGAATGGCCAACGAGTTAAGTTGTACTTTAGAAAGGACATCTCTCATGAGATGATTCCATCCCTCTCCATGTTTCCCTTGAATTAGTTCTCGGTCGAGTCAGGCTCGTGACTCGGTTAACAAAAACAAGTGCTTCTCGGGAGGCAACCCGATGATCTATCCTTTTTACCCATTTTTTATAATAAGTGTAGGGGAGCCACGTAGGTGTTTGTTGTTTTGTTTCATATGATGTGCAGGGATTAGAGCTTTCAAAGATCCACTTTTGATGACTTTTGATGCCACGTGATCCCGTGTTCTCGTCTTCCCGGTTCTATCCTAAACTTTTGTGATTCAATATTTCATATCTTATATGTTAACATTGAAATAAACTTTAGTTGTCTCTTTCTTAACAAGATGTAAACAAAGTACACAATGTCCTAAATGTAGGGGAGTTTACTTCCACATGCTTAAACATTAAGGACAATGTTTATATCAAGTGTAGGGGGGACTTCTATCGAAGTTAAGTGGGCTTTTCCATGAATTTGTCCTCATTTTAACCGAAAAAATTATTTTTTGACATTTTTCAAAATTTCTAATCCATTTTGGCCTAGTAATATTTTTCTTTTATTTTCTTTTATCCCTTTTCCTTTTGTTATCACTATCGTATGTATATATTCCATTTCTAGAATAAAGTCAATAAGGAAAAACAATAAATAAATAAAATGGTTTTAACAAGTTTAGATGTCTTTGATATATTAGGCCCGTCGTGAATCTTTTGACTCAACCCGAGTTTACTTATTTGAGTTTACTCTAGCCAGTATCCTTAACGTGTTTAAATCAAGTTTTGCTAGACTTTTATATATGGAACTTTAAAACACGAAAGTCTTAACTCATACGGGTTTAAGAACAAGAACTTTTCCCAAGTTCCTATAATTGATCCTAGAAAGTCGTTTATCAAGGGAACTTTAAAATGCAAATTCTAAACTTGAAAAAGTCTAAGAAGTTGCAAGATCCTATAAATGACTTGAAAACCTAAAAATTTGATTTAATAGGCTAAGCATCCACGAGTCTCATTCCTTGAGATTTTAAAATTGTGGAGAACGAGAGATGATAGAGTCAATTATAAGTTTGGTATTCTTTCATGAATTTATGTGAGTTAATTATGAGATTTTCTCCCATCGCTTGTTAATAAATAATTTCAATAAGTAAGGTCGTACAATTTGAAAAGTTACTTAGCCTCTAGCACAAGATCGTTTAAAAGTTGCTCGGTATTAATTAGAGTTCATAGCCAAGGCATAACTTATTGAAGCGGGATGCGATGATTGGCGAGTCCGAAAAGGCCCTAACAAGGTATGAGGGCTATATTTTGTTGCTAAAGATCCAAAGTGATGTGAAGAATCATTTATCAAAAATCAATATGAAGGGTCGAGACACACGACGAAAAGCAAATACTCCCCTAAAGATCATAGAGAAGTCTATCCAAAAAGACCCTGACAAGGTATGAGGATAAATATATCCAAGTCCTAAAAGGAGGCGGATCGTTGTATATCAAAACCCCAAATAAAGATTGGAGAAAAATGAAGAAGTCGTGGTCCAAGTTTGAAGAATCTTTCAAAAACTTCAAATGAAGAAATTCCTATTATGAAGAGTAGACCATTATTTCAAGAACGTCTCTCAAGATTCAAAGTATGAAGTCAACGGAAAATATCGATCCGAGAAAGTTCTCAAATCGTGAAGCGAGTTATGCCAAGATTTGAACTTTATGAGGTTTCGAGAAGCAGTTTTAAAAGATTTTGTCCTTTAGCTAACTATTGATTAAATCGTCCTACTTTATTTTCAGCCTAAATAAACTATCGAAATAAGTCAACAATGCATCCTCGTGATCATTCAAGACAACAATAAAATATAAGAGATACACCTAGGAATAAGGGGGTCTAAGCGAATAATTGAGCCACATGAGTGAGTGTTAGCTTACTAACTTATAATAACAATGATCTCGTTTTTAAGCTTAGTATGGGGAACATGAAACTTGAGGGTGATAAACATTCATGACAACCAAAGCCCTAATGTAAGTCTTATATTTCTTTACTTGTTCTTCCTTCAAGCATTATGTAATTTTCTATCTTTTTAGTTTCCTTAGTATCTAGTATTTAATAAATGCCAAGGTGGGTTAATTATGATGGAAAATATTAAACTATGCTTTGAAATTATGCATTGCATGAGGGCATTGCAATGGTCAAGTGTAGGGGATTTAATAAGTGTGAAAACACTTATCCTTTTACCACTTAATTATAATAATAACAAGACCAAAACGTGTATTTAATGTCGTAAAAGTCAGAATTATGCGTGGTTTATGTTTTTATTGTGTTTTAGGAAAAAAAATATGAAAAAGGAAGAAAACACGGGCTTTCACGGGTTTTTATCGAGGAAAAAGACAAAAGATGAAGTCAAAAGATCAAAAGTGCAAGAAGAACGGAAGTCAAAGGCCTATTCTGAAGATTTATCGAAGAAAAAGTCTAAAGACGGAATTTTTAACGAAGTCGAAAAACCAATTCTAATAAAAGAAGAAAATTATAAGACTAGTTCATTTTATCTATCGACAAATCCCGAGACAAAGTCGAGAAAGACGAGTTATTTAAATAGACGAGAAAACAAGAGAAAGAAGGAAGCATCAACACCAACTTCCTTTCCCCTATATATAGTCTCCTAATAGTTCATTTTGAAGGGGGAGTTCATTTTTTTTAGTTTTCCTTAAGGTAATTAGGAGTAGGTGTTTTACTTTCTCTCTCTAAACTTTCTTTCTAGTTTACTTAATCATTCATCTTTAACCTTGTGTATTTGGATCTTAATCTTCATCTTAATTTCAAGCTTTTTATAATCCATCTTATTCTTCCTTTCTTGTGTTAATCTTGTGTTTGATTCGGTAAAACCATGTAGTTTGTTTAATCTTTATGCTTATTTGCTTATTTGCTTATTCCATTGTTCTTATTGTTTTTCATGTGTTTGATTGTTATTTCTATTTGTGCTTATTGATTGATTTGTGATTTTCTTATTTTTAATAAAGTGTTTTTAATAGTTTAATCTTCTAAAAATTAATATTAATATTTTGCTTATTTAGTGTTTTTAAAGTTTTTGATTTGTGGCTTATCTAGCTTTTTCTCAAATTTGTTTAGCTTTAATTTTGGTTATTTGCTAATTTTCCATTTTCCCGTATAGTTATAGCTTTCCATCGCAAGATCTTAAGGGTTTTACTATTCTGATCGAATATCGTGATCGCAAAATCCTAAGGGTTTCTACATTGCGATCAGGTATTGTGATCACAAGTTGCGATCCAGTATTGCGATCACAAGTTGTGATCCAACATTGCGATCATAATTTGCGATCCAACATTGCGATCACAAGTTGCGATCCAACATTGCGATCTCGCATTGCGATCACAAGTTGTGATCACACATTGCGATCACAAGTTGCGATTAGGAATTGCGATCCAACGTTGCGATCACACGTTGCGATCACGCGTTACTTTGACTTTTTTTACACCGTTTTGTTTTTAAATTTTATTTTTCCCGCCATTTTTTGTCAAGTGTAATTTTAAAATTGTTTTGTCTTATTTTATTTTTACATTTACTTTTATTAAGTTTTAAATTTACTTTATTACTTTTTATTTGTCAATTGTTTTATACGTTCTCAAGTTTTCGTTTGTAGTTTATAATAGATAATCAACGACATTTCCTTTTTACACCAAGAACAACTGGGTCGCACTTTAAACCATGATCAATTCGATTAGACCAATTCAAAGACATAAATTCTAGTTATATTAGCATTCTATGCTTGTCTTGAGCTCGTAGTCTTCGTCTTTCTTATCCTTTTCTTTTCTGGTGAACATGTTGATGTGATATTTGATGTCAATCTTGAGCATTAATCTCTTGCCTTGATCTTGTGCATCCATCACTTGTGATCTTCGCCTCTTCGTGACTTCACGTCCCACATACTTATACCTTTATAATTCTTGAAAGCTTTAGAGTTTGATACAGCGAAAGACTTGACTTTTAGGCTTTCTTGAATTAGATTAAGTATTAAGTGCATAAAGTATAATCATGCGGGGACGACTTCTTCTTGGATTCCGTAACGCCACCGTCTTTAAATGTAGTAACATAAGTAGACACGAACGAAATGGCTTTGAACATTTCATTCTAATTCGGTAGCATTTTACCTCCGGTCGGTGAAGACCGTTGGACGATATTAAATATCGTACTTGTGGTAGGTAGATTTAATTAAAAATCTACTGGACAAGATTTCGTGGGTAAACCCGTTCTCTTTACTCGACCGTCCAAAGCTGACTGCGAACTTAAAGAGTGAATCATTTGGATAAAATTATCCGCATGATTGAAGCCGTAAATTTTGATTCCTGGAACAAGTTTGATTCATTAAAGAATTGCACCATCATTGCTTTCCAGTTGTCATGAGCTCGATTCATATAGAATCTTTCACGTTACCTACCAAGTGCTGTTTGAGGTTAACACTAGAAGGATTTCCACTCATCACTGTGAACACTAAGTTGTCACTCTGAGTGTTCTTTCAAGATCACTCAGATATTGCGTAGAGGCCTGGAACGTGTTTAAATTCAATTAAGAATTAAACAACTGTTGCTCTCCAGTTATCACAAGTTTGATTCATAAAGAATCTCACAAGTCACCTACCATGAGCTTTTTGATATTCGCTCAAGAAGGATTTCCATCTTCATTGTAAATACTTGTGTATTACTCGGATGTTCAAGCAAGATCATGAAGATTTTGCGTAGGACTCTTAATTTCTTTCTTACTTTTCATAGTGTGTGAAGAAGCAAGGAAATATAGAAGTGTGTCCTAATGAGATATTTGATGATCTCAAATGTCTCTAGACTCGATCGTGCATTTTAGATTTAGTGATCGGTGGCTGGAGAGGAGTGCCACCTTTTTAATATCAACATATTCGGAGTGAATAAATCGATAGATAATGTGTTGTCTTCGTGTGAATAAAACAAATACCTTTTGAGAGATATCTAAGTTAGTTGGGATGGTTTGTGCATGACATCACTGGGTCCATGATGTCTATCTTCAATATCGAGCATCATTAAAATGATCTCAATAGCATATGTGTTGACACGGATTCTGCCTAAGGTTGTAAGGAGGGCTTCTTTCTTTACACCCTTTATCTTTACATTTTTTTTTCATTCTTCAACCCCTTCAATGCTTACCAATACCTTATAACTATCACCTTGTTGTGATTGTTCTAGTGTTAACTTAAGTACTTGGTCGGCATTGAGCTACATTCACAATCTTTCTCCATCTTTCCTAAGGACTACTATTTCTAGCTATGGAATGTCCTTGGGAAGATTCTGTAACAAACGTGAATTTTGAGTCTAGTTAATTTACGTAAAACGCGATGGTTCGGGTTAGACTTGTATGTCTATTGATGTTCCCGATTGATTTCACGTATTTCTGTACGAATTTAAATTTTCTATGAATAACAATCATGAAAAATTATTACTTGATTGACTATTATTTGATTACGTTACGTTCTAAGAATTCTTAATTTAGAGGTCGATATTTATTTACGACAACATAATTTAGTTTAAGAGTTATCACGTAAATTAAACTGTCCACTCAATACGACTACGACACACTTAGAAACGTCCCATCCTCTCCTCAAACCAAACTTATTAAAACTTGTACTACAAAAAAAAAATATTACTTAAACACCTATAACATATACACCAATACTACCATTTTTGATTTGCAAGTTCACCCAAAATAAGAGAAAGATACATACTTTGTCCATTGTCCATACACACACAAACCGGTCCCATCTTATTTTCTACAAAATCACACGTTTTTAGCACCACAACTTCCATTTGAAAAACTTTAGCAAGTACCTTCACCCACCCATTTAATTCCATGTACTCCCCGTCCCCTCCTTTAACACCCCCAAATTCACACGCAGCGGAATACAACTTTGGGTGCTAAACAATGATACAAAACACATAATTTATAAAGAACGACTCGAAAAGAGACGTTTTGAATTCATCGTTCCCAAAACATTTGTCAGAGTAGCGTAGTCCCAAGACATCGTAACCAAAGTACAACCAAAACAAAAGATTTAAATTGTTTTGAACAGAAGGAACGACAAATATTCAAAGAGTTTATATACAAAGTAGTGCACAACATTCATTCCCGTGGCTTCCAACCTTCACACTTCTTGATTACCTGAAATACATGTGAGAAAATCATCAGCAAAAATGCTGAGTGAATCTATAGGTTTATATAATCATTTTGAACACAAGCAAAGATTATAAGTTTGTGGCATGCTTATAAGCATCAGATAATAATTTGCATCAACAATAATAATTGTATTTAGCATAAATTGCAATAAGCTCATGGAACCGAGCCCTTAGACACTCCCTTTAGAGGTCTGATAAGACAGGAGATTCATTAATTGTCAGTTACCTCCAGATTATTGGTACATTGCCGTATACGTGACTTCTCAATACAATATGTTCAAACAGTGTGGAGGTCGGGCCTAAGCTTCTATGACAAGTCCACAAAAACTGAACCGGGGCGGTTTCCCCCATAGATCTATTAATTGTACTAGCGGTTAACCCATCATAGGTTAATTAACGGTCCATAATTGAGGCTTTAACAAAGGCAATCACTTAATGCAATTTAAAGGCAACCACGGGTCCATTCATAAAGGGACAAGCATACCATAAAAATATTGTGTTCTAAGTTTACAAAACATGTATTCCCCCTCGCGGGTTTTAAAATATTTGAATGAGCTCAAACGAGGCTATAGACTCACCTTAGTACTTATAGTAGTTGAAGACAATCGCCGACGATAGTAGATGCCCGATAATCACGATAACCGCAACCTAGCAAATAAGGCGCGTACTTTAATAATAGACTCGAGAATAAACGATACTTAATAAAATCAAACTCGAACTCATAAAACCACAATACACTCGCAAGTAAACGATATAAATAACTTTATTATACTTCACTACTCATTTACTTTACCATTTTATACTTTTAACAAAATCCACCGGTACATACTACATGTACTAGCTTATTTACCCCTTTTAAACTCGTCGACCGTTTATGAAACGACTCAAAAAGCTAACTTACTATATATAGAAAGTCCTCCTACAAGTTTATCAATTGAAATTACTTTTAAAGTCCTTTACTCGACTCATTTTCAAACCACAAAATCCGGACAGATTTGCGTTAATTTTTCATACGACCGCTTTAACTTATTTAAACGACTCCGTTAACAAAAACGACACTCGGATTTTAAAGTAAACTAAACCTAATATATAAATACCTCATTATCAGTAGGTTACACATTTTAAAACATCCATTTAGAGTCCCCGGGATTCGATCCAAATATCGACAACAACTATATGTAGTGTCGATACTCGTCTCCCGGTACACGATCATTCAAAACACCATAACTTCGCGCTCGTTTTGAGTTAGAAGCTCTACCTTATATCAAATCGAAGCTAAGGAAATTATCTACAACCCTAGACTATAAGTTTAGTCATTTTCAAAACATAAAAATTCGGATTTATCAGTTTACCTACTGCTATAAAATGGGTACCAAAAACTTGTACAAAATCAACCTTTTGACCACAACCAACCATAGAAATGGTCATTCCTATACTCTAATATCATCATACATCCACCATAACATCAAAATCATAACAAAAATAAAAATCTTTGGATCAAAATAAAATTTTTAACAAGATTTCTAGCAAGAACCACCATGGATCATGCTAAAAACACCATGCATGACCATGGCTTCCACCTACCAACATCATAAAAATAAAAATGCTTGCATGTGTAAAATTTTTATACCTTTGTGATCCTTGATCAAAAATAAAGATGGGACTATGCTTGGTTTAGCTAGATTCAACCTAAATCTTGAGATAAATTGAAAAATGTTTGGATTTGGTGTGGGTGTTGGGGTTTCGGCAAAATGGAAGAAAAAGGGAGAGAGAAAGAAATTTTGAAAGTGAAAAAAAAAAGTGTGTGTGTGTTTAATGTTTATTTTATTAAATTTTTGTTTAGTGGGGTGAGGGCTTTTGTGCAATTTGGCAAAAGTTTTGGTTTAAAAATGCAAATAATTAGCAAAAAGGTGGGAAATTGTCACTAGTCAATTTTTGAAAATATTTACGGGACTCGGGTTTCGTAAAAATACTAAAAAGTTTAAACGCACAAGAAAAATAATGATATAACGACTCGATACGTAATTAAAATGATATCGTCGAAAATATTAAATATCGAAACGATCGATAATGAAATATAAAATTATGGGCATCCATCGGTATCGCGATCACTAGTAGTCCTCGTTGCTCGTCAAAATATAAAAATAAAATATTTAATATCGATTTCAACTTAAATCGTTAAACGTAATAATATTTAAGATTATAAAATGCTTCAAAAATATTTGAAAATTAAGAATTAAATAATGACCTTATTTTGCGGGTTTTACATCCTCACCACCTTAGGAGAGCACCGTCCCGGGGCTTACTTCTCCTTAGGTCCGTCTACGAATAAATGTGGATACTTGCTCTTGAAGTAGTCCTCACGCTCCCAAGTGTATTCGGGTCCACGTCGGGAATTCCATCGCACTTTCACTATCGGGATCCGACTTTGCTTAAGCCGTTTCACCTCTCTATCCATAATCTCCACCGGTTCTTCAATAAAATGCAGCTTGTCGTCCAGTTGAATCTCCTCAAATGGAATTATCAAATTCTCGTCCGCCAAACACCTCTTAAGATTAGAAACGTGAAAAGTATTGTGAATAGCACTTAACTTGTAAAACCCGCATGCTTTTACCATGAACAGTAACCTTAAGATCGTACGTCCTAGATTAAAACTTACCTTATTCAGTATTGATCACATTCATGTGCTAATAATCAAGCAAGTGCATACGTGTATGACATGACAAGTATCGATTACGTACGAACTCATGATAAACAGTTAATAAATATGTCACGTGAACATAATTAATCATGATCACCATTTAAAATACTAACTAAAATAATTACGTAAATACTCAGAATATATTCACGAGCGTGGAGTTTACGATAAACGACACGTTAAAAGAAACAGAAACACGTTAAACATGAGCACGTTTAACCACGAACGAACACGAAACATCGGGACACGAGAAGGGTACGGGTACCCCATGTGGGGCCCCCATACCCACGGCACAAACCAAGAAATGGGCTTAGCCCATGGACTTTACAAGTTAAGGGGGGTAAAAGTAAAAACATGTTTTCATTTTTCATTTTCAAGAAATAAACATAAAAACCCTAAAAAGAGTTTTCTCCTCTCCTTTTCCTTCCCTTTGTGCCGCCACATAAACACCACCACTAGAGGGTGTTTGTTTGATTTTGATCTTAAAAACAAGTGTTAGAATACGTGTTTGTTCATCCTTTTTCCAAGCTACATAGTGGTATACCTTTCTAACCCTTCTTTTTAATTCTTTTAATTCTTTTAATCTTTGATTATTTTCATGAACATGTTATTATTTTTCTTATGAAAACAAGGTAATTAATCATTGATCTAACATGTTTTGGTATTAATTAAAATCAAAGAATGGTTTATAAGGGTGTTTGTTTTTGGCCGCCTAGCAAACAAACCCGAGGGGGGGTTTGGTTTGCTATTGCCGCCACCACCAAGACCACAATTGGTCTTGGTTGGCTCATGTGGGACCCACGGCAGCAAGGGGACACGTGTGCCCCGGGTTTGGCCCGGGGTACGGTGTCGAATTCATGCCCGATTCATGGTTCGTTGGTTAAAATTATGATCTATGTTACATGTAATTTTTATGAATCATGAACTTAGGATATAATTAATTAATAACATGAAATATTAATTAAATCATGACTTAGGTTATTTTAATTATTAGTTTATCATGACATTAATTTAACCTAAGTATTTTATGTTATAAGTTATAATTAATTAATTATTAAAACATGCCTATAATTAATTAATTTAGACATGACTTAGGTTATATTATTATTAATAATAATACATATTTTAACCTAAGTATTTTTCATTTCATTTTAATTAAAACATGTTATACCTTAATTAAAATGCTTAACCTATAGTTTAATTGAAATACATGAGATAATAATTAAACTATACACTATATCATATGACTTAAGAAATCAGCTTATAAACACTTAAACTTATATGTTAGCTTATGTAACCAGCTTAATTCTAATTATGGAAACTTCTATTTATAGAAACTTAATTTAATAAGGCAACTAATCTAATTATGGAAACCTTCTATATATGGAAATCAATCTATTTCTGGCAGCTAATCTAATCATGGAAACCTTCTATATATGGAAACTTATTTAATTAAGGCAGCTGATCTATTTTTGGAAACTTTCTATTTTTAGAAACTAATCTATTTTAAGCAGTAAATTCTATTTTTGGAAACTTTCTATTTTTGGAAACTTTCTATTTTTGGAAACTTTCTATTTTTGGAAACTTTCTATTTTTGGAAACTTTCTATTTTTGGTAACTTTCTATTTTTGGAAACTTTCTATTTTTGGAAACTTTCTATTTTTGGAAACCTGCTATTTTTGGAAAGGTACTTATTATTACACAGTAAGTATAATAATACATGAAACACCAGTAATACTTAATCAGATTAATCAGAATACCAGATAAACACAGTTTAAGGCTTTAAACAGTGAACCATGACCTAAAACATACCAAATCAGCTAAAATGAGACACAAAACCCAGTACGTAATCAGTGAATCGATACTTATACACGTGTGTATTCATGTAGCGTTAGTGATCCAGAAGTAGGAGTATTTCTTCCGTTCATTCACAGGACTTGAGGTACGGATTCCCGTCCTTTCAGTATGGACATTCCTTCCTTATTAGGATTTCCCCGTATGCAGCCAACTGTTTTCCCCAGCATTTGTTTTATTGTTTTGAACTGCTTATGTTAATTTAGCATAAACTATAGCCATATACAAGCATGACCAGTTTCACCTAGTTATGGAGGTACCATAACCATAGCATTGGAGGCACCGATGTTATGACTTCCCCACGGCGGAGTGATTGCTCGTGGCGTCCCTTTTCAGTTTGGCCATATTATTATATCAGTTGGGGCGTATGGGTGCATCCTAGTTACATGTTTTATTCAGTTTATCATGGTGAATGTGGTGTGTGCCTTGCACCCTTCACAAGGAGCTGATCCCTCCTACCCAAACCAGTATATTGATTAGAGGCATCCCCTCTAATCAGCATGATGAGGTCACCCCTCCAAGTATTCATGCAAGTGACCTTTTCATGACCTATATGGGCTATGGTATATATATGTTAAAACAGTTTTCACAGGTTAAACATAAGGCTTTTCAAACTATAAAACCAGTTTTCATGACACTTAACCAATTTACTCAGAACTTAGTCTTCCGCTGTTATATGTTACATGCTTATCCTATTTCATGCTTTATTGTACATCCGTGCACTGAGCGTCTTGCTCAGCCGTTACTTTCCTTTCCATGTCCCAAAACGGCAGGTACCCAAGACTTGAGCATTTGGAGGACGCACATAGGATGGAAGCTGCCAGAGACTTCTTTTCCTTTTTGCCTTCATATAGTTATGCTTGTTTAGTCTTTATTCAGTTCATTTCCTTTATTTATGTTTTGGGCTTATGTTTGGGAACCGATGTTTGATTCCGGTTTTCCCTTTGGTCATGTATGTTTTACTACATATCACCTTGCATGCTTTGATGACACGCCATAATCACGCGTGACATTCCATTTATCAAAATGGGGTGTTACAATTATGGTATCAGAGCCAAGGCTTCGACCTGTAGGCTCTAAAACTCGACCTGTGACTAGTGGGTAGTCACCAGGAGCTTCCTAAGCCAACGATTGTTATTCCACGTATTGATGTTTCAGCGCGTTGTTGTTTTAACCATTATGTTTTCAGCACCTTTTTGTTTTGGCCATGACGTTTTCAGCACCTTGTTGTTTTCACCATGATGTTTTCACCAGTATCGTCTTACTAATATGGAATGAACAACCGTCATCCATACTTAGTTATGTGTCAGTGTCTATGCATGATGTTCCTAGTGAACTGTGATTATGTGAACTGAACCCCAGTAGTTCATAATTTTCACATAAAATTTTTTCTGTTAAGTTTTGACAATGACTTTTAATTATTATGTTCCATGCATTCATGCATTAATATCATATGTCATCTGTTGCAGGAATTTTGACTAAGTAATGGTTGGTACAGGACTGGCCCTATTTAGTCGCATGTGCTTTTATCGAAACTTTTAACTTTGGGACCGACCCATAGGCGTCCCCTCGCCATGTCTTTTGTTTTGGAACCGACCCATAGGCGTTCCCTCGCACATGTAAAGGTTTTATAAACTACATTACGCATTCATGCACTGTTTTTCTTGCATAAAATTTTTTCTCATGATTTAAATTGGCATAAATTTTTTTTCATGTCCCATCATAAGTTATTATGTTCTTATGTCAAGTATGCCTTCATACTATCATGGTTAACTTCAGTTTCATGCTGATTATGTTATACACTTCTTTGTAATAGATGGTTTCATGTTTCCTCATGATAATTCCGTCTTCATGTTGATTATGTTTCACGCCTCTTTTGTTATTTAAGTTGTCCTACAAGACATTGTTAGATTTCTTGAATCATGCTTTCATGATAGTCATGGTTGGTTTTCATTGATCATGCTGTCAGGCACATCATCATTGAATTTTGTGTAACCACACTTTAGCGTTTCTCTATGCAACCAGAATGACGTCTATGCTAATCCTGCCAGGTTATCATGATGGTTTTCCTAACCGTTTAACCGGGTTACTTTCCTTAAATCAGGACAAATGATCGAGCCCATACCGATCATTTCATGTGCATTCCATGTGTACTCCACGTACCGTATTTCATGTGTATTACATGTACCTTAATCCATGTGTATTCCACTTGCAATACTTCACGAGTATTCGCTAGTCGATTCTAAATCATCTCAGGCGTATGTTCACTTACTGATATTCTACAAGATTGTCGATGCCGCTCATAGCTTGGAGATGTTACTGAAGGTTGATGCTGCTGATGTTGGGAGACGCTACGAGATGCTGATGCTGATGCTGTTCACAACCTGGAGATCCTAAAAGACGAAGACAAAGGCGTCGGAGCAAAGCAATTGGACGAGAAGATGCTTCACCATCAAACAATTCCCATCAATCATTGTCCTAAATTCATAGTTACATGTCACACGTCGTTCGGCTGTCATTTCAGCCATGTGAGTGCGAACCAGTACCAGCCGGCCACTCAGCTAAATAGTTACATGAGTCACGGTCATGAGAATGACTGTCAGAGAACCGACAGACAAGATGATAGTAACCACTACTATGACAGCAACTATCCTAGAAATCGCAACCGAGGCTCTGGCCACGGACGTGATCAGACATACAAATGATCAGTAGTCCAACCGATCCGCCAATTCTGGCATATTAACCTAATATTTGTAGTTCTAATTGTTTCACATCTCGAGACACATGTCAAGACATCAGTCAAGACACATGTCTCACGTATTCTTTCTGAGGACACATGTCAAGATACCAGTCAAGACATATGTCACGCTTACATTTCTCAAGACACGAGTCAAGACACATGACTCACGTCTGATTATGGAACATTTCTAAGAAATTCAAGGTACCCTCCAAGGGTATATCTATGTTCTTGTGCCATGTATTAATCAGGCCACAAGAATTTCAACACCATTATCGGCGCATCAGTTAGAACTGTCACGTTGCCGATGTCACTTTCATTCCTTTGACCATAGTTCATATATTCATAACCATGAAGGACGCCTTTCGTATTTCCACGTATACGAAGATTTTTCCGTCAGCTAAATGATGAGATCCAAGCTGCTAACGCATTTTCCTCGGACAGACACGAGATGAATTTATATCCTAATTATGTACTATGAACACCACACCATGCTATGATTCATAATTATGTACAGTAACGTTCTGACTCCTGAATACATTCAGCTTGATTTTCCATCCGAAAATCTTTACAAATTATCTATGCTTTTCAAGCACGTGCTTTTTAACCATATTGCTAAAATTTTCTAGCTGTCAGTAACCCACGACCACTAAGGTCCTTTTACGCATAACCAACGGATTATTCCAAAATTGTTCCTTACACTCCAGAAGAACCTTCTAGGAGAAGGATGGTACCATGAGATTATGCGTCGACTACGGTTGACTTAAACAAATCACCATTCATGACCGTTATTCTCCTCCACGTATTGACAACATGTCCAATCGACCTTATAGTGTTAATCACTTTTCCAAGATCGAACTCACGATCATGCTGCCAACAGTGCCGAGTGAAAAAGCAGGACATGTCCATGACTGCTATTCGTACACGACTCGGTCATGCTAGATGTATGATTTTGAATTAGTCTCATCAATGCTCCAACCGCATTATGGACTTAATTAATTGAGTTTCCATGAACTCCTAAACAAATTCATCAGCGTTTTCATTGAGGATAACCTGATTTCCTCTAAGCCTAGAGAAGAACAGGAAGACCATATCTGCACTATGTTGCAAATTCTATGACAAGGGAAATTCTACCTTTGAATATTTTTCCAATATCAATTCTGTTTGATTACAGTGACACGCTGAATCACATGGGTTCCTACGGTTAATCTTACCATGACTCTGCTTATGACGTAAAGGAGAGAACCCTACACTACATTAGGTGTTCTAGAAAATCATACCCTAGGAGAAGTCTAGATTCAGAGACTCGGAGTTTCGCAAACTCCTAGGTATCAAGTTCTACGAAGCAAGATACAGTTACGTTCATATCTAGGTACCTGACATACCAACAGGTTAAGATAGGACACCAACAAACTGGGATGTGTTCATCTTATGAAATTGTGAATCGAAAAGGGACAAGATCTCCATGGATTTTAGTACCAGATTTCAGCAAACTCAGAAGAGGCAGGATGCTATCTGGGTTATTGCCAACAGTTTAATCAAGTCTGCAGAATCCTTACATCCGTACGGATTTCAGAACCAACAGATTGAACGAACATGTTCCTGCCAAGGATCATCCGATCACTTGGCAATCCCTCAGCTATCGGGTCAGACAAAGATTAGTAATTGTACTCCTAACTTACTTCACGTCTTCATTCTAATTCCACGACTTGCTTTCGCGCTCACGTTCATGACACTATTCACGTTCATGATTGTATTTTGGCTTACGATTTTACGTTCATTTCTTTCCTCATTCTGGGAAGTTTGCAAGAACTTGTGAGACCAGACCCAAGTTTAGTATAACTCTCCATCATCAGATAGACGTTTCACGTCATATTCCACGTCTCACCTTGTAGCGTTTGGCGTTACCGCCATTATATTCTATGATCACGATATGTCTCACATGTCATGTTCATTCCACGTTCCTCATATCATGATCAAGATATGTTACACGTATCATGGATCACGATATGTTTACTCATACTACACTCGCCATATCTCCACGTAGCACGTTCAAAATGTTTTCACGTATCACGTTCAAAATTTTTCACGTACTACGTTTCTTTATGTCTCGCGCATCGTTTCTAATTATCAGCTAAGTCAGATGGTCTTGCATCGTAACGTTTCAGCTACCCTTGCACGTTAACTCTTATTTCCTCGATCGAATGTAGGGGATCTACCTTCCGTTGATAACCAAGAATTTCTTCGTATTCCAAGTCAAGGTCATGAGGACCAAGATTTATCATTAGTGTCAAGATTTTCTGAAGGAACCGTTCCAAGAGGGAGGCCACTTGGAAACGGACAAGTTCATCCGGACTTCTTATCCATTTTTCTCTTATCGATTAGATATGTCTTTTCAGTCACGTCACGTTCCATGTCTTTTCAAGACATGTCACGTTCCACGTTCCCTTCTACCATGTCACCTTCATTTCCGTTATTTTGCATACCTTTCCAGTTTGATTCGGGTATGTTTCGCTTCCAGTTACTTTATCTATAATTCGGGGACGAATTATTCTTTTTAGGGGGGAAGAATTGTAAAACCCGCATGCTTTTACCATGAACAGTAACCTTAAGATCATACGTCCTAGATTAAAACTTACCTTATTAAGTATTGATCACATTCATGTGCTAATAATCAAGCAAGTGCATACGTGTATGACATGACAAGTATCGATTACGTACGAACTCATGATAAACAGTTAATAAATATGTCACGTGAACATAATTAATCATGATCACCATTTAAAATACTAACTAAAATAATTACGTAAATACTCAGAATATATTCACGAGCGTGGAGTTTACGATAAACGACACGTTAAAAGAAACAGAAACACGTTAAACACGAGCACGTTTAACCACGAACGAACACGAAACATCGGGACACGAGAAGGGTACGGGTACCCCATGTGGGGCCCCCATACCCAGGCACAAACCAAGAAATGGGCTTAGCCCATGGACTTTACAAGTTAAGGGGGGTAAAAGTAAAAACATGTTTTCATTTTTCATTTTCAAGAAATAAACATAAAAACCCTAAAAAGAGTTTTCTCCTCTCCTTTTCCTTCCCTTTGTGCCGCCACATAAACACCACCACTAGAGGGTGTTTGTTTGATTTTGATCTTAAAAACAAGTGTTAGAATACGTGTTTGTTCATCCTTTTTCCAAGCTACATAGTGGTATACCTTTCTAACCCTTCTTTTTAATTCTTTTAATTCTTTTAATCTTTGATTATTTTCATGAACATGTTATTATTTTTCTTATGAAAACAAGGTAATTAATCATTGATCTAACATGTTTTGGTATTAATTAAAATCAAAGAATGGTTTATAAGGGTGTTTGTTTTTGGCCGCCTAGCAAACAAACCCGAGGGGGGGTTTGGTTTGCTATTGCCGCCACCACCAAGACCACAATTGGTCTTGGTTGGCTCATGTGGGACCCACGGCAGCAAGGGGACACGTGTGCCCCGGGTTTGGCCCGGGGTACGGTGTCGAATTCATGCCCGGTTCATGGTTCGTTGGTTAAAATCATGATCTATGTTACATGTAATTTTTATGAATCATGAACTTAGGATATAATTAATTAATAACATGAAATATTAATTAAATCATGACTTAGGTTATTTTAATTATTAGTTTATCATGACATTAATTTAACCTAAGTATTTTATGTTATAAGTTATAATTAATTAATTATTAAAACATGCCTATAATTAATTAATTTAGACATGACTTAGGTTATATTATTATTAATAATAATACATATTTTAACCTAAGTATTTTTCATTTCATTTTAATTAAAACATGTTATACCTTAATTAAAATGCTTAACCTATAGTTTAATTGAAATACATGAGATAATAATTAAACTATACACTATATCATATGACTTAAGAAATCAGCTTATAAACACTTAGACTTATATGTTAGCTTATGTAACCAGCTTAATTCTAATTATGGAAACTTCTATTTATAGAAACTTAATTAAATAAGGCAACTAATCTAATTATGGAAACCTTCTATATATGGAAATCAATCTATTTCTGGCAGCTAATCTAATCATGGAAACCTTCTATATATGGAAACTTATTTAATTAAGGCAGCTGATCTATTTTTGGAAACTTTCTATTTTTAGAAACTAATCTATTTTAAGCAGTAAATTCTATTTTTGGAAACTTTCTATTTTTGGAAACTTTCTATTTTTGGAAACTTTCTATTTTTGGAAACTTTCTATTTTGGAAACTTTCTATTTTTGGTAACTTTCTATTTTTGGAAACTTTCTATTTTTGGAAACTTTCTATTTTTGGAAACCTGCTATTTTTGGAAAGTTACTTATTATTACACAGTAAGTATAATAATACATGAAACACCAGTAATACTTAATCAGATTAATCAGAATACCAGATAAACACAGTTTAAGGCTTTAAACAGTGAACCATGACCTAAAACATACCAAATCAGCTAAAATGAGACACAAAACCCAGTACGTAATCAGTGAATCGATACTTATACACGTGTGTATTCATGTAGCGTTAGTGATCCAGAAGTAGGAGTATTTCTTCCGTTCATTCACAGGACTTGAGGTACGGATTCCCGTCCTTTCAGTATGGACATTCCTTCCTTATTAGGATTTCCCCGTATGCAGCCAACTGTTTTCCCCAGCATTTGTTTTATTGTTTTGAACTGCTTATGTTAATTTAGCATAAACTATAGCCATATACAAGCATGACCAGTTTCACCTAGTTATGGAGGTACCATAACCATAGCATTGGAGGCACCGATGTTATGACTTCCCCACGGCGGAGTGATTGCTCGTGGCGTCCCTTTTCAGTTTGGCCATATTATTATATCAGTTGGGGCGTATGGGTGCATCCTAGTTACATGTTTTATTCAGTTTATCATGGTGAATGTGGTGTGTGCCTTGCACCCTTCACAAGGAGCTGATCCCTCCTACCCAAACCAGTATATTGATTAGAGGCATCCCCTCTAATCAGCATGATGAGGTCACCCCTCCAAGTATTCATGCAAGTGACCTTTTCATGACCTATATGGGCTATGGTATATATATGTTAAAACAGTTTTCACAGGTTAAACATAAGGCTTTTCAAACTATAAAACCAGTTTTCATGACACTTAACCAATTTACTCAGAACTTAGTCTTCCGCTGTTATATGTTACATGCTTATCCTATTTCATGCTTTATTGTACATCCGTGCACTGAGCGTCTTGCTCAGCCGTTACTTTCCTTTCCATGTCCCAAAACGGCAGGTACCCAAGACTTGAGCATTTGGAGGACGCACATAGGATGGAAGCTGCCAGAGACTTCTTTTCCTTTTTGCCTTCATATAGTTATGCTTGTTTAGTCTTTATTCAGTTCATTTCCTTTATTTATGTTTTGGGCTTATGTTTGGGAACCGATGTTTGATTCCGGTTTTCCCTTTGGTCATGTATGTTTTACTACATATCACCTTGCATGCTTTGATGACACGCCATAATCACGCGTGACATTCCATTTATCAAAATGGGGTGTTACAATTATGGTATCAGAGCCAAGGCTTCGACCTGTAGGCTCTAAAACTCGACCTGTGACTAGTGGGTAGTCACCAGGAGCTTCCTAAGCCAACGATTGTTATTCCACGTATTGATGTTTCAGCGCGTTGTTGTTTTAACCATTATGTTTTCAGCACCTTTTTGTTTTGGCCATGACGTTTTCAGCACCTTGTTGTTTTCACCATGATGTTTTCACCAGTATCGTCTTACTAATATGGAATGAACAACCGTCATCCATACTTAGTTATGTGTCAGTGTCTATGCATGATGTTCCTAGTGAACTGTGATTATGTGAACTGAACCCCAGTAGTTCATAATTTTCACATAAAATTTTTTCTGTTAAGTTTTGACAATGACTTTTAATTATTATGTTCCATGCATTCATGCATTAATATCATATGTCATCTGTTGCAGGAATTTTGACTAAGTAATGGTTGGTACAGGACTGGCCCTATTTAGTCGCATGTGCTTTTATCGAAACTTTTAACTTTGGGACCGACCCATAGGCGTCCCCTCGCCATGTCTTTTGTTTTGGAACCGACCCATAGGCGTTCCCTCGCACATGTAAAGGTTTTATAAACTACATTACGCATTCATGCACTGTTTTTCTTGCATAAAATTTTTTCTCATGATTTAAATTGGCATAAATTTTTTTTCATGTCCCATCATAAGTTATTATGTTCTTATGTCAAGTATGCCTTCATACTATCATGGTTAACTTCAGTTTCATGCTGATTATGTTATACACTTCTTTGTAATAGATGGTTTCATGTTTCCTCATGATAATTCCGTCTTCATGTTGATTATGTTTCACGCCTCTTTTGTTATTTAAGTTGTCCTACAAGACATTGTTAGATTTCTTGAATCATGCTTTCATGATAGTCATGGTTGGTTTTCATTGATCATGCTGTCAGGCACATCATCATTGAATTTTGTGTAACCACACTTTAGCGTTTCTCTATGCAACCAGAATGACGTCTATGCTAATCCTGCCAGGTTATCATGATGGTTTTCCTAACCGTTTAACCGGGTTACTTTCCTTAAATCAGGACAAATGATCGAGCCCATACCGATCATTTCATGTGCATTCCATGTGTACTCCACGTACCGTATTTCATGTGTATTACATGTACCTTAATCCATGTGTATTCCACTTGCAATACTTCACGAGTATTCGCTAGTCGATTCTAAATCATCTCAGGCGTATGTTCACTTACTGATATTCTACAAGATTGTCGATGCCGCTCATAGCTTGGAGATGTTACTGAAGGTTGATGCTGCTGATGTTGGGAGACGCTACGAGATGCTGATGCTGATGCTGTTCACAACCTGGAGATCCTAAAAGACGAAGACAAAGGCGTCGGAGCAAAGCAATTGGACGAGAAGATGCTTCACCATCAAACAATTCCCATCAATCATTGTCCTAAATTCATAGTTACATGTCACACGTCGTTCGGCTGTCATTTCAGCCATGTGAGTGCGAACCAGTACCAGCCGGCCACTCAGCTAAATAGTTACATGAGTCACGGTCATGAGAATGACTGTCAGAGAACCGACAGACAAGATGATAGTAACCACTACTATGACAACAACTATCCTAGAAATCGCAACCGAGGCTCCGGCCACGGACGTGATCAGACATACAAATGATCAGTAGTCCAACCGATCCGCCAATTCTGGCATATTAACCTAATATTTGTAGTTCTAATTGTTTCACATCTCGAGACACATGTCAAGACATCAGTCAAGACACATGTCTCACGTATTCTTTCTGAGGACACATGTCAAGATACCAGTCAAGACATATGTCACGCTTACATTTCTCAAGACACGAGTCAAGACACATGACTCACGTCTGATTATGGAACATTTCTAAGAAATTCAGGGTACCCTCCAAGGGTATATCTATGTTCTTGTGCCATGTATTAATCAGGCCACAAGAATTTCAACACCATTATCGGCGCATCAGTTAGAACTGTCACGTTGCCGATGTCACTTTCATTCCTTTGACCATAGTTCATATATTCATAACCATGAAGGACGCCTTTCGTATTTCCACGTATACGAAGATTTTTCCGTCAGCTAAATGATGAGATCCAAGCTGCTAACGCATTTTCCTCGGACAGACACGAGATGAATTTATATCCTAATTATGTACTATGAACACCACACCATGCTATGATTCATAATTATGTACAGTAACGTTCAGACTCCTGAATACATTCAGCTTGATTTTCCATCCGAAAATCTTTACAAATTATCTATGCTTTTCAAGCACGTGCTTTTTAACCATATTGCTAAAATTTTCTAGCTGTCAGTAACCCACGACCACTAAGGTCCTTTTACGCATAACCAACGGATTATTCCAAAATTGTTCCTTACACTCCAGAAGAACCTTCTAGGAGAAGGATGGTACCATGAGATTATGCGTCGACTACGGTTGACTTAAACAAATCACCATTCATGACCGTTATTCTCCTCCACGTATTGACAACATGTCCAATCGACCTTATAGTGTTAATCACTTTTCCAAGATCGAACTCACGATCATGCTGCCAACAGTGCCGAGTGAAAAAGCAGGACATGTCCATGACTGCTATTCGTACACGACTCGGTCATGCTAGATGTATGATTTTGAATTAGTCTCATCAATGCTCCAACCGCATTATGGACTTAATTAATTGAGTTTCCATGAACTCCTAAACAAATTCATCAGCGTTTTCATTGAGGATAACCTGATTTCCTCTAAGCCTAGAGAAGAACAGGAAGACCATATCTGCACTATGTTGCAAATTCTATGACAAGGGAAATTCTACCTTTGAATATTTTTCCAATATCAATTCTGTTTGATTACAGTGACACGCTGAATCACATGGGTTCCTACGGTTAATCTTACCATGACTCTGCTTATGACGTAAAGGAGAGAACCCTACACTACATTAGGTGTTCTAGAAAATCATACCCTAGGAGAAGTCTAGATTCAGAGACTCGGAGTTTCGCAAACTCCTAGGTATCAAGTTCTACGAAGCAAGATACAGTTACGTTCATATCTAGGTACCTGACATACCAACAGGTTAAGATAGGACACCAACAAACTGGGATGTGTTCATCTTATGAAATTGTGAATCGAAAAGGGACAAGATCTCCATGGATTTTAGTACCAGATTTCAGCAAACTCAGAAGAGGCAGGATGCTATCTGGGTTATTGCCAACAGTTTAATCAAGTCTGCAGAATCCTTACATCCGTACGGATTTCAGAACCAACAGATTGAACGAACATGTTCCTGCCAAGGATCATCCGATCACTTGGCAATCCCTCAGCTATCGGGTCAGACAAAGATTAGTAATTGTACTCCTAACTTACTTCACGTCTTCATTCTAATTCCACGACTTGCTTTCGCGCTCACGTTCATGACACTATTCACGTTCATGATTGTATTTTGGCTTACGATTTTACGTTCATTTCTTTCCTCATTCTGGGAAGTTTGCAAGAACTTGTGAGACCAGACCCAAGTTTAGTATAACTCTCCATCATCAGATAGACGTTTCACGTCATATTCCACGTCTCACCTTGTAGCGTTTGGCGTTACCGCCATTATATTCTATGATCACGATATGTCTCACATGTCATGTTCATTCCACGTTCCTCATATCATGATCAAGATATGTTACACGTATCATGGATCACGATATGTTTACTCATACTACACTCGCCATATCTCCACGTAGCACGTTCAAAATGTTTTCACGTATCACGTTCAAAATTTTTCACGTACTACGTTTCTTTATGTCTCGCGCATCGTTTCTAATTATCAGCTAAGTCAGATGGTCTTGCATCGTAACGTTTCAGCTACCCTTGCACGTTAACTCTTATTTCCTCGATCGAATGTAGGGGATCTACCTTCCGTTGATAACCAAGAATTTCTTCGTATTCCAAGTCAAGGTCATGAGGACCAAGATTTATCATTAGTGTCAAGATTTTCTGAAGGAACCGTTCCAAGAGGGAGGCCACTTGGAAACGGACAAGTTCATCCGGACTTCTTATCCATTTTTCTCTTATCGATTAGATATGTCTTTTCAGTCACGTCACGTTCCATGTCTTTTCAAGACATGTCACGTTCCACGTTCCCTTCTACCATGTCACCTTCATTTCCGTTATTTTGCATACCTTTCCAGTTTGATTCGGGTATGTTTCGCTTCCAGTTACTTTATCTATAATTCGGGGACGAATTATTCTTTTTAGGGGGGAAGAATTGTAAAACCCGCATGCTTTTACCATGAACAGTAACCTTAAGATCGTACGTCCTAGATTAAAACTTACCTTATTCAGTATTGATCACATTCATGTGCTAATAATCAAGCAAGTGCATACGTGTATGACATGACAAGTATCGATTACGTACGAACTCATGATAAACAGTTAATAAATATGTCACGTGAACATAATTAATCATGATCACCATTTAAAATACTAACTAAAATAATTACGTAAATACTCAGAATATATTCACGAGCGTGGAGTTTACGATAAACGACACGTTAAAAGAAACAGAAACACGTTAAACACGAGCACGTTTAACCACGAACGAACACGAAACATCGGGACACGAGAAGGGTACGGGTACCCCATGTGGGGCCCCCATACCCAGGCACAAACCAAGAAATGGGCTTAGCCCATGGACTTTACAAGTTAAGGGGGGTAAAAGTAAAAACATGTTTTCATTTTTCATTTTCAAGAAATAAACATAAAAACCCTAAAAAGAGTTTTCTCCTCTCCTTTTCCTTCCCTTTGTGCCGCCACATAAACACCACCACTAGAGGGTGTTTGTTTGATTTTGATCTTAAAAACAAGTGTTAGAATACGTGTTTGTTCATCCTTTTTCCAAGCTACATAGTGGTATACCTTTCTAACCCTTCTTTTTAATTCTTTTAATTCTTTTAATCTTTGATTATTTTCATGAACATGTTATTATTTTTCTTATGAAAACAAGGTAATTAATCATTGATCTAACATGTTTTGGTATTAATTAAAATCAAAGAATGGTTTATAAGGGTGTTTGTTTTTGGCCGCCTAGCAAACAAACCCGAGGGGGGGTTTGGTTTGCTATTGCCGCCACCACCAAGACCACAATTGGTCTTGGTTGGCTCATGTGGGACCCACGGCAGCAAGGGGACACGTGTGCCCCGGGTTTGGCCCGGGGTACGGTGTCGAATTCATGCCCGGTTCATGGTTCGTTGGTTAAAATCATGATCTATGTTACATGTAATTTTTATGAATCATGAACTTAGGATATAATTAATTAATAACATGAAATATTAATTAAATCATGACTTAGGTTATTTTAATTATTAGTTTATCATGACATTAATTTAACCTAAGTATTTTATGTTATAAGTTATAATTAATTAATTACTAAAACATGCCTATAATTAATTAATTTAGACATGACTTAGGTTATATTATTATTAATAATAATACATATTTTAACCTAAGTATTTTTCATTTCATTTTAATTAAAACATGTTATACCTTAATTAAAATGCTTAACCTATAGTTTAATTGAAATACATGAGATAATAATTAAACTATACACTATATCATATGACTTAAGAAATCAGCTTATAAACACTTAGACTTATATGTTAGCTTATGTAACCAGCTTAATTCTAATTATGGAAACTTCTATTTATAGAAACTTAATTAAATAAGGCAACTAATCTAATTATGGAAACCTTCTATATATGGAAATCAATCTATTTCTGGCAGCTAATCTAATCATGGAAACCTTCTATATATGGAAACTTATTTAATTAAGGCAGCTGATCTATTTTTGGAAACTTTCTATTTTTAGAAACTAATCTATTTTAAGCAGTAAATTCTATTTTTGGAAACTTTCTATTTTTGGAAACTTTCTATTTTTGGAAACTTTCTATTTTTGGAAACTTTCTATTTTTGGTAACTTTCTATTTTTGGAAACTTTCTATTTTTGGAAACTTTCTATTTTTGGAAACCTGCTATTTTTGGAAAGTTACTTATTATTACACAGTAAGTATAATAATACATGAAACACCAGTAATACTTAATCAGATTAATCAGAATACCAGATAAACACAGTTTAAGGCTTTAAACAGTGAACCATGACCTAAAACATACCAAATCAGCTAAAATGAGACACAAAACCCAGTACGTAATCAGTGAATCGATACTTATACACGTGTGTATTCATGTAGCGTTAGTGATCCAGAAGTAGGAGTATTTCTTCCGTTCATTCACAGGACTTGAGGTACGGATTCCCGTCCTTTCAGTATGGACATTCCTTCCTTATTAGGATTTCCCCGTATGCAGCCAACTGTTTTCCCCAGCATTTGTTTTATTGTTTTGAACTGCTTATGTTAATTTAGCATAAACTATAGCCATATACAAGCATGACCAGTTTCACCTAGTTATGGAGGTACCATAACCATAGCATTGGAGGCACCGATGTTATGACTTCCCCACGGCGGAGTGATTGCTCGTGGCGTCCCTTTTCAATTTGGCCATATTATTATATCAGTTGGGGCGTATGGGTGCATCCTAGTTACATGTTTTATTCAGTTTATCATGGTGAATGTGGTGTGTGCCTTGCACCCTTCACAAGGAGCTGATCCCTCCTACCCAAACCAGTATATTGATTAGAGGCATCCCCTCTAATCAGCATGATGAGGTCACCCCTCCAAGTATTCATGCAAGTGACCTTTTCATGACCTATATGGGCTATGGTATATATATGTTAAAACAGTTTTCACAGGTTAAACATAAGGCTTTTCAAACTATAAAACCAGTTTTCATGACACTTAACCAGTTTACTCAGAACTTAGTCTTCCGCTGTTATATGTTACATGCTTATCCTATTTCATGCTTTATTGTACATCCGTGCACTGAGCGTCTTGCTCAGCCGTTACTTTCCTTTCCATGTCCCAAAACGGCAGGTACCCAAGACTTGAGCATTTGGAGGACGCACATAGGATGGAAGCTGCCAGAGACTTCTTTTCCTTTTTGCCTTCATATAGTTATGCTTGTTTAGTCTTTATTCAGTTCATTTCCTTTATTTATGTTTTGGGCTTATGTTTGGGAACCGATGTTTGATTCCGGTTTTCCCTTTGGTCATGTATGTTTTACTACATATCACCTTGCATGCTTTGATGACACGCCATAATCACGCGTGACATTCCATTTATCAAAATGGGGTGTTACATAACTTCTCTGGCAATTCCAACTTATATGCCACAGGACCAACTCGATCAATAATCTTGAAGGGACCAATATAGCGTGGACTAAGCTTTCCTCGCTTGCCAAATCGAATTACTCCTTTCCAAGGTGATACTTTCAGCATAACCATATCGCCAATATCAAACTCCAATGGTTTTCTCCTCTTATCCGCATAACTCTTCTGCCTACTACGAGCTGTTAATAAACGATTCTTGATTTGCACGATCTTCTCAGTCGTTTCTCTAATCAATTCAGGACCCATCAACTGACTTTCTCCAACCTCACACCAACCAACTGGTGATCTACACTTCCGCCCGTAAAGTGCTTCAAAAGGCGCAGCCTTAATACTTGCATGATAACTGTTGTTGTATGAGAACTCCACCAAAGGTAAGTGTCGATCCCAACTACCTCCAAAATCCATTACACACGCTCGTAACATATCCTCCAAGGTCTGAATAGTCCTCTCACTTTGTCCGTCCGTTTCCGGATGATACGCAGTGCTCATATCCAACTGAGTCCCCAAAGCTCGCTGAAGCGATCTCCAAAACTCAGATGTGAACCGACTATCTCGATCAGAAATAATTGACAAAGGAACTCCATGTCTACAAACAACTTCCTTCAAATACAACCGAGTAAGTTTGTCTAAGTCATCAGTTTTCTTCATCGGCAAGAAATGAGCCGACTTAGTCAACCGATCAACAATCACCCAAATCGTATCATAACCACTAGAAGTTCTCGGAAGTCCCGAAACAAAATCCATAGTGATCCTCTCCCATTTCCATTCTGGAATTTCAGGTTGTTGCAGTAAACCCGAAGGTCTCTTGTGCTCAAACTTCACCTTCGCACACGTCAAGCATTTACTAACATAAGTAGCGATGTTAGCCTTCATATTCGGCCACCAGTAGCATTTCTTCAAGTCTTGGTACATTTTATCCGATCCTGGGTGAATCGAATATTTAGACTTATGAGATTCGTGCATAATTAGATCTCTCAGTCCTCCATACACCGGTAACCACACACGATTCTCGAAATACCGAATTCCGTCATCACGAATTTCGAATATAGGTGTCATCCTTCTACCTAAGTCTTCATCTCTCACATTCTCTTCCTTCATCGCCTTAGTTTGAGCTTTAAGTATTCGATTAGATAAATCAGAATAAGTTTTCATAGCTAAAGCTCTAACCCTTTTGGTTATTTCTCTGTCCTTTCTACTAAGTGCATCGGCAACTACATTCGCCTTGCCGGGATGATAGCAAATTTGAATGTCATAATCACTCAACAATTCTACCCATCTTCTCTGCCTCATATTGAGCTCCTTCTGATCCAAAATATGTTGCAGGCTTTTATGATCGGTATATACCACACTCTTTGTACCGTAGAGATAGTGTCTCCAAAGTCTAAGAGTAAAGACAACAGCTCCTAATTCCAAATCATGTGTAGTATAATTCTCCTCATGCTTCCTCAACTGACGAGATGCATACGCAATCACTTTCTCCCTTTGCATCAACATAGCACCAAAACCCTTACGTGATGCGTCACAATATACCACAAAGTCTTCAGCTCCGTCGGGCAAAGCCAAAATTGGTGCAGAACACAGCTTCCGCTTCAAAGTTTGGAATGCTTCTTCTTCTTCTGAACCCCATTCATACTTCTTGTTTTTCTCGGTGAGTTTAGTAAGAGGTTTAGAAATTAAAGAGAATCCTTCTATAAATCGCCGGTAGTATCCAGCTAATCCCAGGAATTGTCTAACTTCAGTCGGGGTCGTAGGCCTATCCCAATCTCTAATAGCTTCAATTTTGGAAGGATCAACATGAACACCGCTACTATCGATCACGTGCCCAAGGAATTGGACCGAATCCAACCAAAAATCACACTTGGAGAATTTCGCATACAACTTCTCCTTCTTCAACAACTCCAAAATAATCTTCAGATGACCTTCATGCTCCTCCCGACTTTTGGAATAAATCATGATATCGTCGATAAATACAATCACAAACTTGTCGAGGTATGGTTTACACACACGATTCATTAAGTCCATGAATACCGCAGGTGCGTTAGTCAACCCAAACGGCATTACTTGAAATTCAAAGTGTCCATAACGCGTCCGAAAAGCTGTAATAGGTATATCCTCCTCTTTAACGCGAAGTTGATGATAACCCGACCTCAAGTCGATCTTCGAGTACACACACGAACCTTGAAGTTGATCGAACAAATCATCGATCCTAGGAAGTGGATAACGATTTTTAATAGTTAACTTGTTCAACTCTCGGTAGTCTATGCACATTCTGAACGATCCGTCCTTCTTTTTCACGAACAACACTGGAGCTCCCCAAGGTGACGAACTTGGTCTAATGAAACCCTTCTCCATTAACTCCTTTAACTGATCTGCCAACTCCTTCAACTCAGACGGTGCCAAACGATAAGGTGCACGCGCCACCGGTGCAGCTCCCGGCACTAGATCAATCTTGAATTCGACTTCTCGCTGAGGCGGAAGCCCTGGCAAGTCATCGGGAAATACTTCAGGAAAATCACAAATGACCGGAACATCTTCCACACGCCTAACCGGTAGTTCTTTCTCCACTACTTGAGCCAAGAACAGGTGACAACCTCTTTCTACATATTTCTTCGCCTTGATACAAGATATCACCGTCAGACGAGATTTACCAACATCACCTTTAACTACTAACACCTTACCCTTAACCGGTATGTGAACAACTTTCTCCCCACATACAATTACCGCATCATGAGCAACCAACCAATCCATACCAACAATCACATCAAACGAACCCAAATCTATCGGCATCAAATCAATTTCAAACAAATGATTTGCTAATTTCAAAGGACACTTCTTAAATATAGTGGTAGTACTAACTAATTGTCCATCAGCTAACTCGACCTCATAACTAGAATTTAGGCTTGTTGGCTCAATATCTATTAAACGACTAAAGGAAGTGCTTATAAAGCTCCTATCAGATCCTGAGTCAAACAACACACTAGCATAACGATGGTTGAGTAAGAACGTACCCGTCACCACATTTGGACCTTGTGCCTGATCCGCATCCTTAACAACATAAACTGCCCCAGCAGTTTCACCTGCTTTCCTGTTCTTCCACTTTGGACATTGAGGACGAAGATGATCACGTTCTCCATATTCAAAACAAGTCCTGATCGGAATAGCATTCGCTCCAGTAGCAGGAACCCTTGTCTTACATTTCTCCGCAGCATGACCTACCTTTCCACATTTAGTGCACCTTGGTGGACAATTACCAAAGTGACAAGCACCACAATTCTTACATTTCTGAGCTGGTCCCCCATGATCGGCATTATCATTCTTGTTAGTCGCAGCTCTAGCCCCATCATTTCTCTTCTGATTGTACTGCCTATGGCGGTTACCACCTTGATTACCACTCTGAGAATTCTCCCATTTTCTTTTACTACCCTCGGCAGCTTTCTCAGCCCTATCCTGAACCTTCTGCCCCATGAGTGTATGAGCCATTCTTACAGTTTCAACAAAGTTCTTCGGTCGAGATGAAGTTGTCTCACCTTTAATGTACCCAGGCAACCCTTTGATGTATTGATCCATCTTTTTCTTCTCAGTAGCAAAAGCATCTGGACAAAGCAAAACCAACTCATTGAATCGGCTAGTATATGCAGCAATGTTGTTATCTTTCAACTTTAGATGCCTCAACTCATCCTCCAAAGCAGATAACTCTTCTTCTGGACAGAACTCCTCTTTCAACAACCTTTTAATTTCATCCCAAGGTTTCCTGTTTGCAGCTTCTAAACCAACTGTAGCAACTTGAGTCTTCCACCAGCTTAAAGCTCGATCCTTAAAAGTAGCAACTGCGAACTTAACCTTGTTCCTTTATGAGCAATCACTAATTTCAAATGTTGTTTCTGTTTTCTCAATCCACCTGAATAATTCCAGTGCTCCACCAATTCCTTGAAATACATTAGGTCCGCACTTCATGTATCCAGCAAAAGTACATTCTTTAACCGCAGCAGCAGCCTGAGCAGCCTCATCCGCAGGATTCTCAGCTGCACCTGCTCCCCCAGCAGCTGCACCTCTAGCAGGTTCACCTTCACCTCCAGCACCCGCACCTCCAGAGCCACCTGCTCCTTCAGTGTTAACACGCGCAGCTCTATCCGCAGCCAATGCTTTCGCAACCTCTTCAGCAACTAGCCTTGCAATGGCATCATTTGTCATTCTCCTAGGTGGCATGATTCTGTCACATCACAAAGAGAAAAGATAAAATGAATGAGTTAATTGTATTCATGGTATAGTCATATCATGTACAAAATCAATCATCAAATGCATACACATTATTAATACAAGGATTCACAATCATTATAAGGATCAAAGGAAACTATTATCATCGATCAACAAGGAATGATCTTAAAGACAAATAGAGCACAATGACACAAAATAATAGACACTAGTCACGTGGGGATCCACATGGCTTAGTTGACTGTGTCTCGCTTGCAGTAGTGAAACCTGCTTCCTCCTCCTCGAAGACGAAATTTGACGGTGGTAAATTTCACAAAATAGGTATAAGGTCATAATAAATGAAATATAATAATTTCCAAAAATTTAAATAAATGTAGAGAATCCTTCAAAATAAATACAGGAAAATTCCAGAAATTTATTTAAATAAATCATTAATAAATGATAACTTTTATCGAAAAGTTTAACGATATCAATATATATATCGATAAAGGATTATAGTATTTATTTAGAAATACTTAGCAATAAGGCATACATAATAATGTATACTAAAGTTGTAATCCCAGAAGTAGCTTGAACCTGAAGTCACGCGAAATCATGTGCACCGACTCTTTGAAAAATAAAGACCGACAGTTATAGTTTAGGTTTTTAGAAAAAAGACCTAGTTCTCTATAACTCATGGCTCTGGTACCAATCTTTAACACCCCCAAATTCACACGCAGCGGAATACAACTTTGGGTGCTAAACAATGATACAAAACACATAATTTATAAAGAACGACTCGAAAAGAGACGTTTTGAATTCATCGTTCCCAAAACATTTGTCAGAGTAGCGTAGTCCCAAGACATCGTAACCAAAGTACAACCAAAACAAAAGATTTAAATTGTTTTGAACAGAAGGAACGACAAATATTCAAAGAGTTTATATACAAAGTAGTGCACAACATTCATTCTCGTGGCTTCCAACCTTCACACTTCTTGATTACCTGAAATACATGTGAGAAAATCATCAGCAAAAATGCTGAGTGAATCTATAGGTTTATATAATCATTTTGAACAAAAGCCAAGATTATAAGTTTGTGGCATGCTTATAAGCATCAGATAATAATTTGTATCAACAATAATAATTGTATTTAGCATAAATTGCAATAAGCTCATGGAACCGAGCCCTTAGACACTCCCTTTAGAGGTCTGATAAGACAGGAGATTCATTAATTGTCAGTTACCTCCAGATTATTGGTACATTGCCGTATACCTGACTTCTCAATACAATATGTTCAAACAGTGTGGAGGTCGGGCCTAAGCTTCTATGACAAGTCCACAAAAACTGAACCGGGGCGGCTTCCCCCATAGATCTATTAATTGTACTAGCGGTTAACCCATCATAGGTTAATTAACGGTCCATAATTGAGGCTTTAACAAAGGCAATCACTTAATGCAATTTAAAGGCAACCACGGGTCCATTCATAAAGGGACAAGCATACCATAAAAATCTTGTGTTCTAAGTTTACAAAACATGTATTCCCCCTCGCGGGTTTTAAAATATTTGAATGAGCTCAAACGAGGCTATAGACTCACCTTAGTACTTATAGTAGTTGAAGACAATCGCCGACGATAGTAGATGCCCGATAATCACGATAACCGCAACCTAGCAAATAAGGCGCGTACTTTAATAATAGACTCGAGAATAAACGATACTTAATAAAATCAAACTCGAACTCATAAAACCACAATACACTCGCAAGTAAACGATATAAATAACTTTATTATACTTCACTACTCATTTACTTTACCATTTTATACTTTTAACAAAATCCACCGGTACATACTACATGTACTAGCTTATTTACCCCTTTTAAACTCGTCGACCGTTTATGAAACGACTCAAAAAGCTAACTTACTATATATAGAAAGTCCTCCTACAAGTTTATCAATTGAAATTACTTTTAAAGTCCTTTACTCGACTCATTTTCAAACCACAAAATCCGGACAGATTTGCGTTAATTTTTCATACGACCGCTTTAACTTATTTAAACGACTCCGTTAACAAAAACGACACTCGGATTTTAAAGTAAACTCAACCTAATATATAAATACCTCATTATCAGTCGGTTACACATTTTAAAACATCCATTTAGAGTCCCCGGGATTCGATCCAAATATCGACAACAACTATATGTAGTGTCGATACTCGTCTCCCGGTACACGATCATTCAAAACACCATAACTTCGCGCTCGTTTTGAGTTAGAAGCTCTACCTTATATCAAATCGAAGCTAAGGAAATTATCTACAACCCTAGACTATAAGTTTAGTCATTTTCAAATAATAAAAATTCGGATTTATCAGTTTACCTACTGCTATAAAATGGGTACCAAAAACTTGTACAAAATCAACCTTTTGACCACAACCAACCATAGAAATGGTCATTCCTATACTCTAATATCATCATACATCCACCATAACATCAAAATCATAACAAAAATAAAAATCTTTGGATCAAAATAAAAATTTTAACAAGATTTCTAGCAAGAACCACCATGGATCATGCTAAAAACACCATGCATGACCATGGCTTCCACCTACCAACATCATAAAAATAAAAAGTGCTTGCATGTGTAAAATTTTTATACCTTTGTGATCCTTGATCAAAAATAAAGATGGGTCTATGCTTGGTTTAGCTAGATTCAACCTAAATCTTGAGATAAATTGAAAAATGTTTGGATTTGGTGTGGGTGTTGGGGTTTCGGCAAAATGGAAGAAAAAGGGAGAGAGAAAGAAATTTTGAAAGTGAAAAAAAAAAGTGTGTGTGTGTTTAATGTTTATTTTATTAAATTTTTGTTTAGTGGGGTGAGGGCTTTTGTGCAATTTGGCAAAAGTTTTGGTTTAAAAATGCAAATAATTAGCAAAAAGGTGGGAAATTGTCACTAGTCAATTTTTGAAAATATTTACGGGACTCGGGTTTCGTAAAAATACTAAAAAGTTTAAACGCACAAGAAAAATAATGATATAACGACTCGATACGTAATTAAAATGATATCGTCGAAAATATTAAATATCGAAACGATCGATAATGAAATATAAAATTATGGGCATCCGTCGGTATCGCGATCACTAGTAGTCCTCGTTGCTCGTCAAAATATAAAAATAAAATATTTAATATCGATTTCAACTTAAACCGTTAAACGTAATAATATTTAAGATTATAAAATGCTTCAAAAATATTTGAAAATTAAGAATTAAATAATGACCTTATTTTGCGGGTTTTACACCTCCTCCCTTCTCTAAACCATCAAACACTCTTTTTCCCCATAAGTTTCCCCAAAAACTTTAAGCTTACAACAACCATTATGATGATAGTCAAAACAAGTACCACGACCTCCCCTCCTCCTTTCTGCCAGGAAACGAGTCCCAACAATCTTTCTTCTTCCCAACATGAACCCAATTTCCCCATGCTAGTTCACTTGGAAAAATCTTAGTTACAAGCTAACCAAAACCTTAACCAAGTCCTAACTAGAGCTTCTTAACCTAAATCCCCACTCACATGCCTATAAATACTACCCTTACTCTCCCTACATAGTCACACACTCAAACACTTGAATTCATCAAGGATAAGCACAAAACCTCATTGAGGTTAAGTCACGACAGGGAGTAAAACAAGCAAGGGTTCGGGTTGTTTAAGAAAGCTAGGTATTCGGGTTAAGATCCTCTAGCTCTTGCGTCATCTTCATCAACAAATCTTAGGAATTTTGTAAGTTTCCATGTTCCTTGCTAAATTATGAAGGTTGATACTTTTATACTTGCTCAAAACTTTGAAAACGTACTTAACTTAAGTCACGGGTAAGGGTTGGAAGACGTTTATGAAATCAAGGGACCACGGCTAGGATTTGCTTAATGACCTAAAACCGTTCAACCTATGTTTTGAACATAAAATAATAACAAGGGGTCATGACTAAGGCTTAATAAAACGTTTATGTGATGACCTAAAAACAACCAAGCAAAACCATTAACAAACCATGCGGGTGTAAGCGTTTAGACCTAAAAGAAAGCCGCGCATGGACTAAAAACGTATGATTTTATGTATGATGTTTGTATGTCTTTATGTTAAGAAAACATGTATGACTTTACAATAGACTAGCATAAATGGATGTATGAGTTTGTGTAGATCTATACTAGCTCGAGTTGCATGAGAACTCAAGATACGATTTTATGTGGAGTATGAATTAAATGTTACGTTTATATGTACGCATGAAGACACCCCCTGCCAATGTGATTAGTGTTTGTGTATATATTATGTCAACACATGTTTGTTTCTATGATGCTTATATGCCATGTTAGATATGTAATAATGTGTCCTTAAAAGAGAAACTTTCAACCAAAGACTTTGATACTCAAGTATGCTTGGATAGTATGTAACTAGGAGGTAAAAATAGATCACTTGTATCAAATGAAAAGCTGATAATGGAAAACCTTTGTGTTCATATGTGTGTATGGGCAAAAGACAGGGGCAAGACCCTTTTTGCTTAAAAATGAACCATGCTTGTGCGTCGTGTGTTTAAGTATTTATGTTCATGCATGTATAGAAATTAAACAAGTATAACAACAATGACCATCCTTTTCTGTTTGGAGTACCTGCAGACAAATAATAAAGCAACAGTAGGCACCTTATTTTCTTTCTTTTTTTTACTTATGGTGTATGTATATGTATGTTATGTGAGAATATGGTTGTCATGATGTATGTATATTGGCATGAAAAGCATATAGGACCCCCACCCTGCTATAGAAGACGAGCAGAAAGCAACAAATACATTTCCCTTTATTTTTTTTATTATTCTTGTTATGTGATATGAATGTTTGTATGTTAGACATGGAACAAGTAAAAGAACCCCTCTCCTTTTTCTTGTGCACACTGCGTAAGTAAAGAAACCAAAAAAAACAACAAAAGAATAAGTAGCCATCCCGTCCTTTCTTTTAACTTACTGTATGTAGGATTGTATGCATGTATAATGAGTAATAAAACAAATAGGTCCCCCCTATTTCTTTTGGGCTACAAAACAACAAGTACACAAACAAAGTAGTTTTCCAATTTGCTAGTTATAGTATGTATGTATATGTATGTCAGTATGTGTATGTATGATTTCTTTTCCTTATTCCCTTCGTGGGTTTAGCACCAAACAACAAGACTATTTCCTAAAGTGTAGTGTGAACATAAAATGATCTCTTTCATTTAATTTCTAATTGCTAAAATTGTATGTCTACTAATTAAACTTCAACCAAAAGGCCTACTTTGAGCCTGTATTTAACCAGTCAAATGACCATGCCCTGACAACCTAAAAGTATCGTGACAAAGTCAACGCAACCTAGTTTTCAAAACATCTTACAGCTTGTCTTAAAGTTAAGTAACGAACCCGAAATAAATTCCTTAAGATGGTCGATTGACACTTATAAATAATTGAACCTTGTTTATTTATTTTGTTTGCGAGTGCACTACTTTGTCTAATTAATTGATATACTTAGAGACCTCATAAAAATATGATACTTATCAAATATCGAAGACCCCATGGCCTAGTTTTTATAATGAGAACCCGTTTATTTTTCAGACTATTATTTAATGAGATATCAAGACCCAAAGTTTACCCCGTGACTAAAATGATTGAACATGAAAAATGTATAAAAACATTTTATAAACCAAGAGCAAGTATAAATTATCATCCAAGTGCATTATACGTTATTATTTATTGTATTTAGTCTAAGTACGGATATTTTACTTAGGTTACGAGTAGATCGTTTGCGCATCGTTTTGCGTGCCTAGATATTCCGTGCTATATTTATTAATCATATTCGCTACTTCATCGAGGTGAGTTTCATAGCCCAACTTTTAATTGTTTTAACTATTTTGGGGTGAGAACATTGCTTGTTTTAAACGGATGAACATAAGTGCTAAAACTTGATACGTTTGCCTACATGATGTCTAAGTAGCGATATCCCTAGATGCTTTAGCCCACTATCGTGAACCGTTAATTACTTTGTGTAAGCGCGAATGTTATGGATAGATCTATTGGGATTGGCCTCCCTATCTAATGTTGGTTGTGTGACCAAATTAGATACACTTACATTTGAGTCGTTACGAATGCTTTAGGATAGGCATTTGCTCGGGCTCTCATTATATCTTGTTGGTTGGTTAACGCTTCGGTGTCACGAGCTTAGGCGTCGGAATACAAACGTATACTATTTTGTTTATAGCCATGTTTTGGTTATATGTCGGTTGCCTAATCAAATCTTATGGTTCATCACATAAATTTTGTAACTAAACCTATGAACTCACCAACCTTTGTGTTGACGCTTTAACAATGTTTTTCTCAGGTATCAAGACGAAGGAGTGACGTGGTTATGCTTGGGAGATTTTTAAATAAAATGGTAGTGACTAGTGTTTGGATATTTGGAACAATATTGAAGTCTTTTGAAACGATGTTTTATCATGATCCTGTGTAATTCGCTTCCGAACAAATTTTATGATTTTAATTAAATTAAAACGACTTTAAAATAGTCGTTCTTTGTATCTATATCTTGTGATAGTCATGACCGTCGCACCCCATTGTGTTGCCTTACTCTGATAAATTAGGGGTGTGACAGATTGGTATCAGAGCTGTAGTTATAGAGAACTAGGTTATTTTACAAAATGATTTTTTTTTAAAAACGTGTGTCAAAAATTTAATTTTGGGAAAAATAATTCTAGACTATAACTAACTCAAAAATCTCCAAGAACCACTTCACTCCGTGTCTTCGATAAAAGTAAGTTGTGACTTGAATTATTCCATGTGATTTGTCATTTTAGTTTAAACTTGATTACTACGTGTTATTAGCATTAAGTATTTCCTGCCTTGTTTGAAAGACCCTTATGTAAGATGTACTTATAGGAATGTGTACTAAGACGATTTTTTTTATATATTTTAAAGTAAAAGACCTAGCATCCTTGTTTGGATTGTTGTGCTACTAAAATGGTTTATGCCATGTTTATTCAAACTAAGATGGTTTGTGCCATGTTTAAATCGAACTAAGATGGTTTGTGCCATGTTTATTTGGAGTAAAACATACACATGCTTATGATATTACGTATTTTAACAGTCCACTGGACTGCTATGAACTATTTAAACACTTGTGTGTTTCTATGTTACCCTATATCGATATACGCTGAATTAAAAATATACGCCAAAACAGTACTTGGGTGTGGTGAGATTAGTAATGGTTGATGATAAGTCGTGAGTAAACCTAAAGCCAATACAAAGCATCAAAAACGTTAAGAGGTATAACGATACTTAGCAAGGTCTCAAGGCTGTTCTTGTTTGATTGGGTTGCGAGACTAAGTTAAGTGCTAGTCGTTATACAACTTATGGTTTTTGATGAGTTATATTGAGGATGGGTAAGACTCATGAATTTACATGTTGCGTGATTAGTTTGATTGTTATGATTATAACATATTTGATGAGTTTTGTGTGGGTTTAATCGATGTTAAATTGTGTGAGTAATATCTAAAGACGAGTAAATTCACCAAAGATATTAAGAAGTGTAACGACTACTACTTGACTAGACCTCAAGGCTGTTCTTGTTTGATTGGGTTGCGAGGCTTAGTCAAGTGCCAGTTGTAACACAACTTAAGATTTTTAGTGAATTTCCTCGAGGATGGATAAGACTTACATGATCTGACAAGGTGATTTCCTCACGGACGTTTGACTAAAACGATGCGTTAGTACCATTAGTTATATGGTGTGCGAGCACTAAAATAATTAAAGCCGTCGTCCCTATTTTTTATACAACATACGATGATAAACACTCTATACAAAGTATTACTCCTGTAATACTCCACAAAGTATTATATCATAAGGAACAAACATAAATTAGTATTACAAAAATATAAAAACTATCCAGAAATATGGCGACGCGTAAGTCGAATGCACGTCAAGGAGAAATTTATATTGGAGAAATTGTACAAAGACGAATCTAAAAGTTCTAGTTCATTGGTTTGAAACTAAGTTGCTATTATAAAGTATGATATAACAACTAATATTAAAGGGCGAACTCAGTTATATGAGGATTATGCCATATTATCGCATGTCACAAAGCTTGAGAAACCTAGACGTGAATTGTGTTCACTTCTAAGAAATTCTAATAGCGCGTGTCGAACATAAAAAGTCTACAGAATGATTATGAACAAACAGATAAAAATAAAATAAACAATTTTTGTGATGAAATTCTTACGATGGAATTGATTAGTTGATTGGATTAAACAAATTGAACAGTTTCGAGATAAAAACAAATTGACCAAAGTGTCTGAGATGTAATAAAGCATGATCAAAGCTATGGAAAATCATGTGATAGTATTTAGTGAATAATGTGAAATATTAAATAATTTATTTTTATGAAAATCAAGTGACTCGACATCCGTCGATGTTATCACCAACAAAAATTTGGTTACGTAATCGTACTTTATAAATTTTCATTTAATTGTTTTCAATTATTTTTAAAAGTTATCTTTTATATCTTGTGAAGCTTTTACTTAAGAAATTATTTTATCCTACAATATTTTTATATATGTCGGAGAAAATTTAACCAAATTTTTTTTATTCAAAAAGGATTTTTATAAAACATTTTTGGAAAACATTATAAAAAAAAAATTTACTTTGAAGGAACTATCCCCGAGAACTTTATTATTAAGAATGTTAGAATTTTGATAAAACGTTTTGGTAAAATCAGTAAAGGTATTACTGACAAAAACTACATTATTGATGATGAAATGTTTTGATATAGACTATCATGCAAAGTTTTAGAAAATCTGGCTTAACGACCAACTTAATGTATAAAACATCGCGACTAATGTTGAAACATTTTTAGTAAGGACTACCATGTAAAGTTTTGGAAAAATCTATTTTTACGACCAACTTGATTTGGAAGACGCAAACTATTGATAAACTTAACGAGACTTAGTACACCTAAGTATGGAAATTATTTTGTTGGTTGTTAAAAGTGAGCAATAATAACAAATATAATGGACTATGGACTAATGTGCTGATTTTGAAAGTGAATAATGGTAACAAACGAAATGAACTATCGGCTACCAATATATAAATTACAACCTCAAAGAGTTAAATTGTGATGAAAAGGAGGATGCAACCGTTGGCCCCGAGACGTACGTAGCCTGATCAACTACGTATGATCGTGGTCGAACGCGAGCATGCTCATAGTAGTTATCGTAGAAATGAGATTTATTAGTGATACTAGAAAACTTCTATATTCAATTTACTTAGAAAATTTATAATGTGCTATGAACGTCGAACATTTTTCTACCGTCTTAAGTAAGAACGTCGGGATACGAGTAAACGTAGTACGATTATTTCCTTACCCACCGTCACAAGCAAGAGCGTGTATGACACCAAAAATACTAAGAGCGACAATTAACGACAATAAAACTAAAATTGACTAAGAGTTAAAACAATCTAAACCCAAAAATCTAAATAATAATGAGAAGAATGAAACACCATTTGGATAAAATCAACTTAATGGGTTGAGGAGCCCGTTGAAATTATAGATCGTAAAATGAAAGGACTTAGGAAAAGTCGTATACCGATCGTGAAAGTGCGTTGGAATGCACGAATAGGATCCAATTTAGTTAGGAACGTGAAGATCAATTTAAGCTTAAAAACCCTCATCTTTTAAATTAGATAAGTTTCATCGAAATATGAGCTTCGGGTCGAAGCTCAAATTAAGGGATGTCGGATGTAACAAACGTGAATTTCGAGTCTAGTTAATTTACGTAAAACGCGATGGTTCGGGTTAGACTTGTATGTCTATTGATGTTCCCGATTGATTTCGCATATTTCTGTACGAATTTAAATTTTCTATGAATAACAATCATGAAAAATTATTACTTGATTGACTATTATTTGATTACGTTACGTTCTAAGAATTCTTAATTTAGAGGTCGATATTTATTTACGACAACATAATTTAGTTTAAGAGATCACGTAAATTAAACTGTCCACTCAATACGACTACGACACACTTAGAAACGTCCCATCCTCTCCTCAAACCAAACTTATTAAAACTTGTACTACAAAAAAAAAATATTACTTAAACACCTATAACATATACACCAATACTACCATTTTTGATTTGCAAGTTCACCCAAAATAAGAGAAAGATAGATACTTTGTCCATTGTCAATACACACACAAACCGGTCCCATCTTATTTTCTACAAAATCACACGTTTTTAGCACCACAACTTCCATTTGAAAAACTTTAGCAAGTACCTTCACCCACCCATTTAATTCCATGTACTCTCGGTCCCCTCCTCCCTTCTCTAAACCATCAAACACTCTTTTTCCCCATAAGTTTCCCCAAAAACTTTAAGCTTACAACAACCATTATGATGATAGTAAAAACAAGTACCACGACCTCCCCTCCTCCTTTCTGCCAGGAAACGAGTCCCAACAATCTTTCTTCTTCCCAACATGAACCCAATTTCCCCATGCTAGTTCACTTGGAAAAATCTTAGTTACAAGCTAACCAAAACCTTAACCAAGTCCTAACTAGAGCTTCTTAACCTAAATCCCCACTCACATGCCTATAAATACTACCCTTACCTCCCTACATAGTCACACACTCAAACACTTGAATTCATCAAGGATAAACACAAAACCTCATTGAGGTTAAGTCACGGCAGGGAGTAAAACAAGCAAGGGTTCGGGTTGTTTAAGAAAGCTAGGTATTCGGGTTAAGATCCTCTAGCTCTTGCGTCATCTTCATCAACAAATCTTAGGAATTTTGTAAGTTTTCATGTTCCTTGCTAAACTATGAAGGTTGATACTTTTATACTTGCTCAAAACTTTGAAAACTTACTTAACTTAAGTCACGAGTAAGGGTTGGAAGACGTTTATGAAATCAAGGGACCACGGCTAGGATTTGCTTAATGACCTAAAACCGTTCAACCTATGTTTTGAACATAAAATAAAAACTGTTGGGAATAAATTAAGGCCAGATCACTTGAACGCTGACAAGAACAACTCAAGCGTTGACAAGAGCAAAGTGAGCGCTGATAGCATAAGCGTTGACAAGTTAAAGTCAAGCGTTGACAGATTGAAGACAAGCACTGATGGAAGATGTGAGCTACACGTTTATTATATTCTAGAATACTTCTAGTAAGGATAGAGAAGACAATGTATTTTCTATGTTTATCTTTACCTAGAATAGTTGATTCGTAGCTTATTGTGCAAGACTTCTTGTTCTACAAAAGAAGATCTTTTAGGTTAATGTTTAATATCAGTTTTCATAAGTATTCGCAAGTTAAACCTTTCATTGTAATCAAGTTCGTTTATTCTAATACAAGTGAAAGTTTGTTTAACATCTTTGTGTTTTAGATCAAGTGTTAATTCCGCATAACACTTTGTTACTTTACTCATAAGCAAAGGTTTCTCTACGTGTAGTACTTGATCTAATCTCGTATACACAAAGCTTAATCGATCTAAGTTTGGGATCAACAAGTGGTATCAGAGCTTGTTGAGAAACTTTTGATCTTTAAGTAACGCAGAACCCTAAAACACCAAAAACCCTAAAAACCCTAAAAATCTCAAAACCCTAAAAACATCATGTCTGGCACAGATCAAGCTGCTGCTTTGCTACAAAACAACTCCTCAAATCCTAGTATTAAAATTCCCATGTTTGATGCCAGGAACTTTGAGCTTTGGAAGTCTAACTTTGAGCAGTATATATCTATATATGACTACACTCTTTGGGAGATTGTTGAATATGGGAACACATTCGACAAAGCAGCAAAGATTGCTGCTGCAATTGCCACAAGGACAGCTGTTCCTAATTGTCCTGAAGCTGATAAGCAGGAAAAGCCTGGAGATGGGAGAGCTGTAGCTGTTGAAGATATAGCCAAGAAGAGGGTGGACATGAAAATCTTGAACATCATGAAACACGCCCTAGGTCATGAGAATCAGCACAAGTACAAACGCTTTGAGTCTGCAAAAGAGCTTTGGGAAGCTCTTGAAGTAGCACATGGTGGCAATGCTGACACAAAAGAAGAAATGAAGAAGCAACTCTTGCATGAGTATGCTGTCTTTAAAGCTCAACCCAATGAAAATCTCAGCAGTGTGAGAAGTAGACTTCTTGACATCACAAGTCAACTTTCCTTCATGGGAACACAGATTGATGACCCTGAATTGAATGCTACTTTTCTCAAAAGCCTTGGTGATGTATGGAAGATTGAGACAAGATCCATTCTTGTCAATAATACCCACAAGACCTCCAGGTTTGATGACATCTTCAACAAACTAAGACTGTTGGAGAATGAATGGAAATTGGATAGTGATAACAAATCTTCCAGCAGTAACATGGCCTTCTTTTCACAAAGTGAAGGCCAATTTGATTCCATGAACTTCTATGGACATTCAGCCACTGGATCTCAATGTGTCAACGCTGGATCTCAGTCTGTCAGCGCTGGATCATATCCTGTCAACGCTTTGTACTCAAGCGCTGACACACACAATCATGGCGCTGATAGAATTAAACCTGCTGGTTTAGATCTAGATACTGTGTGTGCATTCATTGCTTCTTTGCCCAGTGATTCAAGGATTACATATGAAGATCTTTAGCAGATAAGTGATGAACAATTGGAAGAAATGGACATCAAGTGGACTATGGCTCTTGTAAGTTTAAGAGCAAACAGGTTTAATAAAAGGTTCAAGAAGAAGATGACCTTTAATGCTAAGGATGTTGCTGGTTTTGACAAGTCCAAGGTTGAGTGCTACAACTGTCATAGGATGGGGCACTTTATGAGGGAATGTAGATCTCCAAGAAGATCTGATGCTGGGAAGCCTTCAAGCCAAATGATTAAGAGCCCAGATCCCAAGGCCATGGTTGCTGTTCAACAAATTGATGGTGTTGGTGAATGGGACTGGAGCTGGATGGCTAAGAATGAGGAAGAGGACAGAGCTTTGGTTGCTGAAGTTAAAGAAGAGCATGTTGAATATGCTCTCATGGCACACTCCTCCTCTTCATCAGATAATGAGGTATATGATGATGCTTTCTGTTCTAAGGGTTGTCGTTTAAATACTGAAAAACTAAATCAAGAGATAGTTAAATTATTAGATGAGGCAAGTACTGAAAGATGCAAAGTATCTAATTATCAAATTGCTCTTACCCAAACAGAAAAGACAGTAGCTGAGTATAAGAAAATGGAGTTTGATTTAAAGGATCAAATAAATATCTTAAAACATGAGTTACATCAGAGTAAAGATGTTCAAGATATAGTAAATAGGGTTAATCTTGATTTGATAGCTCAGTTAGAAGAGGCTAACAAAAATAAAGATAATGTGAGTCTTAAAATCCAGAGATTTGATAAGGCCACACAATCCCTAGGAGAGTGTGTTAGTAAACAAAGAGACTCTAAGGATAAGAGTGGGATTGGGATGAAGGATTATACTGGTGTTCCACCACCAGCTGGGGATTTCTATGGTGTCCAATCAAAGGACTTATCTTGGACTGGCTTGCCAGAATGCCAAGAGGAGGAATTCATTCCTCCACCTAGAGTGATTTCCCCAGTTGAGGAATACAAGCAAAAACTGACTGACCTAGATGAGTGGAAGAAAGCTAACCACACCTTGTTTGTTAAGGGAGGGTTGTTGTGTGAAAGTCCAAATGAGCCCACACCAAACATAATACCAATTGTGGTTCCCAATGATCCTAAACCTATTAAGATCACACACCCTACCACTGGCAAAGCTGTTGACCTTGGCCCACAAACTGTTAGAAAACCTAGTGTTAAGTATGCAGAGATGTATAGGAACACTAGGTCACCAAAAAGCCAAGTTAGTAACCATGGAACAGGCTTCTTTGCTTCTAGACCTAAGACTATGTCTAGAAAAGCTTGTTACTCATGTGGTAGCTTCTCACATTTGGCCTACAAATGTGTCAACGCTTCCAAGTTCAACGCTGATAGGAACCATTTCAGCGCTGACAAAAGTCAACACAGGTCAAACACTGTCAGACCTAATACCTTTGTGAACAAAAGTTCACAAGTTGTTAGACCTGCCCCATTCTTTACTAGAGGGTCTAACACACAAGGCCTAAGACCTTTTCAAAAGTCAAACACTTGGTCCAATAGGCAATGGGTTCCTGTAGCAAACCCTAGGTTCAACGCTGATAAGAGCAATCGGGGCGCTGACAAGAGAAATTTCAGCGCTGATAGAAACACTGCCAAACCTAGGTATTTGCAACCACAAGGAAATAGGTCTAAAGCTTCTACTAGCTTAACATGGAGACCAAAACAAGACCAAAACCCTAATTCTACTGGTATTTCTATGACATGCAACAGGTTTCATTATATTTCAAAGGCATTGTCAACACCAATTGGGGTTAACTGGGAATTTCATTCAAACAGGGATGAAAATGGGGTTGTTATAAGAACCAAGTCTGTTCTTGTTGAACAACCAAATGAATCCAAGTCTTCCAAGGCTTGGGTTCCCAAAGAAAACTAATGTGTTTTCTTTATGTGCAGGGCATTCAGAAGAAGATCAATGATTATGGATACTGGGATAGTGGATGCTCAAGGCACATGACAGGAAAGGAAGACTATTTGACAAATTTCTCTCCTATTCAAGATGGTGATAAGGTATACTTTGGAGGGGGCTACGGCACAATCACTGGAAAAGGAACCCTTGTCACCAACAATCTACGATTTGAGAATGTCTTCCTGGTAAAAGAACTGGATTATAATTTGTTTAGTGTATCACAAGTGTGTGATAACAAAAATAAGGTTCTTTTCACAGATACTGAGTGCTTGGTGTTAAGCAAAGATTATAAGCTCCCTGAGGAGAAATACATAGATTTTAGAACACCAAGGCATAAAGACATATATAGTGTGAATCTTAATGGAATTAAGATAAATAATAAAATGTCATGTCTGTATGCTAAAGCCTCAGTAGATGAAAGTAATCTTTGGCACAGGAGATTAGGGCACATAAACTTTAAGAATATCAATAGACTTGTGAGGCTTGGTTTAGTTGATGGTTTGCCTGAAAAGGCTTTCCACAATGACCACTCTTGTGTTGCATGTCTTAAGGGCAAGCAGCACAAGGTCTCATTCAGGTCTAAACAGGTGCACTCTAGTTCTAAACCACTTCACTTATTGCATATGGACCTCTTTGGTCCAACTAATATAGAAAGTCTGAAGGGTAAATCATATTGTTTTGTTATCACTGATGATTATTCCAGGTTTACATGGACTTTCTTTTTAGCCAAGAAAAGTGAAACTGCCCAAAGTCTGATTAATTTCATTACCCAAATTGAAAAGAAGAATGGTAATGAGGTCAAAATTATTAGAAGTGACAATGGGGGTGAGTTTAGAAATCAGTTGTTAGATGATTTTTGTGCCAAGAAAGGGATTACTAGGCAGTTCAGCATAGCTAGAACCCCACAGCAAAATGGGGTTGTTGAAAGGAAGAATAGAACCCTTATTGAAGCAGCCAGAACCATGTTGGCTGATGCCCACTTTCCTATAGCCTTTTGGGCTGAAGCTGTTAACACAGCTTGTTATGTTCAAAATAGGGCATTGGTCAACAAAATACATAATAAGACACCTTATGAACTACTTTGGGGAAGGAAGCCAAATATTGGCTTTCTCAAGCCTTTTGGTTGTCATGTAGTTGTTTTAGAAACTAGTGAGGCCCTAGGTAAATTTGATTCAAAAGGTGATGAAGGCTACTTCATGGGTTATTCAGTACAGAGCAAAGGATATAGGGTTTACATTAAAAAGGAAAAACGTATACTTGAAAAAGTACATGTTAGGTTTTTAGAAAGTAAACCTAGTGATCCTGAAAATGGTCCAAATTGGTTGTTTGACTTAGAACCTTTATCTAGAGCTTTAAATTATATGCCTGTTACTGATCCAGACATTGTGAAGGTAACTTCAAGTGTTTTGGAAAAGAGAATTAGTAATGTTTCAGGTATACAGGTTGCTAAGGAGGATGGACCACCAGCAGTTAAATCATCTCCCACACAAGAATATGTTACACTTCCTATATGGACAGATGAGTATTATGCTGCTGCTGCTGCTAGAAAGGATAATGGTGGTTTTCAAATACCACCAAATACAAACATGCATGGTGCTTCAGTCGCTGACAAAGGGAAATCAAGCGCTGACAAGAGCAATTCAGACGCTGATGGATCAGACGCTGACACAAACAGTTCAAGTGTTGTTAGCCCAAACGCTGACAAACAAGGATCAGACTTTGACAACACCTTTGCACATCTTTTCTCTTCACATTTTGAACAAGGTGGACCTTCCAATGTCCATGAAGAGATTCATGTTGATCAAACAGAGTCTGATGAAGAAGATATTGGCAACATGGAGCATGAAGTTGAGGACAACAGACTTTTTGAAGGAGGAGTTCTCACTTCCACAGCAAAGGATCACCCCACATCTCAGATCATTGGTGATGTTATGGCTCCAGTTCAGACAAGAAGATCCCATCAAAGTCTTGGTGGATTTATTGCCAATATACACAAAAAGGTTGATACCCCTCTTGTACAAGCATGTTTGTTTGCCTGTTTTCTGTCACAGGAAGAACCCAAGAAAATTTTTGATGCTCTCAAGGAACCAAGTTGGGTGGAAGCAATGTAGGATGAGCTTCACCAATTTGCTATACAGGATGTTTGGGAGCTGGTTGATTGTCCTAGATATGTGAGACCAATTGGGACAAGATGGGTTCTAAGGAACAAGAAAGATGAAAGGGGTATTGTGGTCAGAAACAAGGCACGTTTGGTAGCTCAGGGATATACACAAGAGGAAGGAATTGATTATGAAGAAGTTTTTGCACCAGTTGCAAGAATTGAAGCTATAAGAATTTTTCTAGCTTATGCCTCTTGTATGAACTTCACTGTTTATCAAATGGATGTGAAGAGTGCTTTCCTCTATGGGACAATTGTTGAGGAAGTATATGTCATGCAACCTCCTGGTTTTGAAGATCCTGAGAATCCAGACAAGGTTTATAGAGTGAAGAAAGCTATGTATGGACTTCATCAAGCCCCAAGAGCATGGTATGGTACTTTGTCCACCTACATGGTGGAAAATGGTTTCAAAAGGGGCACCATAGATCAGACACTATTCACAAAGAAGAAAGGAAAACATGTGTTACTTGTGCAGGTCTATGTTGATGACATCATTTTTGGGTCTACTGATCCAAAAATGAGTGAGGATTTTTCCAAGCTCATGACAGATAAATTCAAGATGAGTGCAATGGGTGAGATGAACTTCTTTCTAGGTTTACAAGTTCAGCAGAAAGAAGATGGTATCTTCATCTCCCAAGACAAGTATGTAGCTGAAATCTTGAAGAAATATGGTTTTTCTCCACATGAGAAGGAGGCTTCCACTCCTATGGATAGGCAACACCCTTGGGGAAAAATTGGAGCTGGAAAGGATGTGGATGTTAGGCACTATAGATCAATGATTGGGTCATTGATGTATCTTACAGCATCAAGACCTGACATCATGTTTGCTGTGTGTGCATGTGCACGCCATCAAGTGACTCCCAAAGAATGTCACCTTTTTGCTGTGAAGAGAATTTTTAGGTACCTAAGATGTTATCCAGATCTTGGTTTGTGGTACCCAAAAGATTCTCCATTGGACCTTATTGCATATTCAGACAGTGACTATGGTGGTGACAAGTTTGATAGGAAATCCACAACTGGTGGATGGCAATTTCTTGGGAGCAGATTGATATCTTGGCAATGCAAGAAACAAACAGTGGTGGCAAACTCTACAACTGAAGCAGAATATGTTGCAGCAGCTGCTTGTTGTGGACAAGTCTTATGGATTCAGAACCAGCTGTTGGATTATGGGTATAATTTTATGCATACCAAGATTTTTGTAGACAATAACAGTACTTTATGCATTATTAAAAATCCTGTACATCATTCTAAAACCAAACACATAGAAATTAGACATCATTTTATAAGAGATTGCTTTGAGAAAGGTTTAATACAACCAGATAGGGTAGACACAGAAGATAATGTGGCTGATTTATTAACTAAACCTTTTGATGCTGGAAGATTTCAATATTTGGTAACAAATATTGGAATGGTTAATCTCACTTAATATGTGTTTTGGAATCTTTTTGTAAAAGTATGTACAGGATAATGCATTGTTATTGGTCTTTGTGATGATTTAGATTTCCACTTTATTTTTCTAACACTGACAAAGGTAAATGTAACGCTGTCAAGTGTTATTTTGCCGTTGTTAGAGATATTATTGTCTAACGCTGACAAGAGTTCCTTCAACGCTGTTAAGTGTTGTCGGGACGCTGTCAGCAACAAATGTTAGTTTTGTGGTTTTCATCTAAATGTGTAGGTAGGTGGTAGCTTTATGCCATTGGATACAGAGTTGCTTATGGATCTTTGAAGAGCTATTTGGACATGTTTTGTTTATGGATGATGGTTGGAATATTTATATTCCTATCTTGACATAAATTTTTAATGTTCATATATATTTTGAGAACTCATGTATCATAGTTTAAGGGGAGGTTTAAGGAACCTTTAGGATTTTTGGGTATCCATATGATACTCTTATCACAATTCTAGATTGTGTCCACAGGTGAGTATGGGTTAGTTTTACTAAACCATGAGGCACTGTAGCATGCATAGTATATCAACTTTGCATGCTGCCAAGACATTTTTGGCCTAGAATTGGTTGTGGTCTGTTGGGAGACTTGGGAATCCATTTGATATGGGTTTTACCTGGGAGTAACAAGGATTTTATAAGGTAACTTGGTTGTTAAGAATTTTGGTTAGCAAGGGACACTAGAGGACTGTTATGTCTATCTTGCTTATGCAAGTGTGCATAACTGGACAGTGCTTGCCGCCCTATGATAATTATCAGCTTTTGGTTATCTTCTCTAGGATAAATTACTTGTTAAGGTCATTTTTCACTTTTTAAAACAATTTTATTTTTGGACGCTGACAAGATTTTTCCAAGCGTTGTTGTGACCAAAATGGATGCTGACATGGCTTTAGGCGAACGTTGACAAGATTATAGCCGTTGGGCGTTGATGGGTTATATTTGACCGTTGACAATCAATGGGACCTACCCAGTTGTTACTTTTTGACATATTTTCAAGCCGTAATTTTAGGAGTTGTTACTTTCATTAAATGCATGAGATAACTTATAACTTTTTCAATATTTTCATGATTAGTTTTTGAAAATCTTTGCCTATTTTTGGGCCAATCACATGCATTCATCCACTCCTATAAATTTGGCTCCTATTTTTAAACAGGGTATCTATAATTCTTGTCTAACACTTTTCTCTTATCAACCTTCATCTTTTATACTTCAAATTAACAGCTTTCATCAATGGCACCAAGATTTAACTCAGCAGAATTGGAATTGGGGTTCAAGTCTCAACACAACATGATTGCTTATCTTGTTGCTGATAATACTTTGTTCCCTCAATACACAGAGATGGTGGAGTATTTGAACGCATCCCCATTAAGGTATGCTCTTTCTCATGTGCCACTCATTCCAGTCACACACATTAAACAGTTTTGGAACACTGTCAGTTCCTCAACAGTTAATGGAGTGACCACATTGACTTCTATTGTACATGGGAGACCTTGGGTGGTTACTGAGGCCTTGGTACGCCAGGCCTTGCATCTTAATGATGCTGATGGTATAACCATTCTTCCCATATCTGAAATAGAACAAGGGCTTAGGGCTTTGGGATACCCCATTCCTGATGAAGGTACTCTTAATAAGTACCATAAGCAGGAATTTCCCCCAGCCTGGAAGTACCTCATTCACATTCTCCTTCAATGTTTGAGTCCTAAATGTACTGCACACAATGAGATCAATAGATCCATTGCAACTACTATTGTGTGTATTGCAACAGGGCAAATATAAAACTGGTCTAAAATGATTTTTGAAGGAATGTGTAAAAACAAGGGGACAAAAATGACTTTAGCTTATCCCCGTTTTCTGCAAATGATTTTTGATGCTCAAAGATATTGTTCAAGAGATCACAATGATTTTTATAAGATCCCTGAACAAAAGAAGGCTATTTTTACCAAGATGAATTCACCACCTCATAGAGACCTACCTTTAACCCCAGCTATGCTTGCTGTTATTGCAGCAGCACAACCCCAACCAGACCCCCAACCTCATATTGACCCTCACCCACAACTTGAACCTATCCCTGAACCTTTACCCTCACCTGACCAAATGCAAATAGACCAAAATCCCTTTGACGCTGACACATCTAATGTGGGCGTTGATGTGCCTATTTCCACCACTGACACCCAACCATCACAATCCCAAACACCCCTTAACCAACCCACATCTACACCTTCTTCTACACCATCTTCCACACCACCTGAATATAGGTTGATTAAACGCCAAAGGACTGCTGGAGTGTTCTCCTCTGGTGGTCCTAGCCATGAAGCAGAGAGAACCACCACCACAAGTGTGGCTGGTGACCTGGATGAGGCTGGGACTATTGGTTCTGGCTTAGCAGCTGGCCAAGGCAGTCCCACCATAATTAAGTCCTCATCCATGCCCAATGAACCTGATTTGGGAGGTCAAATCCCCATTTTGGAAGAGGGCAGACTGGAACCAATGACGCTTTTGGAATTGACGGCTGTCTGCATTAGCTTGCAAAAGCAGAATGCAGACTTAGTACAAATTGTCAGTAACCAAGGCCTTGAACTCAAGGAATTGAGGGAGAGGATTGTTGTTTTGGAGAGTGCTCATGCAAAGGGAGGTTTAGAGGAGTCTTCCAAAGGGGAGGAAGCTAGAAATCTGAGTGATAAGAGCAGTCAAGATGGTCAATCATTGGATGTTGCTGAAGCTCTTACTACTTTGAAGGAACAAACAGGTTTTGATACGTCCTTGATCTCTCCAACCAATTTAAATTTATCATTTACAGATATGTTGAGAGAGGTTACACAAGGCGCCGAGGGAAAATATTTGAGCGTTGACAAGACAAGTTTGGACGCTGACAGAAGTATTTTGGGCGCTGATAGAGGAAATTTGGGCGTTGACAGATCTGCATATGGAGGTGATGTATTCCAGTCATCATCTATCATCAAAGATGTTCCTACTCAGGTATTATCATCTACCCTACCAATAATTGCACCAACAGATAAGGGTAAGGGTAAGTTGGTAGAAGAAATTGTTCCAAAGAATGCAGCTCAGATTGAATTTGATAGAAGATTGGCTGAGCAAATGATGGAACAAGGTGAAAAGGAAAAGTCACCATTTGTTGTGACCTCTGAAGAAGAAAGTGATGGAGCTAGCTCAGATTCAAGTGTGATGATTGTTGAATCAGAAAGACTTGAGTATGGTGATGAGCTTGCTAGGGAAAAGCTGAGAGATTTAAAGTTGCAGATTGATTTTGATATGCCAGAGGTGGTTCAGATGTACAATTCTTGGGAAGAAAGTTGTATGGATAATCCAGACTTGACCATTTCAGATCAGATATGGGGTTTGGAAATTCTTCTTAGAGTTCAGAAGGATTGTAAGGTGATTTTGAAACACAAGGCAAGCAACATTCTCTCTGAGTTGAAAAGGGATAGAAGGAAGCTCTACTTTATGTTGCTCAAATGTCATGGAGTTGGATGGACACATCAGAAGCTGAAGGCTTTGACATTTGATGAGCTGGAACATAGGGCTTATCCTATTTGGGTGAAAGTGCAGGAAGAAAACACTTTCAGACTTCTTTCAGATGAAAGAAAGGAGCAACTTGCAGAAGAGATGGCAATCAAGAAAGCTATGATAGTTCCTAGACCAGTAAAGAAGGGATTTATTCTTGAGTTTCCAAAAGATATGAGTCAACTATATCCAAGTGAAGCAGTTATTAGAAAAAGCCTCAAGCTCTCCCCATTAGAAGCTTCAGATATGGTGCATGTGTTACCACTAGATTCCAGGAATCCAATTGTGAGTTATGATGAAGATGAATGTGGATTCTGGAAAATTGGAAGATTTGGCAAGGAGGTACACACTTTTACCACTCTCATATCTTTATTTGCAAGTTGTGATAGAGAAGACTTGGTGGACCTTTGGAGGTTGCTAGAGACCAAGTATGAGGCTGAAGCACCAACTTCAGCCAATGGAATAAAACTTTGGACCACATTCAAAAGAATGTGTGGGACAAAAGAAGAAGATCCTGAAATATGGAAGGATCTTGAAGATGACCTCAGTGGTCTTCAATGGAGGTTATATTCAGCTGCTGGTGTATACCATTTGAGTTCTACAAAGTTTGCTGAGTATTTACTTGTAGATGCTCAGTATTTCATATCCAAGGCTGTTTTGGAAAAGATGAAGGACACCCAGTTGGAGATAGACTATACAAGTGACGTGGCAAAAAAATTTGATCAGATTTATTTATTACCAATATGATAAGGTTTGTCAGACTCCTCCAAGTTCTTAATGTTTATTCAGAAACTTGATCATAAGAGTGGATATCAAGTTTAGGGGAGGATTGTTGGGAATAAATTAAGGCCAGATCACTTGAACGCTGACAAGAACAACTCAAGCGTTGACAAGAGCAAAGTGAGCGCTGATAGCATAAGCGTTGACAAGTTAAAGTCAAGCGTTGACAGATTGAAGACAAGCACTGATGGAAGATGTGAGCTACACGTTTATTATATTCTAGAATACTTCTAGTAAGGATAGAGAAGACAATGTATTTTCTATGTTTATCTTTACCTAGAATAGTTGATTCGTAGCTTATTGTGCAAGACTTCTTGTTCTACAAAAGAAGATCTTTTAGGTTAATGTTTAATATCAGTTTTCATAAGTATTCGCAAGTTAAACCTTTCATTGTAATCAAGTTCGTTTATTCTAATACAAGTGAAAGTTTGTTTAACATCTTTGTGTTTTAGATCAAGTGTTAATTCCGCATAACACTTTGTTACTTTACTCATAAGCAAAGGTTTCTCTACGTGTAGTACTTGATCTAATCTCGTATACACAAAGCTTAATCGATCTAAGTTTGGGATCAACAAAAACAAGGGGTCATGACTAAGGCTTAATAAAACGTTTATGTGATGACCTAAAAACAACCAAGCAAAACCATTAACAAACCATGCGGGTGTAAGCGTTTAGACCTAAAAGAAAGCCGCGCATGGACTGAAAACGTATGATTTTATGTATGATGTTTGTATGTCTTGATGTTAAGAAAATAGGTATGACTTTACAATAGACTAGCATAAATGGATGTATGAGTTTGTGTAGATCTATACTAGCTCGGGTTGCATGAGAACTCAAGATACAATTTTATGTGGAGTATGAATTAAATGTTACGTTTATATGTACGCATGAAGACACCCCCTGCCAATGTGATTAGTGTTTGTGTATATATTATGTCAACACATGTGTGTTTCTATGATGCTTATATGCCATGTTAGATATGTAATAATGTGTCCTTAAAGGAGAAACTTTCAACCAAATACTTTGATACTCAAGTATGCTTGGATAGTATGTAACTAGGAGGTAAAAATAGATCACTTGTATCAAATGAAAAGCTGATAATGGAAAACCTTTGTATTCATGCGTGTGTATGGGCAAAAGACAGGGGCAAGACCCTTTTTGCTTAAAAACGAACAATGCTTGTGCGTAGTGTGTTTAAGTATTTATGTTCATGCATGTATAGAAATTAAACAAGTATAACAACAATGAACATCCTTTTTTGTTTGGAGTACCTGTAGACAAATAATAAAGCAACAGTAGGCACCTTATTTTCTTTCTTTTTTTTACCTATGGTGTATGTAGATGTATGTTATGTGAGAATATGGTTGTCATGATGTATGTATATTGGCATGAAAAGCATATAGGACCCCCACCCTGCTATAGAAGACGAGCAGAAAGCTGTTGGGTCAAAAAGTTGATGTGGTAGAAACTCAAAAATGAAGAAAACGTGAAGTATTTGTCTAGGCGTTGACAAGAGCATTCCAGGCGTTGACAAGAGTTATTTAGGCGTTGATGGAATCAAGCATTGTCAAGAGCAATCCAAGCATTGTCACATGCAATTCAAGCATTGACAAAACGTAGACAAAAGAAGCTAATGGAAGCTTCTATTTAGATAAACATGCAAAAGATATTCTGCATAAGTTTATTTAAATAGAAGATTTACTTGTTTATTCATCCTTATCTCTTGTAAACCCTAATCCTTACACTATAAAAGGAACCAAGGGTCATAGGTTTTATTCATATCATTCATTCACAATGTAAACCTAAAGTGTGTGTCGCACTAGACGTGGGATTCAATGTATACACGTCTAGTGGTTGTTTGTTATTAATATAATAAGCAACCCAATTGTTTAATTCGTCTCTATTGTGCCTAAACACCTTGTCATGATCATTGTTCTTTTCCGCTATGTTATCATATGAACGATGATCAACCTAGATATAATGGTTCTTAACCATTGAGTCTAACGATCAAAAGGACTCATCAAAAGCAACAAATACATTTCCCTTTATTTTTTTATTATTATTCTTGTTATGTGATATGAATGTTTGTATGTTAGACATGGAACAAGTAAAAGAACCCCTCTCCTTTTTCTTGTGCACACTACGCAAGTAAAGAAACCAAAAAAACAACAAAAGAATAAGTAGCCTTCCTATCCTTTCTTTTAACTTACTGTATGTAGGATTGTATGCATGTATAATGAGTAGTAAAACAAATAGGTCCCCCCTATTTCTTTTGGGCTGCAAAACAACAAGTACACAAACAAAGTAGTTTTCCAATTTGCTAGTTATAGTATGTATGTATATGTATGTCATTATGTGTATGTATGATTTCTTTTCCTTATTCCCTTCGTGGGTTTAGCACCAAACAACAAGACTATTTCCTAAAGTGTAGTGTGAACATAAAATGATCTCTTTCATTTAATTTCTAATTGCTAAAATTGTATGTATACTAATTAAACTTCAACCAAAAGGCCTACTTTGAGCCTGTATTTAACCAGTCAAATGCCCATGCCCTGACAACCTAAAAGTATCGTGACAAAGTCGACGCAACCTAGTTTTCAAAACATCTTACAGCTTGTCTTAAAGTTAAGTAACGAACCCGAAATAAATTCCTTAAGATGGTCGATTGACACTTATAAATAATTGAACCTTGTTTATTTATTTTGTTTGCGAGTGCACTACTTTGTCTAATTAATTGATATACTTAGAGACCTCATTAAAATATGATATTTATCAAATATCGAAGACCCCGTGGCCTAGTTTTTATAATGAGAACCCATTTATTTTTCGGACTATTATTTAATGAGATATCAAGACCCAAAGTTTACCCCGTGACTAAAATGATTGAACATGAAAAATGTATAAAAACATTTTATAAACCAAGAGCAAGTATAACTTATCAACCAAGTGCATTATACGTTATTATTTATTGTATTTAGTCTAAGTACGGATATTTTACTTAGGTTACGAGTAGATCGTTTGCGCATCGTTTTGCGTGCCTAGATATTCCGTGCTATCTTTATTAATCATATTCGCTACTTCATCGAGGTGAGTTTCATAGCCCCACTTTTAATTGTTTTAACTATTTTGGGTGAGAACATTGCTTGTTTTAAACGGATGAACATAAGTGCTAAAACTTGATACGTTTGCCTACATGATGTCTAAGTAGCGATATCCCTAGATGCTTTAGCCCACTATCGTGAACCGTTAATTACTTTGTGTAAGCGCGAATGTTATGGATAGATCTATTGGGATTGGCCTCCCTATCTAATGTTGGTTGTGTGACCAAATTAGATACACTTACATTTGAGTCGTTACGAATACTTTGGGATAGGCATTTGCTCGGGCTCTCATTATATCTTGTTGGTTGGTTAACGCTTTGGTGTCACGAGCTTAGGCGTAGGAATACAAACGTATACTATTTTGTTTATAGCCATGTTTTGGTTATATGTCGGTTGCCTGATCAAATCTTATGGTTCATCACATAAATTTTGTAACTAAACCTATGAACTCACCAACCTTTGTGTTGATGCTTTAGCAATGTTTTTCTCAGGTATCAAGACGAATGAGTGACGTGGTTATGCTTGGGAGATTTTTAAATAAAATGGTCGTGACTAGTGTTGGGATATTTGGAACAATATTGAAGTCTTTTGAAACGATGTTTTATCATGATCCTGTGTAATTCGCTTCCGAACAAATTTTATGATTTTAATTAAATTAAAACGACTTTAAAATAGTCGTTCTTTGTATCTATATCTTGTGATAGTCATGACCGTCGCCCCCATTGTGTTGCCTTACTCTGATAAATTAGGGGTGTGACAGATTCCTCCGGTTCTATAGGAATCATTGGACTTTAACCTATCCTACCATCCTTATGTCACCACAATCTTAACCGTCGTGAAATAAATGGGTTTAGGGTAAGTATAAGTCACCATGAAATCCATTTTAATAAGAAAATCCGTTTTGCTCCCCCTTAACATATTCCACGATATCCGACAACATTTCGCACATGTCAGGATGAGCCATCATGTTAAGTCAAACCGTTTTTGAATAATCATGTCCCATATTAAATCACATTTTCTCCCCCATATTAAAAATATTAACCCAATCGATATTTTAATATCAATTGATTTAATGAAGATTTAACAAAGGTTTTGGGAAGAAAAATGCAAGTCCGTTTTATCTTCATGATGCCAAATGTTGAGATATGATACCGATGAGTAAAATGATCACAGATTCACCATATTAGAATAAATTGACAAGGTTGGACCTGATTGATGAGAACATCATATGATAAGATCAAATGGTTCTTGTCGGCAAATGTTGGTCGCCTCGTCGCGTCTAAAGTCATCTCTTGACACCACATGTACGATTGGTATTGTTTTCTTGACACCAATTAGTGAACTTGGCACTTTCGGCATCGAAGATTCTGAATGCTTGACAATTGCTCCCCCTCAATTGTTGACCCGTGTTCTATTGAAAGAGCTGTAGTCATCGGTTGAGTAGTCGCATCGTCGAGTATGTAGATACCAATTGTAGATTGCTATGGTTGTAGAGATGATAGCTTCATAAACACAAGATTTCTCTTGTTTTAACAAATAAATGCACTGATGCATACATATATTCGTGTTAGATTGTGTTATAACGTAAACACAATCCCTTAATGGTTATAAAGTAAACCATGCCCGAGAAAATTAATTCCCGTTGTGAGCCAAAGCTTTCATAAGAAATACTTAACTTTAATGTGAAAAACGGGTTGCAGTCAGAAATAACTACAAGCCATATAGGCATGTTTTATGAAATATTTACAACTTTTGTACGAACTCTATTTATGGCACCGTGTCGATATTAATCAACATTTCTAAGGCCGTAAATATTATCGTACCAAAAGACATGCCTTTGAAAAATAAAGTAAAAATATTTTTGGATTTTTCTAAATTTTTCAATTTTTATGGTTTTTATATGGTTTTATATTTTTGTATTTTGCTTTTGTGGATAAAAATATAAGCAATACATATAGATGATCACCAAGTATACGGAGAATAGTTTACCACCACTATTCTTTCGCTTCATTTGCCAGTTCCTTAAGAGTCTCGGGCGAGAAAGTTCTCAAACCTAGCTTGTCGGCCAAAAATTCCATTCGAGCGCGATCTAAAGCCTTCGTGAAAATATCTGCCAATTGATACGCAGATCGGACTAAGTAAAGCTCGATCACTCCATTTTCCACGTGCTCCTTGATGAAATGGTAGCTAATGTCAATATGCTTCGATCGGGAGAATTGAACATTGTTGCAGCATAAGGCAATTGCACTCTTGTTGTCCCAGTACATCGGAATTTTGTTGAAACCTAGACCATAGTCGGTTAATTGTGATCTCATCCAAAGAATTTGAGCACAGCAACCGGACATAGCTATGTACTCTGCTTCCGTACTTGAAATTGCAGCGCTTTTCTTCCTTTTGGATGCCCAACTGATTATTCTATCTCCTAGTAGTTTCAAAGTTCCACTCGTGCTATGCCGTGTATCTTGACAACCCGCGTGATCCACATCTGCATATGCCATTAGTGAAATCGAAGAGTCCTTCGAATACCAATGTCCCCGATTAATGGTTCCTTTAAGATACCGAAAGATCTGTTTAATAGTAGCTAAGTGTAACTCAGTAGGCCGAGTTTGATACCGAGCACACATACATATAGCAAACTGAAGATCAGGTCGACTAGCTGCGATATACCGAAGGGTACCGATCATTCCATGATAAAGTGTCAGATCAACGGCAACTCCATGTGGATCTACATCAATCTTAGTTTGTCCCACCATTGGAGTATCCACGGGGTCACAAGATTCCATCTTATATTTCTTAAGAGATTCAAGGGCATACTTGGATTGATTGATAAAGATGCCTCTGGGACTCTGAGATATTTGAGGACCTAAGAAGAATGATACCTTGCACATCATTGACATCTTAAACTTGGAAGACATGAGTGTCCCAAACTCATCAGATAAGGTTTGGGTCGAGGCAGCAAATATAATATCATCAACATATATTTGTACCATAATCATATCTTTACCTCATTTCAGAATGAACAGAGTGGGATCCACCTTGCCTTTAGCGAAGCCTTGCGTAATGAGGAATTGTGACAATAGATCATACCATGCGCGTGGAGCTTGCTTCAACCCATAGAGAGCCTTCTTAAGTTTGTACACATGATTAGGATATATAGAATTCACAAAACCATCTGATTGTTGAACATAGACCTCTTCCTTGATTTCACCATTAAGAAATGCCGTCTTCACATACATATGATAGACGATCATATTCATGTGGGCTGCAAAAGCAATGAATAGTCTAATAGCTCCCAAACGGGAAACATGTGCAAAGGATTCCGTAAAGTCTATACCCAATAATTGCTTGTATCCATGAGCTACTTGTAACACCCCCAAATTTTATACAATTTAATACAGCGGAAGACTCGTTGGTGTTACGGGATAGCACATTACTCACATCATAGACAACGCATAAAAATCGCGTCGTTTTATAATAAAAGCATTTCCATTCATAAATAGCAAGTTTACATAGGTCCCAAGTCATATTATTTCATACAAAGTTTTACAAAGCATTTGAATGGAAATTAAGTGCGGGCCATGAATTCTTGTCGTCTTCCCGAGAATTACCTTCAAGTACCTGAGATAAAACATGTTAAAAGAAAAGGGTCAGCGATAACGCCGAGAGAATTCATAGAGTTTAATAAATTCCATCAATATAACTTTGGTATAAAATTATTACCAAAAATCATTTCGTACAAATCATTGTAATAGGCCATAAAATAGCCAAAGTCATTTTTATACAAATCCTTATCGAAAATCATAATATACGCATTTGCCTTAAAAAAATCATTATACGAGCCAATGTCGTAAAAACATCATACAATACGTTTTATAACGTTGTATAGATTAAATAAAAAAAAGTTATTTGAATATGGTTATATAAAACCAAAACACGAACATAATATCAATAGCATGACCCCGTATTGCTAGTCAGGCAATATATTGTAATTCGGTGTGTATAACAGTATTTTGTTAATTGGATTATTATAAGCCGCATGACATTGTTACCTTACTACAACAAACAACGGGTAGCTAGCCCGAAACTCATTTGCCCATCTAAATTAGCGTGTCGTCACAAAGGTCACGCTATGTAAATCTTCTCATACATAAATTAGCTTACCAATCAACATGGCACGACGGGGATCAACCGTCAAGGCGCGAGCTGGGGTGATCGTCCCCAAATAGTACTATTATATGCATAAGCGTCTACCAAATCCCGGTAGTTCACAATTCATGCTAATGGGACGTTTAGTGGCATAACCTAACTTTAATAATCCATTTTATTTCATCTATCGGGTCATTTAATCATTCATAGGGTCATACAATCATTCGGGTCCAAATCAATAAACAAACAATCGGGACAACTAGTGTCCTATATTAGAAAAACTAACATGTTATCTCCCTCGTGGGTTTATCAAACATTTCATAAAAACATTTAAAAGAGTGCGAGGCTATGAACTCACGTTGATGTGGTAAGGCGGGTTATCGGCAATTCGGACGTACGATACGTGCTTCAATCACGGAAACCTAGACAAATAATACTCGTCTTAGACTCTTGTCCAATGACTTTATCAAAATAACAATTATGTATACATATGATGATTTTATATATATGATGATGATCAAGTGGGTTTATACATCTTTACCCATTCATTATAGTGTTTATGTGTTGGTAATTTTCAAGGCTAGTTACACTAGTTCAACTTGTTTACATTTTGAAGCCCAATAGGCCTATTATAAGCCCAATACTTTATATTAGTCCATTTTACACCTTTATTATCAGTATTATACTTTTCATGTTGGGCCTAAGTGGTTTAAGCCCAATAAATAATTTTATAAGTGTTTTAGCCCATTTTGTTGTATTATTAGTCCAATAACGTTAACTTAGCCCGTTAATGTCCGTATGTTATATAGTTCGGGTTTTATCGGTTTTTACTTGTTATATATGTTTATATATCAGTATATGAATTTTTAAAAACTTTACATTAGACGGGTTTGATCGTCTAAGTTTTAATTGGCGAAAAACGTTAATTTTTCGGTAATAGCCGAAAAAGTCGTAAAAATCATGTTTATAGTTTTATAACTTATAAAACTTATCAAACTACCATTTTTTTATAAAATGTCCATTTATTTATCCTTATACATATTTATATAAATGTATTATATAAGTTAGTTGGTTTTATTTCACATTTTATACTATTTTTAGTTGAGTGCTTATATAATACTATTATACTTTAATTTCTCAAAATCTGATTTTTATTTTCATGTTCACCAAAACAGCCATATCTAGAGTTCTATATGTAGATAGAAGCTCAAATTTTTGTGACATAAACTACATGATATGTGCTCCATTTAACTCTCTTATAGCTACTGTTGAATCAGCTTCTAAGTAGTTTCTAAAAATCGTCCAAAACAGTGAACTCAGATTTGCATTCTAAACTTGTTTTGATCATATCGCACTCATCCTAATGATTCCATTGCATGGTAAACTCTCACATGTGTACAAGACTCATAGATTACTGTATATTAATCTATTCAAGCCATTTTATCAGTTCATCACATGGTTCTTTACTGTTTTTATACAGCCATCTTATTAAGCAAGATTTAACCATTTTTACATGTGGTTTTTCCATCTTTTTACCCATGTTTATCAAATCTATCAACACCAAATCCCCACATAATATTTTTAATCATCATTCATCATAATATACATATACATAAATAAAGAAAATACAAGATTAGATAATCAAAATAACAAGAGGATAGGAAGAACAATCTCTATACCACCAAGGTTGTGTACTTTATGATCAAGGCTTAGATTTTGATGGAAGAACTTGTGATAGATCAACACCAACTTTAAAGACCACCAATCTTTGGAAACTTCTTGTAGAAATCAGCCCTTGGACATCACCAAATCACCTCCTTGGATGTTAGAATCACCTCCTTGGATGTTAAAATGACCACCAATCAATAGAGTTGTAAGAGTTCTTCACCATATGTGTAGATGGTTTGTGGTTAAAATTGATCAAATAGGGTGTTTTAGGGACAGAGTGGACGAAAATGGTAGAGAGAAAGAGTGTGTTTTTGGTGGTTTGCATGTGATGGAAATGAGGAAGTGGTTTAGGGAGGAATGGTTTTGATGTGGTAGCTTGTTTACAAAGTGGCTAGGACAAGTATCCTAGCTTACTTTGTAAGCTTTGACACATATCAAATGTGTTGTTAGCTTAGTTAAAACATCCCATATTGAGTGGGGTGGGGCAAAACTTGTTTTGTCTCATCCCACTAATTTACGGGTATTCCTCGATTCTAGTTTCCTCGATTTGCGTGCCCTCGGGTCGTTTTACGAAAAACGTTTTTATAAATTATGAATCAATGGCACAAAACGAATCTAATAAAAATTGTCTCATCAAAAACGGAGTTCGAAAACGTAAATACGTAATCCTAAGGTTTCCGGTTTAGTCGTAAAGGACGTTAAATTAAAATCGTAAGTCCTAATCTCTTCTCGTAAATTTGTGAGTTTATGAACCAACTCAAAATTAAAATCCCAAAATAATATTCACGGATAAATTTATTTTCTGAAATGTCGGACTGTCACCAAGGATGGTGTATGTAAACGTGAGCACGTAACGTAGAATCCTCCGGTTTAGACGTAGTCGATGATACTTCAAGACGTAAATCCAAATTACTTCCCAAAAATAAGTGAGTTCATAATATAACATTAAAATAATGTTTTTAATTAACATTTGAGAATAAAATATCAACCATAAATTTACGGATTGTCACAGCATTTACCCCTAAACAGGATCTTTGTCCTCAAAGATCATCTTACCTTACTACTCGCTTCTTATAGAGTTAAAGCCATGTGGGTATTTCCTCCACATTCGGTCTTTTCTCACAAGTGTAATTTATTACAATACGCGAGTTTCATCAAACATAACTACGGGAATAAGACCAGGCTTAATGTTGACTTACTTTCTCTATCCATGATTGTGACACCCTAGAATCGAGGTCATTAACGATACCCTAAATTACGCAAATTTTTGAAATTTTTATTAAATTTTAATTTCTATAATTATAAGTATTTTGGTTAGAGCCGATGTTCGAGGTTATAATTTTTACGGTTGACGTTTTGAGAAGGACGATGACGATTACGATCCCGAGGGATGCCCAATTTTATATAATTTTTGACGATTTATCGATAATGTAATTTTTCGAGAATTTTATTTACGGTTCGTGTTAAGTTGAGTCGTGTGAGTTTTATAGCCTTCCAAGTACATTTAAAGTATCCCAAAAATATTTTGGAGCATTCGGGAAGATTTCCGACTCCCGTAAAATTTTCAAAATTGACAAATGAGTCAAACCCGCAAAGTTTTGAGTTTGTTTTCTACTTAAGGACAAAAGAAGCCCAATATTGCACTTAGGTCCCTCCTAACTAACAAAAGGGGGCAAAGTGGACAAACACACAAACACACACAAAAATTTACAAGAAAAATCAAACATCACTCCCTCCCTCTCTCTCAAAACTCACGGCACACCAAGAACAAACAAAAATCCACCTAAAATCTTTTCCACTTGATTTTTCAAAAATCTAAGGTTAGACCACGCTTAGTTTGGTCATTACCCACCTATTCATGTAATCAAATCCAACATGCATTGATAAAAATTTTTCAAGATTTTTCATATGATCCAAAATTCGTTTTTGTGGCTATTTGAGCTAATGCATGTTAATTTTGAGTGTTATGGAAGTATAAACACCATGAAAACCCACCAAAATTAATTTGGTTGTGGTGAATGGGTCACCCAAACCCCACGGCATGGGGGTGTTTGGGGGAGCCATGGTGGTTGATGAATATGCATGTTATTATAGTGTTTGGTTATTTGTTTTATGATGATTTACATAGGTGTTACTACTTGCATGTGTATTTTTCTTTGATTTTGATATTGAGATTGGTTGATCAATAGGGGTAGGATGGAAGTTTGATGTTAGGATATGTTTGGGAAGTCTTAGGATGATGTTTAGTGTTGGTTAGAAGTCTTGGAATCGAGTCTAAGCATGTTTTTGGTATAGTCATTTTTAGGCAGAAACATTTGGTCTATTTTGGAAAAATGATTTTTGTTCCAAGTCTTGAAAACTAAATATAGTGATAGAGGGTTTTTCTAGCTTTAATTTGGTATAAGGTAGAGCCCGTGACTCAAAACGAGCTAAAAGTTATGACATTTTAAAGATCGGGTACCGGGAGACGAGGACTTTCACAATCCGGATTTGTGCAAAGTTTTAGTCAAATCCCGAGGGTCACAAGTATAATTTGGTGAATGATCAAGGGTCAAAACTTGGTCCCTAACCTGTACAAATGAGTCTATATGTTGACTTATGAGTCAAGGAAGTCAAAGGTATTTTTCGTATAGGTCAAAGTGGTCAAAATTGGTCGAAGCGCGATTTCAGCCCGTAAAATGTAGTCGTGGAAATGAGTTGCGTGACGGGTCGTAAAAGTGAAAACTTTTGTTGGACTTAAAAACCTGTTATCTACAGGTCATATAGGATTTTTGGAAATTTTGTCAAATTTTATAAGCATGGTTTAATAAGGTAAAACAGCCCGTACTTTAGTCAAGTACCGGCGAGAACGTGTAAAAATGGACAACGTAGGTTATAAGAACGAATGGTATAAAATGAATGATACTTGTTGTTTTTGTTTTTGGCGTGAGTTATATTGGTCTTAAGTGACTTATATATATGTATTTTATACAGTACCGTAAGTGTTTAAATGAGATTACTCATTACGCGTTATTTGTGATAGGTGTTGAATTACCCGGGCATCCGTTTCATCGTCAGTGAACACTCCTCGAACTACCGACTACTTAATATCTAAGGTGTGAATTTATAGCCTCGCTTATATTATTTCAAATTGTTTTACCCGCGAGGGAAATGCATGCTAGTTTTTAAAAAGGAACGTATATCATGAATGATTGTTAGACCCGAAAGTTGCCTTAGAAATTGTGTTGAGTACCAAAGTTGCAAAAGTCCCTAAATTCATGAACTATTAACTATTGTCTTGCCCTTGCGAAGGGGGAAATAGCCGCTTATGCAATTTGTAGTACTACGGGGTTAACGACCCAATGCTAGCCGAGAAGCTGTACTTATAGTAAGTTCTGCGGTAGATTATTTTGTATGAGAAATAAGGTATAATTGCAACTGATGCCTTTAGAGGGGCACTGGTTTCATCTGAATCATGCCGGTATATTTACGCGGGTGATTGAGTTAACGGATTAGTGTCATGAGCTTAAACACAATTGTCAGTATCCTGATTATAGTTTGTTTGATCGACAAGACTATAAATGATCACGAATGGTTTTTATTATATATACGTTCAAATGGATTGAAAAACCTATGAATTCCACTCAACGTTTTCGTTGACCAAATTTTGGCATGTATTTCAGGTAACCGCTGAGCAGTAGGATGGAGCATGCATGGGATGGATGTTGTGTGATCGGCTTGGTGTCCGCTTGTTTTTCCCTCCTTTTCTACTTAAACAATTTTTATGTTTAATGTCATGTGGTTGTAAAACTGAAGTTTTTGGGGTTGAGATTCATGGGGACCAAAACGCTAAACTCTGTGCACTATTTGGGGTTGGAAAAACTGTGGACATGTATTATTTAACAATTTTAAATGTTGAATTTTTAAGTCGACGTCTTTTTAGCGTCGTTTGATATCTCTTGTGTGCAATGAATACTGTGTAGCACCCATTGTTGTAGTTCCGCTGCGCATAACAATTGTGGGGGTGTTACAGATTGGTAATCAGAGCCACGAGTTATAGAGAACTAGGTCGTTTTTGAAAATCCTAAACTATAACTTTTGGTGTCGTAAGAAAAGGGTCCAAGCACACACAACTATCCTGCATGGCTCCGGTAAGATTTATTGTTGTATTTATGGCATTTGACGTATACTTTTGAGTAAAGTATATAAGTGGGTAATTATTATATAAGTATGGAATTACTATATGTAGACGTTAAATTTTACGCGAAATATCCGACATCGTAATTTTCATATTTATCATGCATGAGCATCATATTATTACATTTCGGGCATATGTACCACCTTTGCATTGCATTTGCATGCATATATTTATAATTATTGTATAATTACTTATGTACCCTCCGAAATTCGCTGTTATCGCAGGAATGGCCGAGGTACCGCCCAACGATAACGGGAACGATTACGTCGTAGGTCACGAAGGGGGACCGTTTCCTCCGAACCCGCCGGACAATAATAATGGATGGATCGCTCCAGAAGACGAAATAGGGCCGGAAAACGACAATGGCGAAAGTGAGGTGGATAATTTCAGCATGAGTAGTGATGACAATGAGGATTCCGAAGAAGAGCCCGAGGAGCTATTGGATGATGGCATTCCCGAGGATGCCGTAGGCCAGACCGAACCCGATCTGTTTCAAACCCCGAGTTCGCCGAAGGGTTATGAGGTACCACCGACCGGTCGTTATGAGCAGCAACCTTTTGATCGCCCGATGGACAATAGTAATGGGAGCAGTGGAGAGTCATCCAAGTCGCCATCGATTCACGAGAACATTACGAGGGTCTATTTTCCGAGACCGAGTCACTACTGGGATCCCGCAGGTCGTTTGGGGAGGATGGAAAGGTTAATGTATGAGCGGTTTGTAGTTGAGACTAGGGTGATTAAGAAGTTTGATAAGACTGAGAGGGAGCATCAAAGATTGTTGGAAAGGACTTCAAGGATTGCGTATGATGGGATGATGAACACAAGTGCCATCAACAGTTTGAAATCAATGGTTGCGAATTTAAGTGCTAGTCTTGATCGTGTGAGGGAAGATCAGATGAGGTTGTCGAGGATGCAGAGTTGGGAGCATCGTGTGAGGGATTCATTGCCCCCGGATTGGAGATTCGTGGACGATGTGGAGATGGAGGCGAATGACTTCATGGTTCAGCCGCCTACTGGAGGTGCTTGTATTTCGGTGGGAAGTCAAGTAGCGATTGAGCATGGATCCACATCAGGGATGAGAAAGGAAACAGAATGTGGGCCAGATGAGAAAGGAAAGGGAAAAGTGGATGATGTGGACGAGGACGTGAGTGATGAGGAAACCGAGGACGACGACGAGCCGCCATCCAAGAGGCCGTGTGGATCACCACATGCCTAGTTACTTGTTTTGTATTTTTCTTTGATCATTGTAATAGAACTATTTTAGACCTTTGTATGATGGTATTATGACGAGAAACTCAAGTACTTGATGTTTTGTGGTGAATGATTGTAGTGGCATTACTTGTCACGATTTTGGTTAACTATCAATACAATCTATGTTACCTTTCATGATCTGTGATATGTCTTAAATTTGATCTTTTGTGGTGTGAATTGATGAATATTAGTAACTCCGTAGTGATGTGTCGTTGTATGTATTTTATGTCTGGGAAACTTGATATGAATACTTACATTGTTTTTCTATTTTTCTTGTCTTGCAGAAAGAGATATTCGATAAAACAATGCCTCCAAAGTTGACTGCCGATCGTGTTAACAACATGATTCAGGAAGCGATAGCTAATGCGTTGGAAGCGGACCGAGCTGGGAGAAATCAGGATCCAGGAAGGAACGCGGGGAGACAACCAGCCCCGAGAGTGTGTACCTATTCAAGCTTTATGAAGTGCGGTCCTACGCAGTTCCGTGGATCGGGTGGAGCACTAGAACTTAGGCGATGGTTGGAAAAAGTTGAGAGTACGTTTGAAATCAGTGGTTGTGCAGAGGCGGATAAAGTAAAGTTTGCAGCAGCTACATTTCTGGATGATGCGTTAAGCTGGTGGAATACCCAGGTAGCTACGGTGGGATTGGCTGTGGCAAATGCGAGAACGTGGAATGCGACCAAAGCTTTGTTGACAAAGAAGTTCTGCCCAGAGGAGGAATTGGGGCAATTGGAGGACGAACTGAGACACTTGACCTTAAGGAACAACGATATAGCTGCTTACACCAGGAGATTCAATGAGTTAAGTCTTTTGTGTCCGGACATATTTGCCAATGACGCCAAGAAAATGAAGCAGTATATTAAGGGTTTATCTAGCAACATCAAGGGTGAAACAACTTCGTCGAAACCTGGAACGTTTGACGAGGCGGTTCAAATGGCACACGCTTTGATGGACGTTAAGCTTCAGGATAAGCAGAATTACATTGCTGAGGGTAACAAAAGAAAATGGGAGGCAGCACAAGGTAATCGATCCCAAGGCCAGAACCGAGGAGGAAACCGAAACAACCAAGGGCCGAACCGTAATCAGCAGTTTAATCAGAGAAGGAACGAAGGAATGAGGGCCGTGACAAACCCTAGAGGTGTGAAAGTGAATCCCCATTGTGGAAAGTGCAACTTGTATCATGTTGGAAACTGCCCGCAGGCATGCGGCAAGTGTGGAAAGGCAGGTCATAGGACTGCTAGTTGTCGAATGGGAGGAGTAGCCACTGGGGCTAATGCTATCAGGATGAGAGGATGTTATAGCTGTGGAGAAAGGGGGCATGTGCAAGCAAATTGCCCGAAGGCAGGGAACAGACGGGGAGGAAATAATGCGGCAGCTGTGTATCAAGTGGGAACTGCTGATAAACCACAAGGTCCCAATGTGGTTACCGGTACGTTTTTGCTAGACGCTTGTTATGCTAGTATTTTATTTGATTCTGGCTCCGACAAGAGTTTTGTAGACGTTAGATTTAGTCGTAATATCGATAGAGAACCGGTATTGTTAACGACTAGTTATAATGTTGAATTAGCCGATGGAAAAATTGTTAGTACGAATTCTATACTGAAAGGGTGTACCTTGAAGTTAGGAAACTACGCTTTTAAAATCGACTTGATGCCTATAGAGCTAGGATCGTTTGACGTGATTGTGGGAATGGATTGGCTAATGGCGCATAGTGCTACAATCGTCTGTGGTGAGAGATTGGTGCAGATTCCGCTGAGGAATAGGGTTTTGACGGTAAAGGGAGACGAATGCACTTCTCGTTTGAAGGTGATTTCGTGTTTGAAGATGATGAAGTACGTAGAGAGCGGATGCGATGTGTTTTTGGCACAGGTTTCGAGCGATGGTGATGTAGAGGCGAGGATTGAAGAGGTACCAATTATTCGCGAGTATCCGGACGTTTTTCCAGACGAGTTGCCAGGTTTACCGCCTAACCGTGAGGTCGAGTTTCGAATTGATTTAGTGCCAGGAGCTGCACCGGTTGCACGTGCACCTTATCGCTTAGCACCATCTGAGTTAAAGGAGTTATCGGATCAATTGAAGGAATTGATGGACAAAGGATTTATTAGGCCGAGCTCATCACCTTGGGGAGCGCCAGTGTTGTTCGTAAAGAAGAAGGATGGTTCGTTTAGAATGTGTATTGACTATAGAGAACTCAATAAGCTGACGGTTAAGAATCGGTACCCATTACCGAGGATTGATGATTTGTTCGATCAATTGCAAGGGTCCAGTGTATACTCAAAGATCGATTTAAGATCAGGGTATCATCAACTGCGTGTAAGAGAGGAGGATATTCCTGTAACTGCCTTTCGTACGCGGTATGGACACTTTGAATTTCGAGTGATGCCGTTTGGGTTGACTAACGCGCCTGCTGTATTCATGGATCTTATGAATCGCGTGTGCAAGCCGTATCTAGATAAGTTTGTTATTGTTTTCATCGACGACATACTTATTTACTCTAAGAGTAAGGAGGAGCACGAGAAGCACCTAAGAAAGATTTTGGAGTTGTTAAGGAAGGAGAAGCTGTATGCAAAATTCTCTAAGTGTGAGTTTTGGTTGGAATCAGTGCAGTTTCTAGGTCATGTGATTGATAGTGAGGGAGTTCGTGTAGATCCTGCTAAGATCGTAGCAATCAGGGAATGGTCAGCACCGACGACGCCGACTGAAGTTCGACAATTTTTGGGTTTAGCTGGGTACTATAGAAGGTTTATTGAAGGATTTTCGTTGATTGCGAAACCATTGACGCGGCTTACCGAGAAGAATAGGGTGTATGAATGGGGAAATGAGGAAGAGCTTGCTTTCGAAACGCTCAAGGATAAGTTATGTTCCGCACCGATTTTATCATTGCCTGAGGGAACCGAAGATTTCGTAGTGTATTGTGATGCGTCTCGTAAGGGTTACGGAGCAGTGTTAATGCAACGTGAGAAGGTGATAGCTTACGCTTCGAGGCAATTAAGGAAGAACGAGGAGAACTACACGACGCACGATTTGGAATTAGGAGCGGTAGTGTTTGCGTTGAAGCTGTGGAGACACTATCTGTATGGGACAAAGTGTGTTGTATTCACTGATCACAAGAGTTTGCTGCACATTTTAGATCAAAAGGAGTTGAATATGCGACAAAGACGATGGGTTGAACTATTGAGTGATTACGATTGTGAAATTCGCTATCACCCTGGGAAGGCGAATGTTGTAGCGGATGCATTGAGTAGGAAAGAACGGGAGAAACCTTTGAGGGTTAGAGCTTTAGTGATGAGTGAGAGCGTTGACTTAACCGAAACCATACTGAAGGCTCAGGAGAGAGGATTGATGAAAGGGAATGTTGAAGCCGAGAATTTGGGACGAATGTTGAAACCTATTTTCGTGATTAGGTCTGACGGACTAAGATATTTTGAGAATCGAATTTGGTTACCATTGTGTCCATCTGAGGAAGGAAAGCCTGGAGTTCGAGAATTGGTTATGAATGAGTCGCATAAGTCGAAGTATTCGATACATCCTGGATCGGATAAGATGTACCACGACCTGAAGAAAGTTTATTGGTGGCCGAATATGAAGGCAGATATTGCTCGTTACGTCAGTAAGTGTTTGACTTGCGCGAAGGTTCAGGCAGAACATAAGAAACCATCTGGATTGTTGGTACAACCGGAAATCCCAGAATGGAAATGGGAGAAAATCGCAATGGATTTTGTGACGGGTTTACCTAGGACTCCTAGTGGATGCGATATGATATGGGTAATTGTGGACAGGTTGACGAAATCTGCTCATTTCTTACCTATGAAGAAGACGGACAGCATGGAAAGACTCGCCAGCGTGTACGTGAAAGAGATCGTCTGTAGACATGGAGTGCCGTTATCGATCATTTCGGATCGCGACAGTAGATTTACGTCGGAATTTTGGAGATCGCTTCAACGTGCGATGGGCACTGAACTGAATCTAAGCACGGCTTATCACCCGGAAACTGACGGCCAGAGTGAACGAACGATTCAAACGATGGAGGACATGCTCCGAGCGTGCGTGATTGATTTTGGAGGAAGTTGGGAACGCCACTTGCCTCTAGTGGAGTTTTCGTACAATAATAGTTATCATGCGAGTATCAAAGCAGCACCGTTCGAAGCATTGTATGGAAGGAAGTGTAGATCGCCCGTGTGTTGGAGTGAAGTAGGGGAAAGTCAATTGACTGGACCCGAAATGGTTTTAGAAACGACAGAGAAGATCGTGCAGATCAAGAACCGACTACTTGCTGCGAGAAGCCGACAGAAAAGTTATGCTGATAACTGAAGGAAACCGTTGGAGTTTGAAGTTGGAGATATGGTTATGCTCAAGGTATCGCCGTGGAAGGGTGTAATTCGTTTTGGGAAGAAAGGAAAGTTGAGTCCGAGGTATATTGGACCGTTTAAGATCGTTGAACGAATTGGACCAGTAGCGTACAAGTTAGAATTGCCGACCGAACTTAGTGCTATTCATGACACGTTTCACGTATCGAACCTGAAGAAGAGTTTGGCGGACAAGGAATTGGTGATTCCTTTGGACGAGATTCGACTAGACGACAAAATGCACTTTGTGGAAGAACCTGTGGAAATTATGGACCGGGAGGTCAAGCGGTTGAAGCATAGTAGGATTCCTATTGTGAAGGTCCGATGGAATTCTAAGCGTGGACCGGAATACACCTGGGAACGTGAGGACTTTTTCAAGGAAAGGTATCCTCATTTGTTCCAGTAGACGAAATGTGAGCCCAAGAAGAGGCGAGCGCCGGGACGTCGCTCTCTTTAAGGAGGGGTGGATGTGACACCCTAGAATCGAGGTCATTAACGATACCCTAAATTACGCAAATTTTTGAAATTTTTATTAAATTTTAATTTCTATAATTATAAGTATTTTGGTTAGAGCCGATGTTCGAGGTTATAATTTTTACGGTTGACGTTTTGAGAAGGACGATGACGATTACGATCCCGAGGGATGCCCAATTTTATATAATTTTTGACGATTTATCGATAATGTAATTTTTCGAGAATTTTATTTACGGTTCGTGTTAAGTTGAGTCGTGTGAGTTTTATAGCCTTCCAAGTACATTTAAAGTATCCCAAAAATATTTTGGAGCATTCGGGAAGATTTCCGACTCCCGTAAAATTTTCAAAATTGACAAATGAGTCAAACCCGCAAAGTTTTGAGTTTGTTTTCTACTTAAGGACAAAAGAAGCCCAATATTGCACTTAGGTCCCTCCTAACTAACAAAAGGGGGCAAAGTGGACAAACACACAAACACACACAAAAATTTACAAGAAAAATCAAACATCACTCCCTCCCTCTCTCTCAAAACTCACGGCACACCAAGAACAAACAAAAATCCACCTAAAATCTTTTCCACTTGATTTTTCAAAAATCTAAGGTTAGACCACGCTTAGTTTGGTCATTACCCACCTATTCATGTAATCAAATCCAACATGCATTGATAAAAATTTTTCAAGATTTTTCATATGATCCAAAATTCGTTTTTGTGGCTATTTGAGCTAATGCATGTTAATTTTGAGTGTTATGGAAGTATAAACACCATGAAAACCCACCAAAATTAATTTGGTTGTGGTGAATGGGTCACCCAAACCCCACGGCATGGGGGTGTTTGGGGGAGCCATGGTGGTTGATGAATATGCATGTTATTATAGTGTTTGGTTATTTGTTTTATGATGATTTACATAGGTGTTACTACTTGCATGTGTATTTTTCTTTGATTTTGATATTGAGATTGGTTGATCAATAGGGGTAGGATGGAAGTTTGATGTTAGGATATGTTTGGGAAGTCTTAGGATGATGTTTAGTGTTGGTTAGAAGTCTTGGAATCGAGTCTAAGCATGTTTTTGGTATAGTCATTTTTAGGCAGAAACATTTGGTCTATTTTGGAAAAATGATTTTTGTTCCAAGTCTTGAAAACTAAATATAGTGATAGAGGGTTTTTCTAGCTTTAATTTGGTATAAGGTAGAGCCCGTGACTCAAAACGAGCTAAAAGTTATGACATTTTAAAGATCGGGTACCGGGAGACGAGGACTTTCACAATCCGGATTTGTGCAAAGTTTTAGTCAAATCCCGAGGGTCACAAGTATAATTTGGTGAATGATCAAGGGTCAAAACTTGGTCCCTAACCTGTACAAATGAGTCTATATGTTGACTTATGAGTCAAGGAAGTCAAAGGTATTTTTCGTATAGGTCAAAGTGGTCAAAATTGGTCGAAGCGCGATTTCAGCCCGTAAAATGTAGTCGTGGAAATGAGTTGCGTGACGGGTCGTAAAAGTGAAAACTTTTGTTGGACTTAAAAACATGTTATCTACAGGTCATATAGGATTTTTGGAAATTTTGTCAAATTTTATAAGCATGGTTTAATAAGGTAAAACAGCCCGTACTTTAGTCAAGTACCGGCGAGAACGTGTAAAAATGGACAACGTAGGTTATAAGAACGAATGGTATAAAATGAATGATACTTGTTGTTTTTGTTTTTGGCGTGAGTTATATTGGTCTTAAGTGACTTATATATATGTATTTTATACAGTACCGTAAGTGTTTAAATGAGATTACTCATTACGCGTTATTTGTGATAGGTGTTGAATTACCCGGGCATCCGTTTCATCGTCAGTGAACACTCCTCGAACTACCGACTACTTAATATCTAAGGTGTGAATTTATAGCCTCGCTTATATTATTTCAAATTGTTTTACCCGCGAGGGAAATGCATGCTAGTTTTTAAAAAGGAACGTATATCATGAATGATTGTTAGACCCGAAAGTTGCCTTAGAAATTGTGTTGAGTACCAAAGTTGCAAAAGTCCCTAAATTCATGAACTATTAACTATTGTCTTGCCCTTGCGAAGGGGGAAATAGCCGCTTATGCAATTTGTAGTACTACGGGGTTAACGACCCAATGCTAGCCGAGAAGCTGTACTTATAGTAAGTTCTGCGGTAGATTATTTTGTATGAGAAATAAGGTATAATTGCAACTGATGCCTTTAGAGGGGCACTGGTTTCATCTGAATCATGCCGGTATATTTACGCGGGTGATTGAGTTAACGGATTAGTGTCATGAGCTTAAACACAATTGTCAGTATCCTGATTATAGTTTGTTTGATCGACAAGACTATAAATGATCACGAATGGTTTTTATTATATATACGTTCAAATGGATTGAAAAACCTATGAATTCCACTCAACGTTTTCGTTGACCAAATTTTGGCATGTATTTCAGGTAACCGCTGAGCAGTAGGATGGAGCATGCATGGGATGGATGTTGTGTGATCGGCTTGGTGTCCGCTTGTTTTTCCCTCCTTTTCTACTTAAACAATTTTTATGTTTAATGTCATGTGGTTGTAAAACTGAAGTTTTTGGGGTTGAGATTCATGGGGACCAAAACGCTAAACTCTGTGCACTATTTGGGGTTGGAAAAACTGTGGACATGTATTATTTAACAATTTTAAATGTTGAATTTTTAAGTCGACGTCTTTTTAGCGTCGTTTGATATCTCTTGTGTGCAATGAATACTGTGTAGCACCCATTGTTGTAGTTCCGCTGCGCATAACAATTGTGGGGGTGTTACAATGATCTTCACGGGTTTTTGATGAATGCAACTTTTCGCCGATCTAAACATTACTAAGAAACTATCAGATTCTCACTTGATATACATTTTACCAAGTTCGATCTACGAAACTTAATTCACGCAGCTCTTGAAGTCCTAAGGTAGATCCAGCTTATATGCCTTTCAAACCAATTCTTACATCATCTCAATGGTCCCATACAACGGGGACTTATATCCCATGATCTTTCAGATCATCAATTCATTTTTCCATGGTTAAAATTTTTGGCATAACTTTGCTACCCATCTAGAACTTCAAGATCTACATTTCATATTCACATAACCTCCTGCCCACTACCGGCAGTCAATAATCAGATCCTAATTTCAACAATCATTTCAGGTCTCGCCGGTCGAGTATTTTGTAAGGTTAGGTTCGCCATCATAAGAAACCTTAAACCTAAAAGACATGTCCAACTCACAATGGGTGTACGTCGGGTGTCTTCATCCCAACTCCTGCTTACAGATGCTCTAATATATATCCTCACAAGATTCGATCTCGATCCTAATACGATAGTTTTCAATGATAATCTCTCCAAATGAAAACGATTATACGGTTTATTACCAAAGGTCAATTATTCAAGCATAACACAAGAATTCTAGTGTTTTGTATCGTTACTTTGCCTCGTCCCTTCGATTGGGGTGGTACACAGTACTCTCATCAAGATTCCTTCTCAATGACTTCTGAGAAAATCTCTAGAAATTCTATGCGAAGCGAGGATCTTGATAGAGATGATTGATACAGGCACACCATGTTTACATAACTCCTTTAAATACAAAAAGAGTCAATTTCTTCATCAAGAATCTATCATTAACGGAATGATATTAGCAGATTTGGTCAGTCTGTCGATGATGACCCAAATCGAATCAAATTCAGATGATGACCTTTGCCATAGCTAGACGTTTACTAATGTATGAGGCGATGTCTGCCTTCATAATTTGTCATTAGTACATCTTCTTCAGATAAAGATACATTAAATCATATATGTCATGAATAAAATACTTATACTTACAAGATTTCAACATAACTATATCTCACAATCCTCCATATTTAGGCAACCACAAGTGGTCTTTAAAAGCATTTAACGCCATAGGCTTCTCAATTCTAATGGTTCACATTAGCCGTGAACCCCGTTTTATTATCTATATTATCCTTCTTACAAGCATTGATTATTTTTATATTGTTCGGCAATTTATTTTGTACTACCATTACTAAGGAGCACATCCTAATTGGTTCTTTATCCTTTTTACATAATGCGTCGGTATCTAAATTCACCTTTCCTTATAAAATAATTTACCATGACCACAATTTATTCAGAATTTCTTTCTTCATATTTTCTAAGTCTTAGTTTTATCTCAACTATTATTTTTAACAGTTTTACTCAATCTGACGTCTAAAGCGTTGATAATTATTACAACTAATTAAATAATAATTAGTTAATTTTTATGAAACGTAAACGTAAAAATTTTAAATTTCTTAGTTCGACCAATTATATAAAATGTTCAAAAATAGATTTGAATTTAATTAACAAGATTTTTGTTGATTTATCGAAAATATTTAATAAAATCCGTAAATGTTCTAAAAACCTTTGTTTATACTTTGGTCAAAGTTTTCTTAGTTGAAAAGCAAAAATTATCGTTTCAAATTTCAAGTCATGATTTAAAAGGTTTCCTCAATCCCTCTTAGGTTGTCTTGAGGTATACACAAACATTTACCCCTAAACAGAAGTTTAGTTAAATGGTTTGTGTATAAGGGAATAATCCCTTAAAAATCCTTTGTTAAAACATTTGTCAATACATTTCTCCATTTCTTTTTGGTAAAATCTAAAGTCTTAAAAGGGCTCTTAATTTTTAAGGAGTCAATATATTCCATTATCTTATTAATCACAAAGTTAAATAATATAAAGGATTTAGTCTTAAATCTCATGTTAAATATTCAAGGTACAAATTTTCACTACTCGGCCGACTCAGGGCATTCTACAAATAATTATTAACTCATTCTTATTCTTATAAACAAACAAATAGTCCTTAATGATCATAAGCATTAATTTATCAAATTACAGCCTACACACGTGATTCACCAAATTTATGAATGCTACATGTGTATTAGTCAATCCAAACGACATCACGTGAAACTCATAATGTTTATTACAAGTACCAGATGTAGTGATTGGAATAGATAATCTTCTTCGCGGACGCGAAGTTGATAATAACCATGCCGTGGATCAAATCTTTAAAACATACGCTAGGACCTTGTAAATGATCGAACAAATCTTCCATTTCGAGTCATGGATATCGTTTTCGATTGTCAATTTACTCAATTCATAGTAATCTATAAATATAAGGAATGATAACACCATAGCTCTTCATTATGACGAGCTCGGTAGAATAAAATCTTCTGACAACTTTCTCAGTTGTACGGTAATTCCTTTAATTCAGATGGTGCTGACGTACAGTGCACATGCCACAGGTGCAGCACCGAGAATATAATCAATACCAAATTCAACTTGCCTTAATGGCGAAAGTCTAGGTAATTCATCAACAAATACTTACTAAAGTTTCAGATAACAGAAACATCTTTTAATAAATTCACTTGAAGTTCTTTCTAGATTACAAGATCTATGACTAGTTCACAACCATTCACGGTATAATTTCGAGTCTAAATGCAGGATATGGACATCCATCAAGAATTATTTATATCATTTTTGATAATCAACATCTCATCATTTAGGGGAATTCAATTCGAGTTCCCATCAATTAAGACAATGTCGTCATGTCATAATCAATCAATCCATTCTACTGACACTATCAACTTTCCAGTTTTATTGCCGTCGATAGGATGTGAACTTCTCAAGAGTCTAATAATAACTCATAATCCTTCACAAATTCAAGGATATCTGGAGACGTAACTAACCTTAAAAGAGTAAGGTCAACGCATAATCTACGGGAGATAATTTCAAATCAGATACAGACGAAAACATTTAATGAATATGAATATATCCCATGTTTTCATAATTGAGTACGCATTTGAAAGCTCCTCGGATCGTTACCCAGGTCATTGAAATGAAATATAATCAAGAGAAATGATAAGAACATCAATACATCCAGTCGGGTATCAACACTCGATAATCAGATACTTTTCCTAAGAATCTCACTACGGGAGAATTGGACAAGAAAGAATTGTCAATTGTCAAATAAGACAATTTCCACAGATGAGTAAATTCGACTAAGAAGAATAGATGCTACAGGCACATATGTAGGTGTCCCTAACACTATGTCCTTATTTTTCACTTCTTGCAGATCTCATAAGATTTAATCTTTCACAATCTTCAAAGAAAATGTAGTGCTTATTCATTAGTTTTATGGTGACAATCAGTCTTGCATGGTTCATTCCAAATTGTATGTAGGCGCGCAACTATATACAATTTCAAGATTAACGATGCAATACTCAGTTCGTCAAAATTTTATCGTCATGTTTATAATAAAAACATTTTCATGCTTAATTCTTAAATAAGAATCAAGAATAAATTTACAAAGATTTTCTTTGTTATGAAAACAATTAATTTTTCCAAGGTGTTTTATAACAACCTAATTTGGTTAACAATCACTTATAAATCTTACTTTGAATAATCCTTATAGTGTTGAAAATTCAAAAAAAATTTTCTTCTCAAGGGATAGTGTTTTATCTTATAAAAACAATGAGTGATCTGCAAAAGAGTGATGAAAAGTTGTTCACCAAGAACTAACTACAATATGCTAGGAAATGAGCTTAGTCAATTAATCATGAGGTTCATGACCTCGATGGCACTCAGGATACAAAGAGAATAATCCACAACGTAACTCAAATCAAGATGAGTACTTGTTCAATAGTTGCATCACTAATGCGAACATTAGGATGAAGCAACAAAGGATAGATAACATCGATACATGTAGAATTTAGCAATCAAAGGTAGTCTTTTCATTAATCACAAACAAGTCAAAATTGTACCGCAACACATTACGTGTCACTATGTCATACAATTCCAAGAACTCATCCTACCAACTGATGTCTGAGTTAAGTTAGGGATTTTTAAAAGATACTACAATGAACACTAATCTACAAGAGTCATTAGGTGTTCCACATGTCCCGGAAGATCCATCGGTCCCAATTCAGAAGAAGATTTCTTCAATTTATTTGTTGGACACTGGGCATCCTCGTTAGTGGACAATGGCCTAGGAACAACCCTTAACACAAACCTACAATCAATTAAAACCTTATAATTCAATCACAGAACTTAACGACTTCCCCTTATCAATTTCATATTCCATACGAGTTAAATTTTACTTCATTCAAGTTTCAATCAATCATATACTCAATTCGGTATCCTACCTCATTCTCCAATACTTTCATCCTTATTATTACACCTTGAAAGGGCAATAAAAGCTCGATATGGTCAACACTTAATTTCCAATCCTATAGCTCTTTCAACAACAATTATCAAATGAGTAATTAGTATGAAATGACTCTCACATTCAATTAGATTTCTCGGAAAGGTACTAGTGGCATGAGGCTTTTGGGTAACGGTTCCAATGACAGCCTCAAGTGCAACATTCACCCTTTTGATTTCAATTTAAGAATTGGATGACACGAATCAGATGACATCTTTCTAGGTGGTAACGTTTTGTCAAACTCCACTCTATAAGGAAAGATCGTCATGACATTGATATCAGATTTAATCTCGCCAATTCTTTTTCAATATCACAATCAACTAATATCTATATTTCTATGAATATCAACCATTTTGATGGGATCATAAATATCCACAACTTGGTTTAGATCTAGGATAGCTAGAATTCCTACGAGAATAGCTTCGATTAATTTACTAGGGGATTTAGGGTTCCTTGTGACAATCTACATCGTATAAATACCTCGTATAAATATCAAAATAATCATCAAACAATCATGTAATCAAATTACATCATATATGTATATAATCCAAGTTATATATATATTAAAATAACACTTCTCAGTCTCGCCTTATCGGTAACTCGGGAATTCTTCGGCACCGTTATAGTCAAAAGATTTTTAGACATTTTTAGAAAAATGTTTATAGTTAAAAGATTTTGAAATGTTTTATTCAAAACCTTGGTTTTAAAACTCTTTCGTTCTCTATAACGAGAGCTCTGGTACCAAACTGTAACACCCCCAAATTTTATACAATTTAATACATCGGAAGACTCGTTGGTGTTACGGGATAGCACATTACTCACATCATAGACAACGCATAAAAATCGCGTCGTTTTATAATAAAAGCATTTCCATTCATAAATAGCAAGTTTACATAGGTCCCAAGTCATATTATTTCATACAAAGTTTTACAAAGCATTTGAATGGAAATTATTGTTTAAGTGCGGGCCATGAATTCTTGTCGTCTTCCCGAGAATTACCTTCAAGTACCTGAGATAAAACATGTTAAAAGAAAAGGGTCAGCGATAACGCCGAGAGAATTCATAGAGTTTAATAAATTCCATCAATATAACTTTGGTATAAAATTATTACCAAAAATCATTTCGTACAAATCATTGTAATAGGACATAAAATAGCCAAAGTCATTTTTAGACAAATCCTTATCGAAAATCATAATATAGGCATTTGCCTTAAAAAATAATTGTACGAGCCAATGTCGTAAAAACATTATACAATACGTTTTATAACGTTGTATAGATTAAATAAAAAAACGTTATTTGAATATGGTTATATAAAACCAAAACACGAACATAATATCAATAGCATGACCCCGTATTGCTAGTCAGGCAATATATTGTAATTCGGTGCGTATAGCAGTATTTTGTTAATTGGATTATTATAAGCCGCATGACATTGTTACCTTACTACAAAAAACAACGGGTAGTTAGCCGAAACTCATTTGCCCATCTAAATTAGCGTGTCGTCACAAAGGTCACGCTATGTAAATCTTCTCATACATAAATTCGCTTACCAATCAACGTGGCACGACGGGGATCAACCGTCAAGGCGCGAACTGGGGTGATCGTCCCCAAATAGTACTATTATATGCATAAGCGTCTACCAAATCCCGGTAGTTCACAATTCATGCTAATGGGACTTTTAGTGACATAACCTAACTTTAATAATCCATTTTATTTCATCTATCGGGTCATTTAATCATTCATAGGGTCATACAATCATTCGGGTCTAAATCAATAAACAAACAATCGGGACAACTAGTGTCCTATTTCAAAAAAACTAACATGTTATCTCCCTCGCGGGTTTATCAAACATTTCATAAAAACATTTAAAAGAGTGTGAGGCTATGAACTCACGTTGATGTGGGAAGGCGGGTTATCGGCAATTCGGACATACGGTACGTGCTTCAATCACGGAAACCTAGACAAATAATACTCGTCTTAGACTCTTGTCCAATGACTTTATCAAAATAACAATTATGTATACATATGATGATTTTATATATAAGATGATGATCAAGTGGATTTATACATCTTTACCCATTCATTATAGTGTTTATGTGTTGGTAATTTTCAAGGCTAGTTACACTAGTTCAACTTGTTTACATTTTGAATTCCAATGGGCCTATTATAAGCCCAATACTTTATATTAGTCCATTTTACACCTTTATTATCAGTATTATACTTTTCATGTTGGGCCCAAGTGGGTTAAGCCCAATAAATAAGTTTATAAGTGTTTTAGCCCATTTTGTTGTATTATTAGTCCAATAACGTTAACTTAGCCCGTTAATGTCCGTATGTTATATAGTTCGGGTTTTATCAGTTTTTACTTGTTATATATGTTTATATATCAGTATATGAATTTTTAAAAACTTTACATTAGACCGGTTTAATCGTCTAAGTTTTAATTGGCGAAAAACGTTAATTTTACGGTAATAGCCGAAAAAGTCGTAAAAATCATGTTTATAGTTTTATAACTTATAAAACTTATCAAACTACCATTTTTTTATAAAATATCCATTTATTTATCCTTATACATATTTATATAAATGTATTATATAAGTTAGTGGGTTTTAATTCACATTTTATACTATTTTTAGTTGAGTGCTTATATAATACTATTATACTTTAATTTCTCAAAATCTGATTTTTATTTTCATGTTCACCAAAACAACCATATCTAGAGTTCTATATGGAGATAGAAGCTCAAATTTTTGTGACCTAAACTACATGATATGTGCTCCATTTAACTCTCTTATAGCTACTGTTGAGTCAGCCTCTAAGTATTTTCTAAAAATCGTCCAAAACAGTGAAATCAGATTTGCATTCTAAACTTGTTTTGATCATATCTCACTCATCCTAATGATTCAATTGCATGGCCAACTCTCACATGTGTACAAGACTCATAGCTTACTGTATATTAATCTATTCAAGCCATTTTATCAGTTCATCACATGGTTCTTTACTGTTTTTATACAGCCATCTTATTAAGCAAGATTTAACCATTTTTACATGTGGTTTTTCCATCTTTTTACCCATGTTTATCAAATCTATCAACACCAAATCCCACATAATATTTTTAATCATCATTAATCATCATATACATATACATAAATAAAGAAAATACAAGATTACATAATCAAAATAACAAGAGGATAGGAAGAACAATCTCTATACCACCAAGGTTGTGTACTTTATGATCAAGGCTTGGATTTTGATGTAAGAACTTGTGATAGATCAACACCAATTTTAAACACCACCCATATTTGTAAACTTCTTGTAGAAATCAGCCCTTGGAAATCACCAAATCACCTCCTTGGATGTTAGAATCACCTCCTTGGATGTTAAAATGACCACCAATCAATAGAGCTACAAGAGTTCTTCACCATATGTGTAGATAACACATGGTTTGTGGTTAAAATTGATCAAATAGGGTGTTTTATGGAGAGAGTAGACGAAAATGGTAGAGAGAAAGAGTGTGTTTTTGGTGGTTTGCATGTGATGGAAATGAGGAAGTGGTTTAGGGAGGAATGGTTTTGATGTGGTAGCTTGTTTACAAAGTGGCTAGGACAAGTGTCCTAGCTTACTTTGTAAGCTTTGACACATATCAAATGTGTTGTTAGCTTAGTTAAAACATCCCATATTGAGTGGGGTGGGGCAAAACTTGTTTTGTCTCATCCCACTAGTTTACGGGTATTCCTTGATTCTAGTTTCCTTGATTTGCGTGCCCTCGGGTCGTTTTACGAAAACCGTTTTTATAAATTATGAATCAATGGCACAAAACGAATCTAATAAAAATTGTCTCATCAAAAACGGAGTTCGAAAACGTAAATACGTAATCCTAAGGTTTCCGGTTTAGTCGTAAAGGACGTTAAATTAAAATCGTAAGTCCTAATCTCTTCTCGTAAATTTATGAGTTTATGAACCAACTCAAAATTAAAATCCCAAAATAATATTAACGGATAAATTTATTTTCTGAAATGTCGGACTGTCACCAAGGATGGTGTATGTAAACGTGAGCACGTAAAGTAGAATCCTCTGGTTTAGACATAGTCGATGCTACTTCAAGACGTAAATCCAAATTACTTCCCAAAAATAAGTGAGTTCATAATATAACATTAAAATAATGTTTTTAATTAACATTTGAGAATAAAATATCAACCATAAATTGACGAATTGTCACACTACTAGCCGAGCTTTGTTCTTCAATATTCCGCCTAACTCATCGAGTTTCACCTTGTAAACCCATTTCAAAGTGAGTACTTGCACTTGATCCGGGCATGGGACAAGTTCCCATACATCAAGACGTATAAATTCATTAAGTTCTTCTTGCATAGCTTCTATCGAACAAGATTGGATAAATGCTTGTTGCCACGTCTTAGGATCAACTTCACTGAGAAAAGCATCAAAATGACAAAACATTGCACTTTCTTGTAACTGACTTTGTGTGGATACCAGACGATTAAGGTCACCAATAATAGAATCTATAGGATGATCCTTTGTCCACTTACTGTCATGTTCACGAATCTGTGGATTGGAGTAGACCGTAGTAGGAGCTTCCTCTGAGGTGGACGACCCGACTTGATTGAGTCGGGAATTGGTACACCAAAGAATGGAAGTTCACGCATTTGAGCGAATTCCAAATCGTGATCATCAACATCCTCTTCATCATCAATAGGCATGACATGGGTAGTTGATTCGGGTGTTGGTTGAGAATTACTCGTTGAAGGTATATCTTGACCAATTGTAGGTGCAGACGTATCCGATTTTGCTTCGGTTGCTGGAGGGACAACTTCGGTAACCGGAGTTATTACCTCAGGTTCTGGAGCAACAATACTTGGAGGAGTAAATAAATCATCAAATAACGGTTGAAACAACGTATCCCATTCATTCCTAGAAGGTGGTGTAAATGATGATGAAGAAGGGTTATTTGGGACAAGACCAGAGCTAATGTTATTGGGTCCCTTTCATGAAGTGCGGGTTCAGAGTTGCTTTGCTTAGAAGCCATCGCTGTCAGCTCATCAAAATCAACATTCATAGTTTCGAGGATTTTACGAGAATTACGATTGTAGATTCGGTATGCTTTCTTTGCAGATGCATAACCAATGAAAATACCTATATCAGCTTTTGGTTGAAGTTTTCCCAAATTGGCACCATCATTATTTGGATTGCAAAGAGAACCAAATACATGAAGATATGATAAATCTGGTACTTTTCCATGTAGAAGCTCATAAGCTGTTTTTCCATGGCGTTTTCGAATTAGTGACCGGTTTTGGGTGTACACTATTGTAGATACTGCTTCTGCCCATAAAAATAATGGAGCCTTTGCGTAAATTAAAATCGTTTGAGCTGCTTCAATAAGTGTGCGATTTCGCCTTTCAACGACACCGTTTTGTTGTGGAGTGCGAGCAACGGATGTTTCATGAGATATGCCAACTTCTTCATAATACTTACGCAAAGTTTGATTCACAAATTCGGTTCCATTATCTGTACGGATGCGTCGGACAGTAGTGTTGAGACGCACTTGAATCATTTTGAGAAAATCGATGATGACTTTAGGTGCCTCATCTTTTGTTGCAAGAAATTTCACCCATGTAAATCGAGAGTAATCATCCACCATGACGAGGATGTACTTTTTATCACCAAGACTTTCAACACGCATTGGCCCACAAAGATCCATATGCAACAAATAAAGTTTCTATTGGTTGGTGTCTTCAGTCTTGGGTTTGTATGATTTCTTAGTGCTTTTCCCCATTGTACACGCGGAACACAAATAATCCTTGTGAAATGTAAGTTTAGGAAGACCACGAACAAGTTTGTTTTTCGCCAAATGATTAATAGCATCAAAGTTAAGATGAGATAATCGTCGATGCCATAACCATGAATTAGTCTTCGATGCTTTGGAGAGAAGACATACGGGAGAAGCGGCCATCATGTCTTGTAGAGACAAAGTATACAAATTATTCCCTCGAGTACCTTTCCATAAATCAACCCCTTCCAAATTACGGATGAAGCAGGTATGATTTCGTAAAGCAAATTCTAGGTTTGCATCACAAAATTGTCCCACAGAAAATAAGTTGTGACTGAGACCTTCCACATAATACACTCTTGAAATTATAACATTCCCAATATGATATTTACCGTAACCCATTATCTTTGTAATATGATCATTTCCAAATCGAATCGTACCAAGAAACTTGCTAACAAAATTTCTGAGTCGAGAGCGATCTTCAGTCATATGCTTGGAGCAACCAGAGTCCAAATACCAGAGAACAATTTGGACCACCTGTTTTCAACAACAACAGTAGACAATGCATTGGAAACTATTGGTTCCAGATGGTTAGTAGATACAGATATAAAATTATCAGAATTTCTAACATTTTTGTTATCCTTAGATTTCCTACGTTTTCTAATGTGAGTTTTACCATTAACATGTTTTATTGTTCCAACTTTCTGAGGTTTTAGAGTATTAGCGGGCACTACCGTGGGAGTAGACCTATTTAAAGGGCACTTGGTTCCTACAGTAGTGTCGGTGTTCCTAGTTAAAGGACACGCTTGTGTTTTGGTAGCCTTTGTACTCCTAGTTAAAGGGCACGCTTTCTTCGCTTTAGTGGGAGTGATCCTAGTTAAAGGGCACGTATTTCCTACTATAGTCAAAGTTCTACAAGTGGGGCGCCACATCCAACCAACTTGGGTTAACACTTTCCTAATCGATTTCCATTCTAATCCATTTTTCCGGGCATTTATCTCATTCACATGGTCAATAAGGCAAGAATCATGACGACTAGAAAACATACATTCATTGCAATTCCAACATTTCAAATTAGAATTCACAGTAGGCTTAGAATGTTGCACAACCGCAGAGCCTTTAGGTTTAGCTACATGATTCTTTTTATTCAAAACAGAAATAACATTCCTAGGGTGGGATTCTACTTTCTTCTTCACTTGACTACTAGATGGGGGCAAGATCCTATCATTCTTCTTGTGTCTTTTAAGCTTAGATCTTTGAGCCTTAGTAGTGGTGCTTACTCCTGTAGAAGGCAACACGGGAATACTAGAAGCTGGTTTTGATTTTGCCTTATCTTTAGTGACGAATGTTTGAGATGGTTTAGTCCTAGGCCCCTTGTTAAGTGGTGTAACGGTGATGAATTTCCTTTTGATTACACTAAAAGACGATGTTGAGACAGTGGTTGTGTTATCCACAACATTCTTACCTTTTAGGGTGCGAAGTGTTTCCTTTAACTTAGCCACAGCCAAATTTTTATCACAAATTTGTTCCCTCAAATCAGATATTTTTACCGACTTTTGATTCAATCGTTCAATCAATGATTGATTATGTGCAGTGGTATTAGCACATGCGGGCTTTACTGAATTGAAGAGTTGTGTATTTTTCTGTTTTAAGTTATCAACTTTCGACAAAATCTTGGAAACTCGATTATCTAGATCAAGTTTAAAATTCTCAGCGGCCTCAAGTACGTTCACACAGTTAATCTCCTTAGATTTCTCTATGTTTATCGGCAACGATTTAGCAACCTTGTCACTTGGCTGACGTTGTTTTGATTGTAAATTCAATAAAAAATACTTTAGAAAATTTTCATCATCTATATTAACACCTTCGAATGACGTTTCAAAAATCTCTTGAATAAATTGTTGTTTACATTCAAGCGAAATGCAATGTTTTTGAATCTCATCAAAACATTTTGAAAGCAAATAATAAGAATCTTGAAGCTTTAAAAATTCATCGTCAGATTTGTGACAAGTACTATTTACCACATTATTCACAGAGTCAACATTATGCACAATAGAATCATTATCAACACTTTTATTCACACAAACGGAAACAATATCATGCGACATCACTTGCTTCAGAAGCTGATCATTTTGGCGTGAAATTCGTTCTATTTCAAGTAAACTGTTTTCATAAGCATCATCCATTTCATTGAAAACACGTCTAACTTCTTCTATTTCAAAAAGCAAATCTTGATCAATGTTGCTAAGACAAGCTTTAATATCATTTACAAATGGAACAATTTCGTCTCGAAATGCAGCTCTAGTGTGCTCAAAATTCCATTCACCTTACGTTATGGCCGAAGCCGTCATACGTTCCGTAATGAGCTTTTCAAAATCGGGAAAGTGTTGGTGAACCGCGTTTAAGCTATCTGACACCTTACTGACCGGTGGAATTAACTTAGTTAAATCCTTTTTGTCAAGTGTAGGAGACGTACTAGGAAGGTTTTCCTTTGACAAATTTTGAGGCACAAAAGCTGATAATTGAGCTAATTCCTTTTGTAAGCGAATACGGGTCTTTTTAGTAAATTGATCTTTATTATGCTTATCATAATCAAGCTTATGGAATTTTGAAAGCATTTCAGATCGAGTTTCTTCCGCAAGTGACATTGTCTCCTCAGTACTACGAACATAAGGTGCTTCTTTCCATTTGCCAATTAGGGTCACATCATAAAGACAAGGAATATATTCCTAAGCTTGTTTTACATAACCAGGATTAGGTGGTAAATCTTGAAGACGCTTAAGTTCGAATTCTTTAAACGATTTAGTTAAAAGATGAACCTTTTCTATGGAAGCGTATTGTTTTAAAAGCTGTTGTTCCTTGAATTTAAGAAGTTTGGTAGCATTAATTTCTGATTCAAACTTTTTAGACTAGAGAGTTTCGAAATACATTTTAAGTTTCTGAAAATCATTTAGAACCGACTCTTTTTCTTTCAGTTCATTGGAAAGATTAGCTTTGAATGATTCTATTTCTTTTAAGTGTTCAGTCGTTTCCAAACGAAATTGGTCAAATTCAGAATAAGTTATTTTTTCTGCTTGAGGGACCATTTCAAAAGTTTTGACCTTTTTATTATACAGCGCAAGCTCAGCGGTTAGGTTGGCATTCATATCTATCGTTTCTCGAACAGCCACATTCATGTTATCAATAATATGTTTAGGCACCATTACCAAATCACGTTGGTCATAAGATTCCATACCCGTCGTAGCATTTGGTTGAGGTTCTCTCAAATGGGTTGGATTAGATACCACATCATTTGAGTTACTAGTTCCCGAATGCTGTTCGAGGTTGTCATTTTCATGCTCAACATGATGTGGATTATTATGAACATTATTAGATGTGGTTGGTACCTCACAAACGACATCATAACCATAGTGAGAGATATTAGCAACGAGATCAGCTTGGGCTGAGTGAATGTCATCAGAATCCAAATCATATGCGTCAAGATCATCTGCTTGATATGTTGCATTAGATGTGGAGACGACTGCAATGCCTTCATTATCTGCTGCCCCTGGGTCTGCAAGAAATGCTAATTCCTCTGAATCCAAAATCTTTCCTTTAGATTAAGCATCAACCAAATACATCTTCTCACGAAACCACGTCGCATCCCTTCTCCTTTTCGGCTAAGTGCATTCCCTAGCCATATGACCTTCTCCTCGGCAATTGTAGCAAGTCACAACCTTTTGAGGACCAATAGTGCTTCCATTTCCACTAGCTTGAGAATTCACAGCTTGAGTGTTCACGGTCCTTGTTGTGGGTCCATATGAATTTTGCCTTCCCTGAATGGATTGCACCGTCACTTGACCATCTTTAATAGTGTCTTGTTGTCGAGGATTTGAAAAAGTGCGGAGCTGATTGTTCGTTGGTGGAAAACCTTTAGTTGCAACAAGTTTTGACAAGTAGGCAGTGAGATGGTTTACGACATCAGTAGGTGTATCATTTGGAGTAAAAACCGGTGCCTGAATTGGTAGAAGTTCATTGGAGTAGAAGGCTTGTGCTTGTGGTGCTTCAATTGGAAAATATCCTTGCTGAGGAGTATATCCCATTGGAGAAGTGATAGCTTGCGATAGTGATGCCTGATGTGCTGGTTGCTGTGGATAAGTCTGTTGAAGAACACTTTGTTGAAATACTTGTTGTGGCATCATTGGTGGTTGATAAGATGGTTGTTGTGGTTGCCGATAGGTGTGTTGTGGTGGCTGCTGCAAGTATGATGGTTGTTGATAAGTGTATGCCATGTTTTGTTGGGGAGTCATTTGTTGAGAAGCGTACATGGCAAGTGGATCATGAACTTGAGGTGTTGACAACCGAGCTTCGATCACGTGTTGTTGAAGAAAAGCTTGAAGTTGATCCACGTTGGTTTGATGCAAATCCTTAGCCATTTTAACAGCTGTCACGTACTTGCTCCACTATGAAGGAAGAGTGTTCAAATACTTGGTGTTCAATTGAAACGTAGGAATTGCCAGGCCATAGATGTTAAGCTCATTCATCAAAAGAGTGAATCTCAAATAGTAATCATTGAGAGTCTCCCCGGGGACATAGGCAAACTTATCAAATGTATCATATAGCTTACACTCTCGTTCTTGTTTAGTTAGCGAGGTGCCTTGCATTAGAACACGAATTCTATCCCATAACTCTTTGGCAACTTTATGTTTACTGACGAGTTTGTAGACATCTGGAGGAAGGGCTTGGAGAATGATGTTTGTAGCTTGTTTATCACACTTATCTTGAATCTTAGCATCTCCAGTTAGTTCACCTGTTGTGCGAGGACGAGTAACAGCACCTTCCGTCACAGTACCATATACCAATGGTCCATTGAGCACCGATGCCCAAATGAGATGTCCATTCTCTTTATTCAACATATAAAGTTCCATTCGGGAAGCCCAATCCTCTTACATAGTCTTCACCAACATTGGTTGACGATTATCCATACCCGAGAGGATGGACTTATCCGTAAGAGATGTGTACTCCATTTCGATAAGTTAAGATTTACAAAAGTTGATCGAACAATGAGAGAAAGTAAATGTGTTTTTTGTGGTGTGTAGAAGCCGAGAAATAATGTTGAAATCCCCTAAAGTATGTTCTCAATGAACCAAAAAATTCCAATACGAACAAAAACTCACGAATCCACAAACTGCAAGTTTGTTAAAAAAAATTCAAAAACACGTTTTTGAAAAATCTTGAAATACTTGTCACTCTATCGGAATATTGATCGGAATGACCTGTCGGAATATGGATCGGAATACCTGTCGGAATATAGATCGGAATACTTGTCGGAATATGGATCGGAACACCTGTCGGAATATCACTATCGGAATACCCTGTCGGAATATCACTACCGGAATATCACTATCGGAATACCCTATCGGAATATCACTATCGGAATACCCTGTCGGAATATGTATCGGAGTATATAAACCCTTTTCCGATGGATTTCTGTCGGAATATATAAACCCTTTTCCGATGGATTTCTGTCGTAATAGTACCACAGTGAACAAATTCCCACTTTTATCGGACAAAACTCAACCAATTCGAGATTTTAAGCCAAAAAATGATCAAAACACCCAAACATTTTGTGTTTTTAACCAAAGTAAATATACCAAATCTCTACAACAACTTTGTAGAATATTTATATCAAGAAAAAACAATAAAAACACAACAAAAAAATTTGGTTCGAATGATTTAGATCAAAATAGGCACAAGAATCAAGAACACAAACACATAAACAATATAATCATCCCATGGCTTTTGATACCATTTGTAAGATATTGTAAATCTATGCCTAATCTAGAGAGAGAAAGAGATAGAGAGATGGTAAGAACACACACACTTTTAGAGATAGAAAGTATGAAAACACACTTTAACTATGTGTAAATTATGTGAACCAACACCCTCTCCAACTAAGGAGATGGTTTATATACCCAAGCCCATGAGATGGGCTTGGGCTTTCAATGGGCCGCCGGCCTCACACAAGTTGTGGGCTTGGCTTGGCCTTGTTTGAATAATATTAATAAGGCTAAACTACCAGCTCCGACTTAGACTATTTTTGGAGTGACTGATCCTTTCTAATACGTAAAACGTATTTCCAACAACCCTGATGTTGAAGGTATAATTCTTCAAGATGGTCAGCAAACAAGAGAGAGAGAGAGAGAGAAATCTGGTACAAAACACGTTTTTCTCTCTTGTTATTTTCTCTAGTTTCCCATGGAGATCTTCAAAAATCATTTTCCCATAATCAACATTTTCCCAAACCACCAGTTTTTTCCCTAAACATACAATCAAGATGGTCATTAACTGACTCGACTTAGGTGGTAAACAACTTCTTTTCAAAGCCTATTTTCTCGAATCTCTTCTGTCTAACCGATTTCTCCAAAAGAATGTTTTGACCATCGTGAAATCATCGGGAACATCTTCATAATCTTTCGAACGTGACAAATAATGGCCTTTCTAAACAACTGTACCCCAAAATTCCCATGTAACATGGCCGATGTAGAAGTAAATTCAATAGACCTTTTGTTTTTGGAGGGTTTGGAGGTAAATCAAAACTCTCATAAAAAATCTTGGTACCTGAATCATGGGTCTTTAAACAATGTCTTGAGTAAAACACATTTAGACACAAAGTTTATAACCTCGTTCCCATGGATTGAGGTATTGGTTTTGGGTTTGTTAAGGATAAGTTTGTTTGATTTAACAATGATATCATCAATGAGCAAATTAACATGTGATGATGGGATAGGGGTGTAACACCCCCATTTTACCTTTACGCAACGGAACATTGATATGGGGTATTACTTCATATAACACAAGTCATAATAATAGAAAAATAATCAAAAGATTGATGAAATCAACTTTCTTTATATTTCATTGAAAAATCAGAGTTTTACAATATGAGGTTCCCAAAATCTAGAATAATTTTAGTCTTGTACCTCTTCATGCCATCCTTGTGCTGCTCCACGCTATCAGTCACCATTTATCTGAGATATATGCTTTAAGTCAACACAAATGTTGAGTGAATTCATAGGTTTGTAATAACAGTTTTGAATACAAGTATATTCTCCAGGCTACGTTGTTATACACCCACATAAAATAGTTATCATACTGCACTATGCTCATGCACCGCTACTTGACATACATAAACCAACAAATTGCCCTTATGCATGCAGTTTGCCAAACTCCTGAGTTAAGAAATATAAAGTGTATCTGTTTAGCAAGCGTGACTTGCCCAGATAGGGGATGTCAACCCCCAAATAGTAATATTCACAATATTAGCGCTCATTTTCAAGAAATGATTAGCGGTTCACGATTAAAAAGGGACTTAATGGCAGTAGTAAACATAGTGTCAATAATCATACCATGCATTTTTAAAAGCACTTGTATTCCAATTTTAGCATATATCCCCCTCACGTGTTTTCAAATCATTTATAAATCATTTAAAAGTGAGGATATGAACTCACCTTATGTCCATAGAATTCGAGCTATAATCAGATATATTCATAGATAGACTGCTTGATCATACAAACCACAAGTTGGTCTCATAAACAACAACTTGATCTCACACAAACCTGGATTAATACATTGTGTATAGTATCAAGTCTTTGATTTTGGTTTAATATTGTTAAGTGTTGGTTATATATTCTTTCATTAATACTTGGTTATACTTAGAAGTCATTATATAAACGTTTGAGGAGAGAGGGCACTTTAAATCGTAAACCCAACCACTCAGTCAGAACGTAATATCGAGATGGAACATCTTTGTACAAAGCTCCCTACTAACATGATACTTTCATTACTTCCTCTTATTCATGATTAATCTTCTTTAGTTTCAAAGTTGGCAAAAATAGTCCTTTTGGTTACACTTTGGTATAATTACACTTTTAACCCCCCAAAGTATATAGTTTTATAAATTGCAATTTAAACCTTAAATATTTAACCTTAGGGCCTTAAACTTTCAAACATATATTCCTATAGATTATACTTTCAAAAAATGACACTTTTGGCCCAAAATGTTAAATAGTTTCAAAAATGAGAGTTTTAGTCCCTATACTTGTAAAAATCACATAACAACCTCAAAAATGGACTAAATGATCTAGGATTTTAAAACAAAGTTTCAAAACATGTTTATAATCATAATAAAAACATTTCTTCAGAATTATAGCTTTTGAAATGGGTTTTTGCTTATTATTTTATGTAAATTACAAAACTAGGGTTTTAAGACATCTTTAACTTATAACTTTCATTTAAATTGATGAAATAACTTAGTTTCTTTTATATTGTCTTTATAACATTATTTTAGAATTATGAAAACTCTAATAATTCATTATAACAAGATCAAAGCATAGCTAACAAAGTGATTACCTAGGATGATCCAAAATGGCTCCTAATGGCTTCTTATGAACATATCTTGCTATCAAAGCTTCATGAGCTTCAATGGCTAGCTTCTAGACCTGGTTTCTGGTCTTGGCACATTTCCTAGGACGTATATACAAGTGTAAATCATAATGGGTATGGAGGTTAAGAGAAAACGGGGTGCGAGTTTCAAATGAAGTTCTTATGGCTCTATTTATAGTTTTTCAAACCTTAGCCTCAAAGTTAAGGCCATGGACGTGTAACAAAGCTAGGGTACTGACTAAGAAAGGCTAGTGAAGGTCTATGCACGTTTGTAGACTCTAGGTACATTTAAAATTCCAGGTAGAGGTGTTGGAAGGGTTTTAAGCCACGAAAATGTTTACGGAAGAGAAATGGCCACCAAGTAGCTTATGCACCTATGTTCTTGGTTGCTTGGCTTGAAAATATCTTCTGTATATCCAAACTATCTGATCTTAAGTTTAAATTTAGGATGGAAAGGTTTAAATCGGGTTTTTGGAGGGAAAAAGTAAAATCGGGTCCTAAATTAGGGCTTGTAACTTGTAACTTTGTAATTTTGGTGATTATGGTTTAGGAATGTTATTAGTGATGGATTAGGGTTTAATTAGTGTATTTAAATTGTAATTAAGTAATTTGGGTATTTATATATAAGTTTAACAAAGGTTTGATGTGAAAATGGGAAGAAAACTTAGGCGGGTTAGGGTTTCTAATGATTTATGGTTAAGTCTTAGTAAATGTGATTATCCTTAAACTAACTACTTATATAAAGTCAATTTATACATCCTACATTGTCCTCAATGTGTTCATGAAGTCTCTACATTGGTTTTATTAAGTTATTCTAAGCAAACATGTCCAAAGATTGAAAATACTCATTTTGACCTAATTTACAAGCCATACATTGAAATCTTGTACCTTATGAATTAGGGTACTTGTACATTGTCTTATCATAATCTTATAACCTTAATGAAGTCATATAAAATTTTATAAACTTGTCCAAAAAGAACTAGGTGATGATTCCATGTAGATTTCTTAATATTAGGGTTTTTAGGTCATTAATCCTAATGACTTTCTATCTTGGGTAATTAGTGTTTGTACCTTTATAAATAATTATTCTAGGGCTTATATAGTATGTTTTATGACTTTAAGGGATTCTACATTTTAAGTTTAAGGGTTTGTGTAGGTTGATCATATTCTAGGGTTGTTTAAGGGAGCTGTTGGGTCCACTAGATGTGGATCTTGCAGCCTGTCAGGAACGGTGAACGACTTCTGTAATCACAAGTCTATTCGCAAAGAGACTCTATACACAATGTAAGTGCGGAATACAAATACTATAAAGAAGAACAGAACAACTATAATGACTTGATCCTTTTCTAAGGATTTCTAATATTAATGATAACTAGAATTACGTTTTATCAAGGTGTCCATAACCCTTCTGCCTAAGGTTCCTTTTATACTACAAGGAAACCCTAATACATCATTAAACTAAACGTGTAAAACTGATATGCATATCCTTTCCTAACATATCTCATGCATATCCTAACAGAATAATAAGTAAATAATAAAGTTTCACTTTAACTAAGACCAGGAGCACGACTTGCTCCTACTACTACTATGACCAGGAGGAACTACTTACCTCCTAGTCTACCTATTACAGTTAACTATTCCAATGGTCCTAACAATCCTCCCCTAAACTTGAATTTGACCTGTTGAGTTCAAGTTTCCTGGTAAAACGTTCAATAAAGCTTGAGGATTGAAACAGCAAAAGAAACAGCAGCATCAGCAAGATAAGAAACAATAGAACCGCCGCAACATGGAACACTAGAAGCTTCTCCAAAGCTTGAAACAAATCAGCATCGTGTTGAATCTTTACAGTAACATGAGCAGATTTGAAGAGCCTTTACCAAGTAGCTGCTCGCTCTTGGGCTAGCCAGTCTTTCTGGTGGAATAAGCATTACCCTGGGAGACTAGAACCCAGCCCAACTCTTAGAACGTGAATCAATGGTGAGTGGGGGTACCCTTATGATTTTAGGCAAACCATCACAGCCGTCAACGGATTTGATACGTCTTTACCAGAAGCCGTACCCTTCTGGACTCGCCAACTCTTAGCAATGAAGCATCGGTGAGTTGAAAACCCTATAGCTTTAAGCAAGCTATTGCAGCTATCAACGGATTTGATAAAATCTTTACCAAGAGCCGTACCCCCTTGGATTAGCCACTTTTCAGTCTAGGACCATGGCAAGTGAAAACCAACCAGTTTTGGGTAACCTGGCAACCATCAACGGATTTGAGAATCAAACCAGGAGCCGTACCCTCAAGGTGAATCAACTCTTTCTTGTCGGTTAGACATGGTGAGTTGAGGACCATTTGTTGTGAGGACCAAGTCCAACACCAGATGAAACAATCAACCAGCCCAAGTGTGAATCAGCAACAGGAACCCAAAGTTTGAATCAGCAGATGGTATATTATTCATAAGTGTAAAATCCAGGATTTGTTTAAAGTATAAGCAGATATTATATAAAATGTTTTTTTTAACTATAATGAATGAAAGTCACCAATCACTATACATATTGGTGAAAAGAATTGAAGTGTTAACAGATGAACAAAAAACACAAAACATAAAAACTTACAAACCAACCATATCACAGACCAGAAGCAGCCACCTTATCAGCTTGTAATCGAGCTTGGATCCCTTCCACCAGTGTAGTTGCCATAGAAGACTCATTCCCGGAAGGGGCATTAGAAATCTGCAAGTGACAAGCAAGCATGGCCTCCATCGAAGCAATCGTCAACGGATAATCCAAATCTGTGAGCATGAACACCATAGCACCAGACTCCAAATCCAAGACATGCACACCACAGCCAACATATAACTTCCATCTCGTAATAACCCATGTTGGCTGGTCCTTCCAGACACCAGAAAAGGGAGCATGTGGAGGGGAATCAAGCATCATTTTCTAATCAGCCCACATTCTCAGACCAGGCCAGGAGGGCACTTCACTAGGATAAACAGGCATACCATCATCCAAAAACCCATACAATGCCATAAGATCCTTTCGATCCGCCCAGGACAAAATACCTTGCAAACCCGAAGCATACCGCACATAACCATCACTAATGGTAATCCTATGGGAGACAGTACCAGGTAGAGTCGTGGAAGGCTTAACCGTCCAACCTGTAATAGATCCATTACCCAATGGCAATTCTAAGTCACTATCGGAAGCTGCATCAATAAGATTTTCGGGAGCACACTTCTCATAGGGAACAAACTTGCCACGTCTAGCACGTCTAGCCAACTGCTTGCGGATGGAACGGCGAGTGTGGAAACCTTGGTTTCCGGATCTTTGAAGCTACTAGGAATGATCATTGTTCATATGATTAACATAATCAAAGCAGAATTAGAACAACAACCATTAACAAGGTGTTTAGGGCACGAATAACATGAATTAAAACAAAAGGATTGTTAACTATATTAATAATTAACAACCACTAGACGTGTATACATTGAATCCCACGTCTAGTCGACACACGATTTAGGTTTACATTGTGAATATGAATGATATGAATAAAACCTAAGACCCTTGTTCCTTTTATAGTGGAAGGAACAGAATCTACAAGAGATAAAATCAAATAAACATCTAAATCTTCTATTTAGATAAAGTATATATTGTGTTCTTGTTGATCCCAAACTTAGATCGATTAGCTTTGTGTATACGAGATTAGATCAAGTAATACACGTAGAGAAACCTTTGTATATGCTTTATGAATCGAAGTGTTATGCGGAATTTAACACTTAAATAAGAACACACAAGATGTAAACAAACTTTCACTTTGATTATGAATATCGAACTTGCTTACAATGAAAGATGTTTACGAATGAAAACTTATATAAAACTTATATTGAACATTAACCTAAAGGCCTTCTTTTATAGATACAAGAAGCCTTGTACAATAATATACGTATCAACTATTCTAGGTAAAGATAAATATAGAAAATACATTGTCGTTTCTATCCTTACTAGAAGTATTCTAGAATATAATAAACGTGTAGATTATATCTTCCATCAGTGCTTGTCTTCAATGTGTCAACGCTTGACTTTAACTTTTCAACGCTTGAGCTGTCAGCGCTTGCTTTATTCTTGTCAACGCTTGAATTGTTCTTGTCAGTGCTCAAGTGATCTGGCCTTAATTTATTCCCAACAATCCTCCCCTAAACTTGATATCCACTCTTATGATCAAGTTTCTGAATAAGCATTAAGGACTAGGAGGAGTCTGACAAACCTTCTCATATTGGTAATGAATAAATCTGATCAAATCTTTTGCCACGTCACTTGAATAATCTATTTCCAGCTGAGTGTCCTTCATCTTTTCCAAAACAGCCTTGGATATAAAATACTGAGCATCCACAAGTAGATACTCAGCAAACTTTATAGAACTCAAATGGTATACACCAGCAGCTGAATATAACCTCCATTGAAGACCACTGAGGTCATCTTCAAGATCCTTCCATATTGCAGGATCCTCATCTTTTGGCCCACACATTATTTTGAATGTGGTCCAAAGTTTTATTCCATTAGCTGAAGTTGGTGCTTCAGCCTCATACTTGGTCTCCAGCAACCTCCAAAGGTCCACCAAGTCTTCTCTATCACAACTTGCAAATAAAGATATGAGAGTGGTAAAAGTGTGTACCTCCTTGCCAAATCTGCCAATCTTCCAGAACCCACATTCATCTTCTTCATAGCTCACAATTGGGTTCCTGGAATCTAATGGTAACACATGCACCATATCTGAAGCTTCTAATGGGGAGAGCTTGAGGCTCTTTCTTATAACTGCTTCACTTGGATATAGTGGATCCATATATTTTGGAAACTCAAATTTAATTCCCTTCTTCACTGGCCTGGGAACCATCATAGCTTTCTTGATTTCCATTTCTTCTGCAAGTTGCTCCTTTCTTTCATCTGAAAGAAGTCTGAGAGTGTTTGCTTCCTGCACTCTCGCCCAAATGGGATAAGCCCTGTTTTCCAACTCATCAAATGTCAAAGCCTTCAACTTCTGATATGTCCATCCAACTTCATGACATCTGAGCAAAATAAAGTAGAGCTCCCTTCTATCCCTTTTTAACTCTGAGAGAATATTGCTTGCCTTGTGTTTCAAAATTACCTTACAATCCTTCTGAACTCTAAGAAGAAGCTCCAAACCCTATATTTGATCTGAAATGGTCAAGTCTGGATTATCCATGCAGCTTTCTTCCCAAGCATTGTACATTTGAACCACCTCTGACATGTCAAAGTCAACCTGCAATTTCAATTCTCTCAGCTTCTCTTTGGCCAACTCATCTCCATACTCAAGCCTTTCAGGTTCTATAATCATTACACTTGAGTCTGAGCTAGCTCCATCACTTTCTTCTTCTGAAGTCACAACAAATGGTGACTTTTCCTTTTCATCTTGTTCCATCATTTGTGCAGGTAATCTTCTATCAAACTCAACTTGAGCTGCATCTTTTGGAACAAACTCTTCTACCATTTTACCCTTACCCTTATCTGATGGTGCAATGGTTGGTAAGGTAGATGGTAATACCTGAGTAGAAACCTCCTTGATGATAGATGATGACTGGGATACATCACCTTCATGTGCAGGTCTGTCAACGCCCAAATTTATCCTATCAGCGCCCAAAATACTTCTATCAGTGTCCAAATTTTCCTTGTCAATGCTCAAATATTTCCCCTCAGCGCCTTGTGTATCCTCTCTCAACATAGCTGTAAATGACAAATTTAAGATGGTGGGAGAGACTAAGGACGTATCAAAACCTGTTTGTTTCTTCAAAGTTGTAAGGGCCTCAGCAACATCCATTGATTGACCATCCTGGCTGCCCTTATCACTCAGATTTATTTGATCTTCCTCCCCTTTGGAAGACTCCTCCATACCCCTCCTTGCACGATCACTTTCCAAAACAACAATCCTCTCCCTCAATTGCTTGAGTTCAAGGCCTTGTGAGCTGACAATTTGTACTAAGTCTGCATTTTGCTTTTGCAAGCTAATGCAGACTGCCGTTAATTCCATAAGAGTCATTGGTTCCAGTCTGCCCTCTTCTAAAATGGGGATTTGACCTCCCAAGTCAGATTCATTGGGCATGGATGAGGACTTAATGATGGTGGGACTGCCTTGGCCAGCTTCTAAGCCAGAACCAATAGTCCCAGCCTCATCCAGGTCACCAGCCACACTTGTGGTGGTGGTTCTCTCTGCTACATGGCTAGGACCACCAGAGGAGAACACTCCAGTAGTCCTTTGGCGTTTCATCAACCTATATTCAGGGGGTGTGGAAGATGGTGTGGAAGAATGAGTAGATGTGGGTTGGTTAAGGGGTGTTTGGGATTGTGAAGGTTGTGTGTCAGTGTTGGAAATAGGCACATCAACGCCAACATTTAATGTATCAGCATTGAAGGGTTCTTGGTCAAGGTGCATGTGTTCAGGTGAAGGTAAAGGTTCAGGAATTTTTTCAAGTTGTGGTTGAGGGTCAATTTGAGGTTGGGGGTCTGGTTGGGGTTGTGCTGCTGCAATAACAGCAAGCATGGCTTGGGTTAAAGGTAAGTCTCTATGGGGTGGTGAATCCATCTTCATAAAAATAGCTTTCTTTTGCTCAGGGATCTTATAAAAATCATTGTGATCCCTTGAGCAGTAACCTTGATCATCAAAAACCATTTGCAGAAAACGGGGATAAGATAAAGTCATTTTTGTCCCCTTGTTTTTACACATCCCCTCAAAAATCATTTTAGAATAGTTATATTTTTGCCCTGTTGCAATGCACACAATAGCACTAGCAATGGATCTATTGATCTCATTGTGTGCAGTACATTTGGGACTCAAACATTGAAGGAGGACGTGTATGAGGTACTTCCAGGCTGGGGGAAATTCCTGCTTATGATACTTGTTTAGAGTACCTTCATCAGGAAAGGGATATCCCAAAGCCCTAAGCCCTTGTTCTATTTCATTTATGGGAAGGGTGGCTATACCATCAGCATCATCAAGATGCAAGGCTTGGCGTACTAAAGCCTCAGTAACCACCCAAGATCTCCCATGAACAATAGAAGTCAATGTGGTCACTCCATTAACTGTTGAGGAACTAACAGTGTTCCAAAACTGCTTAATGTGTGTCACTGGAATGAGTGGTGCATGAGAAAGAGCATACCTTAAAGGGGATGCGTTCAAATATGCCACCATTTGGGTGTATTGAGGAAACAGATCATCATCAGCGTCAAGATAAGCAATCATGTTGTGTTGTGATCTGAACCCCAATTCCAATTCTGCTGAGTTAAACTTTTGTGCCATTGATGAAAGCTGTTAATTTGAAGTGTAGAAGATGAAGTTGATAAGAGAAAATTGTTAGACAAGAATTATAGATACCCTGTTTAAAATAGGAGCCAAATTTATAGGAGAGAAAGAATGCATGTGATTGGCCCAAAAATAGGCAAAGATTTTCAAAAATCAATCATGAAAATATTGAAAAAGTTATAAGTTATCTCATGCATTAAATGAAAGTAACAACTCCTAAAATTACGGCTTGAAAATATGTCAAAAAGTAACAACTGGGTAGGTCCCATTGAGTGTCAACGGTCAAAAATAACCTATCAACGCCCAACGGCTATAATCTTGTCAACGTTTGCCATAAGCCATGTCAGCGTCCAATTTGGTCACAACAACGCTTGGAAAATTCTTGTCAGCGTCCAAAAATAAAATTATTTTAAAAAGTGAAAAATGACCTTAACAAGTAATTTATCCTAGAGAAGATAACCAAAAGCTGATAATTGTCATAGGGCGGCAAGCACTGTCCAGTTATGCACACTTGCATAAGCAAGATAGACATAACAGTCCTCTAGTGTCCCTTGCTAACCAAAACTCTTAACAACAAAGTTACCTTATAAAATCCTTGTTACTCCCAAGTAAATCCCATATCAAAATCATTCCCAAGTCTCCCAACAGACCACAACCAATTCTAGGCCAAAAATGTCTTGGCAGCATGCAAAGTTGATATACTATGCATGCTACAGTGCCTCATGATTTAGTAAAAGTAACTCATACTCACCTGTGGACACAATCTAGAATTGTGATAAGAGTATCATATGGATACCCAAACATCCTAAAGGTTCCTAAAACCTCCCCTTAAACTATGATACAAAAAGTTTGCTAAAATCATGCATGAACATAAAAAATTTATGTCAAGATAGGAATGAAACATTCCAACCATCATCCATAAATAAAAATTTGTCCAAATGCTTCTCCATTGATCCATAAGCAACTCTGTATCCAATGGTATACTGCTAACACCATCTGCACATTTAGATTGAAAACCACAAAACTAACATTGTTGCTGACAACGCCCCGATAACACATGACAGCGTTGAGGGAAGCTTTGTCAGCGTTAGACAATTATATTGCTGACAACGTTGCAAAAACACTTATCAGCGTTCAAGCAACCTTTGTCAGTGTTAGAAAAATATAGTGGAAAATCTAAATCATTAATAAGACCAATAATAATAATGCATCATCCTGTACATACTTTTACAAAAAGTATCCAAAACATATATTAAGTGAGATTAACCATTCCAATACTTGTTACCAAGTATTGAAATCTCCCAGAATCAAAAGGTTTAGTTAATAAATCTGACACATTTTCCTCAGTGTTAACCCTATCTGGTTGTATTAAACCTTTTTCAAAGCAATCTCTTATAAAATGGTGTCTAATTTCTATGTGTTTAGTTTTAGAATGATGTACATGATTCTTAATGATGCATAAAGTACTATTATTGTCAACAAATATCTTAGTATGCATGAAATTATACCCATAGTCCAACAGCTGGTTCTGAATCCACAACACTTGACCACAACATGCTACTGCAGCCACATACTCTGCTTCAGTTGTATAATTAGCCACCACTGTTTGTTTCTTGCATTGCCAAGATATTAACCTGCTCCCAAGAAACTGACATCCACCAGTTGTGGATTTCCTATCAAACTTATCACCTCCATAATCACTATCTGAATATGCAATCAGCTCCAATGGTGAATCCTTTGGGTACCACAAACCAAGACTAGGGTAGCATCTTAGGTACCTAAAGATCCTCTTCACAGCATAAAGGTGACATTCTTTGGGAGTCACTTGATGGCGTGCACAAGCACACACAGCAAACATGATATCAGGTCTGGAAGTAGTAAGATACATCAAGGATCCAATCATGGATCTATAATGCCTAACATCAACATCTTTCCCATCTCCAATCTTTCCCCAAGGGTGTTCTCTATCCATAGGAGTAGTAGCCCTCTTTTCATGTGGAGAAAAGCCAAACTTCTTCAAGATCTCAGCAACATATTTGTCCTGGGAGATGAAGATACCATCTTCTTTCTGCTGAACTTGTAAACCAAGAAAGAAGTTCATCTCCCCCATAGCACTCATCTTGAATTTGTCTGTCATAAGCTTGGATAAATCCTCACTCATCTTTGGATCAGTAGACCCAAAAATAATATCATCAACATAGACCTGCACAAGCAACACATCCTTGCCTTTCTTCTTTGTAAAGAGTGTCTGATCTATGGTGCCCCTCTTGAATCCATTGTCCACCAAATAGGTAGACAGAGTACCATACCATGCTCTAGGGGCTTGATGAAGGCCATACATAGCCTTTTTGACTATATACACTTTATCTGGATGCTCTGGATCCTCAAAACCAGGAGGTTGCATTACATAAACTTCCTCAACAATGGTGCCATACAGAAAGGCACTCTTAACATCCATTTGATAGACTGTGAAGCCCATGCAGGATGCATAGGCTAGAAAAATCCTAATAGCTTCAATCCTTGCAACTGGTGCAAAGACCTCCTCATAGTCTATCCCCTCCTCTTGTGTATAACCTTGAGCCACTAACCTTGCCTTGTTTCTGACCACAATGCCTCTTTCATCTCTTTTGTTCCTTAGAACCCATCTTGTCCCTATAGGTCTGACATATCTAGGACAATCAACCAGCTCCCAAACATCCAGAATTGCAAATTGGTGAAGCTCATCCTGCATTGCTTCCACCCAACTTGGTTCTTTGAGAGCATCAAATATTTTCTTGGGTTCTTCTTGTGACAGAAAACATGCAAACAAACATGCTTGCACAAGAGGGGTATCAACCTTCTTGTGTATATTGGCAATAAACCCACCAAGACCTTGATGAGATCTTCTAGTCTGAACTGGAGTCATAATATCACCAATGATCTGAGATGTGGGGTGATTCTTCATTGTGGAAGTGAGAACCCCTCCTTCAAAAAGTCTGGTGTCCTCAACCTCACGCTCCATGTTGCCAATATCTTCTTCATCAAACTCTCTTATATCAACATAAGGATGACCTTCTTCATAAGAATTGGAAGGTTCACCTTGTTCAAAAGTGGAAGAGAAAAGATGTGCAAAGGTGTTGTCAACGTCTGAACCTTGTTTGTCAGCGCCTGGGCTAACAACGCTTGAAATGTTGTTGTCAACGTCTGAGCCATCAACGTCTGAATTGGTCTTGTCAGCGCTAGATTTGCCTTTGTCAGCGCCTGAAGAACCATGCATGTTTGTATCTGGTGGTATTTGGAAACCACCATTATCTTGTCCAGCAGCAGCAGCAGCAGCAAAAGCATCTGTCCAAATGGGAATTGTGACATATTCAAATGTAGGAGATGCCTTTTCTGCTTGTGATCCAACCTTCTCATGAACCTGTGTACCTGAAACATTAACAACTTGTTCCTCCACAACATTTGAAGTTACCTTCAACATGTCTGGATTAGTGACAGGCATATAATTTAAAGTTCTAGATAAGGGTTCCAAATCAAACAACCAATTAGGACCACTTTCAGGATCACTAGGTTTATTCTCTAAGAACCTAACATGTACTCTCTCAACTATACGTTTTTCCTCTTTAAGATAAGCCCTATAACCCTTGCTCTGGACTGAATACCCCATAAAATATCCCTCATCACCTTTTGCACTAAATTTCCCTAAGGCATCACTAGTATCTAATACTACTACATGACAACCAAAAGGTCTAAGAAAACCAATATTAGGTTTTCTACCCCAAAGTAACTCATAAGGTGTTTTGTTCTGAATTTTGTTAACCAATGCTCTATTTTGCACATAGCATGCTGTATTAACAGCCTCAGCCCAAAAGGCTATTGGAAAGTGAGCATCAGCCAACATTGTTCTGGCTGCTTCAATTAGGGTTCTATTTTTCCTCTCAGCAACCCCATTTTGTTGTGGGGTTCTAGCAATACTAAATTGCGTTGTAATTCCTTTCTTGGCACAGAAATCATCTAGCTTCTTGTTCCTAAATTCTCCACCATTATCACTCCTAAGCATTTTAACCTCATTGCCAGACCTTTTCTCAATCTGAGTGATAAAATCAATAAGAACATCAGCTGTGTCACTCTTCATAGCTAGAAAGAATGTCCAAGTAAATCTAGAGAAGTCATCAGTGACAACAAAGCAATACGACTTACCATTCAAACTTTCTATATTTGTTGGACCAAAGAGGTCCATGTGAAGCATATGAAGAGGTCTGGAACTAGTATGCACATGTTTGGACTTGAATGAGACCTTGTGCTGCTTGCCTTTAAGACATGCAACACAAGAGTGGTCATTATGGAAGGCCTTCTCAGGCAAACCATCAACTAAACCAAGCCTCACAAGTCTATTTATATTTTTAAAATTTATGTGCCCTAGTCTCCTGTGCCACAAATTACTCTCATCTACTGAGGCTTGAGTATGGAGATGAGTTGGCCAAAGAGAAGTTGAGAGAATTGAAATTGCAGGTTGACTTTGACATGTCAGAGGTGGTTCAAATTCACATTATATATGTCCTTATGCCTAGGTGTTCTATACTCAATATATTTCTCATTAGGGATCTTAAAATCCTTGCTTAACACCAAACACTCAGTATCAGTAAAAAGAACTTTATTTTTGTTATCTCAAACTTGTGATACACTAAACAGATTGTAATCAAGTTCTTTTACCAGGAAGACGTTCTCAAAACGCAGATTGTTGGTGAGAAGGGTTCCTTTGCTTGTGATAGTGCCATATCCACCTCCAAAGTAAACCTTATCACCATCTTTAATAGGGGTGAAATTCGTCAGATAGTCTTCCTTCCCTGTCATGTGCCTTGAGCATCCACTATCCCAATATCCATAATCATTGATCTATCTATGAATGCCCTGCACATAAAGAAAACAAATTAGTTTTCTTTGGGAACCTAAGTCTCAAAAGACTTGGATTCATTTGGTTGTTCAATAAGAACAGACTTAGTTCTCACAACAACCCCATTCTCATCCTTTTTAGGATGAAATACCCAGTTAACCCCAATAGGTTTTGTAATGACCTTTGAAATGTAATTAAATCTATTGCAAGTCATTAAAATCCCATTATCATTAGGGTTTTGATCTTTCTTGGGTCTCCATGTTAAGCTTGAAGAAGCTTTAGACCCCTTACCTTGTGGCTGCAGATATTTAGGTCTGGTCACGTTTCTGTCAGTGTTAGAATTTGTCCTGTCAACGCTGAAATTACCCTTGTCAGTGTTGAACCTAGGGTTTGCTACAGAAACCCATTGCCTATTTGACCAGGTGTTTGTCTTTTGAAATGGTCTTTGTCCATGAGTGTTAGACCTTCTAGAAAAGAATGGGGCAGGTCTAATCACTTGTGGACTTTGCTGCACACAAGGTTTGGGTCTGACAACGTTTGACTTTCTAACAACGTTGACTTTCTTCCTGTTAGCGCTGAAATTGTTCCTGTCAGCGGTGACTTTGGGAGCGTTGACACACTTGTATGCCAAATGTGAAAAGCTACCACAAGTGTAACAGGCTTTCTTAGACACAACCTTAGGTCTAGAAGAGAAGAAACCTGTTCCATGATTGCTAACTTGGCTCTTGGGTGACCTATTATTCCTATACATCTCTGCATATTTAATGGTAGGTCTTCTAACAGTGTTTGAGCCTAGGTCAACAGCTTTACCAGTGATTGGGTGAGTAACTTTAATGGGTGGTGATTCATTGGGACTTTCACAAAGCAAACCTCCCTTAACAAATAAAGTAGGGTTAGCTTTCTTCCACTCATTTAGGTCAGTCAATTTTTGTTGATACTCTTCCACTGGAGTGACAACTCTTGGTGGAGGAATGAATTCCTCCTCTTGGAGCTCTGGTAAACCAGTCCAAGATAAGTCCCTTCGTTGGACACCATAGAAGTCACCAGCTGGTGGTGGAACCAGAGAGTAATCATTCATCCCAATCCCAGTCATGTCCTTAGGATCCCTTTGTTTAGCTACACAGTCTCCTAGGGTTTGGGTGGCTCTATCAAATCTTTGAATTTTGAGGTCAACATTATCTTTATTCTTAATGGCCTCATCTAACTTAGCCTGTAATTCACTATTAACCTTTTTCATGATGTTTCTAACATCCATACTACCCTCTAGCTCATGTTTTAAGATATTGATCTTATCTTTTAAGTCAAATTCCATTTTCTTGTATTCAGAAACGGTTTTCTCAGTTTCAGTAAGAGCTAGTTGGTAATTAGACAATTTACACCTTTCAGTACTCATATCATCTTTTAGTTTTAACACCTCTTTGTTAAGTCTTTCAGTGTTTAACCTACAACCTTTGCTACAAAAAGCATCATCATATACCTCATTATCAGATGAAGAGGAGGAGTGTGCCGTGAGAGCATATTCAACATGCTCTTCTTCTTCAATATCAGCAACCAAAGCTTTATCCTCTTCAACATCCTTAGCCAGATAGCTCCAATCCCATCCTGTACCATCAATTCCTTGAACTGCAACCATAGCTTTAGAATCCAGAGCTTTAACAACCTGACTTGAGGGTTTACCAGCATCAGATCTTCTAGGAGATCTGCATTCCCTCATGAAGTGCCCCATACGATGACAGTTGTAGCATTCAACTTTGGATTTATCAAATCCAGCTGTGTCTTTAGCATTGAAGGTCATCTTCTTTTTAAACCTTCTGTTCCACCTATTTGCTCTTATACTAGCAAGAGCCATGTTCCACTTGATGTCCATCTCTTCCAAGTGCTCATCACTTATCTGCTCAAGGTCCTCATATGTAATCACTGAACCATTGGGCAAAGAAGCAATGTAAGCACAAACAGTATCCAAATCTAAACCAGCAGGTTTAACTCTTGGGGAGTCATTCTTGAATGTGTCAGCGTATGAATAGGAGACGTTGACAGGACTTGTTCCAGCGCTGACATATGATGATCCAGTAACTGGATGCATATAAGAGTCCTTCTGATTGATTTGACCTTCACTATGAGAGAAGAAGGCCATATTGCTGGTGGTAGATTTGCTTCCATGCTCTGAAAGAGTTTCATCTTCCAACAGTCTCAGTTTGTTGTAGATGTCATCAAACGAGGAGCTCTTGTAAGTATTGTTGGCAAGAATAGATCTTGCCTTAATCTTCCATGCCTCACCAAGACTTTTAAGAAAGGTAGCATTGGTGTCAACATCACCAACTTGTGTCCCCATGAAGGACAACTTGCTTGTGATGTCAAGCAATCTGCTTCTCACACTACTCAGTTTCTCATTGGGTTGAGCTTTGAAGACAGCATAATCATGCAGAAGTTGCTTTTTCTTTTCTTCCTTAGTGTCTGCATTGCCACCATATGCAACTTCAAGAGCTTCCCAAAGATCCTTAGCAGATTCATAGCCTCTATATTTATGCTGGTTTTCTTGTCCCAAAGAGACTTTCAGAATATTTAGGGCTTTCATGTCAACCCTTTTCTTTGCAATATCTTCAACAGCTACAACTCTACCATCTCCAGGTTTTTCTTTCTTATCCTCTTCAGGGCATCCTTCAACAGCTGTTCTTTGACTAATGGCATCAAGAATATTTTGAGCCTTATTGAATGAGTTTCCATATTCAATAATCTCCCAGAATGTGTAGTCATAGATCCCCAGATATTGTTCAAAGTTGAACTTCCATAAGTAAAAGTTGGTTGCATCAAGCATGGGAATCTTGATTTTTGGTAAGGGTGAGGAGGAGGAGGTTATTGCTTCAGACATGATGTTGTTAGGGTTTCTGAGAAAATTAGGGTTTTGGTGTTTTTAGGGTTCTGGTGTTCTTAAAGATCAAAAGTTCCTCAACAAGCTCTGATACCACTTGTTGATCCCAAACTTAGATCGATTAGCTTTGTGTATACGAGATTAGATCAAGTAATACACGTAGAGAAACCTTTGTATATGCTTTATGAATCTAAGTGTTATGCGGAATTTAACACTTAAATAAGAACACACAAGATGTAAACAAACTTTCACTTTGATTATGAATATCGAACTTGCTTACAATGAAAGATGTTTACGAATGAAAACTTATATAAAACTTATATTGAACATTAACCTAAAGGCCTTCTTTTATAGATACAAGAAGCCTTGTACAATAATCTACGTATCAACTATTCTAGGTAAAGATAAATATAGAAAATACATTGTCGTTTCTATCCTTACTAGAAGTATTCTAGAATATAATAAACGTGTAGATTATATCTTCCATCAGTGCTTGTCTTCAATGTGTCAACGCTTGACTTTAACTTGTCAACGCTTGAGCTGTCAGCGCTTGCTTTGTTCTTGTCAACGCTTGAATTATTCTTGTCAGCGCTCTAGTGATCTGGCCTTAATTTATTCCCAACAGCGAGGAGTGGGAGCACTAAGGGAGGGTTCAACCTTTACCTTTACATTTGCAGCAGGAGTGGGATCAACAGAAGTAGAATCAATGCCTTGCCCAACCAAAGGATCAACAGAAGCTGCACCAGAAGAAGGAATAGGTTGAGGACCAGGCACGGGTGGTAATGGTGATGCCATAGCAGGAGTAGCAGTGGTGGTGGTAGTGGTAGCATAGGTGGTGGTGGTAGTACCAACAGTAGAAACATCAACAACCGATGGAATAGCAGCAGAACCAAGAGGAGCATCAGATGTAGAACAAGAAGCAACAACAGGTTGAGAAGTAGGAACCACACATGGAGGAGGACGATAGATGAAACACTCCGGAATAGGTGTGCTCTGATGCTTGATCATTCGTTCATAAAGCGCCTTAAGCTCATCAAAAGAAAATGCCCGAACCCGTTCCCATGTCCAACCAACAGTGAAATAAGCAGCCGACTGATACTTCACATACCGCTGCATCTGCTTTCGCTCCTCGGTTTTTGTCAAAGGCCTGTTCTTACGTTTTTCACGAAGTTGAGCAGCAAGCGCTAACTGTTGCTTGCGCATTAACACCATAGCTCAAGGAATACAATTATGCTCATTCACATCAGAACCCAAGAGATCAGTAAACTGGGAATAATCTGAGGTAAGAATAGTCAGCACCCGCATCCAATCGCTATCATCCCAATGCATAGCATCATGCTGCAACTGTTCACGTCTCTGCTTCTGAAGAGCTTCCTCCTCAGCCCGAGCAGCTTGGTCAACTTCTGCTTGCATCCTTTAAGCAGCCTCCTCACCCAACCTATCCTCCTCAAGTTGTCTGCGTGTATGCTTGCGAGGGGGTGAGGGAGCATCAGTTATGGGGGCTTTCCCCTTTGGATCATGAGATGGGCCAGCAGTAGTACCAGCAACATTTTCCTTTGGTGTAGGGACAGCAGCAGGAGAAGGAATGCTGTAGGAAGTAGGAGGAATCGGCAGATCATCATACAACTTATCAGCAAAGGCAGCCTTCGCCGACAAATTCAAACCATCCTCCACAAGATCTTCAACCTCCTCATCAGAATCAGATTGAACCACATGCTTCTTCCTTCGCCTCTGCTGTGTCTCCAAGGCTTTAATCCGGTCAGCCATGGGAAGAACAAATTCCCGGGTACGCTTACGATGTTGATTCAAATCCGCTTCCAAGGAAAGAATCCTTTCATGGTACCTGTGCATGAGATCAAGTAAAGAAGTAAGTGTAATAGTGATTGTGGTATAAATTACGTCCTTTAGGAAAAGGAGCGTAAAAGCGGTAAGTATTAAGTGATGATTTAGGAAAATCAAGCACTAATGACCCAATGCAGTTCGTTTCCCAAGGAGGTATATGTGTGTGAAAAACTTGTTAAATGTTTGTGATTAATGATTGGTTTAGAAGGGGATGAGAAAAGAAGATGACGAAGACGTGAAAATTACTACTACGATGACAAAACGTATAACCGTAAAAACTACAAAAATAAAAATTAATTCTAAAAATTACCAAAAATTCACCAAAAATCAAAATAAATAAACTAAGAGTTTACCAATGAAAAAACTTTTTCAAACCTTTTAAATAATTAAATATTCAATTTTTAAATGCTAATTAAAGCCTAAAAATCAAATAAATTATCAAAAAGCCCAAATAAAAATTTTTCAATTGGTAAACCTCTAAAATGACCTAAAAAGATTAAAAACTATTTTTAGAAAATTTTAAACTAATAAAAACTATTTAAAATGATTTAAAAACTATTAAAACTTAAAATAATTATAAAAATTAATCTAGAAGTTGCTAAATTCCTATTTTAATGTATTTAAGCTAAGAAAAATGTAAAAAGTTGGAAAATGTGAAATTTGAAAAATAATAATAAAATAATATTAAAATAATATTAAAGATCCAAAAATTATAAAAAAATTCTAAAAACTTGCAAACTAGTTTATTTTAACCTAAATAAACATAAAATCAAAGTGAAATGACCAAAATACCCCTATTGGGCCCTCAAATGGGCCAAAACAAAAAACAGTCAACACTAATGGGCTTTTTAGCCCAAAAAGTCAAACTTGGCCCAATTGACTTGGAAAAGCCCAATCTGACTCAAAATTTAATTCTAAACACAAAACTCTAAAGGCCCAAAAGCTGAATGTGAGCTTATCACAGCTTAATAAGCAAACAGCTTATCCTTATTGGGCTTTTTAGCCCATTAAGCAATAAGCTAATGCCATAAGCTCTAATTTGACACACAACCTTCTTTTGGGATGCTTATGAAATCTGTAAAAAGCAATTTTGAAAAAGCACACACAATAAGCCAGAAATAAGCAAAGTAATATTTCACTAAAAGACAAAATAGTCGTTTTTGAGAAATAAGGCACCTCAGGACTTGATTCAACTTGCAAAATATCACAAATGGACTCAATAAGCCAAAACAATCAACAAAATTCCAATAAGCCAGAATAAGCCAATAAGCACTTATGAAAAAGCCAAATAAGCTAGTTTCCTAGCAAAAGCTTAACCAAAAGACTTGTAAACTTTCAGACCTGATATTAAGCTGAGAAAAATGAGTTCTATTACAAAAACTAAGTTTTTGCATGTACCAATAAGCAAAACAGATTCAATAAGCTTAGAAACCAAGTTTGACCAAAAGTCAAACGCTGATAAGTGAAAATCAAACGCTGACAGGAACAAAATGGACGTTGACAAATTTAAATAAGTGTATAGACTTGTTTTTCACCCTGCTGGTCAAGGTTTGAGTGCAAACTTTGTGAATCAAAGCTTACTAGTTGGGTAAACTTGATGTGTTTTGGCACAAATAAGCCAATAAGCCAGTAGGCTTATAAGCTATCAACAGATAAATCCAAATAGCCAAATAACCTCACAAGCAGCATACAAATAAGATCCAAGCAGCAAAACAACAATCCTTATGCTAGAAATCATAATGCAACACCAAATGAGGTGGTCACTTTGCTGATGCAAATGACCACTTCAGTCAACTTTGATAAGCTATAACAAACACAATAAGCCACCAAATTCAACAACCAGATAACCAATAGATAGCTTATCAACCAAACTATTCCCAAACCTGATTTCAGACCTTAGATCCAACTAACATTGAAGTTATTGGATCTGATGTGTTTGACCAATTCCAAAACACTTTTTATCAGATTTTAGCAAAACTTCCAATCCTTTTTCCAAACTTTCAGAAACTAAACCAATGACTAAAACTTGTTCAAAATGACTTGTTTAGACCTCCCAAACCCTAAGAACCAAGGGCTCAAGGCTACAAGGCCTTATGAACCAATAATCCCAAACAATCCTTAATCAACCACTTTTCAAAGAAACTTGTGATTTTTAAACACAACTTACTGATTTTATCATTCAAAAATCTACACTAGGTGACAACAACCAGATTCAAACACAAAAATCACAACCTTAAACACAGAATAACAAAATCAAAGCACCAAATTCAAAACAGGTAGTAACATGAAATTTTTAGAGGAAATGTAATCAAGGGATTATACCTGCCCTCCACAACATCCTAGGAGGGCCAGCTATGCTCCTTGGACCTTGTTCAACAACTAGAACAAGACCAAGGTACTTCAACAAGAAGATCAAAGCCTACTGATGTTCAAAGTAGAACAAGGCTTTGATTTTGATATTTCTTCAACACAAATGAGCAAACAGCCCAACCAAAGGCCCTAATCCCTTCACAAGCTTGGTGTCAACAAGCTTGCAAGAGCTTACAGCTTATGGTTAAGGATTAGTACACAATAATAAGCAAATTCAGAAACCACTTTTCAAGCTTTTTCAAACTTGAAAAACTTACCAAACATAAACGTCCTTGAATCAAATGATTCAAGCACACTTATAACAACAAATGGAACTCATAATCACCTCTAAACAACACCAACTTTCAAAAACATAAAAAGGAATTACAATTTTCTTAAAATACCAACTTTTACAAATTTCAAAAAGGAATTACAAGTTTATAAGGTAAAACGTGAACAAAGCTCTTCTCACAGGTTGAGAGATGCTTTTATAGGCACTAATAGAAGATACTAGATACTACAAATACTGAAAACCCTAATGTGTATGAAAATCCATCTTTGCCCTTTGACGAAATTTGAAAATGGTCAAATCCTTCACATGTGATGTTGTACAGCTGTTGAATCAATCTGGGATGTTCATTTGAGCTTTGGGAACAAGTACTTCAATCCATCCGTTGGTTTTGTCGGGTTTAGGGTTTTGGGGAATAAAGGGACGTGTAGGGGAGGGTCCCACAGGACACATGGGTGTGTCTGGGTAGGGTTTAAAAGTGGGGATGGGTTTGGGTGGAGTTTAATCAACATTCTGGAAGCAATTATCACAAACCCCTTTGTTTTGACGAATTAAGGTTCTAGGGTTTATGGGATTAGGATGATTAGCAGGGTGGGGTTTGAATCTATTTTGGGGTTAAGGATTTTTAAAATTTGTGTTTAATGGGAAAATTAAAGGGTTTGACTGGGTTGACCGAGTTTATTAAATAAACTCGTGGGTGGAAAGTGACGTGGGTAGGGATGGTGAGGTGGATTGATGTGGTTGGTTGGTGGTGATGATGTGGTAATATGATAGGTTGAGAATGGTTTGTGTGTCTCCCCATTTTGGTCCCTAGATTTCCTTTCTTTGTTTACTTTGTGAAAAACAGCCATACAACTTTTTCCCTTTGTAAAAACTTTGGCATACTTGTCAATTTTGGCACAATTCTTGCAAATACTTTTATAAAGGACCTTTCATGAATTTGACCATTCTTGAAGGGTTTATATTGTATATTCTGGAAATATTAGGGACCCATATGTAATATGTGAGATTCACAAGGGTTTAATATGACAAGTCTTCAATAGTTGAGGGGCCATTCTTGAAAAATCTTCAAACTTCAAGGACTTCTTTGGAAATTCATGATTCGGGTCCGGTTCATTATGCGGCTTCGTTTCCCGTGTTCGTTTTTTATTGATTCTTGTGATCTTTTTGTCTTTTCCTCAATATCCGTACCTAAAATACACAAGCAACAAACACGAGCATATATTTGGTTGTTTTAATGATATTTAATGCATTTTAAGCACAATTTGGACGACGAGACTATGTATTAAAGCAGTCTCATCACTCCCCCATACTAAACCATTGTCGTGCCCTCACGCAATGCTAGAATAAAGTATCGTAGCATCTCCAAAATTCGTTTTTATTCACTTTTATTAAACTAGCTACACTACTACTTTTGCTACGGCTTGCGTTTTTAGACATAATGTATGATTTTCATCGCAAAATGGGACGTTTAGGTTCATAGAATAAGAACACGTGAATGCTTCGTTAGAAATAATTTCATCTTCCTCGATTTTCACCCCAATTCCATGCCAAGCGTGCAACGAGATCATTGTCATTATAAGTTAGTAATGCTAACACTACTCATATGCCCTAATCACGTACTTATCCTCCCAATTTCCTAAGTTGTATCTCTTATATTTTATATTGTCTTGAATGTTTCACGAGGATACATTGTTTGACTTATGCGATAATAGAGATTTAGGTCTAAAAATAGAGTCTAACGGTGTAACCAAGACCATCAAATCTATAACCCCTCCCAATAGACAACGATGTCAAAAAATTAAGTCAACAAGAAGGATCGATAAACACGGTTTTATAACGGTTTTGAACATGAGACTTATTACCAAGACTTTTATAAGCCCCCTAACGGAAGGGCCTTATTATCTTTGGTTTACCTCCATCTTTTATTCAACTTCGCCATGAGCTTTTATTATGACTTCGGTCTTGCCTTGCCTTTTATTATCCGCCTCATCGGTGGTTTTATTAGCCAAAGACGTATATCCTCACGCTAAGGCGATTTTGGATCTTTAAAGCTTCGAAGATTAAGGCTTGATTCACTTTCAGTTTTGCATAGATTTTTCGGCCTTGTGGGGCTTCAAATTGTTTGCTAGATTTAGGTGAGCACTTGAAATCTTATTATTGGGTGAAGCTTTTGATTATTCGGGTTCCAATACGTCAAAACCGTGACGTTGGCGATACCTTAATGTCTTCCCAATTTAATTACACGGAAGCTAGTAGAAAAGACTAGAAACCCAACAATCCCAACTAAACCTCTAAGTCAATATTTATCAAGCAAAAAATATTTACAAGCGAAGGGAGAATAAGCAAACAACGAGAACACATGAGTTTTTGAAAGAAGAGCGATTTCTACGTTTTGCATAGTAACTTATAATTAACTCTATCATTTCTCGTCCTCATTTAAGAGACTTAGCCTAATGTGTACTTAAGGAACCAAAGCTAAGTGCTCAACACGCACGGTCGAGTCAAAAATTACTCTTATTCTCGCCATCGGAAAACCTACATTCGTGTCTTCAAACACTTATAAAACATGAGAAAAATTTAAATTTTGGCCATTTTTAGCCTTATTTTGCAACAAAAACGATAAACAAAAAGATAAACTTTGGAAAGCGTGAAGGTTTGGCAAGGCAAGTATCTATTCACCCCCATACTAAAGTTAAACATTGTCCTCAATGTTTCGAGTCTAGGGGTGCAAACACCCCCATACTAGAGACGTAGTCGAATGCCTAATCTAGCATGGAAAGGGTGTAACCAATAAATTAATAGCCGTTTACGAAGTATGCTAAAAACCTAAGGTTAGAACATCAAAGGATATATCATTTGGATATTGAGAAAGTCATCAAAGCAAACGATCGAGTGCTCCCATAAAACGAACACGAGAGGCTCCAATCGTGAAGATCATGATCTAAAACCACAATTCACAAACAATCACGGAACAAAGGTTGGAAGGGCACAAATCCCCTCACATTAACTAATTAGAAAGCAATAATATGTACATGGATAAGCATGGGTCTCCCCCACGAGGCACCTTGTTTTTGATAACCGAGTCAAAAGCTCGACTCGAATCCCTATAAATGTGATCATTTAGGGATAATCATGGTGTGGTCAATTTTTAGTGGGGCTTACATGATAAACAAGGCCCAAAAAACAACCGGTAATAAGGACTAAGTCCTTTGATGGTGCAAAATAACGGGGTCGAAGATGGCATTTCGTTTTCATTGGAAAAACAAATCAACGCCACTTCATCATGTGCCAACACAAACCCAAAGGGTTTCAAGAGAATAGATGAGAAGAAATAGAAGGGTGGGACAATGGGTAAGTCACAAAAACCATGAGCTACTCGAGGTAGACTCGCACCAATCAAATAGAAAGATTTTCCATTTATTGCATCGGTGGAAGACCGAGATTTCCCTTTATAAGCAATTCCGAGATCAAATATCTCGTCCTCGGTGGAGAAAGGGGAGGGAACATAAGGGGCTTCCCCCACACTAGGTCCACACAAAGCATCGTCAAAAGGAGAAGACGAGCTTGTAGTACTCAAAACACGAGGTGATGACGGAGTTAGCATTGTAGAAAAATCTTTTAAATCCAATTTAAAATCTTTCCCTTTTTCATCTTTTAAACTCTCCTTATGAAAACCCGACTTAATTATGTCAAAAATATTTGGTGTTTCTAAAGCAATATTAGTCACACCAAAAATTCTCACATTTGAAAACCGTTTTGGTTTAGGTGGTGGTAAGTTCTCAAAACGTTTGTCAACAAAGAAAACTTCCCCATCGGGATCAACATATTTATCATTCGAAGAATCATTCGTGATTGGAATCGTAGGCTTAACACTCTTAACCTCCACCAGCGTAGGGGACGGAAAATCGTTTTTATCATCAACTCCTAAAACTCTTTTTGAAATTTTTACAAATGTTTTTGATGGGACTAACATTGTTCAAAGACGTGATAGAATACACATGAGAAAGTGCGGAGTTTTGAGTTGCATTTATGACGAGTTCTTCCTCATTGAAACGAAGAGTGATTTTCCTAGCATGCACATCGATAAGTGCTCTCGAGGTATCCAAAAATGATCGACCTAAAATTAGAGGAACTTTAGGATCGATGGGAATGTCAACAACAATAAAGTCCACGGGATAGTAGAACTTTCCAACTTTCACGAAGACGTCCTCGGCTACTCCACAAGCTAGAATCGTAGAATGATCGGCCATCTCGATTGACATTCTTGAAAGAGTGAGATTGGGAAGATTGAGCGACTTAAAAATCTCAAGAGGCATCAAATTTATACTAGCACCAAGATCGGCCAAGGCGTAGCATTCTTCCATATCTTGTATAGCACATGGGATTAAAAACTTGCCGGGATCGCCGACTTTTTGAGGTATGCGGCTAAGAAAAACCGATGAACAACTAGACGACTTTTGCAATTTCTCTTTGTTATTCAACATACTTTTAAAGTTCGCGGCAAATCGAGGCCTCATGACCAAGGCGTCGGCAAAACTTATATTAAAATGCAAGTCACGAAACATTTTCATAAAAAGTTCAAATTGATAATTATTTCGTTCTTGTGCCTTTTCCTTGTTTCGTCTTGAAGGGTAGGGTAAGGGTGGTGTGGGTTGGGACATAGGCAAAGGCCTTGGAATCTCGGGTTCCACTATTGGCGTTGGTTCAACCGTAGGTGTGGTTTGAGCGGTACTTCGTGGGCTTGGAATTTGCTCCTTTTCTACCACCACCTCGGGTTCTTTCTCTTTTTCCTTCTCCGTAGAAGTACTTGGACGAGAAACGGGTTCTTTGAAAGTTTTACCACTACGAGTAGTAATAACCTTCAATTTTCCTTTTGGGTTTACGATGGTATCACTAGGAAGACCACCCGAAGAAGAAGGTTTACACATGATAGCTTCAAACATTTTTCCCATTCGGTCTTCAAACTTAGATTGCCTAGCATCCGCTTTTAACAACTCTTGCTTAATCTCATGTTGTCCTTGCTCCATTTTTTGTTGATTTTGTTGGAGACGTTGGACGTTTCCTTCCATTTTATTGGCATGAGTCTTAAGTTCATTAGCAAGTTCGTTTTTAAGCTCGTTTTTCAACTCGGATCTTAAGCTAACCATTTCACGTTGCATATTATCAAACTTAGCATCGTTTGCCTGAGCATAATTCAAAAATTCTCCTTGAAGATTTTTGGTGTGATCATTTTGAAAACCTTGACTGATAGTTTCAAAATCACGGTTTTGGTTTTGGTTTGAAATTTGCCCATTTCCACTTTGGTAATTACCCTTGTTGTAGTTACGTTGATTTCCTTGATAAGCACCACTTTGATTGTTTTTTCGATAGTTATTAGTATTTTGATTTTGTGGAGCTTGATTTTGGCGGGAACCTTGACCGTTTTGGTTATAAGTTCCTGTGGCTACATAAGCATTCGAAGTGTTACCATCCACGGTAATGCACTCGGAAAAATCATGAGCTCCACCACACGAAATACAACTCTTAGCAACCGTTTTAACCGAAGCGGAATTTGAAGCTTCTTGAGCTTTCCAATGGGACATAAGAGTCGAAAACCTATCGAAAAACCGATTCTCCTCATTTGCTTCATCTTGCAAGGCATTAATGCTACGAGACGATGACGAACCCAAATTGGCAACACTCGGTGTGTTACGAGGGCTATAAACCTTAGACCTATTTTCAATGATTTTCAAAGCCTCTTCGGTCGTTTTGCACAAAAAATTACCACCCGCGGCGGCATTTAAGTAATCTCGTTCATGATCATTAAGCCCATTATAAAAAGTGTCAATTTGATGCAATTCAGAAAAATCATGGTGTGGACATTCATGTAACATTTCTTTAAACCTTTCCCAAGCCATTGAAAAACTTTCATTAGATCTTTGTGTAATCGTGAAATCTCGTTTTTCAAATGTGTTGTTTTAGATGGTGGAAAAAATTGATTCACAAATTTCGAAACGAGATCAGCCCATGTCAAAATCGAATATGGGGGTTCTTTCTCGAGCCATATCTTGGCGGGTCCATCTAACGAGTATGGAAACAACATCATCTTAATGGCATCGTGTGGTACATCCTTAAACTTGCTTGTCGCGGTGAGACGATTAAATTGCCTAATGTGATAATGTGGGTTGTCTTTTTCGTGTCCGCGAAACTTGTTGGCTTGAAGAATAGACATTAAACCCGTGTTGATCTCGAAGTTCTCCGTAAGGATGGCGGGAATCACAATGGCCTCTCTAAAACCCTCGGTGGGTGCTTGAAGCAACTCCATCATAGTACGATTAGCCATGATAGCTTCTTGTTCTACAACGGGTTCCTCACTTGGAGTCTCTTCACTAGAAAGATTAGGAGTCGGTGTTTCCTTCTTTTTGTTTCTTCGTTTACGTGCACGTCTTGCTTGATTGCGAGTAAGCATAAACATCACGTACAACGTGGGGATGAGCAAAGAAGATTCTTTTTGGTGTTTTTAACTTTTTCAATTTTTTTTTGGGTTTTTGATTGTTTTTACTTTTTTTTGGATTTTGGAATTGTATTAAGTAGACACAAATCTACAAATCTCTTCCTTAATCAAATCTCTTGATTAAAGAAGCCCAAGGAATGAAAACGATCACGTGAAGTGAACACCTTCGATGACTTTAGAACGTTGGTGGAACACCAAAACGTTCAAGAGGGTTTAATCAAATGAAACCAAGAAAATATATATGATACTTAATAATACTTTGGGCGGCAAAACCCTCGATTAGCTCTCAAAATCAAATACTCACAAGCAAGCGGGGAAACGAGGCGGCGCGAAGCACTTAAGAGCCTTTTTCCTTAGGATATATTTTATAATATCCGCCTTATACCCACCTTATAGTTTGTATTTTTCAAGATTGAGCTTCACGAAAGTATTTATCTATTTTTGCCTTTTTCTTTGGTTTGAGATTCGAATACAATGATTAGGTAATGACCTCCCAAGTCAAGGTTGTGATTTCTCACGTATTTGGAGTACTTGTGAATTTATTGTTCTACGTATACAATATAGTAATAGTATTCATAAAAACAAAAAACCGATAATACGTATTAGTAGAGTGCTACTAATACAAATACTATTTATGGTTAATATATAAAAACAACAATTCCAATCAAAACACAACACGCCTCCCCGGCAGCGGCGCCAAAATGATTGTGGTATAAATTACGTCCTTTAGGAAAAGGAGCGTAAAAGCGGTAAGTATTAAGTGATGATTTCGGAAAATCAAGCACTAATGACCCAATGAAGTTCGTTTCCCAAGGAGGTATATGTGTGTGAAAAACTTGTTAAATGTTTGTGATTAATGATTGGTTTAGAAGGGGATGAGAAAAGAAGATGACAAAGACGTGAAAATTACTACTACGATGACAAAACGTAAAACCGTAAAAACTACAAAAATAAAAATTAATTCTAAAAATTACCAAAAATTCACCAAAAATCAAAATAAATAAACTAAGAGTTTACCAATGATCAAAACTTTTTCAAACCTTTTAAATAATTAAATATTCAATTTTTAAATGCTAATTAAAGCCCTAAAAATCAAATAAATTATCAAAAAGCCCAAATAAAGATTTTTCAATTGGTAAACCTCTAAAATGACCTAAAAAGATTAAAAACTATTTTTAGAAATTTTTAAACTAATAAAAACTATTTAAAATGATTTAAAAACTATTTAAAACTTAAAATAATTATAAAAATTAATCTAGAAGTGATAAAATTATTCTAAAAGTTGCTAAATTCCTATTTTAATGTATTTAAGCTAAAAAATGTAAAAAGTAGGAAAATGTGAAATTTGAAAAATAATAATAAAATAATATTAAAATAATATTAAAGATCCAAAAATTATAAAAAATTCTAAAAACTTGCAAACTAGTTTATTTTAACCTAAATAAACATAAAATCAAAGTGAAATGACCAGAATACCCCTATTGGGCCCTCAAATGGGCCAAAACCAAAAACAGTCAACACTAATGGGCTTTTTAGCCCAAAAAGTCAAACTTGGCCCAGTTGACTTGGAAAAGCCCAATCTGACTCAAATTTTAATTTTAAACACAAAACTCTAGGCCCAAAAGCTGAATGTGAGCTATCACAGCTTAATAAGCAAACAGCTTATCCTTAATGGGCTTTTTAGCCCATTAAGCAAAAGGCTAATGCCATAAGCTCTAATTTGACACACAACCTTCTTTAGGGATGCTTATGAGATCTGTAAAAAGAAATTTTGAAAAAGCACACTCAATAAGCCAGAAATAAGCAAAGTAATATTTCACTAAAAGACAAAATAGTCGTTTTTGAGAAATAAGGCACCTCAGGACTTGATTCAACTTGAAAAAGATCACAAATGGACTCAATAAGCCAAAACAATCAACAAAATTCCAATAAGCAAAACCAATAAGCCAGAATAAGCCAATAAGCACTTATGAAAAAGCCAAATAAGCTAGTTTCCTAGCAAAAGCTTAACCAAAAGACTTGTAAACTTCCATACCTGATATTAAGCTGAGAAAAATGAGTTCTATTACAAAAACTAAGTTGTTGCATGTACCAATAAGCAAAACAGATTCAATAAGCTTAGAAACCAAGTTTGACCAAAAGTCAAACGCTGATAAGTGAAAATCAAACGCTGACAGGAACAAAATGGACGTTGACAGATTTAAATAAGTGTATAGACTTGTTTTTCACCCTGCTGGTCAAGGTTTGATTGCAAACCTTGTGAATCAAAGCTTACTAGGTGGGTAAACTTGATGTGTTTTGGCACAAATAAGCCAATAAGCCAGTAGGCTTATAAGCTATCAACAGATAAATCCAAATAGCCAAATAACCTCACAAGAAGCATACAAATAAGATCCAAGCAGCAAAACAACAATCCTTATGCTATAAATCACAATGCAACACCAAATGAGGTGGTCACTTTGCTGATGCAAATGACCACTTCAGCCAACTTTGATAAGCTATAACAAACACAATAAGCCACCAAATTCAACAACTAGATAACCAATAGATAGCTTATCAACCAAACTATTCCCAAACCTGATTTCAGACCTTAGATCCAACTAACAAAGAAGTTATTGGATCTGATGTGTTTGACCAATTCCAAAACACTTTTTATCAGATTTTAGCAAAACTTCCAATCCTTTTTCCAAACTTTCAGAAACTAAACCAATGACTAAAACTTGTTCAAAATGACTTGTTTAGACCTCCCAAACCCTAAGAACCAAGGGCTCAAGGCCACAAGGCCTTATGAACCGGTAATCCCAAACAGTCCTTAATCAACGACTTTTCAAAGCAACTTGTGATTTTTAAACACAAGTTACTGATTTTATCATTCAAAAATCTACACTAGGTGACAACAACCAGATTCAAACACAAAAATCACAACCTTAAACACAGAATAACAAAATCAAAGCACCAAATTCAAAACAGGCAGTAAGATGAAATTTTTAGAGGAAATGTAATCAAGGGATTATACCTGCCCTCCACAACATCCTAGGAGGGCCAGCTATGCTCCTTGGACCTTGTTCAACAACTAGAACAAGACCAAGGTACTTCAACAAGAAGATCAAAGCCTGCTGATGTTCAAAGTAGAACAAGGCTTTGATTATGATATTTCTTCAACACAAATGAGCAAACAGCCCAACCAAAGGCCCTAATCCCTTCACAAGCTTGGTGTCAACAAGCTTGCAAGAGCTTACAGCTTATGGTAAGGATTAGTACACAATAATAAGCAAATTCAGAAACCACTTTTCAAGCTTTTTCAAACTTGAAAAACTTACCAAACATAAACGTCCTTGAATCAAATGATTCAAGCACACTTATAACAACAAATGGAACTCAGAATCACCTTTAAACAACACCAACTTTCAAAAACATAAAAAGGAATTACAATTTTCTCAAAATACCAACTTTTATAAATTTCAAAAAGGAATTACAAGTTTAAAAGGTAAAACTGGAACAAAGCTCTTCTCACAGGTTGAGAGATGCTTTTATAGGCACTAATAGAAGATACTAGATACTACAAGTACTAAAAACCCTAATGTGTATGAAAATCCATCTTTGCCCTTTGATGAAATTTGAAAATGGTCAAATCCTTCACATGTGATGTTGTATAGATGTTGAATCAATCTGGGATGTTCATTTGAGCTTTGGGAACAAGTACTTCAATCCATCCGTTGGTTTTGTCGGGTGTAGGGTTTTGGGGAAGAAAGGGACGTGCAGGGGAGGGTCCCACAGGACACATGGGTATGTCTGGGTAGGGTTTAAAAGCGGGGATGGGTTTGGGTGGAGTTTAATCAACATTCTGGAAGCAATTATCACAAACCCCTTTGTTTTGATGAATTAAGGTTCTAGGGTTTATGGGATTAGGATGATTAGCAGGGTGGGTTTTGAATCCGTTTTGGGGTTAAGGATTTTTAAAAATTGTGTTTAGTGGGAAAATTATAGGGTTTGACTGGGTTGACCGAGTTTATTAAATAAACTCGTGGGTGGAAAGTGACGTGGGTAGGGATGGTGAGGTGGATTGATGTGGTTGGTTGGTGGCGATGATGTGGTAATATGATAGGCTGAGAATGGTTTGTGTGTCTCCCCATTTTGGTCCCTGGATTTCCTTTCTTTGTTTACTTTGTGAAAAACAGCCATACAACCTTTTCCCTTTGTAAAAACTTTGGCATACTTGTCAATTTTGGCACAATTCTTGCAAATACTTTTATCAAGGACCTTTCATGTAATTTGACCATTCTTGAAGGGTTTATATTGTATATTCTGGAAATATTAGGGACCCATATGTAATATGTGAGATTCACAAGGGTTTAATATGACAAGTCTTCAATAGTTGAGGGGCCATTCTTGACAAATCTTCAAACTTCAAGGACTTCTTTGGAAATTCATGATTCGGGTCCGGTTCATTGTGCGGCTTCGTTTCCCGTGTTCGTTTTTGATTGATTCTTGTGATCTTTTTGTCTTTTCCTCAATATCCGTACCTAAAATACACAAGAAACAAACACGAGCATATATTTGGCAGTTTTAATGATATTTAATGCATTTTAAGCCCAATTTGGACGATGAGACTATGTATAAAAGCAGTCTCATCAAATAGGCTCCTCCGCTTTCCCACCAAGAGGACTTGGGTCTGGGAAGGCTTCATTGGAACCAGAAGCAATAAAGGGGTCATCATCATGAGCACGAGAACCAGAAGGCTTATCAGAAGAGTGTGGAACAGGACTAGGAGGGGGAGTATCCACAAATGGAGACGAATGTGGCATTGAAGAAGGAGCAGCCTTGGAAGTGGATGGCCTTTCAACCACCACCTCCTCAACCGGCTCTTCCACAACCACATTAGGTGCACCACCAGCAGGATGCTCCTCCTCCATTGGGTCATCACCTAATTGAGGTTCCTCCTCGGCTTGGTCAACTGGAGGAACAACATCAGGAGGACCTTGAGCAAGGCCCAACATTGCATCAGTAAGGGGCCTCCACCCCCCTCTAAACCCGTGAGCCATGTTATAGTATACTTTAGCAGTAAGCTTAGAAGGCTCATACTCCTCTCTATCACGAGGTAAACAAACAAGTATCTGCTGTAAAAACCTAGGATACATCAAAAATTTCTTCCTAGAACCAGTACTAGACAGATTGCTAACCATCCCATCAAACAAATAGTGAGAGAAATTAAATACCCTACCCTGTGCTATGCAGATTAGACCAGTAGCAAAAGGAGTAGGAAAAGCATCCCAACTCCCAGACTTGGGGCTTAAACAATGAATCAAAAAGTGCACTAGAAGCTTCCATTGGGGGGAAAACCGATTCTTTTGGAGGTTAAACTTCCCCCCATGATTGTACCCAATAGCAGCCATCCCGTCCAAAACCTTAGCATTGGGGATGGAAACAACACCACCTTCATCTTGAAGATGAAGGGAACTCCAAATAGAAGCTTCAGTAACCACATAAGAACGAACATCAATGGTAGCATGGAGTTCATGTGGACGACCAACTAAAGCCACAAGAGTAGCAGAACCCCAAAACTGACGGATGACACTATCATAAACAATGGGGCACACAGTAAAAGCGTATCTGAGGTTAGAAGCCTCAATAAACTCCAGAATGTATGTGAAGTCATCACGTTGAGGACCATCTCCAAGATAAGCGACCTTATTGTGAGCGGGTTGGTAGACCAAAGCAGCCATTGATGATGATCAAAAGGAATGGAAGATGATTTGTTAGGGTTTGAGAGAGTATGAGCGGATGTGTGTGTGTTATGATTGTGATGAATGAGTCAAGGGGGTTATTGACCATAAATAATGGTCTAGTAACTGCTCATTAACCCCTAATAATGGGGGTTGCCTTTTCAAATTAGGCAGTTAATGCAAAGTAACCACTTGCCCCTTTTAACATTATTTGCAAATCCCAATTTACCAAAGTTAAATAAGAGGATATATACCAGAATTTGCATGCGTTGACTAAAATTCAAAGCGCACAATGGTCAACACTAGAAGCATAATGTGGTCAACAGAAGTCAACAAAGTGAACAGTGTCCCAAACCAAGACCAGAAGTCAACCATCACTTGACAAAGAAAGATTTTTATCCACTAGATGCCAACCAAGAACGACTAGAAGCTAACCATTAAGGACTAGAAGGCAGTCATGAATGAAGACAACCATCAGAAGTGAGCAAAAATCTCCACTAGGAGTAACACACACCACCAGAACCCATTCAGTCTGTTGTTAAAATCTACCAATATGTTAGTCTATGCAAATAAATATGTACACTAAGCCTCCCCTTAGGCTTAGCCTCCCCTCAATCCTAGGTCTCAAGGATTGACCATCCCAATGTGAACCACCAAGTGGTTGAACCGAGGACCATCAAAGGCTTTTGTCAACAAATCAGCAACATTATAATCCGTATGAACCTTAAGAACCTGTATCAACTTCTTCTCATTGGCATCCCGTATAAAATGGTGCCGAATTTCAATATGCTTTTTACGTTGATGAAAAACAGGATTCTTCACAATGCAGATAGTGCTTTGGTTGTCAATGAAAATTTTGGTGTTCATAAAATTGAACCCATAATCTAGCATCTGATTTTGGATCCACAAAACTTGTCCACAACAGCTAGCAGCAGCAACGTATTCAGCTTCTGTTGAAGAAGTAGCTACAATCGTCTGTTTCTTGCATTGCCATGAAATAAGTCTTCGACCAAAAAATTGACAACCACCAGTAGTAGATATTCTGTCATTATTAGCACCTGCATAGTCACTATCACTATATGCTTCAAGAACAAAAGGTGATTCTTTAGGATACCACAAGCCAAGCTTGGGTTGAGCCTTGATGTACTTGAAGATCTTCTTGACTGCATTCAAGTTAGAAACCGTTGGAGCCACCTGATGTCTAGAACAAGCACTTACTGCAAACATGACATCCGGACGTGATGCGGTCAAATACATGAGTGAGCCAATCATACACCTGTACATGTGAACATTTACCAGAGGATCTGGCTCATTCTTGAATTTGATTTTAGCAAATTCATAAGGTGTTGCTGCTGGTATAAGAGGATCCATATCAAACTTCTGAAGGATCTCATGAACATATTTATCTTGACTTATGAAGATCCCATCCGACTGTTGCTTGACTTGAAGACTAAGGAAAAATGTAAGCTCTCCCATAGCACTCATCTGAAATTCACCCTTCATTAGTTGTTCAAACTCATCACACCATTCCTTTTTAGTAGAACCAAAAATAATATCGTTTACATACACCTGAACAAGGATAATGTCCTTGGTGTTCCTCTTAAGAAATAGTGTTTTGTCAATCGTGCCTCTTCTATAGCCATGTTTCAACAAGAAAGTTGAGAGACGCTCATACCAAGCTCTAGGAGCCTGATGAATTCCATAAAGAGCCTTGACCACCTTGTAAACTTTCTTGGGATGAAGTGGATCTACAAAGCCCTTAGGTTGAGTGACATAAACTTCCTCATCAATCTTGCCGTAGAGAAATGCACTCTTGACATCCATCTAAAAAACTGTAAAACCCATATAGGAAGCAAAAGCCAAAAACAGACGAATGGACTCAATCCGAGCAACAGGAGCAAAAACTTTAGTGTAGTCAATGCCTTCAAGTTGTGTATGACCCTGTGCAACCAACCTCGCCTTATTTCTCACCACAATACCCCGTGCATCTTTCTTGTTTTTGAGAATCCATTTGGTACCAATGGCTGTCTTTCCATCCGGCAAGTTAACTAGGATCCAAACATTCTGAAACAAGAATTGCTGCATTTCCTCCTGCATAGCTTCCACCCAACTTTGATCCTCAAGACCATGAGAGACTGATCTAGGTTCCACCTGTGAAAGAAAACAAACAAACAAACAGTGTTGAAAGTCCGTATGATTATTACGCTTTTGATCTTCAATAGAGCTCACAAGAGCATGATGATCAGACGTGGCCTTCTTATGCATTCTACGTGTCTTGACAGTAGAACCAGGATCTCCAATGATTTGAGTAGTAGGATGATCTTTGTGTGATTGCAACACTAGATTGGAAGCTACCTCCACTTCTGGTGCCAAGTTATTAAGATCCCCAACAAAGTCATCATCATATGAATCAGCGTTGAAAATGCCATCTATTGGTTGTTTATGAATATCATCCAGCTTGGTAGAAGACTTCTTTTGATGGTTCCCCAGGTCAGAAGAACTTGAGAATCTAGTATGGGAAGTAGACTCACTAGCCGGACTACCAATAGGTGTTAAACTAGCACTAGGAGTAGTAGTTGGAGTACTAGGAGCAGCTGTGTCAGTAGACGTATTCAAGGGAAACTCAAAGCCACCTTGAGCAGCTGCTGTAGTAGCTTCTTGTTGTTGTTTGAGTAGTGTGTCAAGAGCTACTTGTGAATCCAATACATCCAATGGAGTTGCATCACTAGGAGGAGTAGGAGAGACTGTGGTGGAATAGGATGGAACAACAAAAATATCATCCTCGTCATCTGAGTCGGGAAGACTAGAGTGAGCACCTGTACTAGAAGTTGCAAACACTTCTGGACCTGCATCATGGTTAGTTTTGAAGCGAAAATATCCTAATGAATCACTAAGATAATCAAGATTAAAATACCATTCAGGACCCTTGCCTTGGATGTTTGACTTCTCCTCAAAATACCTGAGATTTATAGTTTCAATTACTCGCTTGGCTTGGAGATTGTAGACACCATAAGCCCGAGAGTGAGCTGAATATCCCACAATGTATCCTTCATCTGCCTTGCCATAAAATTTGCCCAAATAGTCACTAGTATTCAGAATGGTGACAGGACACCCAAATGGCTTCAAATGAGCAATATTTGGAACTTTGGCTGTTAGGAGCTCATAAGGAGTCTTCTTGTGAGGATTTGTAATAGAAACTCTATTCAAAACATAACTTGCAGTATTAACAGCTTCTGTCCAGAACATGGTTGGAAGCTTGGAGTCGGCAAGCATTGTTCTTGCTGCTTCTATTATAGTCCTGTTCTTTCTTTCTGCCACGCCATTCTGTTGAGGAATTCTTGCTGCACTATAATCTCTTTTGATGCCTTTAGAATTACAAAGTGCTATGAGGTCTGCATTTTTGAACTCGGTTCCATTATCACATCGAATAACTTTAACCTTCTTGGACAACTGATTCTCTATAAGTGTAATAAAATCTTTTAGAATTGAGTAGGTCTCACTCTAGGCAGCCATGAAGAAAACCCATGTAAACCTGCTATATCCATCAGTTACCACCAGACAGAATTGTTTGTGGTCAATGCTCCTAATAGAGGTAGGACCAAATAAATCCATGTGTAGTAGCTGCAATGGTTCAGTTATAAGGCTGAGAGCAGTAATGGCCTTGAAGGATGCTTTATGTTGTTTGCCTTTACTGCAAGAAAGACAATTAACATCATTTCTAAATGACTTGGGAGGTAAACCAGAGACCAGGTTCATATTTGCTAGTTTGTGAATGGTCTTGAAGTTCACATGTCCCATCCTTCTGTGCCATTGAGTGGCTTCATCTTCTGAGGCTTTAGCAACCAAACATGCTAGTTGACCAGTAGGGTTGACTTCATTCAGCTTGATACTATAGAGATTGTGTCTTCTAGGGATTCTGAGTAGAACCTGTGAGTCATCCGGAAGTTTAAAGTCTTTGGATAGCACAAGTGCATCAGTATCCGTAAAGAGGACAAACTGCTTCTTGTCACAAATCTGAGAGACAGATATCAAGTTGAAGTGTTGAAGTGCTTCCACATAGTAGACCTGCTCAAAATTAAGATTGGGCGTTTCAATTATTCCTTTGCTAGTGATCCTGCCTTCACCTCCACCAAAATAGACCTTTCCGCCTTGAAATGGTACAAAGTTAGATAGAAGACTTTTATTTCCTGTCATGCTCCTAGAGCATCCACTATCAACAATTCCTAGAGTAGGATCTTGGTATGGAGTAACCTACAACAACAAGATAATAAAGATGCAAATGTTAATGTCTTAAGGGGACCCAAACCTTTTTAGGTTTGAGCCTGCCTTGTGGATCTTTAGTAGATAGCCAAGAAGGTTGATGAGATCCACCATTGTTCTTTGGTTTCCTATTCATCATATTGGTATTATTGTTTGACCAAGAACAACCTGCTGAGGGCTTAACAGCAGTTCCCAAATTTCCCAATCCAAAATACATGTGGTCAAAATTATGTGGATAAATTGGATTAAAATTCTGAAAATAGTTACTGGTTGTTCTATTTGATGTTAACCCAATGGTTCTCCAATGATCAGAAGCTAATGGAGAGGTCCTTCTAGAAGAAGAAAACGATTGAGCACTTGGATTTAGTCTTCTAGAAGAATATGGAACAACTCCTGGTGGACCAGGAGCAGGAAATGCTTGATGAACAGAAGAATGTTTGTCATAAAAATCACAATCTTTAATCAAATGAAATGCATTCCTACAAACGAAACATGTTTTAAACGACCTTTTATTAGAATGACATTGTTTCATACTCCTAACTTTATTACACACAATTCTAGGAGAATCAATCTTACTAGGACTCAATAGACCAGGACTAGACACCGTTGAATTAAAGCAACTCTCTCTTCACACTTCCTAGCACCAGTAGCAGCATGATCATTCGACTTGGAACTTGTAGGTCTCGACTCTTCACTTGAACCACTTGATGCAGAGTCACTGGCTTTGTCACTGAAAGTACACGAGACAAAGTCATTAGAATTAGTAGAACTTTTTGGGGACTCATGCATCTGTGATCCATCCAAGTCATTATGCCTAGAAGTGGGTATGAAAGTTCCAGTAAGAGGTGGAGGGACAACATGCATTTCTGCTGCTGGTTTAAACCTACTAGGTTCTCCCTCTTCCTCTTTGTCTGGATCAAAGACACTCGAAAAGGATAAATCAAACACATCTTCTGAATCAATATATTTATCAAATCATAACCCTCTTTTAGTCCTACCAGACATGCTACTATTGATTAATTTTGAAATATTTTTAGGTGCCTTTTGCCATTTTACAAATCTCGAAAGTGTAGCATCTAATCTTTCTTTCATCTCTTGTTTTTCTTTGATACTGTCATCTTTTACCTTTTCTGTGTATTTAAGCATATTTGTTGTGTTTTCTAAATCGATGTTCAGTATCCTAATTTTATCCTCATACTCACGTTGAGTATCTTGAAGCCACCTCTTTTGTTGTTCCAATGTGTTTAAAGAAGCCTTATAGGCTTGAACCTCTAAAAAATACTTATCATTCTGATCATTTAAGTCATTATATTGGGACAACAATTCTGAATATTTATCATGACAACCAAGAGGACAATGTTGTACCTGAGGTGAGATGCCCATAAGAGCAAACTCGTCTGCTTCCTCTGCATCAGATAGATTCCCAACAATCATTGCAAACACGTCAGTAGAGGGCTCAGCTGATTCCAATGTAGTAGTCTGATGATCATTCCAGTTGACCATAGAGTCAACAGACACCAATGACTTCTTGTCATCCTTTACCTCCTGAACCTTAAAAGCTGAATATCTGCTCTTCTCCTGGTCATTCTTGTTAGGTCATTCCCTTGCAAAGTGACCTTGCTGCTGGCAGTTATAGCATCACACCTTGCTTCTGTCAAACCTTGCTGGCTCTCTTGGGTTATAATTAAACTTTCGATCGGCTTTCTTCTCAAACTTGTGAACCCTAAGAGTGAGCATGGCCATCTGCCATTTGAGATCCATTTCATCTAGGTCAAGTTTATCAACCTGTTTGAAGTCATCAAAAGGAAGTTGCTGTTGAGCATCAACGTCAACAACAAAAGAATGAAGAACAGCTTCTACCATGCTACCAGACTTGGTGTTGGTTCAGGAGCAGAAGTATGTTGAAAAGTATGTTGAGAAGACATAGTATTGCTTGGGCTACTAGCATAAGACATGGGACTGGATCCCATAGAACTCACAAAGGCAGAATTAGCAGGAGTGGGAAAAGAATCACCTGAATATCCCCTCACATGAGGCTTAAAAGTTTTGAGCTTATGAAATAAATCATCAAAATTGAGATAGTCAAGCCCACCTTTTGCTTTGAGAGAGATTACCACCTGATTCCATGAGGTAGGGTAAGGCTCTAAGAAATCTTGCATTAATATCACCATCGTCAGGTTTCGACCGAAGTTGATTCATTAGGCTCAATATCTTTTGGAACCTGTCATACCCTTGATGGATACCTTTAGTTTCTGAGATCTTGAATTCTGTGAATTCATCTCTCAGCATGGATCTTCGCATTTTCTTTGACTCCTCATTCCCACCAAACCTTGCTTTTATTCCATTCCAGATCTCTCTATCATCATTCATATGGTAGAAGTCACCCATGTGATCATCAGGAAGGGATTGAAGAAAAATAGTTTTTGATTTGACCTCCTTCTAAATGGCTGTGATCTCTTCATGAGTTTTAGGGTCAAGAAGAGTAATATTACCATTCTTGTCTCTTCCAGTGAGCTTCCTGCTGTTCCCATTCAGAATAATCTTCCAAAGGTCTTGATCAGTGTTGGTGATCCACCATTCCATCTTCATTGCCCAACTATCATACTCGTCCTTTTTCAAAAGAGGAAACTTACCATTTGTGTTGGAAACCGTAGCAACGATCTGCTGAGGTTGCAGAGTTTTAGGAGTACTATCTTCTCCTGTTTGAGTAGAACTTGAGGCAGACATGATTAAACAAAAATGTTAGTAATAAGAAAAATTGATTCTTCTTGTACAGAGACTATCCCAGGCTCTGATACCGCTTGTTGGGTCCACTAGATGTGGATCTTGTAGCCTGTCAAGAACGGTGAACGACTTCTGTAATCACAAGTCTATTCACAAAGAGACTCTATACACAATGTAAGTGCGGAATACAAATACTATAAAGAAGAACAGAACAACTATAATGAATTGATCCTTTTCTAAGGATTTCTAATATTAATGATAACTAGAATTACGTTTTATCAAGGGTGTCCATAACCCTTCTGCCTAAGGTTTCTTTTATACTACAAGGAAACCCTAATACATCATTAAACAAAACGTGTAAAACTGATATGCATATCCTTTCCTAACATATCTCATGCATATCCTAACAGAATAATAAGTAAATAATAAAGTTTGACTTTAACTAAGACTAGGAGCACGACTTGCTCCTACTACTACTATGACCAGGAGGAACTACATACCTCCTAGTCTACCTATTACAATTAACTATTCCAATGGTCCTAACAGGAGCTTAAGAACCTATGCTTTGATAACTTGTACCTTATGCTTTATGAACTTGTAACTTGACTTGAAATAAATGTATAATCTTAATATGATGCATAGTTGATTTTTATAATTTGTATCAAAATATTAGACTCTAATTCAATGTGATATGGATTTTATATGCTAATATTGGTTACTAGGTCTTAACTTGTAATTAGCTTTGGATTAGTGAATATTAGCATTTTGTGATCCATTAACTTTCCTTTATGTGATAGATTATAATTAGTATATTATTTTTTATACTTCTACATGGATATTATGTAATTACATTGCTTGAAATATTGTTTATCAAGGGTTTCTAGGTGGTGATCTAGAATATTATGTACAATTACTTGTACTTAGCTTTGTATGGTTTGTTCTTGTCACTCTTAGGTATTATTATGTCTTCAAAGTATAATTTGCAACTTGTTTATAATCCTTAATGACTTATTCATATGTGTTGTTCATTCATAGTTTACCATTCTCGAGTTTACAAATCATTTATAAGGATTCTAGGGTTTTAAGGGAATTTAAGGCATCATAGTTACATTTGAGATGTTCTTATTAATATTGAACTTATTAGATCAGTTTTAGATTGTAGACTTGATATATATATTGTATTGACAACATATTGGAATATGTTGTAATGGCAGTTCAGGTTGTGAGAAGTAGTTCATCTTACCAAGTAAGGTACAAAAAGCAAAAATTTCTAGCCAAATTTTCATATTAAGACGGTTATAGCTTATAACAAATAAGTGAAATTTGAGGATTATCATAGTCTCTCCCCCTTAAAGAAATCCCGTCCCAAGATTATAAGGATAACAAAGCCTATCAAAGGAAAACATAGCTCTTAGGTGTTCAAATTCATTATTAGAATTTTATTCACATATCAAGAAAACAGCTTTACAGTTGGTATTTTAGTTTCAAATAAATCATTTAATCACATAAATCTTTCTTAGATTCCGAAGTATGAAAAGGATTATAAATATTGCTGAGTCTTTTGGGAAACTCTTGTCAATATGTCACTGCTCAATTCAAAATCTTGAATTGGTTATCGCATTTTTCAAAATCAATTTGGGTAATTGATAGAGAAAACATCCTTGTTTAATATGGTGTAGATTCTCATTTACAATGAGAAATTTTCATCAAAATAATATCTTGGATTATCTTAAATCACCATTTTAATCCAGCGGATACCTAATTTTCACAATTCAACGCTCTACGAAGTTCTATTCTAATATAATCTTTCCAATAGTTTCATGAACTAATTTGGGTTTCGTAAGTTGAAAATCTACAACTTTAGCCCAACAGATACGCAAATGGCACTTTTTTCGATAAAGTGCTTCAAATAGTATTGCTTTACTTCTAGCATGAAAACTATTGTTACACGAGAAAAAATTTCAAATTGTAAGTGTTCTTTCCAAAACTTATAACACATACATGGAGTATGTAGTTTAGTATTTGGATAGTTCTTTCACTTAACACATTAGTATGCTTACAAAAAATTGAGTATACTTTTAGGATCAAGTTGTGAAATACTCGTCACGATCTTAGGTGATAGATATTGATACTCTATGTCAACAGATTATTTCACATATAATCTTGTCAGAGTTTCCATATTATCAATTTCCTAAATAGGAATAAATCCTACAGCTCTAAAATAATTGACAATGATCCGGATGGCATCATGTCTAGTAACAATATCCTCATTGTTCTTTCCTATTTCCATGGAGGAAATTTAGGTTGAACTAGTAAGTCGGATGACTTAATATTCTGTTTTAAGAGCATAATGTAAGGATTTCAAAGTTTCTTCGAGTTGAATGGAATACTTCAACTTACAAATTCCAAATCTAAGACGAACATTCACATATTCTCACTTAATGTTCTAACGTTTTATTAAGTCCTCTATCTTCTTATATCTAATCTATTTAAGCCTATTTATAAATTCTCACTAACATAAAGATGCGTCCAACTTTATGCAAGGAAGAAATTATAAATTTGGTGATTTAGATTTATTCATTTGACTGAAGAAGCGTCCTAATTCAATCAAATAAACAGAATGTAAATCATTGACTTAGAAATTTCTGACATAACACAAATATAAAAAAATATTCTACCCTTAAGTTTTCCTTTTTACGTTGGCGTGTGTAAGACGTCTTGTATATAATATCTAGGAATACGATTTTTTAGAGACGAACGACGTTGAAAAATAGAAGATAGTATTTTATTCCCAATAAAATACAGAATAATGTTACCAAGCATATGATTTATAAGGCCACTTGCCCTTACAAATCCTATTCCAATGATCTACTATGTTGAAAATCCGACACCAGATGGTGCAAAGTCCTGTGTGATGCAGAGTGCATTTTCACAGAAGAAGATTTCCATCATATTTATTGTAGGTTGGATTTATAATCCTATGTTCTGGTTTACTAGACTCTATGGACGTTTATTCACTGACGAGTTTACGCTTAAGATTTCTCTGATTTTTGTACAGGATTGTGCTTAATTACCTTGTTCATTAACTCTTTGGGTAAAGGTAAATGACTTTCTCCAATATGTTGGGATTTGGAATTGGTAATCTTTCTTCAAAATCTTCGATAAAATTCCTTAACAAACTTTTCTAACAAAATCTTTTGATGGAGGATTCTTAATAGAATTTCAGATGAAATTCCATGACATAATTTCGTGATAAAATCTTCTGATGAAGGCTTTTCTCATTCTACGGAATAGGATTTAACTGTACTAACTTTTGAAATTTCCTCGTGTATGTCTCGAGGTTAATTCCTTTTGTCATTAGATAGCGGAGTTCTTCTTTCATCTTCTTGATCATCTTTCTAAGAAATAATTGAAATTTAATCAAGCGATCTTATGTATATCTTTTATCTCAATGGGTTGAGTATAAATAATTTACCAGAATAACTGACGAAGTGCTATCTTCTTATAGCAAGCTTCATTTTACAATTTCATATACAATAGGAAAATGAATTGGCTCTTTCAATCCAAAGGGTGATACTAATAGCATCTTTTCTTCCTTGGATATCAAAAACTAACTAGTCATCGAGTCTTCTTCCGGATAATACTTCTTATTGACAATTTGTAATTGCATGATCGAAGCCACGTTATCATCAATTCTTCGTAAAATACTTTTTAGCGTTTAGAATGAAGGGAAAGAATAGAAATAATCCAGAATCCGAGGTATACTCATATAAGAAAACATTCGTCACATATGTATATGGATACATATAAATGTTTATCGAACACAAGGTATATCTTTTTGGTTTATTTGGTAGGGTGTAGGGAAACTTTATATGTTGATTATCATTCATATCTGAGGATAATAAATCCAACTATGAAACATATGTCCAAAGTTTTCCACGGGTTTATAAAGATATGACTCATGCATAATCGTAATATAATTTTTCCATCATATGGAATGGAGGAATATAACGGAAAATGTAAAAACTCGTCTTATAGAACAAGCTTCTTTTTTTACATATCCTATAGAAGAATATTTTTATGGACAAAAATCGAGAATATAATATTTCTAGAAAACTTGGGAAGTTTTCTTTCTTCATACTTGCGGGTTATGTTCAACTTGATAATTATCATTATCATAGAAGATAACAGAAATTCTAAAGAATATATACTTTATCAAGTATATGCTTTTCTTAGAATTAACGCAATTTCATTCATAATCATTTATGAGAAATCCAAGAAATAGTGGTTTCTTACTCCTCGAAAATAAATATGAAACGACAAGATGAGAAACACGACTTTTATTTATTAACAACTTGTCTTGTTTAAACTTACAGGACAAGCTTCTCTGTTAATATAAAAGTGAAGACATAAAGTTGAAAGTATTTACAACTTAATAGTATAATGTTTTCATCTCTCCCTCTTAAGTTATTTGATGGTATCAAAAAGACTTCGTATATTGGCTCGATGTCTAATTTGAATGTCCTCAATGACTAACTCAAGAGTAGAAATCTTCAGTCGAGCTTGAACAATTTCTTCATCGTGTATCATTTTTCTTCTCTACAACTTAGATTTAATTTCTTCAAAAACTCCTTCTAACTTCTCAAAATATCGTTGTATAACTCTTAGGCCTTTCCTAAGCCCTTCAACTTTATCTTCAATATCTTTAATACGCACGAGAGGAAATTATTTTTTATAGGTATTTTTGGGTAAGTTTTCAGATATAGGTGATGGTTCATTCATGGGGTAAGGTGATGGGAAATAATGGTGTCGAGGTGTAAAATCTACTTCTTTATTATATGCTTGTTTGTATAGGGGTCGTCATCAAACGGGTAAAACGGATTTTGGGATTTTCTGGTCACTGGATGTATTTTTCTGAAGTATCATAAGGATTATTCATCGGGGGATTAGAAATATACTTTGGGAAGTTTATTAGGAACACTTGCAGAACGCTCTTCTTGAGAATCCGATAAGATGATAATAGGAGGGAGATAGGGATACCTATTTCTAGAGACGTTAATAAATCCTAAAATATTATACACATAAACAAGGTATCATTTACACATTGTTCTACAGGTAGAAATCCTAGTATTGGTATAATATTACCTCATTCTTGTAGCAGCACTGACATTGACACGGAGGACTTTCTTGAAATTATTTTAAAAGTAGTTATAGTCAATATTTTAATTCTTGTTCTCTATAACCATGGCTCTGATACCAATCTGTAACACCCCCATTTTACCTTTACGCAGCGGAACATTGATCTGGGTATTACTTCATAGAACAAAAGTCATAATAATAGAAAACAACTCAAAAGAGTGACGAAATCAACTTTCTTTATATTTTATTGAAAAATCAGAGTTTTACAATATGAGGTTCCCAAAATCTAGAATAATTTCAGTCTTGTGCCACTTCATGCCATCCTTGTGCTGCTCCATGCTATTAGTCACCATTTATCTGAGATATATGCTTAAAGTCAACACAAAGGTTGAGTGAATTCATAGGGTTGTAATAACAGTTTTGAATACAAGTATATTCTCCGGGCTACGTTATTATACACCTACATAAAATAGTTATCATACTACACTATGCTCATGCACCGCACCTTGACATACAAAAACCAACAAATTGCCCTTATGCAGGCAGTTTGCCAAACTCGTGAGTTAAGCAAAATAAAGTGTATATGTTTAGCCTAGGTAGGAACCTTCAGCTGCAAGCAAGCTCGACTTGCCCAGATATGGGATGTCAACCCCCAAATAGTACTATTCATAATATTAGCGCTCACGGGTTTTCAAATCATTTGTAAAGCATTTAAAAATGAAGATATGAACTCACCTTATGTCCATATAATCTGAGCTATAAACAGGTATATTCACAGATAGACAGCTTGATCATACAAACCACAACTTGGTCTCATAAACAACAACTTGATCTCACACAAACCTGGATTAATACATTGTGTATAGTATCAAGTCTTTGATTATGGTTCAATATTGTTAAGTGTTGGTTATATATTCTTACATTAATATTTGGTTTTAATTCTAGCACCATTGTTCGGGCCATCATATTTAGAAGCCATTCTATAAACGTTTGAGGAGCGAGGGCACTTTAAATCGTAAACCCAACCACTCAGTCAGAACGTAATATCGAGATGGAACATCTTTGTAAAAAGCTCCATACTAACATGATACATTCATTACTTCCTCTTATTCATGATTAATCTTATTTAGTTTCAAAGTTGGCAAAAATAGTCCTTTGGTTACACTTTGGTATAATTACACTTTTAACCCCTAAAGTATATAGTTTTATAAATTTCCATTTAAACCTTTAATATTTAACCTTAGGGCCTCAAACTTTCCAACATTTATTCTTATAGACTTTACATTCACAAAATGACACTTTTGGCCCAAAATGTTAAATAGTTTCAAAAATGACAGTTTTAATCCCTATACTTGTAAAAATCACATAACAACCTTAAAAATGGACCGAATGATCTAGGATTTTTAAACAAAGTTTCAAAACAAGTTTATAATATTAATAAAAACATTTCTTCAGAATTATAACTTTTGAAATGGGATTTTAATTATTATTTTATGTAAATTTCAAAACTAGGGTTTTAAGACATATTTAACTTATAACTTTCATTTAAATTGATGAAATGGCTTAGTTTCTTTTAGATTGTCTTTCTAACATTATGTTTGCATTATAAAAACTCTAATAAATCATTATAACAAGATCAAAACATAGCTAACAAAGTGATTACCTAGGATGCTCCAAAATAGCTCCTAATGGCTTCATATGAACATATCTTGCTATCAAAGCTTCAAGAGCTTCAATGGCTAGCTTCTATGTATATAGAAGTGGAAATCAGAATGGGTATGGAGGTTAAGAGAAAACAGGGTGCGAGTTTCAAATGAAGTTCTTATGGCTCTATTTATAGTTTTTCAACCCTTAGCCTCCAAGTTAAGGCCATGGACGTGTGACACAGCTAGAGTATTGACTAAGGAAGTCTAATGAAGGTCTATTCACGTTTGTGGACTCTAGGTACATTTAAAATTCAAGGTAGAGGTGTTGGAAGGGTTTTAAGCAACGAAAATATTTATGGAAGAGAAATGGCCACCAAGTAGCTTTTGAACCTATGTTCTTGGTTGCTTGGCTTGAAAGTATCTTCTATGTATCCAAAATATCTGATCTTAAGTTTAAAATTATGAGGGAAAGGTTTAAAATAGGTTTTTGGAGAGAAAAAGTAAAATCGGGTCCTAAATTAGGGCTTGTAACTTGTAACTTTGTAATTTTGGTGATTAAGAGTTTAGGAATGTGATTAGTGATGTATTAGGGTTTAATTAGGGTATTTAAATTGTAATTAAGAAGTTTGGGTATTTGGTTTAAAGTTTAACAAAGGTTTGATGTGAAAATGGGAGAAAACTTAGGCAGGTTAGGGTTTCTAATGATTTATGGTTAAGTCTTAGTAAATGTGATTATCCTTCAATAACTACTGATGTGAACTAAATTTATACATCCTACATTTTCCCCAATTTGTTTATGAAGTCCCTACATTAGTTTTATTAAGTTATTCTAAGTAAACATGTCCAAAGGGTGAAAATACTTATTTTGACCTAGTTTATAAGCCCTGCATTGAAATCTTTTACCTTGTGAATTAGGTTACTTGTACATTGTCTTAACCTAATCTTATAACCTTAATGAAGTCCTATAAATATTTATAGACTTGTCCAAAAAGAACTAGGTGATGATTCCATGTAGATTTCTTAATATTAGGGTTTTTAGGTCATTAATCCTAATGACTTTCTATCTTGGGTAATTAGTGTTTGTATCTTTATAAAAACTTATTCTAGGGCTTATATATTACGTTTATGACTTCTAGGGATTCTATACTTTTAGTTTAAAGGTTTGCGTAGGTTGATCATATTCTAGGGTTGATTCAGGGAGCATAAGATCCTATGCTTTGATAACTTGTACCTTATGCTTTATGAACTTGTAACTTGACTTGAAATAAATGTATAATCTTAACATGATGCATAGTTTAGTTTTATAATTTGTGGCAAAAGATTAGACTCTAATTCAATATGAAATGGATTTTATATGCTAATCTTGGTTACTATGTCTTAACTTGTAATTAGCTTTAGATTAGTGAATATTAGCATTTTGTGATCCATTAACTTTCTTTTATGTGATAGATTATAATTAATATATTGTTTTTTGTTGAGTCTTAGGATCTAGACTCATCTGGGATATCATAATCGTGATTGTAAATGCACAGCGGAATAAAAAGAACACAATCACAATTAAGAACAAGGCTTTCACTAATGAAATGATTACTATTAATAAACTACTAACTACTCTTGGTGCCTTATAGGCTTGACACCAGGAGGAACGCACACACACCTATGGTTTACATTGTTTGTGAATGAGTGAATAACCATGTGTGCCTAACCCTCTTTATATAATAGAGGTACTAGGGTTACATCACAACCCTAGCTTACTATCTAAGCTAAGATATTACTACTAGGTCCTTCATCTTGTTTTGTCATATCAACTTATGATCTCTAAGTCCCAACAATCTTACCCTAGTTGATTTGACAAAACCAGTAAGCACAAGCTTCCCCTGAAGCTAATATAGATGAAGGTTAAGCTTCCCCTCGATCCATGCATTCTTCCCCTTTTTGTCACATCAACTTAAAAAGGATCGTCTTCCCCTTAAGAAGTGCATGGAGAATCCAGTAGGCTCCATGGAGAGATCACTGATAAAGAAAATCAAGTATAACAAATTTTATGAAGAAGTGAAATCTCCCAAACTTGTGTCTTATGTCTTGCACTAACCACGTGACGTCGAGCTCGAACAAAAATCCTCAAATAAATGAGACACTGAGCACAATAACGTAACCCCTCAAGTGATAGCAAATGTACGCATAGAGCAAGTTATCTTAAAAAGGCCACTACTCCTTTTAAGATATGAATAGATTATACCCCTTCGCTAGATATGTCAAGTCTTCGTCACCATACAAACCACACAAGTTATCTTAAAAAGGCTCCTCATTTCCTTTTAATATATGATAAGAACACAAAACCTGTGAAAATCAACTACAACATAAAATAAGTGATAAATCAAATGTATTCTTCAATGAATCTCAACATCAATTGATGATGGCTGAGAACTCTTCCTCTAGTAACAGTAGTGACGTCAGACTAGTCACTAAATCAGAGTAGTAGCAATCTTACTTGACTAGTAGGAACCAAAACCGACAAAGGAAAGTTAGTATACAACAAGCCATCAGGAACCATAATCAAGTCAACAAGAACATACGCCTACCAGGAGGAACAAACCAGTAGGAACCGACCAGTGGTACGTACCAGTAGGAACCGACTAGTATGAACCGATGATTTAACCAGGAGGAACCGAAAACACAACCAACATGAACATATGAGACTAGTAGGAACCATAGGTCACCAGTAGGAACAACATAACCTAACAGTAGCATCTCAAATCCTCTTCTTCTTTTTTTCCTTTTTTCTTTTTTTTACCTTTTTTTCACATGCTGTCACTAAACTGTTAACGTTGCTGTCACAAATACTGTCGCTAAAAACTACAGTAATTCAAACAAATTTCCTCCAATAGTTTAGTGACACAACAATCTGTCACAAAACTATCACTGACCTGTCACGAAAACCTGAGAGAATAATAGAATGCACGAGTACTTTACGCTTTTAAGTCTGAAGCCCATATCCAGCCCATATAACATAACTCATATAATAATGTAAACGTGTAGACTTTGACTTTATCCATATCACCTCCAATTTACATTCAAGATGCATGTGATAAACCCACGTTCAAAATACAACTTAACAAAACTTTCGGATTCCATAGTTATTTCCATAAATCACGTGCTTCCCACATTAACAAATACAAAAATAATCCTGATATCTTAGCAATCAAATCATCACACGTTTTCATCTATTCTCCATAATATCAGGACCCACAATATGTTGCCAAAATTATCTCCATGTGTTAATATTCATACGTACCAAAATCCCATAAATCACAGAACATACATCTTCCATTTATAGCACACGTTTATGAATTAAACCGAATAATGAAAGGTGAGAAAACACATACCATATTTGTGCTTGACCTTGGAAAACTTGCACACGTTTTGACTTTATCATCCCACAAATCACGTCCAAGAGAAAAATAGTCCCCATAAAAATAGGTAACCAAATTCTCTCACATGTGTGCAGATCGATGCTTATTGGACCACAAATAAAGTGAATATGAACTATGAGTCATGTGATACTCATTTTTTATCATAAACATAAACATAACTCATGAGCCTTTTCGTTATGGCAGCAACAATAATCAATCTAGGGTTTAACAAAACCCTAAAATGAAGATCTTCCATACAGCAGATTCATCGTGTTTATACAAACATGATTCATGTCTTCAATCAGAAGCAACCGTATCACCTTAGATCATACGGGGTTCATCGTTGATTCAAGAATCAACTTCACCAAACCAGTATGACCACCATTAAGCACGAACCTGCTGCCTTCTTGATCAAACACAACAACATGAATTTACAGCAACAACCCCAAACAACAACTGTAACATCAAACACGAATCATCTAGGGTTTGTTGGGAAAACCCTAGATCAGCAAGAACATCTTTATTCAGAAACAGAAAAATAACAATATCATGAAAACCTTGTAGATCAACCAGATCAAGAGCCAACAAGCTCTGATACCACTTGTTGAGTCTTAGGATCTAGACTCATCTGGGATATCATAATCATGATTGTAAATGCATAGTATAATAACAAAGAACACAATCACAATTAAGAACAAGGCTTTCACTAATGAAATGATTAGTATTAATAAATTATTAACTACTCCTGGTGCCTTATAGGCTTGACACCAGGAAGAACGCACACACACCTATGGTTTACATTGTTTGTGAATGAGTGAATAACCATGTGTGCCTAACCCTCTTTATATAATAGAGGTACTAGGGTTACATCACAACCCTAGCTTACTATCTAAGCTAAGATATTACTACTAGGTCGTTCATCTTGTTTTGTCATATCAACTCAAGATATTTAAGTCCCAACATTTTTGATACTTGTACATGGATATCATGTAATTACATTGCTTGAAATATTGTTTATCAAGGGTTTCTAGGTGGTGATCTAGACTATTATGTACAATTACTTGTACTTAGCTTTGTATGGTTTGTTTCTTGTCACTCTTAGGTATTTTTATGTCTTCAAAGTATAGTTTGCAACTTGTTTATAATCCTTAATGACTTATTCATATGTGTTCTTCATTCATAGTTTACCATTCTTGAGTTTACAACTCATTTATAAGGATTCTAGGGTTTCTAAGGGAATTTAGGGCATCATAGTTACATTTGAGATATTCTTATTAATATTGAACTTATTAGATCACTTTTAGATTGTAGACTTGATATATACATTGTATTGACAACATATAGGAATATGTTATAATGGCAGTTCAGGTTGTGAGAAGTAGTTCATCTTACCAAGTAAGGTACAAAAAGCAAAAATTTCTAGCCAAATTTTCATATTGAGACGGTTATAGCTTATAACACATAAGTGAAATTTGAGGATTGTCACAAGGGGTTAGTTCTATTTCTTGTTAGGAAGATGATTCTGCCATTGTTGATTGTTTAAAGATGAGAGAGAGAGAGAGTTTGTGTGTGTGTAGATTGTAAATCTTTTGAAAAAGTGATATGATTTTTTAATGTTTGAAAGATTTATATAACAACCATAATGTTTTTGGAAGTTTTAAACTTCTTTGGGTAAAACATTAAAAGTTTTAGGGTTTCTTTTGCACATTGGGCACAAACCGTCTCATTAATGTTCTACAAAACAAAGTTGTTTCTGAAACATAGAACAGTGTAACGCCTCATGTGTTAGAGGGGTTGTTGGTAGTGGATGTTGACCTTTGATATTTCCTTAATAAATTAATTGTACCTTTTTTAGAATGTTTTTATTCAACCAAAAAAGTCAACGCCATTCAATTCATTTATGAAACATGTGATTGATTGCTTTTAAATGCTTTGGTCAGTGATGCTGAGCCTGATGGGTGACATTCTTGAGCTTCAGTGCGTCAGATTAAGCGACAAAACCTCACATACATGCTCACATAAGTGAATAAAACATATGACGTTGCATGCTCCTCTACTTAGGCCTAGCTACTACTTTATATCATAATGTCTTTTCAGAAATGTTGGATCATCAGTAATACAGAAGGAATAATTTGATGCTTTTTAGGATATTTGCTTGTCAGCTTCAGTGTGTCAGATAAGGCAACAAAGTTCTATGCACACATTCATATTTTGTGAAATAGACACATGATATTGCACACTCCTTTACTCGAACACTGCTACTAACTGAAATCAAAACATAGTATGAAAAACTGAACCATTAGGATTCTTTAGTGATTTCTAAAGGTTCAAGTTTTGTATCATCAATGTTCAGCATACCTAGCTCCATTATCAATATTTTGAAATTTGGTCCATCCAGTCGGTTGTTGAAGATATCAACCAATTGGTATTGAGTGGGGATGAAATGTAATTGCATGTCCCTTCCATAATGTGATCTCTGATAAAGTGATATCTTATATTAGTGTGTTTTGTTCTTGAGTGAAGGACTAGATTGTTGGATATTGAAATAGCACTAGTGTTATCACAAAAGACTAGTACATTTTCATATTCTATGTCATAGTCAGCCTGTTGGCTTTTCATCCATAAAATATTGGCACAACATCCAGCAGCTGCCACATTTTCAGCTTCTGTAGAAGACATGGCAAGTGATTGTTGCTTTTTAGCACTCCTGCACACAAGTTTGACACCCAGCAACTAGCAAGCACTATATGTGCTTTTTCTGTCCAAATTACATCCAGCATAATCAGAGTCTGAATACCCTTTCAGATCAAATCCTGAGGACTTAGGGTACTATAGACCAAGACTGAGGGTAACTTTTAGGTACCTGAAGATTATGTTAACAACAATAAGGTGTGATTCCTTTGGATTTGCTTGAAACCTTGCACAAAGGCACGTAAAGAATTGAATGTTAGGTCTGCTGGCAGTTAAGTACATTAGAGAACCAATCATACCTATGTACTGAGTCTCATTGACTGATTGTCCATTGAGATCGAGTCCTACATTGTTAGGAGGTACCATTGGTGTTTTAACTAAGGCACAGTTGATGTCATACTTCTTCAACAGATCCTTGACATATTTTTCTTGATTGATGGATATGCCTTGGTTAGATTTTTTTATCTGAAGACCAAGGAAGTAGGTAAGTTCACCTGTAATACTCATCTCAAACTTGCTAGTCATAAGCTTGGAAAATTGTTTGCAAATTTTCAAGCTTATTGAACCAAAGATAATGTCATCTACATAAAGTTGCACTAGGATAGTGTCAGTTTTATTCTTATAGATAAACAAGGTGCTATTTATTTTTCCTTTAACAAATTTATGTTCAATGAGAAATGTTGAGAGAGTTTCAGACCATGCCCGTGGGGCTTGCTTCAGTTCATATAAGGTTTTGTAATGTTTGTAGACATGATTTGGGTATTCACTACTCTCAAAGCTAGGAGGCTGAGTAACATAGACTAATTCTTTCAGATCACCATTTAGGAATGTAGATTTGACATCCATTTGGTATATTGTGAAGTTCATGTATGTGGCACAAGCAAGGAATATTCATCTGGCTTCTATACGGGCAACTAGAGCAAAGGTCTGATCAAAATCAACACCATACTCTTGATTATATCCTTGTGCCACAAGCCTGGCCTTATTTTTTACAACAACATTGGTTTCATCCCTTTTGAATATGTAGAACCATTTGGTACCAGTTGTTGATTTTCCATAAGGAAGAGGAACCAATTTCTAGACTTAATTTTTTCAAATTGATTTAGTTTCTCTTGCATGACATATACCCATCCAGGGTGAGTGAGAGCTTCAGAAATCTTTTTAGGTTCAATTTTTGAGAGAAAAACTGCAAAGAGACATTCTCTAGGTGAAGCTGCACTTAGCTTTTTAGCCGTAGCTATTGTAAGTATACCATCCCCATGATTACCCACTATGTTCACTAGCTGTATGTGACTATTTTTAGTCCAAGACTTTTGTGGAGCTGGTGAGTGAGTACTGGGGAAGTATTTTGAGCTAGAGCTTGGAAGATCATGATGTGGTGAACTAGCTCTAGTGTTCAACAAAAGATATTCAGTAGACAAAGGTTCAATCATTTGTGAACTATCTTCTTGTTCAAAATGAGAGTCTACAAGACCCATTTCTCTTGAGACAACTAGAAAGTTTCGGACATCAGGTTCAGTTTGATCATTTGACTGATTATTATAATCATTTGTTTGAGTCTGATCATTTTGGTCATTTTAACCCATTGATTGACAGCCATCAGTATGAGATACTCAATGATGTCCTTTTGTAGGACTTGTCATATCTTTAAATGGATCAATGTGAGGAACTGATAGACAGTTAGTTTGATACTTCTGAGAGGGCTCGTAGTGTTAAAATTCATCATATGGATAAATATGAGAATCATGAATATGAAGTTCATCCACTGATGGATTTTCAAACTTGTTCAAAACTTTCATTGAAAGTGATGTGAAAGGTTTCTTCAATACATTGTCTTCTTGTGTTGAAGACTATATATGCCTTTGATACTAGTGAGTATCAAAGGAAGTAACCATCATCATATTTTTCATCAAACTTACTAAGGTGATCCTTGTGATTATGAATGAATATTGGACACCTAAACACATGTGAGAATTTGATGTTTGGAATTCTCCCCCTAAATACTTCATAGAGAGTCTTCATGTGTCTCTTCATAATGATGATGGATCGATTTTTAGTGTAGCAAGCAGTGGCTACAACATTAGTCCAAAAATGTTTAGAGATAGCTGATCCAACAAGCATTATTCTTGCGGCCTCAATCAAAGTTATGTTACTTCTTTCATCCATACCATTTTGTTCAGGTGTGTAAGGAGATGAGAAATTTTATGAAACTCCTTTGTCATCACAAAACTTGATCAGTGAGTGATTTTTGAATTCAGTACCATTGTCAGTTCTAAGTTGTTTGACATGAGTGTCATTTTGATTTTAAACCCTTCTGATGAAAGGCATGTTGTTTCTGGTGCATGAATTTTCTTTTATAAAAAGTATACCAATGTATATCTAAAGAACTCATCAACAATGACAAGTGTATACTTCTCATGGTTAATGGCCCTTGGTGAGACTGGGTCAAATAAATCCATGTGCAGAAGGTGAAGCCTTTCTTTGATTGAGAAAGTTTGCTTTGTTTTGAAACTGGCTCTATGATGCTTCTGTTTTTCACATGTTGAGCATGGTTTGTCCGTTGAATAGACAATTAAAGGGAGACCAATAACAACATTTTGTTTTGCGAGCTGAGTAATTTTTTTGAAGTTAAGATGTGAAAGCCTCTTGTGCCAAAGTCAGTTAGCGATATTTGAAGCTCTACAAAGAAACATGTCTCATGAGTAGAGCTCATGTCCATGACATAAACATCTTTGACTCTAGGAGTAATCATCACAACCTCATGATTGGAATTGAAATTTGTACCTTTTTGTCATCAAAGAAAACTAAGTATTTGGCATCACAAAGTTGACGGATGCTGATGAGGTTGTGCTTCAATCCATTAACATAGGCCACCCTTGTCATGTAGTAACCCGAAGTTTAAAATCAACATTTAGGCCGAGTTCTAATACTAATTCTATTATTCAGACCAATATTTATTAATCGACTTTTATTTGTCATGTTCATTCGACGACTAATATTGATTTCTCGACTAGCCGGCAAGGTTAGGGTTTCAACGTATCGAATATGTGTCATTTGTTATTTATTGGCAAGTCTATGTCCGTCATCGACTGTAATATTGTCGTTATGACATATAAATAATTTATATTGTCGTCGTTTTAGTTTTTCATTTTACGAGCATTATTCATTATTTACGTTAAGCCTTTAGGCAACATTCGTTTATATAATGCGTTGATGTATTTTAAATCACAAGCCCTCATTTATATATCGAAATATAAAGTTCTCTGAATGTCAATGTTTTTATGTATATCAAGCGTTTATTTTTCGTGTTTAACACATATGTTTTAAATCGCGTAACTTTAAAAATATTGAGCTTCGATAATACCAGCTTTAAGAAATTATGGGAAAAAATTTATATAAAATTTCACCCCACTCACTCATCACACGTCTCATATATCCATACCCTTTATTTGGTACGTGTCAATTTTAAGGACTAATGTGATGAGCTTGTTTGCATGTATGACATAGGGGTGTTCATTAAATGGGTTGAACCAAAAAACCGCCCGATCCAAATGAAACTGGGTGAGTTGGGTTTGGCTTAGTTGGGTTTGGTTCGGATTTTGGGTGCACCCGAAGTACTATGCGGTTTTATGGATTTGCTTTGGGTTCAAAGTTCCTCAATCGGTTCTCACCCGAATACCCGAGTTATTACAAAACAACATACTCTATTTATATAAATTATATTTTTGACTTCTCAAACATAGAAACCATCAATCACATATTTTAGATGGCTAAGATCTTGGTAGGTTATATCAACCTGAGCTCTGTGTTTTGAAGGAGATTCTATCGTAGCCATAATCACGCAAAACAATCACTCACTTTTTAATTCTCAGTGAATTTCTTTCCCTATAAAATGGTATCCTCTCCAAGTCAACACTCAATTCTTTTGATTACAACTGGGTTATGGGTTTTGTTGCTATTGTCTCGATCTCCAGAGTTGTAGTTTCGATCTCAAAGCTTCAATATGGTTATGGTATGCATTTTATTCAAAAAAATTAATTGTTGATTACTTAATTTCAGAACTTCATCATCTTTTGTTGGATTTCAATTTTATAAATTTATACTTTATGGGTGCTTCAATTATTAAATTTTATATTCAATTTTGAAAATTATATTGTCAAATACTTGGTATTACGTGTATACTATTTGTACTATGTATGTATTTTATCATCTAATTTTCTTTGTTATTACGTCAATTCAATCATAATGTTGTTAATATGCTACAAATTAGAGGTGACAAATTATGTCCATATGCTTAAATTTAAGTTATATGGAACTTTTTTTTGAACTAATGGACTAAACGGGTATTACTTTTTTTAGTTGTACTATTTGGACAAGCATGTGGTTAAATAAATGGGTATTATGGACTATTTGGACAACATAAAAGCATTTGGTTAATTTAATCTTGAGTCTATTTGTTTCTCCTTTAATATTGTCCATTTGACCCAAGTCCATTTGGTCCAATGTCCATTTGGTCCAAGTTTATTTAGTCCAAATATTAAAAATTGTCCATTTAGTCCATGTCCATGGACCAATGTCCATTTAAGCCATTGCCCATACCCGTCCAGTCCACCCATTTAACCACCCTTACTACAAATAGGGGTGTTCATTAAATGGGTCGACCCGAAAAACCGCCCGATCCAAATGAAACTGGGTGAGTTGGGTTTGGCTTAGTTGGGTTTGGTTCGGATTTTGGGTGCACCCGAAGTACTATGCGGTTTTATGGATTTGCTTTGGGTTCAAAGTTCCTCAATCGGTTCTCACCCGAATACCCGAGTTATTACAAAACAACATACTCTATTTATATAAATTATATTTTTGACTTCTCAAACATAGAAACCATCAATCACATATTTTAGATGGCTAAGATCTTGGTAGGTTATATCAACCTGAGTTCTGTGTTTTGAAGGAGATTCCATCGTAGCCATAATCACGCAAAACAATCACTCACTCTTTAATTCTCAGTGAATTTCTTTCCCTATAAAATGGTATCCTCTCCAAGTCAACACTCAATTCTTTTGATTACAACTGGGTTATGGGTTTTGTTGCTATTGTCTCGATCTCCAGAGTTGTAGTTTTGATCTCAAAGCTTCAATATGGTTATGGTATGCATTTTATTCAAAAAAAATTAATTGTTGATTACTTAATTTCAGAACTTCATTATCTTTTGTTGGATTTCAATTTTATAAATTTATACTTTATGGGTGCTTCAATTATTAAATTTTATATTCAATTTTGAAAATTATATTGTCAAATACTTGGTATTACGTGTATACTATTTGTACTATGTATGTATTTTATCATCTAATTTTCTTTGTTATTACGTCAATTCAATCATAATGTTGTTAATATGCTACAAATTAGAGGTGGTAAATTATGTCCATATGTTTAAATTTAAGTTATATGGACCTATTTTTTGAACTAATGGACTAAACGGGTATTACTTTTTTTTTAGTTGGACTATTTGGACAAGCACGTGGTTAAATAAATGGGTATTATGGACTATTTGGACAACATAAAAGCATTTGGTTAATTTAATCTTGAGTCTATTTGTTTCTCCTTTAATATTGTCCATTTGACCCAAGTCCATTTGGTCGAATGTCCATTTGGTCCAAGTCCATTTAGTCCAAATATTAAAAATTGTCCATTTAGTCCATGTCCATGGACCAATGTCCATTTAAGCCATTGCCCATACCCGTCCAGTCCACCCATTTAGCCACCCTTACTACAAATCCATATCATGTCTAATGAAGCAGACTCCATTCCTCATGTTCTCTTATATAAAAAATGGCTATTAGAGATCAACTACCAACAACAAGTTGTCTAACGTGTATAATAGATAGTTGCCTAACAAGTAGTTAAATGACTACTTCTTGTTAATTAGTATATATTTTATAAGTTGTCTAAAGTGAAAAATCATATAGTCGGCTACTTTTTATATATTGCTTATAGTTTTATTTTGGAGTTTTTTTACTTGATGTATGTATTCTTGTGCTTGCAATTTCTAAAGCTATATATGTGTATCACTTGCAATTTCTAAATCTCTTTGTATCAGCACTTAATGAATCCTGGTTTCCTGTTACGTTTTGTGTTGTTGTGTGCTTCATGCTAATTGATTATGATTTATGGTGCTTAGTTGAATTTAGAAAACTTTATAAGACTTTTGTTGTTTTTTGAGCCTTTTTAACTGACCTTATGGCTGATTTAAGTATAAGTTGATTTAAGTGGCTTCTGAATGTGTGTTTAGCACTGGTGGAAGGGTTTTAAATGCATTTAGAAGTTCTCTAACTCCTCCTGTTGTTGAAAGTCTGATATGCATCCAAGATTGGTATCATGAAAATTCTATGCTATTAGATGTTTTAGAAAATTGGGATGAGATACAAAAGATTGAAGAGGGTAACTATATCTATACCATTAAAGTTATATATTAAATTCTTTTTTCTTCATACATTAACTGTATCTATAGAACCTAATTTTTTTATTCATGTTATTGTAGACCTTGTAAAAGAAGGAAGCAATGTTGTTTAAGATGGAGTAGTGAGATGATTGACTGTTCTTCACTTTTGAGTGATGATTCTTTACTTTTGAGTTTGTTTGGTTTTCTTTGAATTCTGAGTATGGATTGTTTTGTGGCTTGATGTTTTATATTGTCTTGAACTCATAATGCCTTGTATTACTTTCATTTTGGTTCATGTTTTTAGGAATTTCCTATGAATAATATGTGTTGATGACTCAACTTTTACATTATTATTAAACCACTAGATGTTTCTATTATGTTTTATTAATGTTAAAGACAATTTACCTTTTAAAGATCAATCTATCTTATTTGGTTATATGGAGAACCGACCCAAATAACCCGACTGCTTATTTGGTTGGATTGGTTTGGTTTTGATAAATTTAGTTTGGGTATTGGGTCTTCAATATTAATTTTAAAAACTGAATAATCCAAACCGATAAACCCTACTAAACCCTAAACCGCCCGAACGTACACCCCTAGTATGACAACTATCTATTGTCTTATTCTTCCTACTAACAATTTAATAAACTTATTAAACACATATTCACTCCCTCTGGTCCTTTATCAGCCGTGTATAATAACCAAAACATAATTACCATCATCATGAATATAGTAGCTAATTATTCATTATTGGATTAAATATAAAGGGTTATATTACAAGTTGTTATCTTGATTGATCAATCATAAATCAAGTTTTGTTATAAGGGTTCTATATAAATTGAGGCTGGAGTTAAGGGTTCTTCCAGAGTTTTTAAGTTTGGGTAAAGCTTACGTGATTGGTTGAATTATGGGTTTGAGCCAAGGAGCTTTGAGATTGCCTTGTTGCTATGATGATTTCGTCATATTCGATCATTTGATTAATTTCTTGTAATATTTGATTTATATATCATTTTTATGAACATATATTTATCATAATTATAAGTTATGTAATAGTTAATTAGTGATTTAGACATTGTATATAAACTTTATGACATAAAAGACAAGCTTAAAAAAGTCTAGATCAAAAGTTGTTGTGTTGAAATTTAGGTCAGTAGCAAACGTGCTATTTTCAATAACCTCATGAGGTTTGGGTTATTGAAACTTACATATTAAGATAGATTATTGTTTTATGAGTATTTTCCTGGGTGGCCCGTCCCGTGGCGAGTCGCGGAAAGTGAGATATGACAAAAATAGTGAAGCAAGGTCAAAATCTGATCTGCTGTAAAGATGGGCTATTTTCTCATAAAATTAGTATACTGACCTATGATTATCTAAAACTAAAAGTTGTAGATAAATTTATGAAGAACTATAATCAATTGGATAGTTCACCAATTCTATATGGTTTGGAAATGGCGGCCAAAACTATGACAACCCAAACCCAAGGTCATTTATTTAATATTATATAATATTATTTTTACGAATAATTTTGAAATTTTTGATGAAATTGAATGAAATGACGATTGATGGTTTTATTTAAAACCGACGTTGGAGGTCTTTTTTTATCTTTTTACTAATAACGAGGATTATTGGTGACCACGATATCGACGGATGCCCGAGATTTTATGTTTTATCATTTGTTGTCTCGATGTTTATATTTTTGACGTTTTTATTTTAAGTTCGTATTAAGTCGAACCGGGATCATATTATCATCATATTTTGAGTGCGTTTTAATTTTTGAAAAGTATTTTTACGAAACCCGAGCGTCGTAAATATTTTCAAAATTTACAATTTACATTTTCAACCTTGTAAACTATTTAATTATATTTTGGACCAAAACTATTGCAAATTGGCAAAACTAGTCCCTCCCATCCCACTATAAATAGATTTTCCACTATCTATTTTATTAATAAAATCATTTCAACATGCAAAATCAATCTCTCTCTCTCTCTCTCTTTCTCCTAGCTAAAACCGTCCACCCCTTTATCAAATTCATTTGATTTTTCAAAAATCCAATTTGAATCAAAAGAAACTAATTAATATCCCATATTGTAAATTTGATGGTGATTCTAATGGTGTAATTTTTTCCAACATGCAAGAACTTTCAAAATTTTGATGATGATCCATGAAGGTTTAATCTATTTTTATGATGGAATATTGTTGTTAGTGATGTTTTATGTATATTTTAATTGTTGCATGTTCATTATTTTTGAGTGGGTAATTTTTGTATGATCATTTAAATATGTTATGGGTTAGTTAAGTTGTTGGTAATGATATTAGGGTGATATTAGGCATATGAGAAGGATTAAAATGTTGTGAAAATTAATTTTGAATGATTTTAAATGTATATTTTTAAACAGATTATTAAACTTGATTTTCTGAAAATATGAGTTTGAGTTTGAGATGAACTAATTAGATATTGTTGTAGAGGATGTTTTTAGCTTCGTTTTGGTATAAGGTAGGGCTACTAGCTCCAAATGAGCGAAAAGTTACGTTTGTTTGATTATTCGTGTACCGGGAGACGAGTATCGTCACAATATATAATTGTTGTCGATATTTGGATCGAATCTCGGGGACTATAAAACGGATTTTAAAATGAGTCATGGACTAATTTTGAATGATAAGTATGATGATGTTGAGTTATTTTCAAAGTTGAGTGTCGATTTTGTAACCGGAGAAAAATAAATGGTTTAAAAGACTATATGAGTTGTTGACGTAAAACTGTCCGGTTTTTGTAGTTCAAAGATGTGTCGGGCAGAGAACTTTAAAAGTAAAATATTTTGATGGGCTTTTAACAGGTCTTTCTATATATAGTAAGTGACAATTTTGATTAGTATCATAAGCATTTGACGTGTTTAAGTGGGGTAAACGAGCTCGTACATTTGGTATGTACCGGCAGATTTTTATCGAAAGAATTAACTAATAGAATAAACATATAGAATGAAGTAAAAGGTCACTTGAATTGTTTACATTTTGGGTTGGGTGTGATTTTATGATTTTGAGTTTGATGTTAGTAAGTATGGATTTTATTCGAGTTTATTATTGATGAACGCCCCTTATTTGATAGGTTGCGGTTTTTGTGTTTATCGGGCATCAACTATCGTCGAAGATCGTCTTACTACTGCTATTACTCCAGGTGAGTCTATAGCCTCGTTTTTGTAATTGTTTTGAATGATTTTAAAACCCACGAGGGATACATGCTATTTGAAAGTAAAATGAACACAAGTCATGATTGAATGTTTGGACCCGAATGTTGCCTTTGTTGATTTGAATTGTATAAGTACCTATGTTGCAAAAGTCCCTAAATTCATGAGCCATTAACTCTCTTCTGACTTGATGTTGTGAGTTGGGAATAGCCGCTTATTCTAATAATAGTACTATTGGGCTGACGACCCTATCCGAGACCAGGACATTACGCTGAGTAACCCGCTGGGAAGGATAATTTTACGAGAATGAGAATGTGGTATACTTGCAACTGATACCCTAGTAGGGGCACTGGAATTCATATAGTCATGCCGGCTTTAGGCGTGGGTGACTAAGTTAAGGGGTCGGTGTCATGAGCTTAATACAATTCAATAGCTATTGCTATATGCCAGACTTCTTAACTAATAGATTGTATGCGCACAATTCTATTAAATAATCTTGATTGATTTTTCTCTTGTGTTCGAATGTTGATTTGGAAAACCTATAGACTCGCTCAACCGTTGTGTTGATGATTTTAAGCATGTATTTCAGGTATTGAAGACGATGAATTGCGGAGCTTGCTGGAGAAGGATTGCAGATTGCTTTTGTGGTGATTGATCTAAAACGGACTTCTTTCCTTTTTGTCATAAAAATAATAATGTACGGTCGAGTACTTTGGTAAAGTGTTTGTGGATTTATAAAGTCTTTGGGGGGCCTAAGTGTTACTCTGATATCTTTAAAATTGTTTTACTTGGGATCGAAAGTTTTAGACAATGGTTAAATTATTTTCTTTTATATTTCAAATGTATCATTTTGAAACTGTTCAAAGTGTCTTGTATAACAATGTTTGTATTTAGCACCCAAATGTGTATTTCCGCTGCGCAATGTAATTTGGGGGTGTTAAAGATTGGTAATCAGAGCTTTTTAGTTATAGCGAATTAGGTCGATTTTTGAGAAATGTCCTAAACTATAACTTTGGTGTCGAAAATATTTTACAAAAGCAACGCAACTTCTCTGCAAGGCTCCGGTAAGTTTATTTGTTTTGTATTGTTTTATAGTTAGATGTATCTCTTAACATTGCAATGATTTTTAGAGTATTTATTAAGTAAATACTATGATGATGTATTGATAATGTATTGATGTTGTTGAAAGTACGTTGAGTACTTGTTATCGTAATTTTCTTTATGTAATGCATATGTATATAATTTTAAATAATGACCTTATATACCGCCGAGGGTCTAGGACAGTAGACCAGATGATTAACAATTTTACAACTGATTTCTTGCGACTTGTGTCGGTTATGAAGAAGTTTGATTAGTTGATGTATAATAGATATGTGGTTGAAATTGGTGTGAATAGGAGGTTGATGTGAAAGAAAAGTGGTTTTAAAAGGTTGTATTTGGTATGTGGAGAATTGAGTTTGTTAGGACTTGGAAGATGGATGAGATTGCTAGCCTTGGGTCGATTGTGATGCATTTGTATGTTTGAATTGAAAGGTTTAAAGAGAAGTAGGTAATTTTTGAAAGGATGAGTGAGTGGAAGCCTCATGTGAGGTCAATTCTGAGCCAAGCTTAGAAGTTTAGGAATGTTAAAAGTCGTACTGAGATTTGCTTTGTGACTAATCTTCCGTGTAGGAGTGAGTATTTGGATTTTGAGAAGGAGCTGCCATCAGGTTATGGATTTGACCTTGAGGTGTGAAAAGGGAAATAGACGAGTGTGATGTAGCTGACAACAATGTTAAGGAGGATGAGGAGATGCTGTCTAAGGAACTAATCGCGTGATGGATTTCTTTGTATCTTATTTTCTTTTGTGATCGGACTTATTTAAACCCTTGTGTCGTAGCATTGTGATGGAACTTATTATCTTTTAAGTTTGTTCGGTAGATGATCGTAGTGACAGACACTGCCACTATCTTGTTGAATCCTCAACGCAATCTGAATTGCCCTCATGATCTATGATGTGCCTTTATTAACTCTTTTGAGTTTTGGTTGATGAACCATTGTAGTTTATGTTGTTCGTGCATGTAGTATCCATGAGATATCCTGATAAAGAATTCTTCTTTTATCTTGATATGTATACCTAATATGTTTCTTTCTTCCGTGATGATGGAAGAAGGAGTAGGGGAATCATATTTCTGTCATTAGTAGATCGCTACGTGACTAAGTTTCTTGAAATATGTTGCCAAAACTAACGACTGCTACTGTGAACACTATAATCGAACAAGTTATTGCTAGAGCATTTGGAGCTGATCGTGCTGCCAGGAATTAAAGATGTTGGGGTTAATTGTGTTGGAGATAATGGTGCTGCAGTGGATGCTACTGAGAATAATGATGATGTTGCTGAGAATAATCATGATGCAGCTGAGAATAATGATGATGCTTCTAAGAATAATGATGATGCTGCTGAAAATAATGGCGATGCTGCTAACAATAATGAGGATGCTGCTGATCCAGATGATAGTGTTGTTGCTGTTCTGCAAGTTCAAGAGAATGTACTCATGTTAGTTTTCAGAAGTGTGGTTGTGCGCTGTTTGGTGGTATTAGTAGTGCATTAGAATTGCATAGTTGGATTGATAAGATAGAGAGTAGTTTGAGATTATTGGGTGTTCAGAAATTAATAAGGTGAAATTTGATGCTGCTAAATTTCAGGATGGTACACTAAGATGATGGAATACCAAGTGACTACTTTAGGATTGGTTGTGACTAATAGTAAGGTATGGCCCGTGATGAAAGGACTATTGACTGCTAGGTTTTGTCCCGAGAAGGAACTAGGACAGTTGGAATCCAAATTGAGATAACTCGTGCTAAGGAACGCGGTTATTACTGCTTACTAGGAAATTTTCTGACCTATATTTGCTATGCCATGATACTTTTGTGAATGACCATAAAACAACAAAACAGTACATTAGAGGATTGTCTAGTAATATCAAGGGTGAGGTTATTTCTTTAAGACCTAAATCTTTCGATGAAGCTGTTCAGATGGCGCATGATTTAATGAATGTAAAGTGCAAGATAGGAAAGATAGTATTGTTGAAAACAATAAGAGAAAGTGGGAATCTGCTCAGTCCAACCAGAATCAAGGTTAGAATCGTGGGGATTATAGTAATAACAATAGCCAAAGACAGAACCGAAATCAGTATTTAAACTTTGGAAGGAATGAGGAAATTTGTGTTGTCACTGTGTCTGAAAGTAACAAGATAAATCTCAAGTGTGTTTGCTATACTCTATACCATGTAGGTAATTTTCCACAATTGCGACTAGAGTTAGGAAAACCTGGTCATAAAGCTGCTAAGTGTAGAACAAGAGGATTAGTCATTATAATCAGTACCCCTGGAGTAGTGATATGTTTTTCGCCGTGGTGGGAAAGAATACAAACAAAGGAATTGTCCAAGGAAAGGAAATTGACAAGATAGGGATGTTGCCGCTCCAGCTTACGTTTGAATGATGCTGACAAAACTTAAGGTCTGGATGTTGTAAATGGTATATTCTTACTTGAGATTCTTTATGTCAGTATGTTGTCTGGTTTCAGATCGGGTAGAAACTGTAGAAATGTAAAGATTTAGTTGTTTTATCAACGGAGAGTCAATAAGATTGACAATTAACTATGATGTGGAATTAACCGATGGAAAGGTTGCTAGTGTTAGTTTTACACTGAGAGTGTGTTCCTTGAATTTAGGAAAGTAGGTGTTTAGTATCGACTTGTGTGACAACCCTGGTTTTGAGGTTCGTCACTTAGTTTTATTTTGTGCTAGTTACGTGTCTTTATATGTTTATGTGCTTATTGGTGTGTATAGATTTTGGTTTGGATATCGTTTCGGTACGGGGTACCTTGTGAGTGAAACGATGTGTGATGATTTCATGTTCATGAGTTCACATGGTAGTGACTATGAAGTGAGATGGTGATATGTAGTGGTTTTACGTATATGTATATGTATTATAGAAAATCGTATTTTAACGATTTACGGTTTAGCATTTAGAGGTCTCGGATGAGGTGTTTAGTCATATGAATATTTTTCGGGATGGTTTTAAGTCATCTAGGACTTAGTTATAAAGTTTATTTCAAAATTTGATATTTTTTATAAAAGTGTATATTTTACGACTTTTACGGTAAAACGCGTAAATTTTGACTAGTTTTACGGTTTTGAGGTTTTGGAGGCTTTAGGAGCTGAAATAAATTAAGGTAAATTAAGGTAATGTTAATAACATAATATTAAATAATAAAAATAAAAAAACGAAATTAGGGGTGTTTGGGTCGGTTTAGACGCACCAAAGAAAAGAAAAGGGGAAAAAAGGGAAAAAAGGAACCAGGCTTTTGTATATGGGCCAAGGACTTGTTAGGAAAGTATAGAAAGCCTTATTTTTATCAAAACACTTCATAAAATCCCTGGAGATCAAGTATGAGTCGACATCCATGGAGAAAATTAGGGTTCTTCATCAAAAATCTTGTTTTCCAAAAAATCTAAGGTAAAATCTTCAAACCCTTTTCAATTAAATTGTTTTTATGATTTCTTTAATCATCTTATGATGGATTTAGGTTAGTGTTTAATTTAAAAACAGTAAATTAATGTTTTATTAATCATAATATGATGATTACATAAATTAGGGCTTTTAATTAGAGGGATTAGGGTTAATTAATAAGGTTGATTTTGTTAAACCCGTTTTTAAAAACTGGGCAGAATTTTGAGTCAATTGTTTTGATCATATCGGGAGTTCTAGGAACATTCAAGATGTGATCCAAGTATCCCTGAAAAGGTAATTGACGTGGATTTCCAATGCAAGAAACGAGAACTAAATTAGAGGTCGGGAAGTGGGTCAAAAACAGGTTACAACAGTCGGAGGTCAAAACAGTTTTGTAATCAGCCTGTTTTCTTTTTAAGTTTTGGGTTGTTTGGGGTACTTAGGGTTGCATTGGGATCTTCTCACGAACATGAGAGATGGTTTATATATTTTAATAAGTATATGCACTTGGGATAAGGTTGTGGTTTAGGTTAAGACCCCTTAATTGTAACAAACTTTTCATACTTTTAAAATTAGTGAATTCTGGATAGGTAGCAATATATATATACATATATCGGGGCCTTAACAGTAGCTTTAAGGTTAGGTCAAGTGGGAGGTTTTAGCTATCATATGTAAAAGTATGAATATTCCTTTTACAGAAACCATGGGTATGTTTAAGTGGACGTTTGACTTAAAGTTCTGAGACCTAAAAACTGGGACTGTTTTGTGTAAAATATGAACGGGATAGTTATTAAACTTAACCAAGTTAAGGACTTGTTAAGGAAGGGTAATGGGGTGATTAGAGCTTATCAATGAGGTATTTATATGGGAATAGGCTAGATGTCCATCATAGGTTGATGCGCCATCTTAGTGATTGGTTCATGTATTAATTGCGTATTTTTGGTTTGTTAGCTTGTTGCTAGTGCGAGGACTTGTGAAGAAGCAATCAGGTGAGTTTCATAGTCCCATGTTTATTATTGTTTTTTACTTCCATATGGGATGGAAGAGACATTGTGTTGAGTTATTTATAAATTGATGTTGTGAAGGTTTTTAAGGTTTGAGATGGACTTGTGTATACATTATGTGATTAAATGCTATGTGATTCTTGTTTGTGTATGATTTGGATCGGAAAGGTACATAGGTGTATGGGCGCCTATGGTACCATGGTGTTTGGTAAGGCGTGATGCCTTGGAAATTATGGTGTTTGGTAAGGCGTGATGCCTTGGAAATTATGGTTGTTGGTAAGGCGTGTGGTTGTAGTGAATTTAGATAACTTGCTTTAGGAAAAACAAGCAACTAAATATGAGTGGTAAGTATCGAGTGATGATTTTAGGAAAAATCAACACTAATGACCCACAATCAAATAAAATGAGAGAAAGATTCGTTTCCCAAGGAGGTATGGTGTTGTGAATTAACTTGTATTTCTTTGAGATTAATATTAAGAAGAATGGGGATGAGAAGATGAAAGACGGTTACGTGAAAATTAAACTACGACGAAAACGTAAAACCGTAGAAAAACCACCAAAAATTAAAAATTTATTAAAACTAAAAACAAAATATCAAAAAGGCTAAAAACAAGTCTTAAATAATATAAACAAAGATAAAAATCCAACAAAGATATTTTATAACCTTTTATTAATTAAATAATTAATTTTAAATGCTAATTAAAGCCCTAAAATCAAATTTAATTAATTCAAATGTCAAAAATATGATTTTATTGAACAATTACTTAACTTATATTATTAGAAGACTAAAAGGTATTTTTCTAAAAATTAAAACCTATTAAAACTATTTTTAAAACTCTAAAAATGATTAAAAATGATTAAAACCTAATTAAACTTGAAATAATTATAAAAATAAATCTAAAAGCTTAAAAATAATTCTAAAAATGGAAATGGTCCTAATTAATGCTAAAGAATTTAAGAAAAATGAAAAAGAAAGAAAAATAAAATTTTGAAAATTAAATAATAAAATAATATTAAAATATTGCTAAAAATAAAAGGTCTCTAAAATTTAAAATAAAAAATTTCTAAAAATCCTAAATAATATAACTAAGAGAAAAACACAAATTATAGCTCCTAAACCTTTTTTAATAATTTTATAAAAATCTTTAAAGTTTATAAAAAAACCTTAAAATATTATAAAATTAAAAATAAATGTTTTTGAAACCAAAATAAGATGTAAACCTCAAAAATATATTTTAAAACCTAAAAACTATTTTTCCTAAAAAATTAAAATCTTTTTGGTATTTTTTATTGATTTAATAAAATACGTCTATTAATTAAATCCTAATAATTAAACTATTAATGGGAAAAATATAAAACTAATTTTGAAAAATCAACTAACCTAATATTATTCTATGAAAAATAAAAAGAACAAAAAAGAGCTTAAAAATAAGCTGGAATAAGCTTAAACACCTACGGCTTTAATATAATAAGCAAAAAAGAGAAATTGGTTAAGTAAATAACAAAACCACACCCTAGCAGTCAAAGACCCTAGGGCGCAGTGGTAGTGTGTGAGTGTTGTGAGTGTGGGGATTGTGGGTTCGAGTCTTGCTAACCCCCTTTTTACTCTTTTTTTTATTTTTGCTTTTTAACTTTTAAAACCAAACAGTGACCTTTATGAGTTTATGAATCAACTTCAATTCCACTTTTTTTAACTAGATTATGCCAAATGTGAATCAAAAACGTGGCCAGTAAGTTTTTGAACACAAGCAGCTTGTGTACTTGTGTTTTGCTTAGCTTCCAAGTTGAAAACTCCAAGAGGGGCTTGGAGTATGGCTTATTTGGTGCTTATTATGGACACAGTAGGCACTCTTGTGCTCCTTTGAGCACAAGAAGTCAACAATTAAGCAAAAACAAGCAATAGCACACCAATAATCCAAATCCAAAGCACACTCAGGCACACACAAGGTTTCTGTGACAGATTCTAGGGTCTGGTGGTATAAATAGCTTCTAGCTAGCAATATAATGAACTTAAAACACCCAAATTATGCATACACAACAACCAAATGGTACACTATCAAACTCCAAACCTATATATCCCTATGACTTAACAGGAATCAAGGAATCAAGCACAAAATTCTGACAAGAACAAGCAAAATGGGAAATGCAGAATTTTGAACTCACTTAATCTTTTTAAGCACACAAAATTGTTACCAAATTGTTCCAAATCAACTCCCTACTAACTAACACCCTATATCAATCCTTATTAAACTTTCTAACACTTGATTAAACGAAAATCAAAGATCCTTGCCCTGCTTAACTCCATTGCCAAACACCACTTTATTTTCTTTGAAAACGTTTTTAACACTCCAAAACCTTTTCAAACCTCACAAAATTCATTCAGTAAGCATCCAACATGCATCAAAACTCAAAAGAACAACAATCAAACACATTAAACACACTTAATCACCAAATCACCTAAGATCAAACAATACTTCAATTTTCTGAAATTTCAAAGAGAAATAGAGATTTTACCTTAGGACCCTTACATCCAAGGGTCCTAGTGGATGCTACACCACCTCCCTACCAGCTGGGGCTGGTGCAGAACTGAATCAACACCTTCTTCACCTGCTTGAACACAAAACAAAGAAAAACACACCAATATGCAATAATATATTAAACTGATTTCTTTTCTTCCTTTTTTTAAACCTTCCAAAAACTTTTCTTACCTTCTTAACATGTTTCAATAACTCTATTTCACTGATTAACACTTACCTCTTAACACACAAAAACCTTAAACAGATTCTTCCAAAAATCTCTCAATTTTCAGAAAACCTTCAAATAACTTTGAAAATCAAAGTTACTTGTTAAACTAGAAAATGGAACTCAGTTTTCCTTCCCAAACAAAATACCAACTTTAAATAAATAAAAAGGAATTATATTGTTTTTAAACAAAAACACAACTTTTATTTCAAATAAAAGGAATTACAAGAATTTGAAAGGAAAACTGGAACAAAGGCTTCACACAGGTTGTGAGCTCCTTATATAGAGACCTAATGAACATTCTAGGCTCTTAAACATGAAACCCTAATCACTAGAAATCTCTAAAATACCCTTGAACGGTTTTGAGTGCATTTTGTCCTTTCTTGATCTTGGCCGTTTGTTTTTGCTTTGAGAGTAAGCATTATATCTTGGCTGTTCATTTGGGACACGTCATGATGCTTGGGGACTAAGGAATGATGTGATTGGTGGATTGGGGAATTGGGGTTTTGGTACACATGCGTGGGATTGGGATTTTTAGGAGTGGGTTGAGTTTTGGTACGTGTGAATTAAACGTGTGCACGTTTAATTGGTTTTTACCCAAGGAAAAGTGAGGGTAAGTTCTGGGGAAGTAAAAAGATAAACAGTGAATGTTTAGATCCGATATTGGGGGAATAGTACTTGTTAGGCGCCCTTTTTGTGTTTAAATGTTTCAGTTGGCACATTTGGTCCCTTTCTTTTCAGATTTTTGGCATTAAAGGTTTTTATGCCCTAAAACCCGTTTTACTTTGTAAATAACTTTCCCCACTTGACATTTTTGGCACAAGACTTTGTAAAAGGCTTATCAAGGGTTGTTTTTGACCTTTTGTGATAATTCAAGGGCTGAACTTGGACAATGATGATCTTTAAAGGTCTTCAATGAGTCTTCCACTTTATGAGGGACCATAATTGGCAATTTGAAATTGTTGAAGGACTATTCTTGTCATTTCTTCAAAGTTGAAGGACCTTTTTGCAAATTTGACAAACTTAAGGGACCAAACTTGTAATTATCAATATACAAGGGTTTTAAGTGTCATTTCTTCATTCATTGAGGATCAATCTTGTTTTGTCTTCAAGTCTTCAAGGGTATTTGATGAAAATTCCATGATTAGGGCCCGGTTCTTTGTACGGCTTCGTTTCTCGTGTCCGTTTTTCCTTGTATCTTGTGATCTTTTGTCTTTTTCACGATATCCATACCTAAAACACACAAGTAAACAAACACAAGCATATATATGGTATTTTATGACATTTTAATGCATTTAAAGCCCGAAAAGAACGATGAGATCATGTATAAATGCCATCTCATCACTCCCCCATACTAAGCCATTGCCGTGCCCTCACGCAATGCTAGAATAAAGTATCTAAGCATCACCAAAGTTCAATTTTATTAACCTTTATTGAAAAGTAAAAGACTTGCAACATACTACGAGAATGTGTAAAGACATAATGTATGATTTTCATCACAAAAAGTGACTTTTAGGGTCAAAGAATAGAAACAAGTCAATGTCCCTTAGAGTAAATTTCGTCATCCTTGATTGTCATACATTCCATGCCAAGTGCAAAAACAAGATCATTGTTGGTACAAGTCACAATGCTAACACTACTCATACGTTCAAATTGTGTAATACTTTTTCTCCCCGCAATCCTAGTTATTATAAAAGGAAATGGGTTACTAGCATTTTTTATCTAATTGTCATGGATCACAAGTGATTCATATTGACTTATTTGAGTAGTTATTAGTCCGAAAGCAAAGTAGCACGATTTGATCAATAGTTAGCCGAAGGACAAAATCTTTTAAAACGGCTTCTCGTGTATCTCCTTAAGTTCATATCTTGGCATAACTCGTTTCACGATTTGAGACCTTTCTCGGACCGATATTTGGCATGTACTTCATACTTCAAATCTTGGGAAGACGTTCTCGAAATTATGGTCTTCTCTTCATATATTTGGGATTTCTTCACTTGACGTTTTTGAGAGATTCTTCATATAGGACCACGACTTCATCATTTTTCTTCAATCTTTACTTTGGATTTTGATATACAACGATCCGCCTCCTTTTCGGACTTGGATATATTTATCCTCATACCTTGTTAGGGTCTTTTTGGATAGACTTTCTCCATTCTTTAGGGGAGTAATTGCTTCTCGTCGTGTGTCTCGATCCTTCATATTGATTTTGGAATAATGATACTTCACATCATCTTTGGATCTTTAGCAAAAATAGAGCTCCTCATGCCTTGTTAGGGCCTTTTTGGATAATCGCCAATCTTCGCGTCCCGCTTCAATAAGTTATGCCTTGGCTATGAACTCTATTCAACCCCGAGCAACTTTTAAACGATCTTGCGCTAGAGGCTAAGTAACCTTTCAAATCGTACGACCTTACTTATTGCAATTATGTTTTATTCCTAATGCATTGATCTTATGGGAAGAAAAAGCCACAATTAAAAACATATGAGTTTTTGAAAGAACATTTTCATGTTCTACGTTTAGCATGATCACTTGTCTAACTCTATCATTTCTCGTTCTTCACTATTTAAAGACCTCTAATTAAAGAGACTCGTGAATACTTAGCCATGCAAGTCAAAATTAAGCCAAATTTGGATTAGCTTTCATTAAGACTATATCAAATCAAAGTTTTGGGTTTTCAAGCCACCTATAGGATCTTGCACTTTCTTGGACTTTTTCAAGTTTAGAGAATGCGTTTTAAAGTTCCCTTGATAAGTGACTTTCTAGAATCAATTATAGGAACTTGCGAAAAGTTCTTGTTCTTATCCCGAATGAATTAAGACTTTCGCGTTTTAAAGCTCCCTATATAAAAGTCTAGCAAAACTTGAATTGAGCGGGTTAAGGAATGTAAAGGGCTCCAAATGCCCATCAAGTCAAAAATTAACTCTTATTCTACCCATCGGAAAATATACATTCGTGTCTTAAAAACACTTATGAAAACTAAGAAAAATTTTAAAATTTGGCCGTTTTTAGCCTTATTAGCAAAACAAAACATTGAAAGTTGGAAAACGTGAGGGCGTAGCAAAGCAAGTACCTATTCACCCCCCCATACTAAAAGTAAACATTGTCCTCAATGTTTCGAGTCTAAAGGTGGAGCACCCCCATACTAGAGACGAAGAATCGAATGCTTAGGATCTAGCATGGAAAGGGTGATCAACAATATATCTAAAGCCGTTTATTAATTATGCTAAAAGATAATTGTTAGAACAATAAAGGATATGTCATGGAATCGTGAAAAACTTCTTCAAACGAACGATGGAGGCTCACGTAAACGAACACGAGAGTCTTCAATCGTAGACGATGATGATGATCTAGATAACACAATCACAAACAACCACGAGACAACGAGTTGGAAGGGTACAAGTCCCCTTATTAGTGAACATAAAGCATAAAGATAAGCATGGGATCTCCCCCACGAGGCACCTCGTTTTTGATTACCGAGTCATGAGCTCGACTCGATCCCCTCAAAATGTGAACATTTAGGGAAATCATGGTGTGGTCAATTTTTGATGGGGCTTACATGATAAACAAGGCCCAAAAAGCAACCGGTAAAAAGGACTAAGTCCTCATATGATGCAAAATACTGGGGTCGAAGATGGCGTTCTCGTTTCCATTGGAAAAACAAACTAACACCACTCCAACATGTGCCATAAACTCAAAGAGTTTGAAGAAAATAGATGAGAAATAGAAGGGTGAGACAATTGGTAAGACAAACGTTTGAGCTACTCGAGGTAGACTTGCACCAAGCAAATAGATATAGTTTCCATTTATTGCATCAGTGGAAGACCGAGATTTCCCTTTACATGAAATTCCGGGATCGAATATCTCGTCCTCGGTGGACAAGGATGAGGGAACATAAGGGGCTTCCCCCATACTAGAACCACACAAAACATCGTCAAAAGGAGTAGACGAGTTTGTAGTACTCAAAACACGCGGTGATGACGGAGTTAGATTTGTAGAAAAATCAATTAAATCACATTTAAGATCTTTTCCTTTTTTATCTTTTAAACTCTCCTTATGAAAACCCTTTTTGATTATGTCGAAAATATTCGGTGTTTCTAAGACGATGTTAGTCACACTAAAAATTCTCACATTTTGAAACCGTTTTGGTTTTGGTGGTGGCAAGTTCTCAAAACGTTTATCGACGAAGAAAACCTCCCCATCGGGGCTAACATATTCATCATCCGAAAGATCTTCCGTAGAAACCGGCAACTTATCAACACTTTTCAAGAATGAAGGTGAAGGATTTTTCGATTCAAGTATTGATGGTTTCTTCTTTGTAGGCTTTACACTCATAACCTCCACCGGCGGAGGGAATGGTAAATTGTTTTTGGAGACATTCCCTAAAACTCTTGGTGAAAATTCTTTGCAAATGACATTGGTCGAGTCACCATGGTTTAAAGTTGCAATAGAATATACATGAGAAAGATTGGAGTTTTGTGTTGCATTGATGACAAGTTCTTCTTCATTGAAACGAAGGGTGATTTTTCGAGCATGAACATCGATAAGTGCTCGTGATGTATCCAAAAATGAACGACCCAAAATGAGAGGAACTTTTCGATCGATGGGAATGTCTACAACGATAAAGTCAACGGGATAGTAAAACTTTCCGACTTTAACGAAAACGTCCTCGGCTACTCCACATGCCATGATCGTAGAATGATCGGCCATCTCGATGGACATGTTTGAAGGAGTAAGAGCCGGAAGAGAAAGCGATTTGAAAATCTCGAGAGGCATTAAATTAATACTAGCACCAAGATCGGCCAAGGCGTAGCATTCCTCCATATCTTGTATAGCACACGGAATCAAAAATTTACCGGGATCACCGACTTTTTGTGGTATGCGGCTTAGAAAAACCGATGAACAACTAGACGATTGTTGTAACTTTTCTTTGTTGTTAAGCATACTTTTGAAGTTTGCGGCGAATCGAGGCATCATGATTAAAGCATCGGCAAAACTTATGTTAAAATGTAAATCACGAAACATTTTCATAAATAGCTCAAATTGATAATTGTTCCTTTCTTGTGCTTTTTCTTTGTTACGTCTCGAAGGGTAAGGTAAAGGTGGTGTGGGTTGGTCATTAGGCAACGGCCTTGGAATCTCGGGTTCCATAATTGGTATTGGTGTAACCGTAGGTGTGGTATGAGCGGTACTTCGTGGGATTGTAATGTGCTCCTTTTCGACCATCACCTCGGGTTCTTTCTCGATTTCCTTCTCCGTAGAAGTACTTGGACGAGAGATTGGTTCCTTGAAAGTTTTACCACTTCGTGTAGTAACAACCTTCAATTCTCCCCTCGGGTTGTTAATGGTATCACTAGGAAGACCACCCGAAGAAGAGGGCTTACACATGATAGCTTCAAACATTTTAGCCATTCGGTCTTCAAATTTAGATTGCCTAGCATCCGCTTTCAATAACTCTTGCTTAATCTCATGTTGTCCTAATTCCATCTTTTGTTGGTTTTGTTGAAGACGTTGGACATTTCCTTCCATTTTATTAGCATGAGTTTTAAGTTCATTAGCAAGTTCATTTTTAAGCTCGTTTTTCAACTCGGACCTTAAGCTAATCATCTCACGTTGCATATTATCAAATTTAGCATCATTTGCTTTTGCATAATCTAAAAATTCTCCTTGCAAATTTTTCGTGTGAGCATTTTGAAAACCTTGTGTAGTGTTTTGAAAATCACGGTTTTGGTTTTGATTAGAGATTTGTCCATTCCCACTTTGATAATTCCCTTTGTTGTAATTGCGTGTGTTGCCTTGGTAATTACCTTGGTTGTTGTTTCGATAATTGTTAGCATTTTGATTTGGTGGAGCTTGATTTTGGCGGGAACCTTGGCCGTTTTGGTTGTAAGTTCCCGTTGCTACATAAGCACTCGAAGTGTTACCATCCGCGGTAATGCACTCGGATAGATCATGAGCTCCTCCACACGATAAACAACTCTTAGCAACCGCTTTAACCGAAGCGGAATTGGAAGCTTCTTGAGCCTTCCAATGGGACATTAGATTAGCAAATCTATCAAAAAAACGATTTTCCTCATTAGCTTCATCATGTAAGGCGTTAATGCTACGAGACGATTGTGATGACGATGACGAACCCATATTGGCAACACTCGGTGTGTTACGAGGTCTATAAACCTTAGATCGATTTTCAATGATTTGTAAAGCCTCATTTGTCGTCTTGCACAAAAAATTACCACCCGCGGCGGCATTCAAATAATCTCGTTCATGATCATTAAGCCCATTATAAAAAGTATCTATTTGATGCAATTCCGAAAAATCATGGTGAGGACATTCATGTAACATCTCCTTAAATCGTTCCCATGCCATTGAAAAACTTTCATTGTTACGTTGCACAAATCGTGAAATCTCATTTTTTAAGTGTGTTGTTTTCGATGGTGGAAAAAACTTGTTCACAAACTTAGAAACGAGATCGGCCCATGTCAAAATCGAATTTGGCGGTTCTTTCTCGAGCCAAATTTTTGCGGGTCCATCCAACGAATATGGAAACAACATCATCTTAATGGCGTCATGTGGAACATCTTTGAATTTGCTAGTAGCGGTGAGACGGTTGAAATTCCTAATGTGGTAATGCGGGTTGTCTTTCTCGTGACCTCGAAATTTGTTTGCTTGTAGCATCGACATTAAACCCGTCTTAATCTCGAAATTCTCCGCAAGGATGGCGGGAATAACAATGGCCTCTCCAAAACCCTCGGTGGGTGCTTGTAGCAACTCCATCATAGTACGATTAGCCATTACGACTTCTTGTTCTATAATAGGTTCAACAATTGGAGGTTCTTCAACAATCAACGATCCTTGATTTGCTTGCTTTTGAAGTCGTTTACGAGCTCGTTTAGCTTGGTTACGAGTGATCATAAACTACACGAAGAATGGGAGGTGAGCAAAGAAGATTCTTTTTGGTTGTTTTGTGGATTTTCAATTTTTTTGTGTTTTTGATGATATTTAATTTTTTTGGATTTTGGTGTATCTTCGTAGACAACAATCTACAAAATCTCTCCTCGAATCAAACTCTTGATTAAAGAAGCCTCAAAGGAATGAAAACGATCACGTGGAGTGAACGCCTTCGAATGACTTTAGAACTTTGGTGAAAACCAAATTGTTCACGAGGGTTTAATCACAAAGAAAACCAAGCAAATATAGTATACGTATTAATACTTTGGGCGGCAAAACCCTCGATTAGCCTTCAATCTCAAAATACTCACAAGCAAGCGGGGAAACGAGGCGGCGCGAAGCACTTAAGAGCCTTTTTCCTTAGGGTATATTTTATAATACCCGCCTTATACCCACCTTATAGTTCGTATTTTTCAAAATCGAGCTTCACGAAAGTATTTATCTATTTTTGCCTTTTCTTTTTGTTTGAGATTCGAATACAATAATTAGGAGATCAAATCCCAATTAAGGTTGTGTTTTCACACTTTTGGAGATATTGTATTTTGATTGTGATACTTAATACAATATATTAATAATATTCACAAAGAAAAACCAAGAAAACCGATAATACGTGTTAAGGGAGTTCCACTTAACACAAATACTATTTATGGATAATATCAAAAACAAAAATTTTCCAAATTAAAGCACGACACACCTCCCCGGCAGCGGCGCCAAAATGATTGTAGTGAATTTAGATAACTTGCTTTAGGAAAAACAAGCAACTAAATATGAGTGGTAAGTATCGAGTGATGATTTTAGGAAAAATCAACACTAATGACCCACAATCAAATAAAATGAGAGAAAGATTCGTTTCCCAAGGAGGTATGGTGTTGTGAATTAACTTGTATTTCTTTGAGATTAATATTAAGAAGAATGGGGATGAGAAGATGAAAGACGGTTACGTGAAAATTAAACTACGACGAAAACGTAAAACCGTAGAAAAACCACCAAAAATTAAAAATTTATTAAAACTAAAAACAAAATATCAAAAAGGCTAAAAACAAGTCTTAAATAATATAAACAAAGATAAAAATCCAACAAAGATATTTTATAACCTTTTATTAATTAAATAATTAATTTTAAATGCTAATTAAAGCCCTAAAATCAAATTTAATTAATTCAAATGTCAAAAATATGATTTTATTGAACAATTACTTAACTTATATTATTAGAAGACTAAAAGGTATTTTTCTAAAAATTAAAACCTATTAAAACTATTTTTAAAACTCTAAAAATGATTAAAAATGATTAAAACCTAATTAAACTTGAAATAATTATAAAAATAAATCTAAAAGCTTAAAAATAATTCTAAAAATGGAAATGGTCCTAATTAATGCTAAAGAATTTAAGAAAAATGAAAAAGAAAGAAAAATAAAATTTTGAAAATTAAATAATAAAATAATATTAAAATATTGCTAAAAATAAAAGGTCTCTAAAATTTAAAATAAAAAATTTCTAAAAATCCTAAATAATATAACTAAGAGAAAAACACAAATTATAGCTCCTAAACCTTTTTTAATAATTTTATAAAAATCTTTAAAGTTTATAAAAAAACCTTAAAATATTATAAAATTAAAAATAAATGTTTTTGAAACCAAAATAAGATGTAAACCTCAAAAATATATTTTAAAACCTAAAAACTATTTTTCCTAAAAAATTAAAATCTTTTTGGTATTTTTTATTGATTTAATAAAATACGTCTATTAATTAAATCCTAATAATTAAACTATTAATGGGAAAAATATAAAACTAATTTTGAAAAATCAACTAACCTAATATTATTCTATGAAAAATAAAAAGAACAAAAAAGAGCTTAAAAATAAGCTGGAATAAGCTTAAACACCTACGGCTTTAATATAATAAGCAAAAAAGAGAAATTGGTTAAGTAAATAACAAAACCACACCCTAGCAGTCAAAGACCCTAGGGCGCAGTGGTAGTGTGTGAGTGTTGTGAGTGTGGGGATTGTGGGTTCGAGTCTTGCTAACCCCCTTTTTACTCTTTTTTTTTATTTTTGCTTTTTAACTTTTAAAACCAAACAGTGACCTTTATGAGTTTATGAATCAACTTCAATTCCACTTTTTTAAGCTAGATTATGCCAAATGTGAATCAAAAACGTGGCCAGTAAGTTTTTGAACACAAGCAGCTTGTGTACTTGTGTTTTGCTTAGCTTCCAAGTTGAAAACTCCAAGAGGGGCTTGGAGTATGGCTTATTTGGTGCTTATTATGGACACAGTAGGCACTCTTGTGCTCCTTTGAGCACAAGAAGTCAACAATTAAGCAAAAACAAGCAATAGCACACCAATAATCCAAATCCAAAGCACACTCAGGCACACACAAGGTTTCTGTGACAGATTCTAGGGTCTGGTGGTATAAATAGCTTCTAGCTAGCAATATAATGAACTTAAAACACCCAAATTATGCATACACAACAACCAAATGGTACACTATCAAACTCCAAACCTATATATCCCTATGACTTAACAGGAATCAAGGAATCAAGCACAAAATTCTGACAAGAACAAGCAAAATGGGAAATGCAGAATTTTGAACTCACTTAATCTTTTTAAGCACACAAAATTGTTACCAAATTGTTCCAAATCAACTCCCTACTAACTAACACCCTATATCAATCCTTATTAAACTTTCTAACACTTGATTAAACGAAAATCAAAGATCCTTGCCCTGCTTAACTCCATTGCCAAACACCACTTTATTTTCTTTGAAAACGTTTTTAACACTCCAAAACCTTTTCAAACCTCACAAAATTCATTCAGTAAGCATCCAACATGCATCAAAACTCAAAAGAACAACAATCAAACACATTAAACACACTTAATCACCAAATCACCTAAGATCAAACAATACTTCAATTTTCTGAAATTTCAAAGAGAAATAGAGATTTTACCTTAGGACCCTTACATCCAAGGGTCCTAGTGGATGCTACACCACCTCCCTACCAGCTGGGGCTGGTGCAGAACTGAATCAACACCTTCTTCACCTGCTTGAACACAAAACAAAGAAAAACACACCAATATGCAATAATATATTAAACTGATTTCTTTTCTTCCTTTTTTTAAACCTTCCAAAAACTTTTCTTACCTTCTTAACATGTTTCAATAACTCTATTTCACTGATTAACACTTACCTCTTAACACACAAAAACCTTAAACAGATTCTTCCAAAAATCTCTCAATTTTCAGAAAACCTTCAAATAACTTTGAAAATCAAAGTTACTTGTTAAACTAGAAAATGGAACTCAGTTTTCCTTCCCAAACAAAATACCAACTTTAAATAAATAAAAAGGAATTATATTGTTTTTAAACAAAAACACAACTTTTATTTCAAATAAAAGGAATTACAAGAATTTGAAAGGAAAACTGGAACAAAGGCTTCACACAGGTTGTGAGCTCCTTATATAGAGACCTAATGAACATTCTAGGCTCTTAAACATGAAACCCTAATCACTAGAAATCTCTAAAATACCCTTGAACGGTTTTGAGTGCATTTTGTCCTTTCTTGATCTTGGCCGTTTGTTTTTGCTTTGAGAGTAAGCATTATATCTTGGCTGTTCATTTGGGACACGTCATGATGCTTGGGGACTAAGGAATGATGTGATTGGTGGATTGGGGAATTGGGGTTTTGGTACACATGCGTGGGATTGGGATTTTTAGGAGTGGGTTGAGTTTTGGTACGTGTGAATTAAACGTGTGCACGTTTAATTGGTTTTTACCCAAGGAAAAGTGAGGGTAAGTTCTGGGGAAGTAAAAAGATAAACAGTGAATGTTTAGATCCGATATTGGGGGAATAGTACTTGTTAGGCGCCCTTTTTGTGTTTAAATGTTTCAGTTGGCACATTTGGTCCCTTTCTTTTCAGATTTTTGGCATTAAAGGTTTTTATGCCCTAAAACCCGTTTTACTTTGTAAATAACTTTCCCCACTTGACATTTTTGGCACAAGACTTTGTAAAAGGCTTATCAAGGGTTGTTTTTGACCTTTTGTGATAATTCAAGGGCTGAACTTGGACAATGATGATCTTTAAAGGTCTTCAATGAGTCTTCCACTTTATGAGGGACCATAATTGGCAATTTGAAATTGTTGAAGGACTATTCTTGTCATTTCTTCAAAGTTGAAGGACCTTTTTGCAAATTTGACAAACTTAAGGGACCAAACTTGTAATTATCAATATACAAGGGTTTTAAGTGTCATTTCTTCATTCATTGAGGATCAATCTTGTTTTGTCTTCAAGTCTTCAAGGGTATTTGATGAAAATTCCATGATTAGGGCCCGGTTCTTTGTACGGCTTCGTTTCTCGTGTCCGTTTTTCCTTGTATCTTGTGATCTTTTGTCTTTTTCACGATATCCATACCTAAAACACACAAGTAAACAAACACAAGCATATATATGGTATTTTATGACATTTTAATGCATTTAAAGCCCGAAAAGAACGATGAGATCATGTATAAATGCCATCTCATCAGCGTGATGCCTTGGAAATTATGGTTGTTGGTAAGGCGTGATGCCTTGGAAATTATGGTTGTTGGTAAGGCGTGATGCCTTGTAAATTGTGGTTGTTGGTAAGGCGTGATGCCTTGGTATTGTGATGATTGATTGAACATAAATGCTAGTTGTTAATACATAATTGTAGCGCATTGTCCATATGTTATTGTGTTGATGGTTGTTATTCACAGCTTATAACTGATTTAGCATTGGAGTCTAAACCTATGACTCTCACCAACTTTCTGTTGACGTGTTTTAGTGTCTCTTTCAGGTGATATTATGGTTAAGCTTGAGAATAGAAGTGGCTAGGATTTGGAGTTGCGTAGGAATGCATTTAGAAGGAGATTCCCGTTCCTTCTTAGTTTCTTTTGTTTGTTTTATAAGTGATATTGTTGGTACCTATATGTTTGTTTGGTTTATGTTTATTGTTTGTCTTGAGTAAGTGGTAGGACTGTTACCTACTTACCTAGACTCCGGCATTGTTGAGATATTGTCATGACATTTGTGTCACCATTTTATGACATTTCTTATATCATTTAGTTATCTCTATAGACACGCTATTGTTGTGATTATATCCATACGTCGTTCCCCATATTCCGCCATGGTGGGGTGTGACAGAATGGTATCAGAGACAATGGTTATAGAGAATTAGGTTGCCTAGTCACGTAGCCTAGTCTATAGCTTAAGGGTCCCTGCATATAGGCGTCATAGGAGTATGTGTGCATTTTATATTAATTGATGTGTTTGGGTGTTATCTATTAAGATGTTTTGACTAGTATGAATTGAACCATAGTAAGTTCATACTTAGTCACATGTTATTTTCTTTTCGGGTTTGTGACTAGTGCAGGTTGAACCATAATCGTCCACGCTAGTCACTGTTGTATTTTGCATAAATTGTACTTTATAGTACATAATTTGGTACAAGGTAGTTTCTATCTTCTGTCGAGTTATTTTACATACCTGGGGTATGTTATTTTTCTTTTGATGTTTAAGTCATGTTCCCTAAGAATCGTGTGGTGGTTCGAGTTACTAGGAGTAGGTGGATAGGAAGGATTTCAAGCTGTTTCCACTCTTACGGGCGACATGACTTATAACTGAATTTGTTTTCGTTTTGGATTTAGTCTATGCTGTTTTAGCTAGACTATGGATTTTTGTATTCCAAGAGTATTACTATGTTATTTTAATAGATGGAGTTTTGGACTTTATTGTTTATGTGGTTATGAGCTTAGGTGAGTTGATGGATTTATGTGTTATGTGTCGTATTGATTCTTATAAGTGTCATCATAGGAGGGAGTGCATTGGGGAAAGGGTAATTGTATAAGTATGGTGGCCAACATAGTTATACAAGTACCACGACTTCAATGGGTTCCTAAGTATGATTGCATGAAAGAGGATTAGTACATGCTTGTATATGATGAGATGTGGATTTTGGGTATATGTATAATATATGGGTTTATGTAATGGCTGCCTATGATATGGCTATTGTTCTTTTTGTTATATATGTTTTGGATTATAGTTGTGTTGTGTGATTATGGGGTCACACGATATGGTTTGGTTTTGGTAATGGGTTTTGTGCCTTGTTGTGGCATGGTGAGATGGTGAGAAGGTGATTACTCGTATGGAAAAACGAGCGTATAAAGCGGTTGATTGACTTGACATGTATGATAACGAGTATGTTTGGGAGATTCGATAGGTATACATATGCGGATGTATATATACTAATAGATGTTATGTTATGATTTACGGTCGTTCAGTAGTTATTATAACTTGAACGCACCTGGTACTCTCTTGTGTTTAAACAATTTATTAGAGCTCGAGTTTGGGGGAGTTTCATCGACGTTTTAAACCTTTTGAAGTGTGTCTTGTAGCGTATTCTTTGAGTTTCGTATTTCACGTGTACGTTTTAAAATGGTGTTCTTGGTTTTAAGTCTATTGAAGTAACTTGGGATTTCTTTTGAAATAATGAAATCTTTTGTGTTGGGTCTTACATTTCTTTTGGTTGGTATATATTGAGAAAAAGGGGGACTTGGAAATCTATTATAGGGTTCGATAGTTGGTGGTATTCGTTAAAATAAGGGTAAGGTGTTGGAGTCGTGTTTGAAACAAGGTGCAACATAAGATTTCTTTTTAATCAACACTTATTTATTTCAAATTCTAAAAGACTTTCTTTAAAATAGAGCGAAGTAAAATTTCTTTCTACTTACATAGTTTATATAATTGGGTTCAACCGATTCACGTCATTTATAATTATTAATACAAGGTTAAATTGAGTTTATTAAGATTTCACATACAATTTTATCTTTCATTAATATAAAACTGTTTTGGTCATAACTTGTTCGTTTTTAGAGCTTTTTGAGTGATTCAAAAGCCAAAAATTATGTACTCGGAACGTAATTTTCAAATATTCAGAAAGTATAGTCATGGGAGGTCAGTGGACTGGTCGGAATTGTTGTACAAGTGTCGGGGTTCAAGGTTGAGTTTTAAATAGTAGTTTATTTTTATTTGGGGTGCACGGGATACCTAGTTTTTGAGTTGAGTTTTGAGTTCGTCAAGAGGGTTGTTTGTAGATTGTTTGAGTCACATAGATGTGGGAGGTAATAATAAATATATATATATATATATAAAAAGATATATATTCTTTTGGAAAAGTCGATCTTTTGCACGGTTTTAATAATATGTCGCGGGGCGTAATATGTTTGGTTGCCATTGGGTGTTTCTTGGATTAATTTTTCGTTGTCATGGGTCATTTTTAATTGACACACGTTCTAGGTTTGAGTTTTCTTTTGAGTCTCGTGGTTTTTGACTTGTTTTAACTGGTGCACGTGAAATGTCGTTAGTTATCCGTGGGTTTGATTCGTTGATCGTATCTGGTGGATTCAGGATGTAGTTTTTGGTTTCGTGTTGTTCGAGAGCGTTGAGGTAGTCGTATGAAAGACTTGGTCGTGCCTACACGCTTAAGTAGCTGACCATGAGAGAACGGTCGAAATACCCTTAGTGGGGAGGAAAGAAGTTCGTAGACAAACTAACATGGTCATGAGGTCTCTTAGGAGTACCAAGGAGATGAATAGAGATTTGTGGGATACCAGCACAAGTAACGTGCCATAGAGAGTGTTGGAAGGGGATATTGTTCATAAGGCATGTATGTTTTCTAAAAACTTCCTAAAATTTAGTAGGATTGCCTATTATTTTGAGGTAGAACCATAAATAGAGCAAGTATGAGAAGTGAGAGGAGTTGGAGTTAGTGTCTTTCCAAGGAAATTGTTGATGGAATGATTCCAAGAACAAGAGTTAATGGAAATTGCAACAAATGCAAGGTAAAAGTCGAGTTTCTTAGTAGTAGATTGGATGTGGTAAGCGGTTGAGTGGTCTGATGAGAGGAAGAATTGGTCTTTTAAAATGCGTGTAGAATTTTGCAAGTAGAACGAGGTAGGAATTTATTCGTATTGCCGCTGAGAGAGGGTGCAAGGAGGAAATAGTTGAAACTACTAGGGATGTTGTATGAACGCTTTGGGATTACGGTTATGCATTTGGCTTCGCCAAAGCACTAGCGGTTTTCATGGTGTCAATGAACCAAGTGTGCATGAACGTGTATAAACGAGTTGTCATCGGGAGCATCGACGACATCTTGATCTACTTAAATCTGAGAAGGAGTGTGAGGCGAATTATGTGTTGGTTTTGGAGTGGAATTATACGTGAGATTTTCAAGTGTGAGTTTTAGGATTAAGTGTACTATGATGAGAAGTTAGAGATGATGGCATATCATGGAACCAGCAAGGGCGAAGTGAAGAAGGATGAGGAAGCATTTTGGGGGCTGAAGAAGTGGATTGGATAATGAGCCGATCTTGGCATTATCGGAAGGACTGGATGAATTCGCGAAGCATGACGATACGTGGAGCAAGGATTTGGACGTGTACGAGAACGACAAAGAAAGGCGATCGCTTATACTTTACAGGAACTAAAGATTTGGAAGAACTGGATAGACTTAGTTAGTGGAGCTGGATTGTTATATCTGCCTAGAATGCTAGAGGCATTTGGTGTACGAGACGTAGAGAATGATCTATACAGATCATGAACGTCTCCAACACATATTTAATCACCTTGATTGAACATTTGGCAAAGGTGATGGGTGGAGTTAATTGATGAAAGAAAATTGCAAGGCCAAGACCATCTGGGAAAGGCAAGCATGGTTGATGAGACATGGAATAAGAAGAATGAAGTGAAGCTGAGACAAACTTGAACTATATGGATGACATATTAGGGTGGTTTGGATGAAGGATGTAGGTTGCACGAGTTGAGTTGTCTAAAGCAGAGAACGCGTCAACATGTATGTTGCGTGGCTTGGAAAATCATATGCAGAAAAGGGACGTAGACTATATTTCCTACATAGATAGGAGTAGCTTAGAAAGGGCGATGTAAGGAAGAAGTTGGTGGAAGGGATACATAATGCGGTGGAGGATTAAGTACGATGAGATTTGGGTGATAGTCGATAGACTGACTAATTTATCTCATATTTCAAGAGGAATGAGAAGTCACGTAGTTGAGAAGTTGGAAGGATTGCGTACGGATGTGATGGAATAGAGGGTTTTGCGTAAAAGACAGCCTAATATGTATGGAATGCCTTATGAAGGGTTATGGCAAGGGAAGAGACGATGGGAAGCATCACATTGTGATGTATGGTATGAGTTGAGGAAGAAGAAGGAAGTGTGTATAGAAGCGAAGCTTGAATGAAATAGGTCGAGATAGGAACCGAAGGTAAAACTTTGGTAGAGCCTAATGAGTAGCATAAAGCACAACGCAGGCTAATACTGTCGTAGTGTCGAAAGGGAAATGGCACTGACCTATACTGATTGTTTAGGAGGCTTAGAGCCTTGGAATTGTGGACTAGAATTGGTAAAAGAGTCTAATAATATGGTAGTGATGTTTGTGGAAAGGATGAGTGCAACAAGGGATGCTATATAGAAAGGAGGAAACCACTAGAGTTAGTGACAGAGTTATGTATGAAGTTTCACCCATAGTAACGGGTGGTATGTTTTGGTAAAATGGAAGAGTTGATGTAGAGTTTTGTAGGTCCATTTATGATCTTTGGAAAGATCAGACCATTAGCTTATGAGTATAGAATTACCTAGGGGAAATTGAGGGGTATACATTATTTATTTCATGTATTAAGATTGGTAAATGTTGTTTGAGAATGCATATTTGCATGATCGGTTATTCGGGATTTGTGCTAATAAGAGTCTTTGTTTTATCAAAGAGTCATTTGTGAGATTTATTGATTGTGAAGTAAAGAGTTTGGCAACAAATTTAAATATTGTTGGTTAGAATGTGGTATTTTGAAACTTGAACTAAAGTTCACGTGGAAATGAGAGGAGTTCGTTTAGAACAAGTATCCTCATGTGATTTGTTGTTTGTGTGTTTGATCCTAAGGAGTAAATCTCGGGACGAGATTTATATTAGGAGGGAGTGATGTGACAACCCTGGTTTTGAGGTTCGTCGCTTAGTTTTATTTTGTGCTAGTTACGTGTCTTTATGTGTTTATGTGCTTATTGGTGTGTATAGATTTTGGTTTGGATATCGTTTCCGGTACGGGGTACCTTGTGAGTGAAACGATGTGTGATGATTTCATGTTCATGAGTTCACATGGTAGTGACTATGAAGTGATATGGTGATATGTAGTGGTTTTACGTATACGTATATGTATTATAGAAAATCGTATTTTTAGGATTTACGGTTTAGCATTTAGAGGTCTCGGATGAGGTGTTTAGTCATATGAATATTTTTCGGGATGGTTTTAAGTCATTTAGGACTTAGTTATAAAGTTTATTTCAAAATTTGAGATTTTTTATAAAAGTGTATATTTTACGATTTTTACGGTAAAACGCGTAAATTTTAACTAGTTTTACGGTTTTGAGGTTTTGGAGGCTTTAGGAGCTGAAATAAATTAAGGTAAATTAAGGTAATATTAATAACATAATATAAAATAATAAAAATAAAAAAAACAAAATTAGGGGTGTTTGGGTCGGTTTAGACGCACCAAAGAAAAGAAAAGGGGAAAAAAGGGAAAAGGGGAACCGGGCTTTTGTATATGGGCCAAGGACTTGTTAGGAAAGTATAGAAAGCCTTATTTTTATCAAAAAGCTTCATAAAATCCCTAGAGATCAATTATGGGTCGACATCCATGGAAAAAATTTAGGGTTCTTCATCAAAAATCTTGTTTTCCAAAAAATCTAAGGTAAAATCTTCAAACCCTTTTCAATTAAATTGTTTTTATGATTTCTTTAATCATCTTATGATGGATTTAGGTTAGTGTTTAATTTAAAAACAGTAAATTAATGTTGTATTAATCATAATATGATGATTACATAAATTAGGGCTTTTAATTAGAGGGATTAGGGTTAATTAATGAGGTTGATTTTGTTAAACCCGTTTTTAAAAACTGGGCAGAATTTTGAGTCAATTGTTTTGATCATATCGGGAGTTCTAGGAACATTCAAGATGCGATCCAAGTATCCCTGAAAAGGTAATTGACGTGGCTTTCTAATGCAAGAAATGAGAACTAAATTGGAGGTATGGAAGTGGGTCAAAAACAGGTTACAACAGTCGGAGGTCAAAATAGTTTTGTAATCAGCCTGTTTTCTTTTTAAGTTTTGGGTTGTTTGGGGTACTTAGGGTTGCATTGGGATCTTCTCACGAACATGAGAGATGGTTTATATATTTTAGTAAGTATATGCACTTGGGATAAGGTTGTGGTTTAGGCTAAGACCCCTTAATTGTAACAAACTTTTCATACTTTTAAAATTAGTGAATTCTGGATAGGTAGCAATATATATATACATATATCGGGGCCTTAACAGTAGCTTTAAGGTTAGGTCAAGTGGGAGGTTTTAGCTATCATATGTAAAATTATGAATATTCCTTTTACAGAAACCATGGGTATGTTTAAGTGGACGTTTGACTTAAAGTTTTGAGACCTAAAAACTAGGATTGTTTTGTTTAAAATATGAACGGGATAGTTATTAAACTTAACCAAGTTAAGGACTTGTTAAGGAAGGGTAATGGGGTGATTAGAGCTTATCAATGAGGTATTTGTATGGGAATAGGCTAGATGTCCATCATAGGTTGATGAGCCATCTTAGTGATTGGTTCATGTATTGATTGCGTGTTTTTGGTTTGTTAGCTTGTTGCTAGTGCGAGGACTTGTGAAGAAGCAATCAGGTGAGTTTCATAGTCCCATGTTTATTATTGTTTTTGACTTCCAGATGGGATGGAAGAGACCTTGTGTTGATTTATTTATAAATTGATGATGTGAATGTTTTTAAGGTTTGAGATGGACTTGTGTATACATTATGTGATTAACTGCTATGTGATTCTTGTTTGTGTATGATTTGGATCGAAAAGGTACATAGGTGTATGGGCGCCTATGGTACCATGGTGTTTGGTAAGGCGTGATGCCTTGGAAATTATGGTGTTTGGTAAGGCGTGATGCCTTGGAAATTATGGTTGTTGGTAAGGCGTGATGCCTTGGAAATTATGGTTGTTGGTAAGGCGTGATGCCTTGGAAATTATGGATGTTGGTAAGGCGTGATGCCTTGGAAATTGTGGTTGTTGGTAAGGCGTGATGCCTTGGTATTGTGATGATTGATTGAACATGAATGCTAGTTGTTACTACATAATTGTAGCGCATTGTCCATATGTTATTGTGTTGATGGTTGTTATTCACAGCTTATAACTGATTTAGCGTTGGAGTCTAAACCTATGACTCTCACCAACTTTCTGTTGACGTGTTTTAGTGTCTCTTTCAGGTGATATTATGGTTAAGCTTGAGAATAGAAGTGGCTAGGATTTGGAGTTGCGTAGGAATGCATTTAGAAGGAGATTCCCGTTCCTTCTTAGTTTCTTTTGTTTGTTTTATAAGTGATATTGTTGGTACCTATATGTTTGTTTGGTTTATGTTTATTGTTTGTCTTGAGTAAGTGGTAGGACTATTACCTACTTACCTAGACTCCTGCATTGTTGAGATATTGTCATGACATTTGTGTCACCATTTTATGACATTTCTTATATCATTTAGTTATCTCTATAGACACGCTATTGTTGTGATGATATCCATACGTCGTTCCCCATATTCCGCCATGGTGGGGTGTGACAACTTGATGCTCAAAGAGTTGGAATCTTTGGATGTGGATTATTGGTATGAATTGGTTAGTGGTGCAAAGTGCTAATGCTTGAGATTGGATTAATATTCACTATAAATTGATAGCTGATGGTTTAGATTTTGCTGCAAAAGCTGAGTGTTGACTATGAGAGGTGATGAGTGAATTTTCCGTTTGAGAAGTATCTTGTTTGGAAACAAGGAAGTATGTGGAAGAGGAATGTGATGTATTCCTAGCACATGTAATTAGTGATAGGGTGGTTGAGGAGAAGTTGAGAGATCTGTTAATGACTCGAGAGTATTCTGAAGTTTTCCTGAAGTTTTTGCAAAGTTGATGCCGCCTTATGAAATGGAGTTTGTGTCGATTGAGTATTGTGAGCGATAGGTGTAGTGCTTCTGCGTTTCGTTGTGTAGTGCTTCTGTGTTTTGTTGAGTAGTAATTGTATGCCTTATCATTTGGCACCGTCAGAGTGGAATGAGTTATTCGGTCAACTGCGAGAAGTGATGGATAAGAGATGTATTATATTAAGTTTCGTTGCAATGAATCACCTGTGTTGTTTGTCAAGAAAGATGGATTGTTTCGGATGTGTATTGATTATCGAGAGTTTAACAATTGACAGCCAAGAATCGGTATCCATTACCGAGGATTGATGATTCGTTTGATCCTTGCAACTTGTCTGGATCTAATGTGTACTCAAAGATCTCTTTGAGTTCTTGTTATCATTAACTGAGAGTTAGGAAGGAAGATGTTCCTATAGTTGTTTTTCATACTTGATGTGGGTACTTTAAGTTTCACGTGATGTTTCTGGATTGACGAACGCGTCTGCCATATTCATGGACAAGGTGAATCTTGTGTGTAAGATGTGCTAGGATGAGTTATTCATTATATCTATTAATGATATTATATTTTATTCCAAGAGGAAAAGAGGAACATAAGTAGGATATGAGGATAATTCTTGGGATGGTTGGAACAAGAGAAACTGTATGTAAGGTTTCCTCTGTGTGAATGTTAGTTGAAATAATTGCGATTTAAGACAGTTGATTGACAACAAAGGTATTCGTGAAGATCTTGCCAAGATTGAAACGATTAAGGATTGGTCGGTACCAACGACGCCGACGGAAATCTGTTAATTCCTTGGTTTAAGCTGGGAATAATCGGAGGTTTATCGAAAGGTTTTCACTGATTGTTAAACCACTGATTAAGCTGACTAAGAAGAATTGGATGTGTGAGTCCCACTTATACATCTAAATTGTAAGTTTCCAGATCTGATCCCCATCAGATGAGGAAGTTGTATTCTGAACACTGAAGGGTAGGTTGTGTTATGCACCGATGTTGTCGTTGTTGAAAGGGTCTGAAGTATTTATAGCTTGTAGTTTGCTATGATGTGTCTCATAAAGGTTATGTAGTTGTGGTGTTTGCTTTGAGATTGTAGGAATATTACTTGTATGGAATCAAGTGTGTAGTTGATGTAGTATTTTTTTGTATACCCTTTAGGAAAAGGAAGGCAAAATAGTGGTAAGCGTTAAGCACGACGATTTAGGAAAACCGTGTACAAAATGACCCAAAATGGGGATCGTTCTCAAGGAGGCTAAGTGTGTGTGTAATGAAATGATTATCTTTGAGATTATATTTGAGAAAGAAAAATAGAAAGGGGATAAGAAAAGAATGACGGTTACGATGTCGTATTAAACTAAGACGAAAAAAGTATACACGTAAAACCGTAAAAAGCACTAAAATTAAAATTTTACCCAAAAAATTCCTAAAAATCACTAAAAATCCACAAAAATATTCTAAGAGTTTACAAAATAATCCAAACTTGCCAAAACCTTTTAATTAATTAAATAATGACTTTTTAATGCTAATTAAAGCCCTAAAAATCAAAATTAACTATTAAAAAGCCCAAAACAAGATCTTAAAGTTTGTAAACCTTTAAAATAACCTAATTAAGCTAAAAAGTATTTTTCAAAATTTTTAAAACCACTAAAAACTATTTTTAAACAATTAAAAACTATTAAAATCAATTAAAACTTAAATTAATTCTAGAAAATAATTAAAAGACTCTAAAAATATTTAGAAAGTTGCAAAATTCCTAATTAAGTGTCTACAATCTAGGAAGAATATAAAAAATTTAGAAAATCAGACTTTTAATTTTTAACAATAAAATAATATTAAAATATTATTAAAAATCCAAAAATCATAAAAAAATTCTAAAAACTTGCAAAGTAGCTTAATTTAACCTAAATAACTCAGAAATGAAAGTGAAATTGCCTAAATACCCTTAATGGGCCTAAAAAGTGGGCTAAACCCAAAACAGATCACTATTGGGCCAAATTTGGGCCCAATATAAAGAAGTGTCCAAAATAAGCCCAAAAAGCACTACTTGACTCAAAATTTGATTTTAAACAACTTTTTTCAAAGGCCCGAAAGCTGAAAGTGTGAAATAAGCTAGCTTATACCAAACAGCTTATTCTTAATGGGCTTTTTGGCCCATTAAGCTATAAGCCAATGCCATAAGATGAAATTAGACACACAAGCTTCTTTTGTCCTAAATAAGACTTCTATAAAAAGAAATTTGAAATTAGCCCAAGGAATAAGCCTGAAAATGCAATAAGCAATCTACAAAAAACGACAAAATATTCATTTTTGAGTTCTAGGCCACCCCAAAAGTCGATTCAAGTTTCTAAAGCTTTCAAATGACTTAATTAAGCAAAATCAACAAAGAGTTTTCAAATAAGCTGACTCAATAAGCTGGAAAAAGCAAATAAGCACTTATGTAAAAGTCAAATAAGTTGGTTTTCTAACAAAAAGTCAAAGTCAAAGTCCAATAAGCTCTAGTATAATCAAATGGGTCAAAAAATGAAAATCTATCACAAAAAATAAGTTGTTGCAGGTCTGGATAAGCTAGAATAGCTTATTGATAAGCTGATGACGAAATAACACTAGCAGGGGCTATTTTTGGGTGTTGAGCAGTGGAAACTTTTTCCACTGCTTGACTTGTTTGACTTTTTGTCTTTTGTGAACTTTTTTGAGATTCAGATTACACAAAGGCACCCAAATGATCTTTGGATCAAAAGGAGTCAATAACAATCAAAAGATCACAAACACAATCACCCAATTGATACAGTTTAATCAATAAAGTACCAGATCCAGCACAGACATGAAACAATAAGCAGTTTAGGTTCAAAAAGCACTTAGATCATAATTCAGCCAGCCAAATTCCACCAAATGCATACACAAGCTATATTAAACTCAAATGAACAAGGCTAAACAAGTTTCATGCAATGATTCAAAGAATTAAGCAAGATCTAAGCTGATGAATGTTACTGATGAACACTAACACATGCAGTTTTTTACTTTGCTGATGTATTTGACACACAAGCTAGATTTAACACCTCAAATCTCTCAAACAGGTTACAATGACTTTGTTTAAACCACTTTTAGCCCTAAGCATGCATACACCCTAAGTGTTCCCAAAATCCTAGGTCAAAACAGGCAATAACAAAGATTTTATAGCAGATTGTTTGATTCAAGGTTTCAAAACCAAAAACTTGCAGCAAAACACTCTCAACCAAGCATATATCAGATAGAACACAAACACAAACTTTCCGAAACTCAATAACAAGATTCAAGCTTAAACAGGTAGACCCAAACACCCTTTTAACTTTTCAAAACCAAGTTTTTCAAATCAAAAGCAAGATTCAGTTTACCAAATGATCAATCTAGCATATAAACAACATTATCATACAAGACTAAGCAGATTTAAGCCAAGAAATCAACAAGAACAACAGTATAGCACAAATCCACAAAAAATCCAATTTTTATCAGATTTTCAAGGTTTCAAGACAAACCTCATGGATGTACATCCACACCCCACGAATTTATGAGCTTATGTGCTAGCTAGAACAAGCACAAGCTTCCAATAACAACCCTGCTAAGATTCAACAAGGTAAGTAGCACAATATCAAAATCAGAAACTTAAAAAGCCTTGATTAATGCAACCTTGTTACCCCACACTTGATTATCCCCAAGTTATAAGCCTCACCACACCTTAATATCACAATTAGGATGCTATGATCAGCCCTATAACCCAAGAATTCCAAGGTTGAAACAAGAACTTAGCAAAATATCAAGCTTGAAGGAAAAATGCAAACTTTTGCACTCTCCTTAAAAACAGGTTTTGAGATTCAAATTCAGTGAAAAAATAACATAAACAAGCATAAAATAAGATGGCACTTGGTCTTTCTTCAACACACTTAACACAATTTCATTAAACTGAAAAGAGGATTTACAAGTGTTTGAACAAGGAAAAACCAAAAGCAGGTAAATGAGAGACCCTATGTGCCTTTATATAGGCATACAATGTACCTAGAAAGCTGAAAAAGAAGTGAAACCCTAGCCTTGAACTTCCAAAATTGCCCTTGTCTTGTTTGAATATCTTGAAGAATCATGTGACGAATTTTGTTGTGTTGTGATAGCTGGCAAGTAAAAAGAGTATCCAAGGGTTTGTATGAAGCTTAAGATGTAAGCATAATTGTGGGACGTTGGATTGTTGCCACCCTTTTGGCAGTATGCATGAACTTGTAGCAGGGGAGTCACCAGAAGACAAATGGGGTGATGAGGTGTCATGTTTAAGGTTTGGGATGTGTTAAAAAGACCCTTAATCATAAATCTGCACAATTTTGGGGTTTAATTTTTGCTAAAACAAAAATCCCTAATTGTGTTCTTGAGCTGATGAACATGGTTTTGATCTATTTAAAGGGTGATTAACATTTAAATAAATGTTAAGGCGCCAAGGTTTTGTTAATTATTTAATCAGGGGTGAGTGGGATCTGATGTGGAGGGGTGGAGTGTTGTGATTGGTTGAAGTGGTGAGTAGGGTGAGGTGGCAGCATGTGGTTGGTTAAGGTAAGTTCCATGTCTGGCCAATTTAAGTCCCCCTTTTATTCTTTCTTTGTCACTTTGTAAATAAACACTCAAACCCGAATTCCCTTTGTTATCAAAGTTTTACTTTTCACACTTTTGCCCCAAATACTTTTCCAAAGTATTTTCAGGGGCATCTCTTGCCATTTTGTGATTCTTGAAGGACTGATTTGGCATTTTCCTCAATGGTAATGGTCTTGACTTGTATGATTGGCATTTTGGAGGACTGAAATTGCCAAGTCTTGTTTGATGAGGGACCATTCTTGACATTGTGGAGGATAATGGTTGACAATTTAACTTTGTTGAGGGGCTAAACTTGCCAAATCTTCAAAGTGGAGGGCCCTTTTTGAATTTTGACAAACTTTACGGACCAAACTTGTAATTATGAAGATACAAGGGTATAAAGTGTCAGTTCTTCCATATTGGAGGACCCTTCTTCATAATTCTTCAAATCTTCAAGGGTTTTTCTTGGGAAAGTCTTTATTAGGGCTTGGTTCATTGTGCGGCTTCGTTTCCCGTGTTTGTTTTTGTATGATTCTTGTGATATTTTGTCATTTTCTCAATATCCGTACCTAAAATACACAAGCAACAAACACAAGCATATATATGGGTATTTTGATGATATTTAATACATTTTAAGCCCTTTTTGGACGATGAGACTATGTATAAAAGCAGTCTCATCACTCCCCCATACAAAACCATTGTCGTGTCCTCACGCAATGCTAGAATAAAGTATCGTAGCACCTCCAAAATTCGTTTTTATTCACTTTATTGAACGATAAACTAGTTACACTACTACTATTGCTACTATTACTTGTGTTTTAGACATAATGTATGATTTTCATCGCAAAATGGGACGTTTAGGTTCATAGAATAAGAACACGTGAATGCTTCATTAGAAATAATTTCATCGTCCTCGATTTTCACCTAATTCCATGCCAAGCGTGCAACGAGATAATTGTCATTATAAGTTAGTAATGCTAACACTACTCATATGCCCTAATCACGTACTTATCCTCCCAATTTCCTAAGTTGTATCTCTTATATTTTATTTTGTCTTGAATTTTTCACGAGGATACATTGTTTGACTTATGCAATAATAGAGATTTAGGTCTAAAAATAGAGTCCTAATGGTGTAACCAAGACCATCAAATCTATAACCCCTCCCAATAGACAACGATGTCAAAAAATTAAGTCAACAAGAAGAATCGATAAACACGGTTTTATAACGGTTTTGAACATGAGACTTATTACCAAGACTTTTATACGCCCCCTAACGGAAGGGCCTTATTATCTTTGGTTTACCTCCATCTTTTATTCAACTTCGCCATGAAGCTTTTATTATGACTTCGGTCTTGCCTTGCCTTTTATTATCTACCTCATCAGTAATTTTATTAGCCAAAGATGTATATCCTCACGCTAAGGCGAATTTTTGGATCTTTAAAGCTTCGAAGATTAAGGCTTGATTCACTTTCAATTTTGCATAGATTTTTCGGCCTTGTGGGGCTTCAAATTGTTTGCTTGATTTAGGTGAGCACTTGAAATCTTATTATTGGGTGAAGCTTTTGATTATTTGGGTGCCAATACTTCAAAACCGTGACGCTGGAGATACCTTAATGTCTTCCCAATTTAATTACACGGAAGCTACTAGAAAAGACTAGAAACCCAACAATCCCAACTAAACCGCAAAGTCAATATTTATTAAGCAAAAAATATTTACATGCGAAGGGAGAATAAGCAAACAACGAGAACACATGAGTTTTTGAAAGAATACGAGTACTCTACGTTTAGCATAGTAACTTATAATTAACCCTATCATTTCTCGTCCTCATTTAAGAGACTTAGCCTAATGTAAAGTTAAGGAATCAAAGCTAAGTGCTCAACACGCACGGTCGAGTAAAAAATTACTCTTATTCTCGCCATCAGAAAACCTACATTCGTGTCTTCAAACACTTATAAAACATGAGAAAAATTTTAAAATTTGGCCATTTTTAGCCTTATTTTGCAACAAAACGATAAACAAAAAGATAAACTTTGGAAAGCGTGAAGGTTTGGCAAGGCAAGTATCTATTCACCCCCCCCCCCATACTAAAGTTAAACATTGTCCTCAATGTTTCCAGTCTAGGGGTGCAAAAACCCCCATACTAGAGACGTAGTCGAATGCCTAATCTAGCATGGAAAGGGTGTAACCATTAAATCAATAGCCGTTTATGAAGTGTGCTAAAAACCTAAGGTTAGAAGATCAAAAGGATATATCATGGATATTGAGAAAGTCTTCAAAGCAAACGATCGGGTGCTCCCATTAAACGAACACGAGAGGCTCCAATCGTGAAGATCATGATCATCTAAAGTCCACAATTCACAAACAACCACGGAACAAAGGTTGGAAGGGCACAAATCCCCACACGTTACTACATTAGAAAGCGATAATATGTACATAGGATAAGCATGGGACTCCCCCACGAGGCACCTCGTTTTTGATTACCGAGTCATGAGCTCGACTCGATCCCCTCAATGCTAATTATCATTGGGGAAAGTGACTTGGTCGAGGTAGTTCAAGGATGGAACTTCCCCGCCAAATTAGTGCTTCAACCTATGTCCATTCACCTTGAAATTGGAGCCATCATTTTGAGATAGCTCGATGGTCCCATATGGAAAAACTTGGGTCACGGTGAATGGACCGGACCAACGGGATTTCAACTTACCGGAAAAGATTTTCAAGCGAGAATTAAAAAGCAAAACTTGATCCACAATGTTAAAAACCCGGTTTTTAATTTTAGAATCATGTAACTTTTTAGTTTTTTCTTTATAAATCAATGAATTTTCATAAGCAATGTCCCTCAATTCATCCAATTCATTTAATTGCATTTTCCGGTGTTTTCCCGCGGTCTCCATATCATCATTACAATGCTTTAGGGCCCAATAAGCCTTGTGTTCTAATTCAATTGGCAAATTACAATTTTTCCCATACACAAGCTTATAGGGAGTGCACCCAATGGGCGTCTTATCAGCGGTCCTAAAGGCCCATAAAGCATCGTCCAACTTACCCGACCAAGATTGTCGGTTTTCCCCAACGGATCTCTCCAAGATCCTCTTCAACGCTCGGTTTGAAACCTCGACTTGCCCACTCGTTTGTAGGTGATAAGCCGTAGAAAGCCGATGTGTAACCCCATATTTCCTTAGGACCCTTTCGAATTGGTCGTTACAAAAATGGGTTCCACGATCGCTTATGATCGCACGAGGGGTTCCAAACCGAGAAAACAAGCTTTTCAAAAACTTGACTACCACACGAGCATCATTGGTGGGCAAAGCTTTAGCTTCCACCCACTTAGATAGGTAGCAACCGCAACGAGGATATACTTATTACCACGAGATGATGGGAACGGACCCATAAAGTCTATACCCCAAACGTCAAAGATCTCACACACTTGGATGATATTTTGTGGCATTTCATCTTTTTCTTAGGCTTTTCCTTGTCGTTGGCATGAGTCACATGACTTCACAAGATCTTGTGCATCTCGGTAAATAGTAGGCCAAAAGAAGACGACATCAAACACCTTCTTAGCTGTGAGATTGGCACAGTGGTGACCACCCGTGGGTCCCTCATGGCAAGCTCTAAGGATATTAGAAGCTTCGGTGCCAAATACACAACGTCGGATGATTTGATCCGCACAAGTTCGAAACAAGTAAGGGTCGTTCCAAAAGTAGAACTTGACGTCACGAAAGAATTTTCGTTTTTCTTGAGTCGTCATACACTTGATGATGAAGTTACCCGCATGGTAATTTGCAATGTCCGCAAACCATGGGGTGGAAGAATCAAGCTTAGAATTCACTACACCAAGTGTCTCGAGCGTAAATGATTCGGTGATTTCCTTGGGCTCGTAAACACTTTGGTGAGGATCTTCTAAACGAGAAAGATGATCGGTTGCTAGATTCTCGGCTCCTTTTTTGTTAACAATTTTGTGATCAAATTCTTGAAAGAGGAGAATCCAACGAAGTAATCTCGGCTTTGCATCTTGTTTAGCCATGAGATACTTGATAGCCGAATGATCCGTATACACTATGCATTTCGTCAAGACGAGATAAGGTCGAAATTTCTCAAATGCATACACCACGGCAAGGAACTCCTTCCCCGTTGTAGTGTATTTAAGTTGAGCCTCGGTCATCGTCTTGCTAGCATAGTGAATAGGCAAGAAATTCTCTTCATGACGTTGCCCTAGTACGGCCCCAATAGCGTAATCACTAGCATCACACATGAGCTCAAAGGGGAGGTTCCAATTGGGAGAAACAAGAATGGGAGCTTCGGTAAGTTTCCTCTTAAGGATTTCAAAGGCTCGTACACAATCTTCGTCAAAGACAAAATGTAGAATATTGATAACCTATGAATCTATGAAGTGGGTTGAAGATTCCTAGAGAGAGAAACTAGTGAGAGAAAGTGAGAGAGAAACTATGTGTTTTTCATTAAATGAGAAAAGTGGAATGTCAACAACCAACCCCTTTCCATGGCGGAAAGGGGTATTTATATCCAAGGCCACTATTTGGGCTTGGGCCGACCCATGACAAGCCCATGGGTCGGTTTCTTACTTAACTTAATAAGTAACATTAACTACGAGCTATTACAACATAAATAATATTGTGGAGTGACCGATACTTATAATATACGTAAAAACGTATTTCTAACAATCTCCCCCTAAGGGAGGTCACTCCACGTTTACAAAGTTCTAAACCTAGCATACTATACTAAGTCTTCGTTCTTCAGCTCGTAGTCTTTTCTTCTTTCTTTTTGTTGTGAATATGTTTATTTGATCTTTTAGGCTTTGGCTTGAGAGCATTGTTCTTTTGACCAATCACGTGCGATCTTTGCCTTCTTGTGAATCTTGCCTCCTCGTGACTCCATGTTCCACAAACTTATGTCTTTTTGTTGAATTCTCGAAAGCTTCAGAGTTTGGTATAGCGGAAGACTTCATTTTGCACTTTCTTGAATTTTGCTGAACTTTGATGCAGAAAAACATAAGCATGTGGGAACGACTTCTACAGGTACACCGCAACACCACCGTCTTCAACTGGTACACAGCAACGCCACCGTCTTCAACAGGTATACAGCAACGCCACCGTCTTTAACAGGTACACAGCAACGACACGAATAAAATGGCTTTGACATTTTATTCTAATTCGGTAGCATTTTACCTCCGGTCGGTGAAGACCGTTGGACGATATTAGATATCGTACCCGTGACGGATAGTTTCAATTAAGTAACTTCCTGACAGGATTTCGCGGGTAAACCCGTTCTCTTTATTCGACCGTCCAAAGCTGACTGCGAACATAAAGAGTGAATCACTTGGATAAATTATCCTTGTGATTGAAGCCGTTAATTCATGAAACCTGGAACAAGTGAATTTCAGTTAAGATTTTCACCATCGTTGCTTTCCAGTTATCACGAGCTTAATTCATAAAGAATCTTGCACGTCACCTACCAAGTGTTGTTTGATGTTAACACTAGAAGGATTTCCACTCGTCACTGTGATCTATAAAGAGTCACTCTGAGTGTTCTGGCAAGATCATATGATAATGCGTAGAGGCCTGGAACGAGTTTAAGTTCAATTAAGAATTAAACTACTGTTTCTTTCCAGTTTTTCACAAGATTGGTTCTAAAAGAACCGCACGTGTAACCTACCATGAGCTTGTTTGATGTTGGCTCAAGCAGGATTTCCATCTTCATTGTAATACTTGCGTATTACTCGGATGTTCTGGCAATATTACAAGAATACTGCGTAGGACTCATAAAAATCTCTTACTTTTCACAGTGTGTGAGAAAGCAAGGAATAAATGGAAAGTGTCCTAATGAGACTTTTGATGATCTCTTGGCTCTAGACTCGATAGTGCGTTTTGATTTAGTGAGCGATGGCTGGAGAGGAGTGCCACCTTTTCAATATCAGTCTATTCGGAGTGAATAAACCAATAGATAACGTGTTGATCTCCGTGTGATTAAAACAAATACCTTTTGAGAGATATTTGAGTTAGTTGGGAAGGGTTGTGCATTGCATCACTGGGTCCATGATGTCTTTCTTCAATATCGAGAATCATTAACAAAAATGATCTCAATAGCATATGTATTGACCCGGTTTCTGCCTAAAGTTGTAAGGAGGACTTCTTTCTTACACCCTTTATCTTTACAATTCTTTTTCATTCTTCAACCCCTTCAATGCTTACCAATACGTCATAACTAGCACCTTGTTGTGATTGTTCCAGTGCTTGCTTAAGTACTTGGTCGGCATTCAGCTACGTTCACAATCTTTCTCCAACTTTCCTAGGACTTCTAATTCTATCTAGGGAATTGTCCTTGGGAAGATTCCATCGGCTCTGATGAATAATTGGACTAAACCTATTCCTACCACCCTTTTGTCACCACATTCGTCGTGAATTAAGCGTGTTTTGGGAAAGTATAGCCACCATGAAAAATCCTTGAAAATCACCTAAGGTACTTGTGATATTGAAATCAAAAGTTTTGTACCTGAGGTGTTTTGTTCATCAAAAACGCTCCCCCTTAACACGTGCTTTACACATATTAAGTTGGATTATCGTTAAGTCTTTTTCATCTTTTAGCCAAGTATCATTTAAGTCTCCTTAATCCCATTTTCTCCCCTTATCCAAAATGTTAACCATTAATATTTGGGATATTGAATGGATTAACCGGTCTTTGGGTAATAATGAAATCGATGTTTGGCCCTAGAAGATGTTAATGCTCCCCCTTAAATTAATAAGGGATAGTTGTAGTGCTTTAGTATGATATATTTTGAAAGATTTAGAATCTCGTGAGAAATTCTTGAAAAGTTATCATACCTTAACACTACATCAAGCCGTAAAAGCAAAATATTCACAAATTTACATATTCACAATTAAAAACCAATATAGAGTAGACCTGAAATGTACGAACCATTAGATGGATCGTTGCAGTAACTTGTGGTGCACTCCATATGGTCTACCACCAACGAATCTTTCTAAGCTCCTCATCAATCTACGTTCACGGAGCTTTTGATCAATCTTCTTGATCACATACTTCGCCATTTGCCGATAACCCTGATGCCAATCCTCTGTCATCTCTGGTAAAGACCCACCCGAATTAAGATGCTCCAACTTTCCTCTGACGTATATGAGAGTCCCATCACTGTACATATAAAGCTCACCCACCCTCATAAACTTCATTATCCCTCGACTGTTCAAGTAGAAAATGCCGTAATTCGGCACAGTAATGCCGGTATAGGGATATCTATCGACATGTTGAGGTAGAACTTGATTCATTGGACGGGTGAGGTTAAGCTTCCTTTGGTAGCTTTCAACTCCCAATTGAAGATCTTCAACTCGTTTCTTGATAACAACGCTTCGTGTGAACAAACGAAGTGCTGTATTCAAGGCAATGATGTCTTCATGAGCAATATGGGTGAGTTGATCCCGGGTCATCATAAGCAACATATCTTCGATATCCTCAAGGCGAATGATAGAAAAATCTCCCTGCTGGATTTTGTATTCTCTGTCATCCTCCCTTTTTAGACGAATCTCCGTCACATGATAATAGCCATTCTTGGCTTCAGTTTTCAGTCCCAAAATGCTGGAGATGCGAATATCGGATCTAACGTTACTTCCTGAATTGGCTAAGCAGCAACCCCTGTACGCCCTTCGAACTCGTTCGTCCCAATGTGATGCACCTATGACAGCATACATATCATAATTACGATTTACCTTTGGGACCCAGAGTCGGTTTACCTTTTCCTCAATCCAGGGTATTGTCCCCCAGTTAGCAGCTTTCAGCAAGGTCAGCGAGGTTGCGTACTTTGATGAACCCTTGAGAATATAATCAAGATTATTGGTGACGAAGAAGTCGAGAGCAATTCGATTATCTTGAGAAGGATCAAGTGGAGGTGGAGCTCTTTCTAATTCATGGAGGCCTGGCCTTTGAACGGTGTTAAGAGCTTTCAGGACCTCGTCAGCATAATACTCGTACTCCATTCGGGTTAACCTGGTTTTGGCGCGAATTCTCTTATCCTTTATCGCTCTCTTCACCAAGGACGGAGTGACCGAAGACTTATACTCATGAGCCAGAAATGCACAAAAGTCTATCGGACTACGGATACGGAGATATAGAACATCTCTGTCAGCGTTTGTGATTGGATCATATTGAGCCGCTGCCGTGATCCAAGCTTGTGGCGGTGCAGTCTCGTCAATCTCCAATGTGTCTGCCCTGTCCCGTGTGCTTGACTCAGGAACAGTAGATTGTGGTTCTTGTTGTAGAGGAGTAGATACATGAACACGTGCTGGTTCTGATTCAGGCATCTCGGCGGTGTCATGAACAGGCGAGTGTTGTGCAGCTTCAGGTTCAGTTACTGACTCTGCAATCACATGAGCAACAATAGAACTAACAGGGTTAGTGGTAACAGGTATAGACACAGCAATAGATGTACCGGGAATCGATGACGCCGTAGTAGCATTCACATCATGGCGCCATTTGGATCGTCTTGATTCCATTGAGGTGGATTTTTCCTTCTGCGCAGCATCTTTTTGAGACTTGGTACCAGACTTAGATGGTTTCTTTGTGCTGGCTACCTTGTCCCCCTTTTTAGGCTGTTTACCATCATCATCCTCATCGTCACCCTCGTTGCTTCCCTTAGCACTCTCCTCATTTCCATCACCACCATTATCACCATCATCATCATCATCATCCTCATCATCATCACCACCATCGTCACCATCATCATCATCTTCTTCTTCTTCTTCTTCTTCTCCTTCTTCTTCCTCTTCTTCTTCACCAGTACCCTCTTCTTGTTCACTATCATCCTTTTCTTCCTCAGGCAGAATGTGGTAAGGTACCACACTTCCAAACATTTTGAACAACCGATCATCCTCCATGATAGCGTCATTGAGTGATTTGTAGAGAGTCTGTTGAACTTTAGACTTATCAAAAGAACCAACTTCCCTCATACGAGCTTTGAGGATCTTCTTTAATTCAAAATCCGTCAAGTCATATGCGATTTAGTAGGCGGATTGAGAAGGATTTGACGACTTAATCATCAAATTATCAGCCGCGAGTGTCTTCAACTCATCACGCAGTTTTGGCATAATGGACTCAACGGATTCTTTCACTCTCTCTTCAACAGAAGCTTCAAGTGTTTCTTTCTGCTCCTTGTATTTATCCCTCATAGCTTGAAGTCTCGTGATTCGTGCTGCATACTTATCAGCTTCAGCCTGCTTAACCTGAGCTAGTTCTTCTGCATGAGCTTTACGTGTCAACTCCATCTCTACAGCGAACTTAGCAAGCATCTCTTCTTGTGCTTTCTTAGATGCTTCTTCACTTTGAACTCTTCTAAGTAGCTCTTGACGAAGTTCATTCATCTCTCTTTTTTGATTATCCGTATGTTTATCCAACATTTCTGCCATTACAAATGCAGCCATTGAAGATGATGTAAAGCTACTCTGGGTTGGTTGAAGAGGCTCGGTTGTGACTACAGTACTTAGGATGGAAGTTATTGGAGGTGGAAGGAATGGTGTTGGAACCGGTCGGGTTGATAAGGGCTGTATTGGTGGAGGTTGAGTTACTAAAGGCTGAGTAGGTACCATGATTGTAGGAGCACCAGACTCTTTTTCAACACTTGCTGAAACAGGAATGGATGTCTCCTTCGAAGTAGAATACCTTTCAGGTGATCCAAACTCATCAATATCCTCTGGCTCCTCGTACTCTTCTTCAACATTCATCTGTACACCCGAACCACTACCGCCCGTATCTCTCCTACTCCTTTCAATAGCTATCTTCATTAATTTTCTCTCAGCCTTGTCAAGAATAGGATCATCAACATCTTATTCGTCGCGGAGAACTAACTCATCATCCGTACCCTTTCCCTTCTTAGCCTCAGTCTACTTCTTCTTGGTTTCGGGTTCAGATAAAGCAGCTGGTTGCTTGCGTTTACCTTTACTCTTGACCGTAGTAGACGAGTCTTCTCCTGTCTGAAGGCTTGCTTTTAGCTTCTTGATTTCTAGTAGCAGTAGTTTGTAATCAGCAGAAGCTTTAATTTTATCCGTCAGAAGATAATCGGGAATAGGACCAGGAATAACAGCACCAGATGGTCCTTCATGCCTTAGATCCACAGTGTGATCAGCCTCTTCAGTGTGATGACGACTTGCTGCAAGCTTATCAATAGAGACATCATTCTTCATAAAATAATTAATAATAAGCTTGATAAACCGAGGATAAGGAAAGAAATTAGTCTTCAGCTTCTTGTTTTGGAAGAGTTGAAAGGTAAATTCTTCCCACAACAATAATGCATAATCTGCATTTGACCCTTTGTACATTCCATGGAAGATGTTCATAATTGGACCACGCAAAGCATCATGCCCACTTGTCTTAGGTGTAAGACATCTACTGAGAATACCCAAGATTGCTCTCCAAGGTTGACCTACTTTAGCGGTGGTAAACTCAGACACAACTCGTATGTCAGGACATCCAAGAGCATCGAACATCTCCATGAGTTCGTCTTTAGTAGGATCCCTGGAAAATGACATACCTTTGTGTGTATCCCGAATGCCAAATATCTTACGGAAGTCTGAAACAGTAAGTGTCTGCTGCTTGTTGTCGAGAGTGAAGGTGATCTTGTTTGAAGTACTTTCCTTGGTAGCCCAGAACTCATACATGTAATCATATAGCACCGAGGCAGTACTCCTTAAAGCATTCTTGAAGTGAGAGTGATCAAGGATTGCTATGGCGACTTTAAATCCATGGTGAGTGGATTTTGAGACTTGCTTCAGCCGGTAATTGTTTGGTATGAACTTGAGGATTCTTGCTTCAGCAATTGCGTCTGCTCTAGCATCTTGGAGTGCCTGTACTGTTGGATTAGTCATCGTATCTGCTTAAGATAAGACATACAAGGTTGATGCACAAAAAATATATAGATATATATCATTATGACTTCTAAGCATAATACATTTCAACAAGTACTTATAACAGGCAAACAACTATCAATCCAACAACTCTTCATTCGGAACTCTTCATTCGGAACTCTTCATTCGGAACTCCTTCATTCGGAACTCTTCATTCGGAAGTCCTTCATTCGGAACTCTTCATTCGGAAGTCCTTCATTCGGAACTCTTCATTCGGAAGTCCTTCATTCGGAACTCTTCATTCGGAAGTCCTTCATTCGAAACTCTTCATTCGGAAGTTCACTCGGAACTTCTTCATTCGGAATTTCATCCGGAACTTCTTCATTCGGAAGTTCATCCGAAACTTCTTCATTCGGAATTTCACTCGGAACTTCTTCATTCGGAAGTTCATTCGGAACTTCTTCATTCGGAAGTTCATCCGGAACTTCTTCATTCGGAAGTTCATCCGGAACTTCTTCATTTGGAAGTTCATTCGGAACTTCTTCATTCGGAAGTTCATTCGGAACTTCTTCATTCGGAAGTTCATCCGGAACTTCTTCATTCGGAAGTTCATTCGGAACTTCTTCATTCGGAACTTCTTCATTCGGAAGTTCATTCGGAACTTCTTCATTCGGAAGTTCATCCGGAACTTCTTCATTCGGAAGTTCATTCGGAAGTTCACTCGGAACTTCTTCATTCGGAAGTTCACTCGGAACTTCTTCATTCGGAAGTTCATTCGGAACTTCATTCGGAAGTTTGTTCAGAACTTCATTCGGAAGTTTGTTCAGAAATTCATTCGGAAGTTTTTCCAGCCATGTTCATTCGGAAGTTCACAACCCGTCCCCCATGAAAGATTATTCTAAACGCATGTGTGAGATTTAAGGCAATCTAAGGCAACTTAACACATTCTAATGCTAATCCGCATAAAACCCAACTAACACCCCTAGTCAATTAATCCCTAATAAGGCAAACGAACCCTAATTTGATAAAGTTGATTACCCGAATCAATTAACTTGATTTAAGTGATGAATTAGGCGAATTATAAATCAAAGAAGTTGTTGTTTGTACCTTTTTGATTGAATGGAACGGATTGAATGATTAGAACGCGAGTTTGTGAAAGCTTGTGTGTGTTTCTGTGTATGTGAATGGCGGCAAAGAGGTAAAACCAAAACAGTGAAGAAGAAAGAATAAAAAGGATAGGGGGTTTGGTTTTGACTATGTCAATAATTGTTTACAACTTTCACAAATTGTCACCTTTAACCCTACAGTTTTTACTTTTACTTTTTATTCCTTGTCTTTTCTAGTCTCCCTAACCATTGTTAAATTTAGCCAACTTAACCTTCACATAACTTAGACATCGCATCCTAATAGCAAATCTCCAAGATCTAAAGCAAATCCTATTCTAAAGCAAGACCACTCATTAACCAATTAATTTTCCACAAACACTTTTGAGAATTGTTTTGATGACTAAGATGATTTAATATTTTCTCCCCCTTAAACGATGACCCGTTTTCTATTTAAAGAGCTGTAGTCATTGTTTAAAGAGTCAAATATTGATGAAAGCATTTCCAATTAATATCTTGAAAAGATTGATTCGTGGTGGCAATAAGATTTCTCTTATTTTGACAAATTAATGCACTGAGACGTACACTAACTCGTGTTAGACCAAGTTGTAAAGTAAACTTGATCCCTTTGCATGATTTGGCTTGTAAATCATGCCCGAGAAAATTAATTCCCGTTGTAAGCCAACGCTTTCCAAGGAAATACGTGACTTTAATATGAAAACCGAGTTGCAGTCTGAAATAACTACAAGCCATGATGGGCATGATTTTTTTAAAAATGTACAACTTTTATACGGACTCTATTTATGGCGCCGTGTCAATATTGATCGACATTTCTAAAGCCGTAAATATTACCGTACTAAAAGACATGCCCGATTTAAAAAGCGAAAAATATTTTTGGTTTTTCTTGATTTTATAATTTTTATGGTTTTTCTAGGTTTTATATTTTTTATGGTTTTTCTTGGTTTTATATTTTTGTATTTTTCTTTTTGTGGTTTATATATATACGATAATATACATGATCACGAACAAAGGATACGCCTGAATAGTTTACCACCACTATTCAGCTACTTCTTCTGCCAATTCTTTGAGAGTCGCTGGAGTGAATGATTTCATGCCAAGCTTGTCGATCAAAAACTCAATTCGTCCTTGATCTAAGGCTTTGGTGAACATATCTGCCAGCTGATACTCAGTAGTGACAAAATACAGCTCGATCACTCCGTTCTCCACCTGCTCTTTAAAGAAATGGTAGCGAATGTCTATGTGCTTGGCCCGGGAGTGTTGAACATAGTTGCAGCAAAGGGCAATGGCGCTCTTGTTGTCACAATACATCGGGATTTTGTTGAATCCCAAACCGTAGTCAGTTAGTTGTGATCTCATCCAAAGGACTTGAGCACAACAACCGGACATGGAGATGTATTCAGCCTTCGTGCTAGAAATTGCAGCGCTTTTCTGCCTTTTTGAAGACCAACTGATCAATCTGTCTCTAAGGAGTTGCACAGATCCAGAAGTGCTACGCCTCGTGTCTTGACACCCAGCATGATCGACATCTGCGTATGATATTAAAGCAATGGAGGAATCTTTCGGATACCATAGACCACGATCAAGTGTTCCTTTGAGATACCGAAAGATCCTTTTAAAAACATGTAGGTGCTTTTCGGTAGGCCGAGCCTGATACCGGGCACACATGCATACGGCAAATTGCAAATCAGGCCTGCTAGCAGTCAGATAGAGAAGGGTGTCGATCATCCCACGGTAAAGTTTTGGATCGACAATAGTCCCATTCCTATCTTCATCTAACTTGGATTTCTCCACCATTGGAGTGTCCACGGGGTCACAATTTTCAAAGTTATATTTCTTTAAAGATTCTAGAGCATATTTGGATTGATTAATAAAGATGCCTCTGGGATTCTGAGAAATTTGTAATCCTAAGAAAAATGAAAATTTTCCCATCATTGACATCTGAAAGCGTGTGGACATTATCTTCTCAAAGCGTTTAGACAATTCTATGTTAGAGGCAGCAAATATTATATCATCAACATAAATTTGTACCAGAATCATGTCGTTGTCCTCCTTGAGAGTGAATAGAGTGGGGTCCACCTTGCCTTTGGAGAAGCCTTCCGAGATGAGATATGTTGAAAGGAGATCATACCACGCGCGTGGAGCTTGTTTCAACCCATAGAGAGCCTTCTTAAGCTTGTACACATGATTAGGAAACTGTTGATCCCAAACTTAGATCGATTAGATTTGTGTATACGAGATTAGATCAAGTAATACACGTAGAGAAACCTTTGTATATGCTTTATGAATCTAAGTGTTATGTGGAATTTAACACTTAAACAAGAACACACAAGATGTAAACAAACTTTCACTTTGATTATGAATGTCGAACTTGCTTACAATGAAAGATGTTTACGAACGAAAACTTATATGAAACTTATAACCTAAAGGCCTTCTTTTATAGACATAAGAAGCCTTGTACAATAATCTACGTATCAGCTATTCTAGGTAAAGATAAATATAGAAAATACATTGTTGTTTCTATCCTTACTAGAATTATTCTTGAATATAATAAACGTGTAGATTATATCTTCCATCAGTGCTTGTCTTCAATGTGTCAACGCTTGACTTTAACCTGTCAACGCTTGAGCTGTCAGCGCTTGTTTTGTTCTTGTCAACGCTTGTTTTGTTCTTGTCAGCGCTCAAGTGATCTGGCCTTAATTTATTCCCAACAGAAACTCCGTGCTAAGGAACCCATCCGGCTGACTAACATAGACTTCTTCCCTTAGTTCACCGTTCAAAAATGTCGTCTTCACATCCATTTGATAGACGATCATGTTCATATGAGCAGCATACGCAAGGAATAGTCTAATAGCCTCCAATCTTGCAACAGGAGCAAAAGATTCTTCAAAGTCGATACCCAAGGCTTGTTTGTATCCTCTAGCAACCAATCTAGCCTTATTCTTCAAGACTGCACCCATCTCATCAAGTTTAACCTTATAAACCTATAACAAAGTAAGGATGTTAACTTTGTCAGGGAGAGGAACTAATTCCCATACTTCAAGTCTTTGGAATTCATTTAGTTCCTCCTGCATGGCTTCAATCCAAGATGATTTAGTCATAGCCTGTTGCCAATTTTTAGGTTCAACTTCGGAGAGAAATGCATCAAAATAGCAATAGAGTGCACTCTCTTGTAATTGATGGCGTGTAGAGACTGGTCGATCGAGACTACCAATGACATTCCTTATTGGGTGATCTTTTTTCCATTTGGTGCTATGTTTTTCAATCCTAGGTGGTCTGGAGTGAACAATAGAAGGAGCTTCTTCTGAGCTAGACGCGGCTGAAGGGTTTTCAGGTATCGGTACACCAAAGAAAGGAAGCTCTTGTAGGTGAGCATATTCCAAATCATGATCAATAGAATCCTCTTCAACATCATTAGGCACAAGTAAGGGTGACGATTCAGGTGTAGTTTGAGAATCACTTGGTAAAGGTGCATCCGGTTCAATGTTAATTGAAGATGCATTAGATAAAGCTTCATTAGCTTGAGCAACAACTTCAGGAATTGGAGCTATCACTACAGGTGCTGGAACTTCATCATTTGGGGGATCAAAGAATTCATCAAACAACGGTTGAAACAGTTTATCCCACTCGGGCCTTGTAGGTGGTAAAAATGATGTAGAAGTAGGATTATTGGGAACTAATCCGGAACTAATAGCACCGGTTCCCATCTCATGAAGCGCGGGTTCAGAGCTGCGTTGCTCAGAAGCCATCGCTGTCAGCTCATCGAAATCTGCGTCCATAGTTTCTACTATCTTACCAAGACGACGGTTGTAAATTCGGTATGCTTTCTTGGAGGGTGAGTAACCAATGAAAATACCTATATCGGCTTTCGGTTGAAGTTTGCCCAAGTTCTCACTATTAATGTTTGGATAACAAAGAGCACCAAACACATGAAAGAATGAAACATCGGGTTTACGATCATGTAAAAGCTCGTAAGGTGTTTTTCCATGGTGTTTCTGAATGATAGAGCGGTTTTGGGTGAAACATGTAGTAGATATAGCTTCTGCCCACAAGAACAATGGAGCGTTCGCATAAATCAGCATAGTCCTAGGAGCTTCCATAAGCGTACGATTTCGTCTTTCAACGACACCGTTTTGTTGTGGAGTACGTGCAGCGGATGTTTCATGTGAGATACCAACTTCTTCATAGTAAGCACGAAGAGTCTGGTTGACGAACTCTGTTCCATTATCTGTACGAATACGGCGGACAGTAGTATTTAAACGTACCTGAATGAATTTCAGAAAAGTGATGATAGCCTTCGGTGCTTCATCCTTTGTACGTAGAAATCTAACCCATGTAAACCTGGAGAAATCATCCACAATAATAAGAATGAATTTCTTACCGCTCACACTTTCAGTTCTCATTGGCCCACAAAGATCCATATGCAAAAGATGAAGTTTTTCTTGATTGGTGTCTTCAGCTTTGGGCTTTTATGATTTCTTGGTACTTTTCCCCCTTGAACACGCGGAACATAAATGGTCCTTGTGAAATTTGAGCTTTGGAAGACCACGAACTAATTCGTTTTTAGCCAGATGATTAATAGCATCAAAGTTGAGATGAGATAATCTGCGATGCCATAACCATGACTTGGTCTTAGATGCTTTAGAGAGAAGACATACTGGAGAGGCGGCCATCATGTCTCGTAGGGACAACGTATAAAGATTTGCACCACGAGATCCCTTCAACAAGTCTTTTCCTTCCAAGTTGCGGATGAAACAAGTATGTTGTCGAAAAGCAACCTCTAGGTTGGAATCACAAAACTGTCCTACTGAAAATAAATTACGACCAAGACCTTCTACATAGTATACCCTTGAAATCGTAACGTTTCCAATCTGATATTCACCATACCCCATTATCTTTGCAATATGATCATTACCGAATTTAACTGTTCCAAGAAACTTGCTGACGAAATTTCGGAGCATCGAGCGATCTCCGGTCATATGCTTTGAACAACCGGAGTCCAAATACCAGAGGATGATTTGGACCACCTGAAAATATCACCAGACGAGGACAATGTAGAGGTATCGGAATCTGAATGTTCCTTGTTATTAGCAGGTACAGATTTAATAATCTTAGATTTGCTAACTTTAGGTTTCTTAGATTTCCTAGCCTTCTTCTTCCTAGTTGGTGGTGTAGATTCTAGTTGGCTTAAATCCTGAGGTATTTCTTCACTGATAGGCACTATAGTGGGGGCTGACCTAATTAAAGGGTGTTGTTTCCATACTTTAATGCTAGTGTGCCTAACTAAAGGACGCTCAGACCTAACCTCAATGGATGCATTCCTAGTTAAAGGGCACATTTTTCCATCTAATGTAAAGGTCCAACCAGTGGGACGCCATTGCCAGCCAACTTGGGTACGAGTTCTACCAGTTGGCTTCCATTCAAGATCATTCATAATGGCATTCATTTCATTCACATGATCAATAAGACACAAATCATGACGTTGGGAAAACATACATTCATTACAATTCCAACATTTCAAATCAGAATTCACAAATGGTTTAGGCTTCTGCACAGGCGCAGAGCTTTTAGTCTTAACATGATTCTTTTTATTTAAATCTGAACTAACATTCCTATGGTGAGCTTCTACTTTCTTCTTGTTGGTACTACTAGTGGAGGGCTTGATCTTATATTTCTTGAGTGGCGATCCTTTAGCCTTAGTAGACTCTTTTACTCCTGTAGAAGGCAAAGTGGGAACATTAGCAACAGATTTTAAAGGTGCCTTACTTGATTGTGCCAATGACGGTTTTGCTCCTAGGGTCTTATTGAATGAAGTTACAGCAATGGGTCGATTAGTGAGTAGTGCAGAACCTGGTTTACCTATGTATTTCAAATATGCTAAGCAATATTGAACTCGCTTAATATATTCATGAGCTGAATAATAGTAGCTACTTGAGGGATCTAAGGCATAAAGATCGTCTAAAATATCCCTAACAAGATCTACATGCTTAATTGCATTCCTCATATAAACATCGTAGGTAACCAGGTTTTTCTTATGAAGCGGGTTCTTATAAAGCACTACTGACTTGGTTGTTGGAGCACTAGAGAACGGTGCAGAGTTGGTAGCTAAGTTATTAACAGCTTCTTGTCGGGTGAGAAGAAGTGTCTCCTTTAACTCGGCCAAAACCATGTTTTTGTCAATGAGCAGGATGTTTAAGTCAGAGATTTCCTCACATTTTTGGTTCAATTGTTCAACATAATATTGTTGCTGTGCCGCATTAAAAGCGAAGCGTTCTTCTAGTGAACCATAAAGTTTGGACATTCCCTGTCTTGCACGATCCATCTCCCCTAGAATAGACGAAAGTCTAATTTCTAAGTCCTGGTTTTTAGACTCTGCAGCCTCTAGTTCCAATTTTAGTGTTTCATTTGATGACACATCTCTCTTTAATCTCATAATCTCCTCCTCTAATGCCTTAACTATTGCAATCATCTTGTCACTCGTCTCAACACTGTTTTCACAACCATTTGTTATCAAAAGATCTTCATTTTGAGTTTGTTGTTTTAATTCTAAAGATATACAATCTTGTTCAAGCTGATTAAATCGTTTTGAAAGTAAATTGTAAGAATCTTGTAGCTTTAAAAATTCAGCGTTAGATTCGTGACAAGAATGATTATCTAGAGTATCAGTAACATTTACAGAGAGATCACACACATCATCACATATATTCACAGCATCACAGTTAATCATAGCGGATGTAAGCTCATTCGAATAATTAACATTCACAGTAGTAAGCACATCACACGAAATTACTTGGGACAAGAATCGGTCATATTCGGATAAAAATCTTCTCCTTTTCAATTAGTTGTAGTTCGTAAGCGGTGTCCATTTCATAAAACACATTTTGAACTTCTGCAATTTCAAACTCAAGATTTTCCAAAAGAGATGCAAAACTTCCTTTTAGACTTTCGACAAACGGATTGATCTCATTCTTAAACAACTCGTTCATGTGTTCGAAATCCCATTCTCCGGCGTTTAGGCCATTTGAAGTCGTACATTCCAAAATGACCTTGTCAAAATTAGTAAAGTATTGATTAATCTCTTGCAAGTTTAACCATACAGTGCTAACAGGTGGAAGATCCTTTGGAATTTCCTTAGGACCTTCCATTTTGACAAGTGTAGGAAGTGTACTAGGGTTTTCTTCATTTAACATGTAGGTTGGTGCTGTAATGAGATCTTTGTCCATATGGAAGTGAATTCTAAAATCCGTTTTAGCAAGCTCCTGATTCATTTTAAAATAATCACAATCGGGATATTTTGCAAAGTTGTATGACCGATTCTCATCAACTAGATCCTTACTTGTGCGATCCTCGAAAGTAACAATCGGATCTAAGACCAATCCTAATTGGGTTGCATTATAAAGTCTTGGACTATGGATAAGAGCTTGTTTTGCATACCGGGTTAGGGGGAGGCCTTTTTGACGTGATAAGTTAAATTCTCTAAACGAAGCATCAAATAAGTGCACTAGTTGAGAGGCAGCGTATTGTCTTAAAAGCAAATAATCTAGACTTCTAATCTTATTAGCCGCATTAATTTCCATTTCATTCTTCTTAGACTCGAGTAATTCAAAATCCGTTTGAAGTTTTTGAAAATTAGGGACCACTAACTCTTTTTCTTTAAGTTCGTTAGAAAGATCTGCTCTTAAGGTTTCAATTTCTTGCAAATGACCCATTTGTTTGTTTCGAAATTGATCATATTCAGGATTTGTTAGAACACTAGACGAAGGAACTAATTCCAAAGTTTGAACTTTCTCGTTGCATAAGGCAAGCTCATCAGACAAATTCTTATTCTTAGCTAGGGTTTCTAAGAGTGCAGCATTCATTTGGCTAAGTAATGTAGCAGGAACCATGACCAAATCTTGTTGAGCAGGAGTATGTGTATGCGAAATGGCTCCCGGTTGTGATTCACTCAAAGTCTGGGGACTCACATTGATATTACTATCATTGATTGTCTCCTCATTTGAAAGACTCACCACCGAAGACTCATTCGAATCAGCACGCTCTTGCACAACTTGATGTGGTTGAATACTAGTATCAGTGGTATTATCAGTGGTATTAATAAGTACCTCAGATCTTTTTTCTGGCCCTAAGCTAGAAATAGTTGCCATAAGAGCTGCTTGTGCCGATTGAAGTTCATCACAGTCTGAATCATAAGCATCAAGATCATCTGCTTGGTATGCTGCATTCTGTGTGGTGACAACGTCTTGTTCAGAAATCCCTGGATCAGCAAGAAATGCAAGCTCCTCTTCATCAAGTTCCCTTCCTTGTGCCTGAGCGTTTACCAGATAAATCTTCTCTGCAAACCATTGACCATCCCTTCTTCTCTTGGGTTTTTTGCAATCCCTGGACATGTGACCTTCTTCCTTACAATTGTAGCATGTAATCATTCTCAACTTTCCTGTGGAATTAGCCCGTGGAGGAGTGTTGACCATTGGAGCAGGATTGACCGTGCGTGCATTGGTGGTTGATGTAGTAGCTCTCCCCTGATAAGGTTGAATAGGTTGAACCATTACCCTGCCATTCTTAATAGTAGCTTGTTGGCGAGAATTAGATGAATTCCTCACCTGATTGTTAGTAGGAGCTGTTCCTCTAAATCCTCGTTTGCTTAAAGTCCTTGTGAGGTAAGAAGACATAGTGGCTAACACTTCAACTGGTTCAATTTCTTGTTTGAATTCAGGAATGGGGACTTCATCATCATCATAATACAGTGCTTGGTCTTGTTGAGCTGCATAAGCACTAGAAGGAACACTCATGTGGTCAGAGTAGCTTAATGGATATGCTGCATTCTCTTGATAAGAAGAATATGAAGACTGAGCATAAGGTGCAATGCTTGCTGGGTGAGGTTGTGAAGCATATTGTGATGAAGGTGCATTAAACCGATATTGTTGCTGATGTGAGGTGGGTGGTTGCGGTAGAATCGAATATTGGGGGAAGCTTGGTGTCATGTAAGGTGATGGATGATAGGCTTGGTGTCCCAAGATATAAGGAGTGTTGTTGTGTGACAAGCTTGGTTGATTCGCCATCAAAGCTAAAGAATCAGGGTACATACCTCGAGGTGAACGGTGCATGATCACGTGTTTCTCATGCTGCTGAAGAAAAGCATAGAGTTGATCCAAATTGCACTTATGCAAATCCCTGGTTAACTTAACATCTGTAATGTACTCACCCCATTCAGCTTGAGGTAAAGTATTCAAAAACTTGGTGTTAACCTGGAATGGAGCAATCACGAGATTGTATACATTCAGATCATTCATGAGAGTGGTGAATCTGAAGTAGTAGTCGTGAAGCGTTTCCCCTGGGTTGTACGTGAATCTATCAAATAGATCATACAACTGACATTCCCTTTCCTGTTTAGTCAGAGACGTACCTTGTAGCAACACCTTTAGACGTTCCCATAAATCCTTTGCAACCGTATACTGACTTACCATTCGATATATGTCATGTGGAAGAGCTTGGAGAATGGTTTGAAGAGCCTTTTCGTCTGCATCGGCAACAAGTTGTTGAGCTGGTGTAAGTTCTTCAAACTCCCTTGGTCGAGTCACATTGTTAACCACGATGGTACCATAGTCAAGTGGACCATTTAGAATTGACTTAACCATAAGCCTCCCATATGTCGGTTTTCCCTTAAGGTATGACATCATACGGCCTTGCCATGCTTCAAAGACTTCTTTAATGAGCATTGGAGGGCGATTATCCGTTCCCGTAATGACGGAAATGTCCGTAAGTGATGTCATCTGAGGCATTAATGAATTCGGATTCATTTTGTTCACTACAAAGAGACAAAGATTTTCGGTTGATCGAGCAGTGAAGTAAAGCTTGTGAATTGTGTTGAGTTTTTGTTGTAAGAAACCAAGATTAAATCCTCTAAAAAATTGTCGAAAAAACAAGTGAAATATCCCTTGATCCGGAACTTTTGTTGATTCGGAAGTGTTGATTCGGAAGATTTTGGCTCGGAACTCCTTGATCCGGAACTTTTGGTTCGGAAGATTTGATCCGGAACTTTCCTTGATCCAGAACTTTCCCTTGATCTGGAACTTTCCCTTGATCCGGAACTTTCCCTTGATCCGGAACTTTCCTTTGATCCGGAACTTTCCTTTGATCCCGAACTTTCCTTGATCCGGAACTTTTTGGTTCGGAAGTACTGATCCGGAACTTTCCTTGATCCGGAACTTTTGGTTCGGAACTTTTTGATTCGGAACTTTGTCTTGATCCAGAACTTTCCTTGATCCGGAACTTTCCTTGATCCGGAACTTTTGGTTCGGAAATTTTTGATCCGGAACTTTTGTTGATCCGGAACTTTTTGATCCGGAAGTTTTTGGTTCGGAACTTTACTGGGTAAACAGAAACTTGATTCGAGTAGCAGTCGATCAAAAAAATGATGAAACAAACCCAGATTTTTACCAAATAACCGAAAAAGTTTTGTGATTTCTACTAAAATAAGTGAAAACTAATACTTATCTACTAATCCCAATCACAAAATCACCAAAAACTCCAAGAATCAAGATGGATCTTCTTAAAGAACACTAATACAATCAAAAACTAAATAACAACACAAATCATTACCTTAAATCACCCCATAGCTCTGATACCAAATGTAGAATATTGATAACCTATGAATCTATGAAGTGGGTTGAAGATTCCTAGAGAGAGAAAATAGTGAGAGAAAGTGAGAGAGAAACTATGTGTTTTTCATTAAATGAGAAAAGTGGAATGTCAACAACCAACCCCTTTCCATGGTGGAAAGGGGTATTTATATCCAAGGCCACTATTTGGGCTTGGGCCGACCCATGACAAGCCCATGGGTCGGTTTCTTACTTAACTTAATAAGTAACATTAACTACGAGCTATTACAACATAAATAATATTGTGGAGTGACCGATACTTCTAATATACGTAAAAACGTATTTCTAACACAAAACGTGCCTCTTTTTCAAGAAGATGTGTAATGGGTCGAGAGATCTTTGAAAAATCCTTGATGAATCGTGTGACAATCTAACATTTTCAGGTAGTAAAATATTTTCTCGTATAATATTTAGAAACTTATTTTTGTGTTGGTTGACGAACTCACAATTTACGAATTTAAATTTGGGCTTACGTGCATAATTTGGCGTCTTTTACGACTAAACCGGAAACCTTAGGATTACGTATTTACGTTTTTGAACTCCGTTTTTGATGAGACAAATTTTATTGGATTCGTTTTGTGACGGTGATTCATAATTTATAAAAACGTTTTTCGTAAAACGACCCGAGGGCACGCAAATCGAGAAAACTAGAATCGAGAAATACCCGTAAACTAGTGAGATGGGACAAAACACTTTGTCCCACCCCACTAGCTTATAAGGGACGGCTAACTTGACACCACAACACATAGGTGGCATCAAGTTTAGCTAACTTACACCAAGTGTAAGCTAGCTTACACTTTAAGCTTTACAATACCACTTAACACATCAAAACAAGCTACTTGTTTCATTTCTATCATTTCTCACATGCAATCCACTCCAAAAACTCTCTCAACCCTCCCTTGTGCCGTCCTAAATAAGCCAACAAACACCATCTTTGATCTTTTCTAGCCACAAACCACATGTTTACTAGTCCTATTAAGGCGTTCTCTTGAAGCCTTGATCATTTGGTGGCCATATTAACATCTTTGGAGGTGATTTGCTTGTGTCCTAGGGCTGATTTTCCAACCTATGTTCTTGATATTTGATGGTCTTGGAGATACTTGTTGTGTTCATCAAGTTCTTGTCTTCCTAAAACAAGAAATCCACTTGGATTGGTAAAGAAGATCATCCTCTCCATTTTTCTCTTGTTATTTTGTAAAGAACAAATGTATTTTCTTTCATTTTGTATATGTATATGATGTATATATGATGATAAAAATGTTGTGTGGGGATCAAGTGTTGATAAATATGCTTAAAAATGATGATAACTATAAGAAATGAAGCTAAAATCTTGACTATTTAGTTGGCTGTATAAAAACAGTAGATAACTAAAAGATGACCTGATAAAATTGCATGATTTAATCCATTTACAGTAAGTAGATGATGTTATACACATGTGAGAGTTGGCCATGCAATGGAATCAAAATAATGAGTGAGATATGATCAAAACAAGTTAGGTGGTGTAATCTGAATAAGCAGTTTTGTAGGGACTGTTAAGGCAAGTTAAACACAAAATGGGCAGTAGCTATAACTAAGTTATATGTAGTACATATCATGAAGAACATGTCACCCAAAAATGAGCTTCTAATTCATTATAGAACTCTAGATATGTTAAAAATGGTGAACATGAAGTTAAAAATCAGATTTTTGGAAATAATGTTTATTATTATTATATAAGCACTCACATTATAATGTATAAAATGTAAAAATATAAACCCACTAACTTATAAAACTTATTTATATAAATGTATAAAAGGTTAATTAAATGGGTAAATTATATAAATGGTGGTAAAATAATATTTATAAGTAATAAAAATTATAAACTTGATTTTTACGACTTTTTCGGCTATCGCCGTAAAATTAACGTTTTTCGCCAAATAAAACTTAGACGACCAAACCCGTCTAATGTAAAGTTTATAAAAGTAATATACTGATATATGAGTAACTAATACAAGTAAAAACCGATAAAACCCGAACTATAAGAATTACGGACATTTACGAGCTAACTAAACATATTGGACTAATAATTGGACTAATAAGATAAAAACTTGTAAAAAGAACTTATTGGGCTTAACCCATTTGGGCCCAACATGAAAAGTATATATACTGATAATATAGGTATAAAATGGATAAAAACAAGTTAAAGAACTTATACAAGGCTTAATGGACTTAAAATGGATAAATAGTTAAAACTAGTGAACTAGTAAGACGTTACCAAGACGTAAACGCTAAATTGAGTAAACAAGGATGTATAAACCCACTTGATCATCATCATATGTACAAAATCATCATATGTATATTGTTATTTTGATAAAAGTCATTGGACCGAGTCTAAGACCGATTATTATTTATATAGGTTTCCGTGACCGAAGCACGCCCGTAGCCGATAATCCCCCTTTCATTAACAACGTGAGTTCATAGCCTCGCACTCTTTTAAATGTTTTATAAAATGATTTGTAAACCCGTGAGGGAGATAACATGCTAGATTTTTATAAAAATAGAACACAAGTAGTCCCGATTGTATGCTAAATGATATGGACCCGAATGATGCTATGACCCTACACAAGTAGTCCCGATTATTAGTAGTTAGGTTATGCCACTTAAAGTCCCATTAGCATGAATTGTGAACTATCGGGATTTGGTAGACGCTTATGCATTTGATAGTACTATTTGGGGACGATCACCCCAGTTCGTGCCTTTACGGTTGATCCCCGTCGTACCACATTGATTGGTAAGCGAATTTATGTATGAGAAGATTCCATAACGTGATTTTTGTGACGACACGCTAACTTAGATGGGCAAATTGTTTGTCGGGTTCGCGGCCCGCTGTTTTCACAATAAGGTAACAATGTCATGCGGCTAATAATAATCCTATAATCTATTCAATCTATATAATCTAAATAAACGATAACGACGCTATTACGATGAATATATTACCTATCATGGTAATATAGAGACTACGGTCTCATGGACGGTTTCAGATGTATGCTTGATATATATTGCCTGACTAGCAATATGAGGAGTTACTTCCAATATTATACTTGTGTTCTGATTTTAAATGATTGTAAATGATTATTTTTATATAACGGTTTTCATTAAACTCTATGAATTCACTCGGCATTCGCTGATATGATTTTTGCATGTTTTTATCTCAGGTGCTTGAAGGTAATCCGGATGGAGATCGACTCTGATGGCCCACACTTAATATTAAAAATGTTCATTCTATCTGTGTTTTGTAAACTTAATGACCTGTATAATTTGGGACCTGTTGTACGCTTTTAAACCTTTTTATCGAATGAATGTTTGTTAAACCTTGTACAAACATTTTTATGTGTTGTCTATGATTAGAGTTATTGTGCTATCCCGTAACACTCTGAAAGACCCTTCCGCTGTACCGATACGAAAAATGAGAGTGTTACAGTTTGGTACCAGAGCTCTCGTTGTAGAGAACAAAAGATTTTAAAAACCAAGGTTTTGAACAAAACATTTCAAAATCTTTTGACAATGAACATTTGAGAAAATATTTGAAAAATCTTTTGACTATAACGGTGCCAGAGATCTCCGACGTTACCAACAAGCCCTATTGAGAAGATATATATTTTAATATATATAATTTAATTTATATATATGTATATATCGTGGTTTCATTATGTAATTGTTTAACTAGTATGTTATCCTAATACGAGATATATATATAAATGCAGATTGTCATGGCTGACCCTAATATTCCTGTAGAAAACCATGTTATTCCCGAACCTAATATAGAAGATGATCCTTATTTAGACTTAGTAGATTATGATATTGATGACGAGGAGGAACCATTTGAGGATCCCGAGCCCGAGTTAGGACTAGGAGATCAGATTGCCCCTCAGGTTGACTTAGTAGAGAATGATATTGAGAATGTAGAGATTAAGAATGTGGATATTGAGAATGTAGAGATTAAGAATGTGGATATTGAGAATGTCGATATTGAGAACAATGATGAGATTGGGTTAGATAATTTAGATGACGAGATTGACGACGAGGATGTCGAGGAGGATGTAGGGATAGATGTTGAGGTTGATGACGATGAGGAAGCTGAGCTTATTTATCCGTATGATGTTCCAGAGGGCGAGCCTTTGCCCCCACCAGTTTGTTTGTCTGATTCTGAGAATGAGTTACCTAGGGATGAAATGTCTGAATCGTCTGAATCTGATTCTGAATCAGAGGAGGATGAGGATGACGATGCACCTGACGGTACTGATGGTATTGCTACTCGTAGACGTGAGATAGGAGAGTCGTCTAGTACTCAAGAGGCTACTCATATTGATGGTCTTGCACCATGGGCCTTGAGACGTGATCTAGATGCTTCCCGTGTTAAGAGATGTGTGACAGAAGTTGGATTAGGTGTTGTTCAGACTCAAGTTGCTTATTTGGAGTCGAAGACAAAGGTTGGCGAGAAAGAGCGGGAATTGCTTAGTTTGGATTTGAGTGAGGTAGAACGTGGTTTGAATGATGCCTTTAGGAGGTTATCGGTGTTGGAAAGCCGTGAGTATGTTGCTATGAAGAAAAAGGTGAATACTATGGAGATTCAGTTGAGTGTAGCTCGTGCGATGCGTGAGAAAGCCGAAAAGGAGTTGAATATATCCGTGGGATGGAACAGTAGATTTTATGCTGACATGGTTGAAAGAGGAGTAATCCGTAAGCGCCCAGCTGAAGATTTGTCTAGTGATCATCCGACGAAGATCCAGAAGACGATGGATGATGGACCATCTGGTGGTTCTCAGTAGACCAGTCTGTGTTTAGTAGTGACCTTTATATCTTTTGTGCTTGTAGCTTTGACTGAACCGACTTGTTAGTAATAGACTTGGCACGAATTTTGAGTGTATATAGTGTTAGAACTTTGATATGGGATGTACTAAGACAATACTTTTGTTTCAGATCGAATGAAATATGTATCTTGTCTTGAATTCCATATTGTGCCTTATTTGTATCTTGATTATGAATTCGATCCATATTATATGAATCCTTTGTTGGATGAGTGCTTAATACTTTGAAATTGTGGAATTATAGAACTATGTCGCCCAAGAAGGTTGTGACTGAGGATGATGTACGTAGGATTATTACGGAGCAAGTTACCGCATCTATGACTGAATTTATGGCAAATGCTAGAAACGAAGCTGGCGGTAGTGGAGCTGGCGGTAGTGGAGCTGGGGGTAGTGGAATTGGCGGTACTAATGTGAATGTGAATGCTAATAATGTGAATGCTAATGCTGGAGGAAATGTAGGAGGACTTGGAACGAATGCACCTGAAGTTGGTGGCTGTACTTATGTGACGTTCATGAAGTGTGAACCTCTACCTTTTAATGGAACTGAAGGTGCTGTAGGACTAAGCCAGTGGATTGAGAAGATTGAATCGGTGTTTAGGATTAGTAATTGTAAGGAGGAAGATAAGGTGACTTTTGCTATGGCTACTCTTAAAGGTCGTGCGTTGACTTGGTGGAACGGGAGAATTGCTTTCATGGGTCTTGATGCTGCTAATGCTACTCCTTGGGCTGAAATTAAGAAGTGGATGACTTTGGAGTTTTGTCCTCGTAGTGTGATTATTAGGTTAGAACAAGAGTTGATTCATCTGAGAATGAAAGGTGTGGACATTGATAGTTACACGAATCGATTCCATGAGTTGGCCTTGCTATGTCCTCGATTGGTTGAACCCGAAGAGATCCGAATTGAGCAATATGTGAAAGGGTTGACCAGGAATATCCGGGGGGAAGTAACATCATTGAAACCACTGACCATTGATGATGTTGTTCGAATGGCTTATCAAATCATTGGACAGATAATTCATGATAAGGAAGATGAAGCCCGTGTAGGTGAGAAAAGAAAGGGTGACGGTGATCGTGTAGATAGAGGTGATAATAGGAAGAATTTCAATCGCCGTCAGAACCAGAGAAAGGGGAATGCAAATGCTCTTACCAACAATGCACCACGCAACGATGATAGATGTCCTAAGTGTGGCAACAAGAGGCATGCTGGCGACTGCTGGAAGTGCCAAAATTGCGGAAAGCTTGGACACAAGGTTGAAAGGTGTAAGAAGGGAACCATTTGCTTTAACTGTAATGAAGAAGGTCATAGGAAATCAGAATGCCCCAAGTTGAAAGCGATTGTACCTGGAAGAAACCCCCAGGGTGGTATCTACCAACTTGGAACAATTGAGGTGAAGAAAGAGGATCCGAATGTCGTTACCGGTACGTTTTTACTCAACAATCATTATGCTGTTGCTTTATTCGATTCGGGTGCCGATAGGAGCTTTGTATCCACTAAATTTAGTGCCCTTATTGATATTGAACCTGTTGAGATAAGTACCAGTTACGAGGTGGAATTGGCTGATGGTAAATTAGTGAAAACTAATAAGCTATTAGAAGGATGCTCTCTAAATCTCCTAAACCATTCCTTTCCGATTGATTTGATGTTGATAGAATTAGGTAGTTTTGATATTATTATTGGCATGGATTGGTTGTCGTTGAATAATGCTACTATTTTATGTGGAGAGAAGAAGGTTAAGATTCCTCTTAGGAATAGGACGTTAGTAATTGATGGTAGTCGAGGTGAATCCCGTTTGAAAATCGTTTCATGTATTAAAGTCCAAAAGTACAACAGGAACGGTTGTGAGTTATTCTTAGCTCAAGTGACCAGGAATGAGTCTAGGGAGAAACGATTGGAAGATGTACCTATTATTTGTGAATTTCCTGAGGTATTTCCTAAAGATTTACCCGGACATCCACCGATAAGGCAAGTAGAGTTTCGAATCGATTTAATTCCTGGTGCTGCACCGGTGGCACGTGCGCCTTACCGATTAGCCCCTTCTGAATTAAAGGAGTTATCTGAGCAACTTAAGGAGTTGTCTGATAAAGGTTTTATTCGACCGAGCTCGTCGCCTTGGGGAGCTCTAGTCTTGTTCGTTAAGAAGAAGGATGGATCTTTTCGTATGTGCATTGATTATAGGGAACTGAATAAGTTGACAATTAAAAATCGATATCCTTTACCTAGGATTGATGATTTGTTTGATCAACTGCAAGGATCTAGTGTGTATTCTAAGATAGATTTGCGGTCAGGATATCACCAACTTCGCGTCCGTGAAGAAGATATTCCTATAACTGCATTTAGAACTCGTTATGGACACTATGAATTTCAAGTAATGCCATTTGGGTTAACTAACGCACCTGCGGTTTTCATGGATTTAATGAATCGAGTGTGCAAGCCCTACTTGGATAAATTTGTGATTGTGTTTATTGACGATATTCTGATCTATTCTAAGAATGAAGATGAACATAGAGAACATTTGAGGATTGTTTTGAATTTGTTGAAGGATGAAAAGTTGTATGCTAAGTTTTTGAAGTGTGATTTCTGGTTAGATTCTGTGCAATTTCTTGGTCATGTGATTAACAAAGATGGAATTCATGTTGATCCTGCAAAGGTTGAAGCTATTAAGAATTGGTCTGCACCGACAACGCCAACGGAAGTACGACAGTTCTTAGGATTGGCTGGCTATTATAGGCGATTCATTAAAGAATTTTCTTTGATAGCTAAACCCTTGACTAAGCTTACTCAGAAGAATAAACCTTTCGTTTGGGGAAGTGATGAAGATGGAGCATTTCAGACATTGAAGCAAAAATTATGTAGTGCACCAATCTTATCATTACCCGACGGGAGTGAAGATTTTGTAGTGTATTGTGATGCATCTCTTAGAGGTTATGGAGCTGTTTTGATGCAGAGAGAGAAAGTGATAGCTTATGCTTCTAGGCAATTAAGGAAGAATGAGGAGAATTATACTACTCATGATCTTGAGTTAGGAGCTGTAGTCTTTGCTCTTAGGTTGTGGAGACATTATCTGTATGGCACCAAGTGTACGGTATTCACCGATCACAAAAGCCTACAGTATATTCTCGACCAGAAGGAATTGAACATGAGGCAACGAAGATGGATAGAGTTGTTAAGTGACTATGATTGTGATATAAAATATCACCCAGGAAAAGCCAATGTTGTTGCTGATGCGTTAAGTAGGAAAGATAGAGAGCCTATCAGGTGCGTTCTCTAGTCTTGACCGTGCACAATAATTTGCCTTAGCAAATTAGAAATGCGCAAATAGAAGCTTGTAAGAAGGAGAATTTTGTTAATGAAGGGTTCCGAGGAGAAGGAGATCCTTTATAGGTTAGAGCTGATGGAGTGAAATGCTTAAGAGGTCGTATGTGGATACCTAAGTTTGGAGGCTTAAGAGATTTGATTATGTTAGAATCCCATAAATCTAAGTATTCCATTCATCCGGGATCTGATAAGATGTACCATGATTTGAAGAAGTTGTACTGGTGGCCGAATATGAAAGCTGACATAGCTATGTATGTTCTTCAATGCTTGACTTGTGCTAGAGTTAAAGCTGAACATCAAAATCCATCAGGACTACTTCAACAACCAAAGATTCCTGAATGGAAGTGGGAGCGAATTACAATGGACTTTATCACCAAGCTTCCTAGAACATCATCTGGAAACAATTCGATTTGGGTTATTGTCGATAGACTGACCAAATCAGCACACTTCATTCCGGTTAAGGAGCAGTTCTCACTGGAGAAGCTGACTTGAATATACCTTGATAATGTTGTATGCAAGCATGAAGTGCCTGTATCGATCATTTCAGATCGAGATCCTAGATTCGCATCGAATTTTTGGAAATCTCTCCAAAGATCTTTGGGAACGAATCTCGACATGAGCACTGCTTATCACCCCCAGACTGATGGGCAGAGTGAAAGGACGATACAAACACTAGAAGATATGTTGAGATCTTGTGTGTCAGACTTTGGTAAGAATTGGGATAAACATTTGTCGTTAGCAGAGTTTTCGTATAACAATAGTTACCATTCTAGTATTAAGGTTGCACCGTTTGAAGCTTTGTATGGTAGGAAGTGAAGATCTCCTGTATGTTGACGTGAAGTTGGGGATACCCAGCTCACGGGACCGGAATTGATCCGGGAGACTACGGAGATGATAGTTCAGATTAAGAATAGGTTGTTAACTGCCCGTAGTAGACAGAAAAGTTACGCGGATGTGAGGCGGAAGCCAATGGAGTTTGAAGTGGGTGACCGAGTAATGTTGAAAGTATCGCCATGGAAAGGCGTTATAAGATTTGGAAAACGAGGGAAATTGAATCCCCGTTATATTGAACCCTTTAAGATTTTATATAGAGTAGGTCCGGTGGCTTACAAACTAGAGTTACCCCCAGAACTTCATGGTGTTCACAACACATTCCATGTATCTAATCTGAAGAAATGTCTAGCAGTGAGTGATGAGAAAATCCCGTTAGGTAAGGTTCGAATAGATGGGAAGTTGCATTTTATCGAAGAGCCCGTAGAAGTTATGGACCGTGAGGTAAAGCAACTGAAACAAAGTCGGATACCTATTGTCAAGATCCGATGGAATTCAAAGCATGGACCGGAGTATACTTGGGAACGAGAGGATGAAATGTGGAAGAAATATCCGCACCTCTTCGATTTCAATAAGAAACGGACATCCAAATGAAATGGATCACGAGGACGTTGATCCCTTTTAGGAGGAAAAGCTGTGACAATCTAACATTTTCAGGTAGTAAAATATTTTCTCGTATAATATTTTGAAACTTATTTTTGTGTTGGTTGACGAACTCACAATTTACGGATTTAAATTTGGGCTTACGTGCATAATTTGGCGTCTTTTACGACTAAACCGGAAACCTTAGGATTACGTATTTACGTCTTTGAACTACGTTTTTGATGAGACAATTTTTATTGGATTCGTTTTGTGACGGTGATTCATAATTTATAAAAACGTTTTTCGTAAAACGACCCGAGGGTACGCAAATCGAGAAAACTAGAATCGAGAAATACCCGTAAACTAGTGAGATGGGACAAAACACTTTGTCCCACCCCACTAGCTTATATGGGATGGCTAACTTGACACCACAACACATAGGTGGCATCAAGTTTAGCTAACTTACACCAAGTGTAAGCTAGCTTACACTTTAAGCTTTACAATACCACTTAACACATCAAAAAAGCTACTTGTTTCATTTCTATCATTTCTCACATGCAATCCACTCCAAAAACTCTCTCAACCCTCCCTTGTGCCGTCCTAAATAAGCCAACAAACACCATCTTTGATCTTTTCTAGCCACAAGCCACATGTTTACTAGTCCTATTAAGGTGTTCTCTTGAAGCCTTGATCATTTGGTGGCCATATTAATATCTTTGGAGGTGATTTGCTTGTGTCCTAGGGCTGATTTTCTAACCTATGTTCTTGATATTTGATGGTCTTGGAGATACTTGTTGTGTTCATCAAGTTCTTGTCTTCCTAAAACAGGAAATCCACTTGGATTGGTAAAGAAGATCATCCTCTCCATTTTTCTCTTGTTATTTTGTAAAGAACAAATATATTTTCTTTTATTTTGTATATGTATATGATGTATATATGATGATAAAAATTTTGTGTGGGGATCAAGTGTTGATAAATATGCTTAAAAATGATGATAACTATAAGAAATGAAACTAAAATCTTGACTATTTAGTTGGCTGTATAAAAACAGTAGATAACTAAACGATGAACTGATAAAATTGCATGATTTAATCCATTTACAGTAAGTAGATGATGTTATACACATGTGAGAGTTGGCCATGCAATGGAATCAAAATAATGAGTGAGATATGATCAAAACAAGTTAGGTGGTGTAATCTGAATAAGCAGTTTTGTAGGGACTGTTAAGGCAAGTTAAACACAAAATGGGCAGTAGCTATAACTAAGTTATATGTAGCACATATCATGAAGAATATGTCATCCAAAAATGAGCTTCTAATTCATTATAGAACTCTAGATATGTTAAAAATGGTGAACATGAAGTTAAAAATCAGATTTTTGGAAATAATGTTTATTATTATTATATAAGCACTCACATTATAATGTATAAAATGTAAAAATATAAACCCACTAACTTATAAAACTTATTTATATAAATGTATAAAAGGTTAATTAAATGGGTAAATTATATAAATGGTGGTAAAATAATATTTATAAGTAATAAAAACTATAAACTTGATTTTTACGACTTTTTCGGCTATCGCCGTAAAATTAACGTTTTTCGCCAAATAAAACTTAGACGACCAAACCCGTCTAATGTAAAGTTTATAAAAGTAATATACTGATATATGAGTAACTAATACAAGTAAAAACCGATAAAACCCGAACTATAAGAATTACGGACATTTACGAGCTAACTAAACATATTGGACTAATAATTGGACTAATAAGATAAAAACTTGTAAAAAGAACTTATTGGGCTTAACCCATTTGGGCCCAACATGAAAAGTATATATACTGATAATATAGGTATAAAATGGATAAAACAAGTTAAAGAACTTATACAAGGCTTAATGGACTTAGAATGGATAAATAGTTAAAACTAGTGAACTAGTAAGACGTTACCAAGACGTAAACGCTAAATTGAGTAAACAAGGATGTATAAACCCACTTGATCATCATCATATGTACAAAATCATCATATGTATATTGTTATTTTGATAAAAGTCATTGGACCAAGTCTAAGACCGATTATTATTTATATAGGTTTCCGTGACCGAAGCACGCCCGTAGCCGATAATCCGCCTTTCATTAACAACGTGAGTTCATAGCCTCGCACTCTTTTAAATGTTTTATAAAATGATTTGTAAACCCGTGAGGGAGATAACATGCAAGATTTTTATAAAAATAGAACACAAGTAGTCCCGATTGTATGCTAAATGATATGGACCCGAATGATGCTATGACCCTATATTCGAGACTAAAAGGATTATTAGTAGTTAGGTTATGTCACTTAAAGTCCCATTAGCATGAATTGTGAACTACCGGGATTTGGTAGACGCTTATGCATTTGATAGTACTATTTGGGGACGATCACCCCAGTTCGCGCCTTGACGGTTGATCCCCGTCGTACCACATTGATTGGTAAGCGAATTTATGTATGAGAAGATTCCATAGCGTGATTTTTGTGACGACACGCTAACTTAGATGGGCAAATTGTTTGTCGGGTTCGCGGCCCGCTGTTTTCACAGTAAGGTAACAATGTCATGCGGCTAATAATAATCCTATAATCTATTCAATCTATATAATCTAAATAAACGATAACGACGCTATTACGATGAATATATTACATATCATGGTAATATAGAGACTACGGTCTCATGGACGGTTTCAGATGTAAGCTTGATATATATTGCCTGACTAGCAATATGAGGACTTACTTCCGATATTATACTTGTGTTCTGATTTTAAATGATTGTTTTTATATGACGGTTTTCATTAAACTCTATGAATTCACTCGGCATTCGCTGATATGATTTTTGCATGTTTTTATCTTAGGTGCTTGAAGGTAATCCGGATGGAGATCGACTCTGATGGCCCACACTTAATATTAAAAATGGTCATTCGATCTGTGTTTTGTAAACTTAATGACCTGTATAATTTGGGACCTGTTGTACGCTTTTAAACCTTTTTATCGAATGAATGTTTGTTAAACCTTGTACAACCATTTTTATGTGTTGTCTATGATTGGAGTTATTGTGCTATCCCGTAACACTCTGAAAGACCCTTCCGCTGTACCGATACGAAAAATGAGAGTGTTACAAATCGACGATAAAAGCCCGCGTGGCCTAGGAAACTCCTAACTCCCTTAACGCTTTTGGGATGAGGTAATTTGGCGATGACGTCTACCTTAGCTTGATCTACCTCAATCCCCGCTTTCGAGACCTCGTGCCCTAAGACGATTCCACTCTTAACCATAAAATGACACTTTTCCCAATTGAGCACAAGGTTGGTTTCCTCACAACGTTTCAACATTCTCTCTAGATTCAACAAACACGAAGTGAACGAATTACCAAACACGGAAAAGTCATCCATGAAGACTTCCATCGTCTTCTCAATCATGTCATGAAAAATAGCCATCATGCACCTTTGAAAGGTCCCCGGTGCATTGCAAAGTCCGAATGGCATTCTAAGATAGGCAAACGTTCCATATGGACACGTAAACGTAGTTTTATCTTGATTACGAGGGTCGATGGGGATTTGGAAGTAACCGGAAAAACCATCTAAAAAGCAATAGAAATCGTTTCCCGCAAGACGCTCCAACATTTGGTCCATGAAAGGCAAGGGAAAATGGTCTTTTCGAGTGGCTTCATTCAACTTTCGATAGTCAATGCACACTCTCCATCCGGTCACGAGTCTAGTGGGAATTAACTTGTTGGCATCGTTTGGCACAACAGTCATTCCTCCCTTCTTAGGGACACAATGAATAGGACTCACCCAAGGGCTATCGGAAATAGGGTAAATCATTCCCGCGTCAAGGAGTTTAAGGACTTCCTTTTTGATGACGTCGTGAATTTTGGGGTTCACCCTCCTTTGACATTAGATTGCGGGCTTGTAATCCTCCTCCATTAAGATTTTGTGGGTACAAAATTTGGGATCGATTCCCTTAATGTCGGATAACTTCCACGCAATAGCCCCTTTGTGATCCTTTAGAGCATCGACAAGTGCGGTTTTTTCATCATTCGAATGTTCATTCGCAATAATAACCGGTAACTTGTCGTCCTCCTCCAAATAGACATATTCGAGATGAGGAGGTAAATCTTTCAACTCGAGGATAGGTGGTTCCTCAAGTGAATATTTGGGCTCGATACTCATAACCTCCTCGGGTGGAGGAAATGGGAAATCGTTAAGAAAATCCTTGATAATCGAGAAGTCCTCATCGTTGTCGATGTCTTCGTTGCAAGTACGTGGAACATCGAATTCTTCCAACGTAAAACCACCACCTTCAAATGGAGTGAAGGTTGGTGTCGAATTATCAAGAATTGGATCTAACATAGTGGGATTGCCACTAGTTTCTTCATCACCAAAACCTAGAACTTCTTGTGAAAATTCCTCGCAAACCACGTCGATCATATCAACGAGGTTTATGGCTGCAACGGAATAAACATGAGAAATTTGAGAGTTTTGAGTTGCGTTTATAACAAGTTCCTCGTCGTTGAAACGTAAGGTGATCTTTCTAGCATTAACATCGATCGAAGCCATAGACGTATCTAAAAACGAACGACCTAAAATGAGAGGAACTTGAGGATTCATGGGGATATCAACAACGATAAAGTCTACGGGATAGTAGAACTTCCCCACTTTCACAAAAACGTCTTCTGCCAAACCACATGCGGGAATCGTGGAATGGTCGGCCAACTCGATAGACATTAGTGAAGGAGTATGATTAGGAAGTTTGAGCGACTTGAAGATTGCAAGTGGCATCAAGTTAATGCTAGCACCAAGATCGGCCAAGGCGAAGCATTCCTCCATATCTTGAATAGCACAAGGGATCAAAAATTTACCGGGATCACCGACTTTTTGAGGTATGCGATTAAGATAAACCGACGAACAACTAGACAATTGGTGCAATTTCTCCTTATTGTTCAACATACTCTTAAAGTTAGCGGCAAATCGAGGCATCATGACCAAAGCATAGGCGAAACTCACATTAAAGTGCAAATCACGAAACATTTTCATAAAAAGCTCAAATTGGTACTTGTCGCGCTCTTGACGTTTCTCCTTCCTAAGTCTCGATGGATAGGGCAAAGGTGGTGTGGGTTGAGGCATAGGCATAGCCTTTGGAATCTCGGGTTCCAATGTTGGTGAAGGGTCAACCGTAGGTGTGGCATGAGCGGTACTTCGTGGGATTGGGACATGCTCCTTTTGGACCACCACCTCGGGTTCTTCCTCAATTGCTTCCTCCGTAGGATCAATTGGTTGAGGAGTCGGTTCCTTAAGTGTCTTACCACTACGTGTGGTAATCACTTTCATCTCACCCTTAGGGTTTGATACGGTGTTGCTAGGAAGACTACACGAAGACGGTTTACACATTATTGCCACAAACATAGATGAGATTTTATCTTCAAACTTGGATTGCTTCTTCTCGGTTTTAACCATTTCTTGTTTTATCTCATGTTGCCCTTGTTCCATTTTTTGTTGGTTTTGTTGTAACCTAGTTACGGTTCCTTCCATCTTGTTGGTATGGATCTTAAGTTCATTAGCTAACTCATTTTTCAACTCTTTCTTCAAGTCGTTCTTAAACTCGGATCTTAGGCTAATGATTTCTCTTTGAATATTGTCAAACCTAGCATCATTCCCATTAGCGTATTCAACAAATTCATTTGGAAGATCTTTCAATGTTTGCAAACCTTTGTTGTTATTTTGAAAATCATTTTAATTCTTGTTTGAAACTTGATTATTAGCCCATTGATTACCATAGTTTCCTTTGTTGAAATTGTTTTTGAAACCGACTTGATTGTTGCGATAGTTGTTGTTAGCATTTTGATTTGAACCAAAACCCGGTGGAGTCAATTGATTAGAGCGGAAAACTTGACCGTTTTGGTTGTAATTTCCCGTGGCCGCGTAGGCACTCGAAGTGTTACCACCGTTGGTAATGCACTCGGAGAAATCATGACCTCCACCAGAATACATGCACGAAACCTCAACCGCTTTAGCCGTAGCGGGAGCACTTGGTTCACCAACTTTAAACTCAATCAAAAGTCCTTTTAGCTTATCAAAAATATTGTTTTCCAAGTTCGCCTCAATTTGGCAAGCATCGATGGTAGTAGACAAAGAAGGTGAAGCCGAAGACGAAGCCTTACGAACACTAGACGTGCTACGAGGACTATACACCTTAGATCTATTCTCAATTATCACCAAAGCTTCCTCAACCACTTTACACAAAAAATTACCACCCGCGGCGGCATTTAAATAATCCCTTTCATGATCATTAAGTCCATTGTAAAACGTGTCAATTTGATTTAAGTCGGAAAAACCGTGATGAGGACTTCATGTAACATCTCCTTAAACCTATTCCAAGCCGTTGAAAAACTTTCGTTAAACTCTTGTGAAAATTTTGAAATCTCGTTTTTCAAATGCGTAGTCTTAGAGGGCGGAAAAAATTGGTTCACAAACTTAGACACGAGATCCTTCCACGTCAATATTGAATTGGGTGGCTCTTTCTCTAACCAAAATTTAGCGGGCCCCGCTAAGGAATACAGAAAAAGCATCATCTTAATCGAGTCATTCGAGACATCCTTAAATTTGTAAGTGGCGGTAAGACGATTGAATTGGCGGATATGGTTGTGTGGATTGTCCTTCTCATCACCACGGAATTTGTTGTTTTGGATCATCGACAACAAACCCGTTTTCACCTCAAAATTCTCCGCAAGGATAGCGGGAATTACAATAGCCTCTCCATGACCCTCTGTGGGTGCTTGAAGTAACTCCATCATAGTTTGATTCGCCATGGTTGGTGCTTCTCTTACAATGGGTTCGTCAATAGGAGACTCCTCACTAGAAAGATTGGGAGTGGGAGTTTTGTTCTTTCGTTTACGTGCACGTCTTGCTTGATTACGAGTTAGCATAAACGTCACGTACAACGAGGGGATAAGCAAAGAAGATTCTTTTTGGTGTTTTGTATTTTTCAATTTTTTTGTTGTGGTTTTTGATTGTATTAACCTTTTTGGATTTTGGTGAATGTATTAAGTAGACACAAATCTACAAATCTCCTCCTTAATCAAATCTCTCGATTAAAGAAGCCTCAAGGAATGAAAACGATCACGTGAAGTGAACGCCTTCGATGACTTTAGAATGTTGGTGGAACACCAAAACGTTCAAGAGGGTTTAATCAAGTGAAACCAAGAAAATATATATGATACTTAGTAATACTTTGGGCGGCAAAACCCTCGATTAGCTCTCAAAATCAAATACTCACAAGCAAGTGGGGAAATGAGGCGGCGCGAAGCACTTAAGAGCCTTTTTCCTTAGGATATATTTTATAATATCCGCCTTATACCCACCTTATAGTTTGTATTTTTCAAATTTGAGCCTCACGAAAGTATTTATCTATTTTTTCCTTTTTCTTTGGTTTGAGATTCGAATACAATGATTGGGTAATGACCTCCCAAGTCAAGGTTGTGATTTCTCACGTATTTGGAGTATTTGTGAATTTATTGTTCTACGTATACAATATAGTAATAGTATTCACACAAAAATCGAAAACTGATAATACATATTAGTAGAGTGCTACTAATACAAATACTATTTTGGTTAGTATATAAAAACAACAATTCCAAATCAAAACATAACACGCCACCCCGGCAGCGGCGCCAAAATGATGTAGTATTTTTTTTGTATACCCTTTAGGAAAAGGAAGGCAAAACAGTGGTAAGCGTTAAGCACGAAGATTTAGGAAAACCGTGTACAAATGACCCAAAATGGGGATCGTTCTCAAGGAGGCTAAGTGTGTGTGTAATGAAATGATTGTCTTTGAGATTATATTTGAGAAAGAAAAATAGATTGGGATAAGAAGAGAATGACGGTTATGATGTCGTATTAAACTAAGACGAAAAAAGTGTAAACGTAAAACCGTAAAAAGCACTAAAATTAAAATTTTACCCTAAAAATTCCTAAAAATCACTAAAAATCCACAAAAATATTCTAAGAGTTTACAAAAAAATCCAAACTTGCCAAAACCTTTTAATTGATTAAATAATGACTTTTTAATGCTAATTAAAGCCCTAAAAATCAAAATTAACTATTAAAAAGCCCAAAACAAGATCTTAAAGTTTATAAACCTTTAAAATAACCTAATTAAGCTAAAAAGTATTTTTCAAAATTTTAAAACCACTAAAAAGTATTTTTAAACAATTAAAAACTATTAAAATCAATTAAAACTTAAATTAATTCTAGAAAATAATTAAAAGACTCTAAAAATATTTAGAAAGTTGCAAAATTACTAATTAAGTGTCTACATGAAAAATATAAAAAATTTAGAAAATCAGACTTTTAATTTTTAACAATAAAATAATATTAAAATATTATTAAAAATCCAAAAATCATAAAAAAATTCTAAAAACTTGCAAACTAGCTTAATTTAACCTAAATAACTCAGAAATGAAAGTTAAATTGCCTAAATGCCCTTAATGGGCCTAAAAAGTGGGCTAAACCCAAAACAAATCACTATTGGGCCAAATTTGGGCCCAATATAAAAAAGTGTCCAAAATAAGCCCAAAAAGCACTACTTGACTCAAAATTTGATTTTAAACAACTTTTTCCAAAGGCCCAAAAGCTGAAAGTGTGAAATAAGATAGCTTATACCAAACAGCTTATTCTTAATGGGCTTTTTGGCCCATTAAGCTATAAGCCAATGCCATAAGCTGAAATTAGACACACAAGCTTCTTTTGTCCTAAATAAGACTTCTGTAAAAAGAAATTTGAAATAAGCCCAAGGAAGAAGCCTGAAAATGCAATAAGCAATCTTTAGAAAACGACAACATAGTCGTTTTTGAGTTCTAGGCCACCCCAAAAGCTGATTCAAGTTTGTAAAGCTTTAAAATGACTTAATTAAGCAAATTCAACAAAGAGTTTTCAAATAAGCTGACTCAATAAGCTGGAAAAAGCAAATAAGCACTTATGTAAAAGTCAAATAAGTTGGTTTTCTAACAAAAAGTCAAAGTCAAAGTCCAATAAGCTCCAGTCTAATCAAATGGGTCAAATAATGAAGATCTATCACAAAAAATAAGTTGTTGCAGGTCTGGATAAGCTAGAATAGCTTATTGATAAGCTGATGACAAAATAACACTAGCAGGGGCTAGTTTTGGGTGTTGAGCAGTGGAAACTTTTTCCACTGCTTGACTTGTTTGACTTTTTGTCTTTAATGAACTTTTTGGAGATTCAGATTACACAAAGGCACCCAAATGATCTTTGGATCAAAAGGAGTTAATAACAATCAAAAGATCACAAACACAATCACCCAATTGATACAGTTTAATCAATAAAGTACCAGATCTAGCACAGACATGAAACAATAAGCAGTTTAGGTTCAAAAAGCACTTAGAGCACAATTCAGCCAGCCAAATTCCACCAAATGCATACACAAGCTATATTAAACTCAAATGAACAAGTCTAAACAAGTTTCATGCAATGATTCAAAGAATTAAGCAAGATCTAAGCTGATGAATGTTACTGATGAACACTAACACATGCAGTTTTTTACTTTGCTGATGTATTTGACACACAAGCTAGATTCAACACCTCAAATCTCTCAAACATGTTACAATGACTTTGTTTAAACCACTTTTAGCCCTAAGCATGCATACACCCTAAGTGTTTCCAAAATCCTAGGTCAAAACAGGCAATAACAAAGATTTAATAGCAAATTGTTTGATTCAAGGTTTCAAAACCAAAAACTTGCAGCAAAACACTCTCAACCAAGCATATACAGATACAGAACACAAACACAAACTTTCCAAAACTCAATAACAAGATTCAAGCTTAAACAGGTAGACCCAAACACCCTTTTAACTTTTCAAAACCAAGTTTTTCAAATCAAAAGCAAGATTCAGTTTTCCAAATAATCAATCTAGCATATAAACAACATTATCATGCAAGACTAAGCAGATTTAAGCCAAGAAATCAACAAGAACATCTGTTTAGCACAAATCCACAAAAAATCCATTTTTTATCAGATTTTCAAGGTTTCAAGACAAACCTCATGGATGTACATCCACACCCACGAATTTATGAGCTTATGTGCTAGCTAGAACAAGCACAAGCTTCCAATAACAACCCTGCTAAGATTCAACAAGGTAAGTAGCACAATATCAAAATCAGAAACTTAAAAAGCCTTGATTAATGCAACCTTGTTACCCCACACTTGATTATCCCCAAGTTATAAGCCTCACCACACCTTAATATCACAATTAGGATGCTATGATCAACCTATAACCCAAGAATTCCAAGGTTGAAACAAGAACTTAGCAAAATATCAAGCTTGAAGGAAAAATGCAAACTTTTGCACTCTCCTTAAAAACAGGTTTTGAGATTCAAATTCAGTGAACAAATAACCTAAACAAGCATAAAATAAGATGGAACTTGGTCTTTCTTCAACACACTTAACACAATTTCATTAAACTGAAAAGAGGATTTACAAGTGTTTGAACAAGGAAAAACCAAAAGCATGTAAATGAGAGACCCTATGTGCCTTTATATAGGCATACAATGTATCTAGAAAGCTGAAAAAGAAGTGAAACCCTAGCCTTGAACTTCCAAAATTGCCCTTGTCTTGTTTGAATATCTTGAAGAATCATGTGACGAATTTTGTTGTGTTGTGATAGCTGGCAAGTAAAAAGAGTATCCAAGGGTTTGTATGAAGCTTAAGATGTAAGCACAATTGTGGGACGTTGGATTGCTGCCACCCTTTTGGCAGTATACATGAACTTGTAGCAGGGGAGTCACAAGGAGACAAATGGGGTGATGAGGTGTCATGTTTAAGGTTTGAGATGTGTTAACAAGACCCTTAATCATAAATCTGCACAAATTTGGGGTTCAATTTTTGCTAAAACAAAAATCCCTAATTGTGTTATTGAGCTGATGAACATGGTTTTGATCTGTTTAAAGGGTGATTAAAATTTAAATAAATGTTAAGGCGCCAAGGTTTTGTTAATTATTTAATCAGGGGTGAGTGGGATCTGATGTGGAGGGGTGGAGTGTTGTGATTGGTTGAAGTGGTGAGTGGGGTAAGGTGGCAGCATGTGGTTGGTTAAGGTAAGTTCCATGTCTGGCCAATTTAAGTCCCCCTTTCATTCTTTCTTTGTCACTTTGCAAATAAACACTCAAACCCGAATTTCCTTTGTTATCAAAGTTTTACTTTTCACACTTTTGTCCCAAATACTTTTCCAAAGTATTTTCATGGGTATCTCTTGCCATTTTGTGATTCTTGAAGGACTGATTTGGCATTTTCTTCAATGGTAATGGTCTTGACTTGTATGATTGGAATTTTGGAGGACTGAAATTGCCAAGTCTTGTTTGATGAGGGACCATTCTTGCCAAATGTTGAAAGTTAAGGGTCCTTTTTGTAATTTTGGGATTTTCAAAGGACCAAACATGTAATTTCTTGTACTTTGAAGGACTTCATGATATATTTGACATTGTGGAGGATAATGGTTGACAATTTAGCTTTGTTGAGGGGCTAAACTTGCCAAATCTTCAAAGTGGAGGGCCCTTTTTGTAATTTTGACAAACTTTACGGACCAAACTTGTAATTATGAAGATACAAGGGTATAAAGTGTCAGTTCTTCCATATTGGAGGACCCTTCTTCATAATTCTGCAAATCTTCAAGGGTTTTTCTTGGGAAAGTCTTCATTAGGGCTTGGTTCATTGTGCGGCTTCGTTTCCCGTGTTTGTTTTTGTATGATTCTTGTGATCTTTTGTCATTTTCTCAATATCCGTACCTAAAATACACAAGCAACAAACACAAGCATATATATGGGTATTTTGATGATATTTAATATATTTTAAGCCCTTTTTGGACGATGAGAATATGTATAAAAGCAGTCTCATTAGTAGTGATTAAGGATCATAGAAGTTGCTCCATAATTAATTTCTTAGGATGATAAAGGAAATGAGTAGAGGTTCACCAGTTATATTGTTTTGAGTACTTAAGTATGTTGATGGTTATGGATGTGAGTGAGTATGACTACGAGATTCGCTACTATCCAGAAAAGGCGAATGTGGTAGCTGATGTACTTATCAGGAAGAAAAAGGAAAAAGCTTTGGGATATGAGTTTTCGTGATGACAAAAAGTGTGGACTTGATAGAAAGGATATGGAATTTTAAGTTAGTGGTCTGAATTGAGAAGGATGTCAAGGTAATTGGTTTCAACATTTTGTTAAACTTATGGAAAGGATTTTGTGGTAACGCCAAGTTAGGCATGGTATATTGAGCACTCCTAACATACCTAAGTTGAGAGAGTGAGACTTAGTGATGAAGGAATCTCACAAGTCAAGTTCGATGCGATTTGGTTTAGGTAAAGATGAAAGTTGAGTTGAGTACTGTGTGTTATACAGAGACTGATGGATAGAGTGAAAGGACGATTCGAACATTGAACGGTATGCTTGTGCGTGTGTGATTGACATAGAAATTGTTGGAATTTTTATATGACGATGATTGTCATGCTATTTATGAGGTTGTACTACTGATGGTACATAAAGAACTTTAATTTGTGAAGGTGAAGGATAGTGAGTTATGGACGTAAGATTAGGTTTTCGGTGTATTTTAAAAATGTAGGTGGAATTAAATGACTAAACTAGAAGTGATATTGGCAATATTGATAAGATTTTATGGGTTAAGGATCATTTATTAGTAACAAGGAGTCATCAGAAGAATTATGTTGGTATTCGAAGAAATCGATGGAGTTTGAAATTGGGAAACGTGGTTATGCTTATGGTGTCGTTATGAAGGGTGAAATTTGTTTTGGGAACAACAAGGAAAGAATTCAACTTAAAGGTAAGTTGCTTTTCAAAGCAAGAACTGTGAAGCGTTCTTATAAGGTCGAAACATAGTGAGAATTATATTGTGAAGATAGAAGAATTCCTGGAGTGGAATCTGAAATGGTGAAGGAAGCATGAGGATTTCTTTATGGAAAAGAGTTCTCATTTGTTCTGGAGATATGGGATGTGAGTATAAGAAGGGCCGAGCGCCGAGACGTCGCCCTCTTTTAGGAGGGTAGGATGTAACAACCCAAATCCGAGGTCATTTATTTAATATTATATAATATTATTTTTACGAATAATTTTGAAATTTTTGATGAGTTGAATGAAATGACGATTGATGGTTTTATTTAAAATCGACGTTGGAGGTCTTATTTTTATCTTTTTACTAATAACGAGGATTATTAGTGACCACGATATCGACGGATGCCCGAGATTTTATGTTTTATCATTTGTTGTCTTGATGTTTATATTTTTGACGTTTTTATTTTAAGTTCGTATTAAGTCGAACCGGGATCATATTATCATCATATTTTGAGTGCGTTTTAATTTTTGAAAAGTATTTTTACGAAACCCGAGCCTCGTAAATATTTTCAAAATTTACAATTTACATTTTCAACCTTGTAAACTATTTAATTGTATTTTGGACAAAAACTATTGCAAATTGGCAAAACTAGTCCCTCCCATCCCACTATAAATAGATTTTCCACTATCTATTTTATTAATAAAATCATTTCAACATGCAAAATCAATCTCTCTCTCTTTCTCCTAGCTAAAACCGTCCACCCCTTTTTCAAATTCCTTTGATTTTTCAAAAATCCAATTTGAATCAAAAGAAACTAATTAATATCCCATGTTGTAAATTTGATTGTGATTCTAATGGTGTAATTTTCTTCAACATGCAAGAACTTTCAAAATTTTGATTATGAGCCATGAAGGTTTGATCCATTTTTATGATGGAATATTGTTGTTAGTGATGTTTTATGTATATTTTAATTGTTGTATGTTCATTATTTTTAGTGGGTAATTTTTGTATGATCATTTAAATGTGTTATGGGTTAGTTAAGTTGTTGGTAATGATATTAGGGTGATATTAGGCATATGAGAATAAATGTGGTGAAAAATTAATTTTGTATGATTTTTAAATGTATATTTTTAAACAGATTATTAAACTTAATTTTCTGAAAATAAGAGTTTGAGATGAACTAATTAGATATTGTTTTAGAGGATGTTTTTAGCTTCGTTTTGGTATAAGGTAGGGCTTCTAGCTCCAAACGAGCGAAAAGTTACGTTAGTTTGATTATTCGTGTACCGGGAGACGAGTATCGTCACAATATATAATTGTTGTCGATATTTGGATCGAATCTCGGGGACTATAAAATGGATTTTAAAATGAGTCATGGACGGATTTTGAATGATAAGTATGATGATGTTGAGTTATTTTGAAAGTTGAGTGTCGATTTTGTAACCGGAGAAAAATAAATGGTTTAAAAGACTGAGTTGTTGACGTAAAACTGTCCGGTTTTTGTAGTTCAAAGATGTGTCGGGCAGGGAGCTTTAAAAGTAAAATCTTTTGATGGGCTTTTAACAGGTCTTTCTATATATAGTAAGTGACATTTCTGATTAGTATCATAAGCATTTGACGTGTTTAAGTGGGGTAAACGAGCTCGTACATTTGGTATGTACCGGCAGATTTTTATCGAAAGAATTAACTAATAGAATAAACATATAGAATGAAGTAAAAGGTCACTTCAATTGTTTTCATTTTGGGTTGGGTGTGATTTTATGATTTTGAGTTTGATGTTAGTAATTATGGATTTTATTCGAGTTTATTATTGATGAACGCGCCTTATTTGATAGGTTGCGGTTGTTGTGTTTATCGGGCATCAACTATCGTCGAAGATCGTCTTACTACTGCTATTACTCCAGGTGAGTCTATAGCCTCACTTTTTTAATTGTTTTGAATGATTTTAAAACTCGCGAGGGGGATACATGTCATTTGAAGGTAAAATGAACACAAGTCATAATTGATTGTTTGGACCCGAATGTTGCCTTTGTTGCCTTTGTTGATTTGAATTGTATAACTACCTATGTTGCAAAAGTCCCTAAATTCATGAGCCGTTAACTATCTTCTGACTTGATGTTGTGAGTTGGGAATAGCCGCTTATTCTAATAATAGTACAATTGGGCTGACGACCCTATCCAAGACCAGGGCTTTACGCTGAGTAACCCGCTGGGATGGATAATTTTACGAGAATGAGAATGTGGTATACTTGCAACTGCTACCCTAGTAGGGGCACTAGAATTCATATAGTCATGCCGGCTTTAGGCGTGGATGACTAAGTTAAGGGGTCGGTGTCATGAGCTTAATACAATTCAATAGCTATTGCTATATGTCAGACTTCCTGACTAATAGATTGTATGCGCACAATTCTGTTAAATGATCTTGATTGATTTTTCTCTTGTGTTCAAATGTTGAATTGGAAAACCTATAGACTCGCTCAACCGTTGTGTTGATGATTTTAAGCATGTATTTTAGGTATTGAAGATGATGAATTGCGGAGCTTGCTGGAGAAGGATTGCGGATTGCTTTTGTGGTGATTGATCTAAAACGGACTTCTTTCCTTTTTGTCATAAAAATGATAATGTACGGTCGAGTACTTTGGTAAAGTGTTTGTGGATTTGATAAAGTCTTTGGGGGACCTAAATGTTACTCTGATATCTTTATAATTGTTTTACTTGGGATCGAAAGTTTTAGACAATGGTTAAATTATTTTCTATTATATTTCAAATGTATCATTTTGAAACTGTTCAAAGTGTCTTGTATAACAATGTTTGTATTTAGCACCCAAATGTGTATTTCTGCTGCGCAATGTAATTTGGGGGTGTTAAAAAACGGTGGAAACGAAGTTGGTTGCGAATGACAGCCAACACTTCTAAGTATGAAAACGGGTCATTAATCTATGTTAAACATAAGTTATGATTAATTGGACTTGATATCAGTAAGGTACATGAGTTGAGGATAATTTTGATATAAACAACTCACCTTGACGACTTACGGTTTAGGAGAAATCATCTAATCTATGAGGCATGTCGGAAAAACTGTAAGAATTGGACTATATTTAATTAACGTAAAACTTGATGATTTTAATTAAAACTCGAGGTGGTATGACCAACTTATTGGGAAACAAGTACTCATTTACATACTAATAACTATAAGACCCGAGACTCGATCATCGAATATTATTAAGTTGATGTCATTTAAGGCGTTTTAGAAACCGTAATGCATATAAAGTGGACTTGGGCCACAAAAGCTAAACTTACACTTATAATGGCTATTGGGCCATTGTTAGGCCTGAGATTTATAATAAGTTTAGAGTTTAATACCAAGATTGAAATGGACTAAAGTCACAATAACTTGTAATGGGACACTAATGGGCTTTAATGGGCTTAACTGTCATAATGAGATAATAAAATAAATTATTCTCAAATTTCTTATGAAAAGTTTTATTAAACTTATGCAATGTCCAAACTTACTAAAGTGAACTATTTACATCTATGTATGACTTATGTATAGGATCGACCCTAAGACGCGTCTCGTCATTATAGGTCTCGTTCGGTCATGTAACGACCGTTGGGCAACTCGTTCTCGATTAATGAGCGATTGATATCTCGTGAAGTCGTGTATCGACTATTGAATGTTTGGTCCTCGATAAACCTATGATAGCTATATCAGGTGAGTTCATAGCCTCGTTTTTACTGCTTTATATGTGTTTATAAACCCGTGAGGAGGAATATGCTCTTGGTATAAAATATGATGTTTATATATATGGTTTTGAGAGAATACATATTTATGAATAAACATGTGGTTTGCTATATGCTTTGAACGAATAAATGTTGTTGTAAATGAATGTAAGATGGCTGATTATATGCTTTTGAAAGATGAACACAAGCGTTGATTGTATTGATTGGGAACCGCTATTTGCTAAGTGTTGTATTGCCAAAATTTGGAAAGTCCCTATAAACCCATGAACCGTTAACTACCTATGATGGGTAGGCGCTGGTACAAACAGATGGATCCATTGGGGATGGCCCCCACCTGGGCAGGTCGCACCTGTGGGTTGGAGGCTTAGCCAGGTGTGTTGTATTAGAAGTAACGGGGTATTCGGCAAAATACCTGACTAGGGCATTATTATACTTAAGGATTCGTTGTCATGGCTTGGTAGAATAGCGTGGACTTTGGGTATTGCATGTGTTGCACTATCGACAGTGGATGAGATTCTTGTGTTCAAAAGCTTTATGGGTTATTTAAAAACCATTATTGTTTACTTAAAAACCTATTAATTCACTCAATCTTTGTGTTGACATTCTAGCATGTATTCTCAGGTGTATAGGTTTAAGAGCAGCTGGAGCATGGAGCCGCGAGGGATAAAGTAAAGGCAAAAGAAACAATTACCATTCGATAACTTTGACAAACTTTTATATTTTTATTGAAGTTTGTAATAAATTGTTGGGACCCCTTTTTATTGAACTCTGATTTTGTCGAATGGTTTGTTCTATAAAACGTCTCTTTTGAGGTCGTTTTCTATGACTATGTGTGATGTGCTATGAAGTAACACCCAAAGTTGATATTATGTTGCCTTGTGAAATTGGGGGTGTTACAGATTGGTATTAGAGCACTAGTTATAGAGAACTAGGTCGTTTTCAATACCTAGACTGTAACTGCTCTTTCGTAAAAAAATTTTGTTTCCTTACACAGTATCCGCGCGCTCATGGCTCCTAGAAACCAATATTTGGTTTTGACTGTGTGATCCTATGTGTATATAGGAATGATTGTATGTATATGTATGTACATACTATGGTATTTAAAGGTATTGCGGGTGAAGCAATGGTCCTCACGTGATTATCGTGCATTCTATAATGCGATTTTAGAGATTTTGACCTTACCGCCAATCACCGATCTGGATAATTAATTTATTATCTTAATATGAGTATGAAACTCGTTTGATACCTTGGGTATGTATATATTTTTCGGAATCTATCGTATATCGACAAATCTAAGCTCGATTGTTGTTAAGTCATCGTGATGTGCCATTTTAGGACATCTCCTTTCAAAACGTAATTGATTTTTGTGTTATTCGTATTCCTGTTAGTCTTTATGGTTTTAAAGAATCATTTCTCCGAGGAGACATATTCTATGTACTGTAACGTTTAATTTGGTTGTGTATGATTACGTTTTATTGACGAAAAGGAGAATGCCTGTGTTGGACCTAAAATATAATATATACCCAAATCAACTATATATAGTTTGGGTACAACAAAGATATGCTCATAGTAGTCATTAGTTGAGCAACTTAATACCTTATATTTAAATGTAATGGGACATTTAAATATAGATACTTTAAATCGCCCAACTATGTGTCGTTTAAGGTTCTCTTATTGAAATGGATTGGGACATTTGAATAAGAAAGTTTTAAACCACTGGACCTTAGATTATCGATGGTTTCTTTATTCAGATGGAATGGGACGTTTGAATACATAAATCATGGAGTAAGTTTGTGAAACACCCCTAATTTCACAAGGCATCCGAATATCAACGTTGGGCGTTACTTTATAGCACATCACACACAGTCATAGAAAACGACCTCAAAAGAGACGTTTTATAAAATAAACCATTCGATAATTTTATTAAATCAGAGTTAACTAAAAAAGAGGTCCCACCAATTTATACAAACCTTAAGAAATAATAAAGATTTGTCAAATGTATCGAATGGAAATTGTTTGTTTTGCCTTTACTTTATCCTGCGCGGCTCCATGCTCCAGCTGCTCTTAAACCTACACATCTGAGAATACATGCTAACATGTCAACACAACGGTTGAGTGAATTCATAGGTTTTTAATAAACAATAATGGGTTTTTAAATAAATCATAAAGCTTTTGAACACAAGAATCTCATCTATTGTCGATAGTGCAACACATGCAATACCCAAAGTCCACGCTATTCTACTAAGCCATGACACCAAAGCCTTAAGTATAATAATGCCCTAGTCAGGTATTTTGCCGAATACCTCCTTACTTCTAATACAACACACCTGGCTGAGCCTCCAACCCACAGGTGCGACCTGCCCAGGTGGGGTCTATCCCCAATGGATCCATCTGTCTGTACCAGCGCCTACCCATCATAGGTAGTTAACGGGGGGTTCATGGGTTTATAGGGACTTTCCAAATTTTGGCAATACAACACTTAGTAAATAGCGGTTAACAATCAATACAATCAACGCTTGTGTTCATCTTTCAAAAGCATTTAATCAACCATCTTACATTCATTTACCACAACATGTATTCATTCAAAGCATATAGCAAACAATATGTTTATTCATAAACATGTATCCTCTCAAAACCATATATATATAAACATCATATATTTTTATACCAAGATCATGTATTCCCCCTCGCGGGTTTATAAACACATATAAAGCAGTAAAAGCGAGGCTATGAACTCAACTGATATAGCTATTACACGTAGATCAAGGAACAAACGTCCAATAGTCGATACACGACTTCACGAGATATCAATCGCTCATTGATCGAGAACGAGATGCCCAATGGTCGACATATGACCGAATGGGACCTATAATGACGAGACGCGTTTTAGGCTCGAGTCTATACGTAAGCCATACATATATGTAGATAGCTCACTTTAGTAAGTTTGGACATTGCATAAGTTTTATAAAACTTTTGATAACAATTTACCATGTATTATCCCATTATGGTCATTAAGCTCATTAAGGCCCATTAGTGATGTAATAACCCGATCTTTAAAATCAACATTTAGACTGAGATCTAATCTTATTCCTAGTAGTCAGATCAAAATTTATTTCTCTAATTTTATTTGTCATGTTCGTTCCACGAATAATATAGATTTCTCTACTAACCGGTGAGGTTAGGGCTTTAACGTATCTAATACGTGTCATTTATTATTTATCAACCAATATATATATATATTCAGAATATATGAGATCAATTCAAGAAATAAAATGAAAATATCAAAATGAAAAGAGTTGGAGGTAGACCTTAAATCCAAGATTTGATAACAAGAGATTTATCAACCATAAGACCAATCTATCTACACCTTTAGAAATGTAAATCAAGCATCAAACTTGACATGCAAGACTCATCTTTTATTCAGCTCCAAAGATCATCAATATGTTATTAATGATGATGAATTATGATAAACCAAATCAATGTAAAGCTAGTCATCTTTAATCCTTTATTGAATAAAGTATATACTAGATAAGAAAATAAAGTTGATGGTGATTTGGTTTGAGGATCTCATGGCAAGAAATGAGAGGGAGGAAGTAGTTTTATTTTCTTATTGCAAGTGATAAGAATGAGGTTGCATTTCTAGAATGCATATATCAAGACATGCATTTAATAATAGACAAGTGTAACATTATAGAAAAGATATATGATGAATAGGGTGTGACGTGTAGAGTGTAAGGGTGGGGTGATATTAGTATTAAAGCTTGCCCAACAATTTGCTAAAGCGGGTAGTATCGAAGTCCGATATTTTAAAAGTTACGCGATTCTGAAAGATATGCGTTAAACACGAAAAATAAACGATCAATATAAAGTAAAAACATCGACACTCGGAGAATATTGTTATTTCGATAAATAAACGATGGCTTATGATTTAATAAGCGTTAATGCGCCGTATAAAAGATTGACGTTTAAAGACTTAACGTAAATTACGGAGAATGCCCGTAAAATGATAAATAAAACGACGAGAATAGAAAATATTTATATGTCATTATGAGAATATTAACGGTCGATGATGGACACATATTGGTCGATAAATAATAAATGACACGTATTAGATACGTTAAAGCCCTAACCTCGCCGGTTAGTAGAGAAATCTAATTATTCGTCGAACGAACATGACAAATAAAATTAGAGTAATAAATTTTGATATGACTACTAGGAATAAGATTAGATCTTAGTCTAAATGTTGATTTTAAAGATCGGGTTATTACAGTTTGGCACCCTAAACTTTTCTTGGCATTTAATTTGGTTATGATATGGTGTTTTGTGACGGTATTACTAAGTAGGATGATTTATAATCGTCTTGTTGAAATGAATTGGGACGCCTTTTTATTTGAACAAGAAAGTTATAAGTTGCCGAACCATAAATTTATAAATTCTTATTTACATGGATTGGGACGCCTTTTGATGTAAAAAAGAAATTATAAATAAGTGGGCTCAAGAGTGCTTGACTTGGTTTGTGATTATTTTTGTATACGGATGTATTTCTTCGACTCATGTTTCTTTGTTACGAAACGTTCGTTTTCGTCGTCATTATGGTTATTATTGATTATCGTCTATGTACGAGTAACCCGTTAGTCTTCTCTAGATCTATAATTTGTTTCTATGCACCATTTCTAATGTGTCCTAACTATCGCGAGCATTATAAGCTAATCGTTAAGAACCATTACCTGTTCTGAGAACAGATGACTTGTTTAATCGACACTAGTTGTGTACTTGTGGATTGACTGGGGATTAAGTTATCAAGACAACCCATCGTGAATGAAAAGATCTTGAGATTCTTTCTTGTTATTATGGATGGTTCATCGAATTTTTTTCAAACGTAACGAGAAAATATTTTGGGTATGGATCCGTTTGTGAGCACCCTGTAATATCTTTTGGGTATGGATCCGTTTGTGAGCACCCTACAATGTCATTTGGGTATGGATCCATGTGTGAGCACCCTCTGATGACGAAAATATTGTTCGATATGCATCTATGCAATCAAGATCGTGAACATCCTTTAACTTGCAAACTTTCCTTTGACTGGACTTATCTGAAAATTTTATCAAATATTCTTATTTATCATGGCTTGGCTACTTAGCAAGCATGATTTAACTTGATTGAACTTATTTGATTTGGCGTCGCTTGGCTATTTTGCAAGCATGTCATAATGCGATTATAAGTGCTTAATGATGGCTTTTGTTTTTGATTTGGATCATAGTTCATTCGATAGAGTAATGTATACTCTGATCGATTTCCATATCGATGAATTCGATTTTGAAGAAATAGGTCTGCATGTTCGAGATCACGCAATTAGGTGATTTTGTACGACTAGTAATAATTGACTCGTCATGAATATTTTGTAACGTTTTCGATGGAGTTATGTGTGATCCATACGATTTTCTTTTATGATGTAATTGTTTTTTATATGAAACCCGTGGACGATATGTGTTTCTATTTGATCGATGTGATCACCGATAGTTTTGAATTGATTCTCACATTGAATAATTTTCAAATGCGCCTACTCATTTCGACTCGTCACTTGTCGTGTGTACTTTTTCGAACTTATATCGACCGCTGCAAGTTTAAAAAGCTAATAGTAATGCACCTTAAAGCACTTCCAAAAATTGGCGACTTGTTTATATTTCTCTTCTAATGGCTTCTCCTTCAAGTTATTTATTAGTCTTTCCTTATAAGGATTAAAGATACAATCAAACCCTCCATTTGTGCCCGTTATGTGTACTCGTTGCTTTGACTTTTGTTCATTCAACCTTTGTTAGGAACCTCGGCGATGACTTGTCTATTCCTCACCTCTTCGCCATTATATCGAAGACTATTGAGACGAATTAAGTGTCGGGACGTCCCTTCCTAAAGGGGTAGCTAATGTAGTAAACCGAAGTTTAAAATCAACATTTAGGCCGAGTTCTAATAAAAATTCTATTATTTGGACCAATATTTATTAATCGACTTTTATTTGTCATGTTCGTTCGATGACTAATATTGATTTCTCGACTAGCCGGCAAGGTTAGGGTTTTAACGTATCGAATATGTGTCAGTTATTATTTATTGGCAAGTGTATGTAATATTGTCGTTATGACATAGAAATATTTTATATTGTCGTCGTTTTAGTTTTTCATTTTAAGAGCATTATTAATTATTTACGTTAAGCGTTTAGGCGACATTCGTTTATATAACGCGTTGATGTATTTTAAATCACAAGCCCTCGTTTATATATCGAAATATAAAGTTCTCCGAATGTCAATGTTTTTTTTATATCGAGCGTTTATTTTTCGTGTGTAACACATATCTTTTAAATCGCGTAATTTTAAAAATATTGGGCTTCGGTAATACCCGCTTTAAGAAATTATTGGGCAAAATTTATATAAAATTTCACCTCACTCACTCATCACACGTCTCATATATGTATACCCTTTATTTGGTACGTGTCAATTTTAAGGACTAATGTGATGAGCTTGTTTGCATGTATGACAACTATCTATTGTCTTATTCTTCCTGCTAACATTTTAATAAACTTATCAAACACATATTCACTCCCTCTGGTCCTTTATCAGCCGTTTATAATAACCAAAACATAATTACCATCATCATAAATATAGTAGCTAGTTATTCATTATTGGATTAAATATAAAGGGTTATATTACAAGTTGTTATCTTAATTGATCAATCATACATCAAGTTTTGTCATAAGGGTTTTAGATAAATTGAGGATGGAGTTAAGGGTTCTTCCCTGAGCTTTTAAGTTTGGGTAAAGCTTATGTGATTGGTTAAATTATGGGTTTGAGCCAAGGAGCTTTGAGATTGCCTTGTTGCTATGATGATTTCGTCATATTCCTTTGTAAGAATCATTTGATTACTTTCTTGTAATATTTGATTTATATATCATTTTTATGAACATATATTTATCATAATTATAAGTTATGTAATAGTTAATTAGTGATTTGAACATTGTATATAAACTTTATGACATAAAAGACAAGCTTAAACAAGCCTAGATCAAAAGTTGTTGTGTTGAAATTCAGGTCAGTAGCAAACGTGCTATTTTCAATAACATCAGGAGGTTTGGGTTATTGAAACTTACATATTAAGATAGAGTATTGTTTTATGAGTATTTTCTCGGGTGGCCCGTCCCGTGGCGAGTCCCGGAAAGTGAGATATGGCCAAAATAGTGAAGCAAGGTCAAAATCTGATCTGCTGTAAAGATGGACTATTTTCTCATAAAATTAGTATACTGAGCTATGATTATCTAAAACTAAAAGTTGTAGATAAATTTATGAAGAACTATAATCAATTGGATAGTCCACCAATTCTATACGTTTTGGAAATGGCGGCCAAAACGGTGGAAACGAAGTTGGTTGCGAATGACAGCCAACACTTCTAAGTATGAAAACGGGTCATTAATCTATGTTAAACATAAGTTATGATTAATTGGACTTGATATCAGTAAGGTACATGAGTTGAGGATAATTTTGATATAAATAACTCAACTTGATGACTTACGGTTTAGGAGAAATTATTTAATCTATGAGGCATGTCGGAAAAACTGTAAGAATTGGACTATATTTAATTAACGTAAAACTTGATGATTTTTATTAAAACTCGAGGTGGTATGACCCACTTATTAGGAAACAAGGACTCATTTACATACTAATAACTATAAGACCCGAGACTCGACCATCGAATATTATTAAGTTGATGTCGTTTGAGGCATTTTAGAAACCGTAATGCATATAAAGTGGACTTGGGCCACAAAAGCCCAACTTACACTTATAATGGCTATTGGGCCATTGTTGGGCCTGAGATTTATAATAAGTTTAGAGTTTAATACTGAGATTTAAAAAGACTAAAGTCACAATAACTTGTAATGGGCCACTAATGGGCTTTAATGGGCTTAATTGTCGTAATGAGATAATACAGTAAATTATTCTCAAATGTCTTATGAAAAGATTTATTAAACTTATGCAATGTCCAAACTTACTAAAGTGAACTATTTACATCTATGTATGACTTATGTATAGTTTCGACCCTAAGACGCGTGTCGTCATTATAGGTCTCGTTCGGTCATGTGACGACCGTTGGACATCTCGTTCTCGATTAATGAGCGATGGATATTTCGTGAAGTCGTGTATCGACTATTGAGTGTTTGGTCCTCAATAAACGTGTGATAGCTATATCAGGTTAGTTCATATCCTCGCTTTTACTACTTTATATGTGTTTATAAACCCGCGAGGAGGAATACATGCTCTTGGTATAAAAATATGATGTTTATATATATGGTTTTGAGAGAATACATGTTTATGAATAAACATGTGGTTTGCTATATGCTTTGAACGAATACATGTTGTTGTAAATGAATGTAAGATGGCTGATTATATGCTTTTGAAAGATGAACACAAGCGTTGATTGTATTGATTGTGAACCGCTATTTGCTAAGTGTTGTATTGCCAAAATTTGGAAAGTCCCTATAAACCCATGAACCGTTAACTACCTATGATGGGTAGGCGCTGGTACAGACAGATGGATCCATCGGGGATGGCCCCCACCTGGGCAGGTCCCACATGTGGGTTGGAGGCTTAGCCAGGTGTGTTGTATTAGAAGTAAGGGGGTATTCGGCAAAATACCTGACTAGGGCATTATTATACTTAAGGCTTCGGTGTCATTGCTTAGTAGAATAGCGTGGACTTTAGGTATTGCATGTGTTGCACTATCGACAGTGGATGAGATTCTTGTGTTCAAAAGTTGTATGGTTTATTTAAAAACCCATTATTGTTTATTAAAAAACCTATGAATTCACTCAACAATTGTGTTGACATTCTAGCATGTATTCTCAGGTGTATAGGTTTAAGAGCAGGTGGAGCATGGAGCCGCGCGAGTTAAAGTAAAGGCAAAAGAAACAATTACCATTCGATAACTTTGACAAAGTTTTATATTTTTATTAAAGTTTGTAATAAATTGTTGGAACCTCTTTTTATTGAACTTTGATTTTGTCGAATGGTTTATTTTATAAAACGTCTCTTTTGAGGTCATTTTCTATGACTATGTGTAAAACCCGCATGCTTTTACCATGAATAGTACCCTTAAGATCATACGTATATGATTAGAACTTTCCTTTTATAACATATTTACGTTTCACGTATAAGAATTTTAGGTATTACGTACGTGTTAGAACACGATAAGTATTTATTACGTATGAACATACGATAATTATTCCAATAATAATTATAATCACGAACATGCGATCATGAAATCATGAACGTAATTTAATCACGAGCAAATATTAATTACGTATTTATATATTTATTACGAACACGAATATATATATTGAGTCACGATCGAAAACTAATTAAATTACGTAAACTACGTAACACGTAATCACGGACATTTAAACGATTATTATTACTACGTATATTAATTTACACAATAAGTAATTACGTACGTAATGTTCACTTTTAACACGTATAAAAATAACTACGAGAATTCACGACACTTTAAAATACGATTACGCGTACCATTTAAACAAGACGCGAATAATATATAATGGACAAGGGCCATTTTGGGCTGTTTAGACAAGAAAGGCAAGAGGGAAAAACATGGGCTCTAGGCCCATTTGGGGTTGGACGGCTAAAAAGGAAAAAAGAGACGGGGGAGTTATACATTTTTTTTGACAAATCTTACAAACCCTAAAAACAAATAAACACAACCGCCTATATTTTCTTCTTCTTCTTTTCTGGCCGACGGTTTCATCAAGATACCAATGGAAAACAGCCATTGTGATCTAGAGCAGGAGTGGTGGTTCGTGTTTTGTTCCTAACCCTAAACAAAAACGTGAGTAACTAATTTTCCTTTTGATTAATTGTTTCTTGTGTTTAATTAAATTACGAATCCATTTGATTGGGTTTAAAACATGTTAAAACGAGATGTGATTAGGGGAAGGGTGTTCGTTTTGGCCAGGTTCACACAAACCGAGACCACTCTAGGTCTCGGTGGTACATTAATCCCACCAGCCGTAACCCCAATTAGGGTTTTGGGCTTGGTTTGTGCTAACAGTGGGAACCCCGTAGGGGTGTTTGTACTAGCAGTGGGAACCGAGACCTGGGTGGTCTCGGTGGATACTTATAACAAGCAGGGGGAAATCCCCCACTGTTGGGGGGAATGGTGCAGGGACAGGGGGTGTTTGGCAACCTTTTTTAGAAGCATGTTAGGGGCTATTTGGCTACGGGTTTAAGGGCAGAAAAAGGGCTGTTTGGTTCGGTCCGGTTCAAGGGAGCCGGCCCGGTTCATAATTAGTGCAATTTAAATACAACTCACGACATGTATTATTTTAACACGGGCTCGATTCATAAATTAATTTTACAATTAAATTATTTTTGCAAGAAAAATAATTACCAGATTTAATGAAATTAATTAAACTTGTACATAATTATTTTAATTTAAACATGGACTTAGGTTTATATTATTAGTTGATAATACATGATTTAACCTAAGTATTTTTATTTATTTAATCTATACTAAGTAATTAATTAATTATTAAAACCATGACTTATAATTAATTAATTATCATGACTTAGGTTAATTATTTCACTATTAATACATAGTTAAACCTAAGTATTTTAAATCATGAAAATTTGACAAGTAATTAATTAATTATTAAAACCATGATCTATAATTAATTAGATCTCATGACTTAGGTTATATAAATATAATTGATAGTACATGTTTTAACCTAAGCATTTATATCTTTATTTAATTAAATCACATTATATTTAATTAAAAAACCTATAGTTTATTAAAATACATGGAATAATTAATAAACTATACTTACATGACTTAGAATAATAAACGGAAAACACTTGAGCTTATATAATTAGCTTATTTAACCAGCTTATATCTATTTATGGAAACTTTCTATTTTTAGGAACTTATTTAATTAAGGCAGCTAATCTATTTAAAGAAACTTTCTATTTTTAGAAACTTATCTATTTTAAGCAGTAATTCTATTTTTGGAAACTTTCTACTTTTAGAAACTTTCTATTTTCGGAAACTTTCTATTTTTGGTAAATTTCTATTTTAGGGACCTACTATCTTTAGGAAGTTACTTATTATTACACATCAAGTATAATAATACAAGAAATACAAGTAATACATAATCAAAATATACAAAATACACGATAAACCCAGTATAATGTTAAAATCAGTAAAACAAGACATGAACATATAAAATAAGCTAAAACATGATATAAAACCAGTTACGTACTCAGTAATCAGAATACTTATACATGTATCCTATGTATTTATGTAGCATTAGTGATACCGAAGTAGGACTCTCTTCCGTTCGTCTTCTTCGTTCACTGGACATAAGGTATGGATTCCCGTCCTTTCAGTATGGACATTTTTCCTTATTAGGATTCCCCGTATGCAGCCAACTGTTTTCCCAGTATTTGTTTTATATGTTTTTGAATTGCTTATGTTTAATTAGAATACCTAAAGCCATATACATGCATGACCAGTTTCACCTAGTTATGGAGGTACCATAACCATAACATTAGAGGCACTGCTGTTATTACTTCACCACGGCGGAGTGATTGCTCGTGGCGTCCCTTCAGCTTTTGTCCATTTATATTATATTTATCATGTGGGGCGTATGGGTGCATCCTAGTTACATGTTTCAGTCAGGATTTCATGGTGAATGTGGTGTGTGCCTTGCATCCTTCACAAGGAGCTGATCCCTCCTACCCAAACCAGAATATTGAATTAGAGGCAGCCCATCTAATTTGCATGATGAGGTCACCCCTCCAAGTATTCATGCACGGTGGATTTTCATGACCTATATTGGCTAATGGTAAAATATGTTAAACAGTTTTCATAAGATAAACATAAGGCTTTTCAAACTATAAAACCAGTTTTATGAACATGATCCAGGTTTTCCAGGACTTATACATTTCCGCTGCTATTGAGTCTTTATTATGCTTAGTCATTAATACTATGTCTATATCCGTACACTGAGCGTTTTGCTCAGCCGTTACTTTCCTTTCCATGTCCCAAAACGGCAGGTACCCTAGGAAAGACTCGAGCATTTGGAGGACGTGCATAGGATGGAAGCTGCTAGAGACTTCTTTTCCCGTTTGCCTTCATATACTTATGCTTGCTTAGTCTTTCATTCATTTCTTTTAATTTATTATGTTTTGGGCTTATGTTTGGGAACCGATGTTTGATTCCGGTTTACCCTATGGTCATGTAATGTTTAGACATTTATCCTTGTATGCTTTGATGACATGCCATAATGACCCGTGACATTCCATTATCGAAATGGGGTGTTACAATTATGGTATCAGAGCCAAGTCTTCGACCTGTAGGGTCTAAAACTTGACCTGTGACTAGTGGGTAGTCACCAGGAGCTTCCTAAGCCAACGTTTGTTATTCTATGTATTGATGTTTCAGCGCATTGTTGCTTTAACCATGATGTTTTCAGCACCATGACGTTTTAACCTTGATGTTTTCATCGATATTGTTATACTAATATGGATGGACAACCGTCATTCATATTTAGTTATGTGTCATTGTTTCATGCATAATGTTCCTCGTGAACTGTGACTATGTGGACTGAACCCGAGTAGTTCACAATTAGTCACATAAATTTTTTTTTCTCATAAGTTTTGACAGATAAGTTTCATTTATTTATGTTTCCTGTATCATTGTTGTAGGGATTATGACTAAGTAATGGTTGGTACAGGACTAGCCCTATTTAGTCGCATGTGCTTTTATCTAAACTTTTAACTTTGGGAACGACCCATAGGCGTCCCCTCGCCATGTCTTTTGTTTTAGGACCGACCCATAGGCGTCCCCTCGCGCATATAAAGGTTTTTATAAACTACATTACGCATTCACGCACTGTTTTTCGTGCATAAAATTTTTCTCATGATTTATTGGCATAAATTTTTTTCATGTCCCCTCATAAGTTACTATGTTTTATGTCAAGTATGTTTTCATACTGTCATGGTTAAACTCAGTTTCATGCTGATTATGTTATACACTCCTTTATGATAGATCGTTTTATGTTTCTTCATGATAATTCCGTCTTCATGTTGATTACGTCTTACGCCTCTTTTGTTATTTATGCTTTCACGCAAGACATTGTTGGATTTCATTGAATTCTGCTTTCACGCTAGTCATGGTTAGTTTTCATTGATCATGCTGCCAGGCCAATCATCGTTGAATTTTGTGTAACCACACTTTAACGCTTCTCGGTATAACCAAAATGATGTCTATGCTAATATTGCCAGGTTATCATGATGGTTTTCCAAACCGTTTAACCGATATACTTTCCTTAAATCATGATAAATGATCGACCCCATACCGATCATTTCATGTGCAATCCACGTGTACTCCACGTACCGTATTTCATGTTTATTACACGTACCTTGATCCATGTGTATTCCACTTGCAATACTTCACGAGTATTCGCTAGTCGATTCTGAATCAACTCAGTCATATTTTCAATTGCTGATATTCTACAAGATTGTTGATGCCGCTCATAACTTGGAGATGTTACTAAAGGTTGTTGTTGTTGACGTTCGGAGACGCTACGAGATGCAGATGCTGTTCACAACCTAAAGATCCTACGAGACTAAGACAAAGGCGTCAGAACAAAGCTATTGGATGAGAAGATACTTCGCCATCAGACGATTTTATCAATCATTGTCCCAAATTCTTAGTTACATGTCACACGTCATTCAGTTGTCGTTTCAGTCACATGAGTGCAAACCGGTACCGGCCAGCCACTCAGCTGAATAGTTACATGAATCACGGTCATGAGAATGACCGTCATGGAAACCGACAGACAGGATGATAGTAACCACTACTATGACAGCAACTATCCTAGAAATCGCAACCGAGGCTCCGGCTGCGGACGTGATCAGACATACAAATGATCAGTAGTCCAACCGATCCGCCAATTCTAGCATAATAACCTAATATTGTAGGTTAATTGTTTTACGTCTCGAGACACATGTCAAGACATCAGTCAAGACACATGTCTCACGTATACTTTCTGAAGACACATGTCAAGACATCAGTCAAGACACATGTCTCACGTATACTTTCTAAAGACACATGTCAAGACACCAGTCAAGACATATGTCATGCTTATAGTTCCAAGACACGAGTCAAGACACATGACTCACGTCCAACTATGGAACATTTAAAAGAAATTCAGGGTACCCTCCAAGGGTATATCCATTTTGTTGTGCCATGTATTAATCAGGTCACAAGAATTTCAATACCATTACCGGCGCATCAGTGAGAACTATCACGTTGCCAATGTCACTTTCATTTCTTTCACCATATTTCATATATTCATGACCATGAAGGACGCCTTTCGTATTCCCACGTATACGAATGTTTTCCTTCAGCTTAATGATGAGATCCAAGCTGCTAACGCATTTCCTCGGACAGACACGAGATGAATTTTATCCTAATTATGGACTATGAACAGCACACCATGCTACGATTCATAATTATGTACAGTAATGTTCAGGCTCCTGAATACATTCAGCTTGATTTTCCATCCGGAAAATCTGTACAAATTATATATGCTTACAAGCATGTGCGTTGTTAGCCATAGTCGCTAAAATTTTCTAGCTGTCAGTAAGACACGACTACTGAAGTCCTTTTATGCATAGCCAGTTGATTATTCCAAAATCTTCCCATACATTCCAGAAGAACTTACAAGGAGAAGGACGGTACCATGAGATTATGTGTCGACTACCGTCGGCTTAAACAAATCACCAATCATGACCGTTATTCTCCTCCATGTATTGACAACATGTCCGATCGACCTTATAGTGTTAATCACTTTTCCAAGATTGAACTCATGATCATGCTGCCAACAGTGACGAGTGAAAGAGCAGGACATGTCCATGACTGATATTCGTACACGACTCGGTCATGCTAGATTTATGATTTTGAATTAGTCTCCTCAATGCTCCAACGGCATTACAAGAATGAGTTTCCATGAACTCATAGCAAATTCATCAGTGTTTTCATTGAGGATAACCTGATTTCCTCTAAGCCTAGAGAAGAACAGGAAGACCATATCTGCACTATGTTGCAAATTCTATGACAAGAGAAATTTACCCTGGAAAATTTTCCAATATCAATTATGTTTGATTACAGTGACACGCTAGTCGCTAGATCACATGGATTTGCATGGTTAATGATGTAGTGCTTTTATATACAAGTCTTAGGAAAGACTAGTATAAATGCAGCAAGTATTAAGCGTTACGTTTTAGTAAAAACGAAAAACCGAATAAATGCGAGTTCGTTCTCGAAGGAGGTGTGTGTATTAGGTGCCAAAAATAAATATAAAAGTTTGGATTAGTGTCGTTTTTGGTTTAGAAGAGAGAAAATAAAGACGATGTACGCTAAAAACTACTCTACGACGTAAATAAAGCGAAATCGTAAAACGAGATGAAAAATGAAAATACCCTAAAAATCACCAAAAATTTAATTTAAGCTAAGAAAAATATGACTAAAACAAAAATGAAAACAAAATTTGCATAAACCTTTTAATTATTTTATATTAAATTTTAAAGTTTAATAAAAAACCTAAAATTAAATAAAATTAAAAAAGAGTGAAAATGAGAATTTTTGTAAATGTAAACCTAAAACAGATTAATTAAAAGCTAAAAATTATTTTTCTAAATTTTTAAACTACTTTTTTCTATTTTTAAACTATTTTAATCTATTTTCGAAAATTAAAATTAAAAAAAAATGAATTAAAAATAATAAACTATTTTTATAAAATATGAAAAATTACACAAAAATTCTTTAAGCTAAATGCACGGGTTACAACGTTTATAAATAAAAATATCTAAAAAATATACGCGGTAAAAAAATCATTGAAGCTTAAACTACTACTTCTAAAATGTATATAAAAGACATGTGAAAGCAACTCATAACAAGAAAGGTTGCAAGAGCAGATGGTTGATAGAGGGGATGCTGCGTTTGTTAAGAGTGCAAGTTGTGGTGGGTTCGAACCCCACTGCTGGCTCTTTTTTTATTTTATTTTAGTTTATTATCAGCTTATAAGATAAACACACTAAACAAAGTATTAAAGAAAATGCAAGAAAGAATAAACAGAAAGTTGAGCACAGTTGGTTTAACAGTTGTGTGTTGTGTCTGTTTTAAGTGTGCAGGTCTGGGGTTCAAGTCCCTGCAGATTCCTTTCTATCCAGCTTTTTTTTGGACAGTCACCCCAATAAGCAGTTGGCGTATTGGGGGTTATAAGCTCAAAATAAACAGATAAAACACGCAGCAAACAACACTCAAGTGCAAGTAGGAAGAAATCAAATGCAACTAAAGGTAATAAACAGATTCAATGTAAAGTCTAACATGAACAGTAGATACAAGAAAAACGCAGTAAAAGCACAATCACAACATCTATCTCACTAAATCATCAACCAACCAATACCACATCTATTCGTAATAAATATCAACAACTACTAACAAACACCTCAGCAGATTTCAAAACAATAGTTGCGGTTATGATGAGTAGATTTAAAACAACTGCAGCTAGCAAGTTCAAATCCAAACACCATTCACTAAAATGAAAGCTACTAAAGAACAATCATCAAAGTTCATCTCAGAATATTCAATAGTCTTAGCAAATCAATAATAACGATAAACGCAACAGTGTCAATTACGTGATTTAGTAACAATATAAAACAAGTGAAGATAAATAGAAACAAGCAACAAATAACAACAAAGTAATGATTTAGATAGCTACTATTCTATTATCTAAGTAGAAAATGAAGAACAACTTGAACTTTTTTTTTAATTAAACAATAAGAAAGCAGATATAAAACAATGAATAAATAAGCAAGATGTAAAACAAAAAGAACATAAGCAGAAATAACAAACAATCAAACACCTAAGCACATAGATCTAAGCTACGTAGTTTATAGAATGATAAAATTAAATAGGTGAAATCACTCACTTGGGGTCCAAAGCTATAAGGCTTCTAACACACTACAAACAAGCACATCAACCGCTGAATTCGAAGATTATCACGGACTATAAGCTCCTATAGCTATAACCACAACTTATTTACCCAATATACGACTAACATATCGAACCAACGATCTTCTGAAAATTTCTTCTAACCCGACCAACGGCTACAAACTACAAGCCCCAGCAGCTTCACAATAAACTTCACTACGGAGTATCTTTTTTTTGTTTGCACAGTACCGAAACATAAATCTTTCACTTTTACCTTTTTTTCTTCCTTTTTCGAACTCAGCAACCATACACAACTTTACTTTTTTTTCTAACAATAACAACACAAGAACTGATTCTCTCTTCTTTTTTTCCTTAAAATGGCTACAACAACAATGTCAAAAGTGGCTGCAACAACAATATCCACTCACTTTTTTTTTGGATGGAACAGTAACACAAATCCTTCTCTTTTTTTGGTAACAGTAGCAACAAGAAAAAAATTAAATCTTTCACTCTTTTTTTTTATCAAACCAGTAACAATAAAACACCCCTTTTTTCTGACGGTAACAAGAACACAACAAAATAAAAAAATCTCTTTTTTTCTTTTTCACAAACACTGTAACAAGAAATACTTAGAAATACAATAATTTTAACAAAAATCTTGAACTCAAACACTAAAATAAATGGAACTCAGAATATAAATGAACAACTTTTTTCATTAAATTAAAAAGAAATTACATCCAATCTGGAACAAGGAAAATTGAAACTAAACTAAGCTGTATATACAGAACTCAAACATAACCCCTACCCGAATTACAAAGCCCTAAACTGCCCTTGGCATCTTGAAGCATATTCTTCTCTTGCTTCCATCTTCTAGGTCTTTTTGAGGAAACCCATGTGTTGTAGCAGGGTACTGAGATGATCATGGGCGTCCATCTTGGAGTGGTGACCATGAAAAGTATTATAAGCCGTGGATTGGTATTCCTCTTCTGACCCCATCACATGATATGGGGTCTTGATCTTCACGTTATGTTGTTTTGATGTGGGGTAGGATGAGAGTGACAGGAAAATAATTTAGGATTAGGGTTAATTGGTGATTTGGAGGTAATGGTGGATGAGATGGTGGAACAACCCTAATCTGCTTTGTAAATAACGAATGGCCATATTTTTTTTCTTTCTTTGTTAATATCAAAGAACCAAAGGCCGGTTTGTTTGTTTTTGTATTGTTGGCCCAATACCGAAAATAAAGATGGTGTGGTAATATGATTTTGGGCTGAGTAAAATAAAGAGGCCCAATTTTGAATAATTATGAATTAATAGTGGGCTTCTTCATTTTGTGACATGAAATTTAATATCTAACTAATATTTTAATGGGACGACTCGGCCCGTTAATCAGGTGCGGGTTGGCTCGTTAAATATTAGTTTAGGATCCGGGGTCGGCTTTTCATATTGTCGGGTCTTGGGTTGACTTTGACTTCGTCTCTGAATTGTAAAATCTTTAAACTTTGTCGAGTCGAACCAAATATACTCGTTTTGCTGCGTTAATGCAATCACGGCTTCGTTTTCTTGTATGACTAGATTCTTCAAGGACCAAATATGTAAACTCTTGACATTTTAGGGACCCACCACAATGCAATTTTATAGTTTTACAAGGGTATCAAATGACAAGTCTTCAAACTTTAGGGATTTATCTTGTATAAATGAATAGTGGAGGGTCAATTGTGACAAGTCTTCAAAGATAAGGGACCAAAGTTGACAATTCTTCAATCTTCAAGGGTATTTTTGGAAATTCATTGCTCGGGTCCGGTTCTTTGTGCGGCTTCGTTTCCCGTGTTCGTTTTTGCTTCATTCTTGTGATCTTTTTGTTGATTTCACGATATCCGTACCTAAAATACACAATGAACAAATACAAGCACATATTTGGGTATTTTGATGATATTTTAAGCGTTTTAAGCCCAATTTGGATGATGAGACTATGTATAACTGCAGTCTCATCACTCCCCCATACTAAACCATTACCGTGTCCCCACGCAATGTTAGAATTAAGTATCATAGCACTTCCAAAATTCATTTTATGATGACATTTATTAAAGACATAAACTTAAATAAACTACTACACGCGTTTTAGACATAATGTATTGCTTTCATCACGAGAAAGTGACTTTTGGGATCATAGAACAAGAACACGTGAATGCTTCGTTAGAAATAATTTCGTCGTCCTCGATTTTCACCCAATTCCATGCTAAGCGTGTAACGAGATCATTGTTATTCTAAGTTAGCAACACGATCATATCTCATGAGTGTTAATTACGAACCTAAACTCCCTTATTCCTACTTGGTATCTCGTATATTTTATTTTGTCTTAATGATCACGAGGATACATCATTGACTTACGCGTGAATAGAGATTAAGTCTAAAAATAGAGTCTTAACGGTGTAACCAAAATCATCGAATTAATAACTCACCCTAATAGACAACGATGTCAAAAAATTATGTCAACAAGAAGGATCGATAAACACGGTTTTATAACGGTTTTGAACATTAGACTTATTACCATGACTTTTATTATCCGCCATCATCGGTGGTTTTATTATCATGGTTTACCTCCATCTTTTATTCAACTTCGTCATGAAGCTTTTATTATGACTTCGGTCTTGCCTTGCCTTTTATTATCCGCCTCATCAGTGGTTTTATTAGCCAAAGACGTATATCCTCACGCTAAAGCGAATTTTAGATCTTTAAAGCTTCAAAGATTAAGGCTTGATTCACTTTCAATTTGGGCATAGATTTTTCGGCCTTGTGAGCTTCAAATTTTTGCTTAATTTAGGTGAGCACTTGAAATCTTATTATTAGGTGAAGCTTTCGATTATTCGGGTGCTAATACTTCAAAACCGTGACGCTGGCGATACCTTAATGTTTTCCCAATTTATTTACATGGAAGCTACTAAAACAAATTAGAAACCAACAATAGTGACTAAACCGCTAAATCAATATTTATTAACAATTTATTATACAAAATCATGGGAGAATAAGCTAATAATTACTACACATGAGATCGTGACGATTACGAGACTTATAAATAACTTTATCATTTCTCGTCCTCATTTAAGAGACTTAGCCTAAAAAGTTAAGGAATCGAAGCTAAGTGCTCAACACGCACGGTCGAGTAAAAATTACTCTTATTCTCACCATCAGAAAACCTACATTCGTGTCTTAAACACTTATGAAAAAATAGAAAAATTTTAAAATTTGGCCATTTTTAGCGTTATTTTGCAACAAAACGATGAAAATTGGATTGCGTGTTGACGTGAGCAGGGTGAAGTATCTACTCACCCCCATACTAAAACTAAACATTGTCCTCAATGTTTCGAGTCTAGGGGTGAAAACACCCCCATACTAGAGACGAAGTCGAATGCTTAATCTCGAGCATGGAAAGGGTAAAACGAATAACCTTAAAGCCGTTTATGAATTATGCTAATAAGATAAACGTTAGAACATAAAAGGATATCATCGGATATCGGAATTTCCAAGGGCAACGATCGAAGCTCGAGTGATCCGTAAAACGAAAATGAGAGGCTTCAATGATGACGATGTACCTAATGAATCACAATCACAAACAACCACGGAACAAAGGTTGGAAGAGCACAAGTCCCCTCGTTACATTAACTAAGAAAGCGATAATATGTACAAGGATAAGCATGAGAATCCCCCACGAGGCACCTTGTTTTTGATAACCGGGTCAAAAGCTCGACTCGAATCCCCATAAATGTGATCATTTAGGGATAATCTTGGTATGGTCATTTTTGGTGGGTCTTACATGATAAACAAGGCCCAAAAGCAACCAGTACTAAGGACTAAGTCCTTTGATGATGCAAAATACCGGGATCGAAGATGGCGTCCTCGTTCTCATGGGATAAACGAACCAACGCCACTTCAACATGTGCTAGAACCTCAAAGAGGTAGAAGAAAAGAGATGAGAAGTAGAAAGGTGGGGCAATGGGTAAGTCAACATAATGAGCTACTCGAGGTAGACTTACACCAAGCAAACGAAAAGTTTTTCCATTTATTGCATCGGTGGAAGACCGAGATTTCCCTTTACAAGCAATTCCGGGATCGTAAATCTCGTCCTCGCTGGAGAAATGTGAGGGAGCATAAGGGGCTTCCCCCACACTAGATCCACACCAACCGTCGTCAAAAGGAGTAGACGAGGTGGTAGCACTCATAAAACGATGTGATGGCGGAGTTAAACATGTAGAAAAATCTTTTAAAACATTTTTAAAATCTTTTCCTTTTTCATCGTTTTAAAACTCTTTATGAAAACCCGATTTGATAATGTCAAAAATATTTGGCGTGTCAAATTCAAAATTAGTCGCGCAAAAAATCCTCACATTTAAGTCGCGGTTAGGGGGTGGTGGATTATATAAGTTCTCAAAACGTCGATCAATAAAGAACACCGCCCCCTCGGGGTCTACATGAACGTCGATCTCATCGATTTCTTCGTCATAGATAGGCTTGTCAAACCATGGTTTGTCATTCCCCTCTTTGATGATTTTAGAAACTCTCTCGAAGAGATCACGATCAAGCACGAAACCATCATTCTTTTGTAGGGATCGTTGATATGTTAGATCCTCACGAATGTGGTAAACGTCATTCTCAAATGAGGAGTGTTTATAAGGTAACTCCTCGAGAATGGGACTTGTGTCTATAGCGAGAAATTCATCGACCTCCTTAAAGAGTTCTTCATCATCACAATCATGAAACGAAGGAGGATCGATGATATGGTCATCAACGTTCTTGAATTCATCATCAAAAATGGGATTATGATGAAAAATAGGTTCGTATACGGAATTCGAGTACGTTGTGAAAGTGTCATCATTCTCATCATCATAAGAAATTTCCGACACGAGATCGTCCTCTTCATTTGAAGATTTATCAAAGGGTAAATCCTCGAAGATGGATGGCGGATTAGCAAGTATATGCTCGATCTCGGCAAAATCACCATCGCCATCAAAGAAAGTGTCGATGTGAGCAAGTTCTCGAGTGGATTTCTCGAGAGTCACAACCATGGTCTTACAAGACCTTGGGCTATGCTTAGGTGACATTTCTATGATGGGTGAGATTGCATTGGTGTTGGGCCACTTCCTTAGCCTTAATGGATTTGGGGCTAGGAGTAGGAGGCACTTCAATGGGTTTAGAAGTATGGCCCTCAAAGTCATGGTCCTTTGAAGGTGGTTAAGACGAGCCCATATTGGTCTTAGTCGTGATGGAACTAACGTCACCCTTCGGAATTGGTGTTTCACTTGTTTCATTAAATATATCCCAAATTGATTTTTCATCCATAAATTTACGCATCCCTTTTTGAATTAGGTACACGCATTCTTTCTCATTAAAATCATCATCTTTAAAACCGTTCTTCTTAATTCTTTCAAAACATGCGTCAAGCCTCATTTTTTCTGCTAAAGTTAACATTTTGAAATCATTAGGTTTAGAAACATTAGGTTTTGAAACCTCGGTTTTTTCATTGTCATTAAACACTTGGGATTTACTCGTGAAAAAGTCCATTTTATCCTCCCCATATCTCATAGTAAGTCTCCCCTCGTGAACGTCGATTACGGTTCAAGTCGTCGATAAAAATGGTCGGCCTAAAATAATGGGACATTTAGGGTCACACTCGTAATCGGATATAACGAAATCCGTGGGAAAAACAAACTTTCCAATTTTAACATAGACATCCTCGGTTATTCCAATTGGTATAAGTGGAGTACAATTTGCAAGCTCGATAGTCATGTTCGTGGGGGTAAGTCTAGGCAATCTCATCAATTTCCATAGAGAATGAGGCATAAGATTGATGCTATCACCTAAATCGGCAAGGGCTAAACATCCCTCAATCTCGGAAAAATCACAAGGTAATAGAAATTGGCCCGGATCCTCTTCTTTTCTCGGCATACGCCTTTTAGGTTTTTTTAAGAAGGATCGATGCACAAGTTTCTTCAAGGGTTACTTTGGTTAGGTCGATGAAGCTCTCTTTTTGAATCGTGGATGGAATTTGAGGTACACGAGGGTGTGCACTCTTTTCCTTGGTCACCACGTTTAACCCCCCGACTTTAGAACATGAAGGCGTCTTAGAAGTCGAGGGTCGAGAGGAAGAAACAACTCTCAATCCATCAAGGTTAGGGGTAATCACATGACCTTTTCCAATAGACGAGGTGGCTTTACATTGTTCCTTCGGGTTGGGTACGGTGTTACTAGGTAACGTACTCGAAGACGAACTCGCTTGATTGCTCATGATTGCCGAAAACATCTTTTTAATCTCACTTTGACCTTGTTCAATTTTATTATTTTGACCTTTCAAAGTGTTAGAAAATTCGGTTTTCAAAGTACCAATTTGTCCCTCTAATCGTCTCATATTAGCCTCATTCGTTTTCATATAATTTTGAAAATCGTTTGACGAACTATTTTGATTAGCATTAAAGTTCCCTTGGTTTTGATTACTTCTTTGAAAATTCCCTTGATTACCATTTAAAAAATTGTTTCCTTGATTAACGTTGTTTTGAAAACTCGAGTTTTGGTTGTTGTTGTTATCTCGGTTTTGCCAACTCAAATTACGACCTTGATTATAACCTCCTTGATTCGAAAAATTTCCTTGTTGATTATTTCCTTGAAAATTGTTTCAGTTTTGATTAAAATTGTTGCCTTGGTTATAATTGCCTTGTTGTGATGGACCGGCGTTATTTTGATTTTGATTAGAAAAATTGTTGTTTAACACACTCACATTCGACGTTTGGCCATCCGTAGCCGCACACTCATAATAATTATGGGGTCTACCACAATACGTACACGAAACCTCAACCGCTTTCACCGTAGCGGGAGCGTCTTTCTTTTGCATCTCAACGAGAAAAGATGTAAACACATTCGTAAGCTTGTCTACTTTCGCATCAACTCTCTCAATGTCGCGATTAGAACTACTAACATTGGCGACATTGGCAAAACTCGGTGCATTGCGGAGTTGGTAAACCTTGGATCGGTTTTCGATAATTATCAATGCATCTTTCGGAGTTTTACACAAAAAGTTGCCACCGGCGGCGGAATTCAACGAATCTTGTTGTTGAAAACTAAGACCGTTGTAAAACGTATCGATTTGGTGCAACTCGGAAAAACCATGGTGAGGACATTGCCTAAGCAATTCCTTAAAACGATCTCACGCGTCTCTAAAAGATTCATTCGGTTTTTGCTCAAATATCGTAATTTCATTTTTGAAAAACGTTGTCTTAGACGATGGGAAAAAATGATTAACGAATTTGGAAACGAGATCCTTCCACGTAATTATCGAATTAGGTGGCTCTTTCTCGTACCAATCCTTGGCGGCACCATCGAGCGAGTACGGAAAAAGCATAAGCTTGACGACATCGGCGTCGACGTTCTTAAACTTGCTCGTGGCCAAAAGACGATCAAAATTCCGAATATGGTCGTGAGGATTATCGGCTTCACGACCTCGAAACTTCGTAGCTTGGATTAACGAAAGCATTCCGCTCTTAATCTCGATATTCTCTGCTTCGATAGCGGGAATTACGATCGCGTCTCCATAACCCTCGGTGGGCGCTTGGAGCAATTCCATCATCGAACGATTGTCGGCCATCTCCTCTACGGTCTCTTCAACAACGATATTAGGAACGTCGGTTTCTAAATCTCGTCTACGTCGTCGATTCCTTCGATTACGATTACGTCGATTCGAAGCGTCGCTAGAATTAGAATAATCCTTCGATCGAGTGTGCATGCACTAAGCGTAGAATGGGTGGTAGCAAAGAAGATTCTTTTTGCGGTTTTTCGATTTTTCAATTTTTTTGGTTTTTGATTGTTTTAAAAAAATTTAGGATTTTTCTTGTATGACGTAGACACAAATCTACAAATCTCTCCTCGAATCGATTTCTCGATTAAAGGAGCCTCAAAGAACAAAAACGATCACGTGGAGTGAACGCCTTCGATGACTTTAGAACGTTGGTGGAACACCAAAACGTTCAAGAGGATTTAATCTTGAAAACAAGCAAATATAGTATACGTAGATAATACTTGGGCGGCAAACCCTCGGTTAGCTCTCTTTCTAAAAACACGCACAAGCAAGCGGGGGAAACGAGGCGGCGCTTAAGAGCCTTTTTCCCTTAGGTCGTGAAATACAACCGCCTTATACCCACCTTATAGTTTGTGTTAATTGAAATTAAGCCTCACGAAAGTATTTATCTATTTTGCCTTTAAACTTTTGCTTTAGATTCGAATACAATGATCGAGTGATGAAATACCGAATCAAGGTTGCGTTTTCACGCTTTTGGAGTACTTGTATATTTATTGTGATACGTAAATACAATATAGTAATATATTCACAAAGAAAAACAAAAACGATAATGGATATCTACAATATAGTAAAATGATTGGTTTGTGTTTAATTTAGGAAAATTAAACACGATTTATTTGGATACTATAATATAATAGAGAAAAATAACAAAAATGAGTATGTACGATATTCACGCTTTCCAAAAATTGAAAAGCAAAAACGCACTACTCACACAAACACGATACTAATAATGGCAACACTAAACACCTCCCCGGCAGCGGCGCCAAAAATTGATGTAGTGTTTTTATATAAAAGTCTTAGGAAAGACTAGTATAAATGCGGCAAGTATTAAGCGTTACGTTTTAGTAAAAACGCAAAACCGAATAAATGCGAGTTCGTTCTCGAAGGAGGTGTGTGTATTAGGTGCCAAGAAGAAATACAAATGTTTGGATTAGTGTCGTTTTTGGTTTAGAAGATAGAAAAGAAAGACGATGTACGCTAAAAACTACTCTACGACGTAAATAATGCGAAATCGTAAAACGAGACGAAAAATGAAAATACCCTAAAAATCACCAAAAATTTATTTTAAGCTAAGAAAAATATGACTAAAACAAAAATGAAAACAAAAATTTGCATAAACTTTTTAATTATTTTACATTAAATTTTAAAGTTTAATAAAAAACCCAAAATTAAATAAAATTAAAAAAGAGCGAAAATGAGAATTTTTGTAAATGTAAACCTAAAACAGATTAATTAAAAGCTAAAAATTATTTTTCTAAATTTTTAAACTACTTTTTTCTATTTTTAAACTATTTTAATCTATTTTCAAAAATTAAAATTAAAAAAAATGAATTAAAAATAATAAACTATTTTTATAAAATATGAAAAATTACACAAAAATTCTTTAAGCTAAATGCACGGGTTACAACGTTTATAAATAGAAAGATCTAAAAGATATACGCGGTAAAAAAATCGTTGAAGCTTAAACTACTACTTCTAAAATGTATATAAAAGACATGTGAAAGCAACTCATAACAAGAAAGGTTGCTAGAGCAGATGGTTGATAGAGGGGATGCTGCGTTTGTTAAGAGTGCAAGTTGTGGTGTGTTCGAACCCCACTGCTGGCCCTTTTTTGATTTTAGTTTAGTTTATTATCAGCTTATAAGATAAACACACTAAACAAAGTATTAAAGAAAATGCAAGAAAGAATAAACAGAAAGTTGAGCACAGTTGGTTTAACAGTTGTGTGTTGTGTCTGTTTTAAGTGTGCAGGTCTGGGGTTCAAGTCCCTGCAGATTCCTTTCTATTCAGCTTTTTTTTGGACAGTCACCCCAATAAGCAGTTGGCGTATTGGGGGTTATAAGCTCAAAATAAACAGATAAAACACGCAGCAAACAACACTCAAGCGCAGGTAGGCAGAAATCAAATGCAACTAAAGGTAATAAACAGATTCAATGTAAAGTCTAACATGAACAGTAGCTACAAGAAAAACGCAGTAAAAGCACAATCACATCAGCTATCTCACTAAATCATCAACCAACCAATACCACATCTATTCGTAATAACTATCAGCAACTACTAACAAACACCTCAGCAGATTTCAAAACAATAGTTGCGGTTATGACGAGTAGATTTAAAACAACTGTAGCTAGCTAGTTCAAATCCAAACACCATTCACTAAAATGAAAGCTACTAAAGAACAATCATCAAAGTTCATCTCAGAATATTCAATAGTCTTAGCAAATCAATAATAGCGATAAACGCAACAGTGTCAAATACGTGATTTAGTAACACTAAAACAAGTAAAGATAAATAGAAACAAGCAACAAATAACAACAAAGTAATGATTTAGATAGCTACTATTCTATTATCTAAGAAGAAAATGAAGAACAACTTGAACTTTTTTTTTTAATTAAACAATAAGAAAGCAGATATAAAACAATGAATAAATGAGCAAGATGTAAAACAAAAAGAACATAAGCAGAAATAACAAACAATCAAACACCTAAGCACATAGATCTAAGCTACGTAGTTTATAGAATGATAAAATTAAATAGGTGAAATCACTCACTTGGGGTCCAAAGCTATAAGGCTTCTAACACACTACAAACAAGCACATCAACCGCTGAATTCGAAGATTATCACGGACTATAAGCTCCTATAGCTATAACCACAGCTTATTTACCCAATATACGACTAACATATCCAACCAACGATCTTCTGAAAATTTCTTCTAACCCGACCAACGGATACAAACTACAAGCCCCAACAGCTTCACAACAAACTTCACTACGGAGTATCTTTTTTTTGTTTGCACAGTACCGAAAAATAAATCTTTCACTTTTACCTTTTTTTTCTTCCTTTTTCGAACTCAGCAACCATACACAGCTTTACTTTTTTTCTCTAACAGTAACAAAACAAGAACCGATTCTCTCTTCTTTTTTTTTTAAAAATGGCTACAACAACAATATCAAAAGTGGCTGCAACAACAATATCCACTCACTGTTTTTTGGATGGAACAGTAACACAAATCCTTCTCTCTTTTATTTTGGTAACAGTAGCAACAAGAAAAAAAATTAAATCTTTCACTCTTTTTTTTATCAAACCAGTAACAATAAAACACCCCTTTTTTCTGACGGTAACAAGAACACATCAAAAGAAAAAAATCTCTTTTTTTCTTTTTCACAAACTCTGTAACAAGAAATACTTAGAAATACAACAATTTTAACAAAAATCTTAAACTCAAACACTAAAATAAATGGAACTCAGAATATAAATGAACAACTTTTTTCATTAAATTAAAAAGAAATTACATCCAATCTGGAACAAGGAAAATTGAAACTAAACTAAGCTGTATATATAGAACTCAAACATAAGCCTACCCGAATTACAAAGCCCTAAACTGCCCTTGGCATCTTGAAGCATATTCTTCTCTTGATTCCATCTTCTAGGTCTTTCTGAGGAAACCTATGTGTTGTAGCAGGGTACTGAGATGATCATGGGCGTCCATCTTGGAGTGGTGACCACGAAAAGTATTATAAGCCGTGGATTGGTATTCCTCTTCTGACCCCATCACATGATATGGGGTCTTGATCTTCACGTTATGTTGTTTTGATGTGGGGTAGGATGAGAGTGACAGGAAAATAATTTAGGATTAGGGTTAATTGGTGATTTGGAGGTAATGGTGGATGAGATGGTGGAACAACCCTAATCTGCTTTGTAAATAACGAATGGCCAGATTTTTTTTTCTTTCTTTGTTAATATCAAAGAACCAAAGTCCGGTTTGTTTGTTTTTGTATTGTTGGCCCAATAACGAAAATAAAGATGGTGTGGTGATATGATTTCGGGCTCAGTAAAATAAAGAGGCCTAATTTTGAATAATTATGAATTAATAGTGGGCTTCTTCATTTTGTGACATGAAATTTAATATCTAACTAATATATTAATGGGCCGACTCGGCCCGTTAAACGGGTGCGGGTTGGCTCGTTAAATATTATTTTAGGATCCGGGGTCGGTTTTTCATATTGTCGGGTCTTGGGTTGACTTTGACTTCGTCTCTGAATTGTAAAATCTTTAAACTTTGTCGAGTCGAACCAAATATACTCGTTTTGCTCCGTTAATGCAATCACGGCTTCGTTTTCTTGTATGACTTGATTCTTCAAGGACCAAATATGTAAACTCTTGACATTTTAGGGACCCACAACAATGCAATTTTAGAGTTTTACAAGGGTATCAAATGACAAGTCTTCAAACTTTAGGGATTTATCTTGTATAAATGAATAGTGGAGGGTCATTTGTGACAAGTCTTCAAAGATGAGGGACCAAAGTTGACAATTCTTCAATCTTCAAGGGTATTTTTGGAAATTCATTACTCGGGTCCGGTTCTTTGTGCGGCTTCGTTTCCCGTGTTCGTTTTTGCTTCATTCTTGTGATCTTTTTGTTGATTTCACGACATCCGTACCTAAAATACACAATGAACAAATACAAGCACATATTTGGGTATTTTGATGATATTTTAAGCGTTTTAAGCCCAATTTGGACGATGAGACTATGTATAATTGCAGTCTCATCGGTTAATCTTACCATGACTCAGCTTATGCGTAAAGGAGGGAACCCTACACTACATTAGGTGTTCTAGAAAATCCTACGCTAGGAGAAGTCTAGATTCATAGACTCAGACTTACGCAAACTCCTATGTATCAAGTCCGATGAAGCAAGATACAATTACGTTCATATCTTCATACCTGTAATACAAACAGGTTAAGATAGGACACTAACAGACTGGGATGTTTTCATCATCTGAAATTGTAAATCGAAAAGGGACAAGATCTCCATGGATTTTAGTTACCAGATTACAGCAAACTCAGAAGAAGCATGATGCTATCTGGGTTATTGTCAACAGTTTGACCAAGTCTGCAGAATCCTTACATCCGTACGGATTTCAGAACCAACAGATTGATCGGACACATTCCAGCCAAGGCTCACCCGATCACTTGGCAATTCCTCAGTTATTGGTCAGACAAAGATTCGCAATTGTGCTCATATTTACTTCACGTCTTCATTCTAATTTCACGACTTGCTTTCGCGCTCACGTTCATGACACTATGGTATCTCAGCTTACGATTTTACGTTCATTTTCCTCATTCTGGGAAGTTTTGCAAGAACTTGAGACACCAAACCCAAGTTTAGTATAACTCCCTATCCTCTAATAGACGTTTCACGTCATATTCCACGTCTCACCTGAACGTTTGGCGTTACCGCCATTATATTCTATGTTCACGATATGTTTCACATGCCATGTTCATTCCAAGTTCCTCATATCATGATTAAGATATGTTACACGTATCATGGTCATGATATGTTTACTCATACTACACTCATCATATCTCAACGTATCACGTTCAAAATTTTTCACGTGTCACGTTCAAAAATTTTCACGTACTACGTTTCTTTGTGTCTCGCGCATCGTTGCTAATTATCAGTTAAGTTAGAGTGTTTCCCCACGATAACATTTTAGTTTCCCTTACACGTTAATTCTTATTCCCTCGATCGATTTAGGGAATCTACCTTCCTTTGATAACCAAGAATTTCTTCGTATTCCAAGTCAAGGTCAGGAGGACCAAGATTTATCATTAGTGTCAAGATCTTCTGAAGGAACCGTTCCAAGAGGGAGGCCACTTAGAAACGGACAAGTTCATCCGGACTTTTATCCGTTTTCTCTCATCAATAAGATATGTACTTTCAGTCACGTCACGTTCCATGTCCTTTCAAGACATGTCACGTTCCACGTTCCTTCTACCATGTCACCTGTACGTTCATTAATCTTACATACCCTCTCAGTTTGATTCGGGTATGTTTCTCTTTCAGTTACGTTATCTATAATTCGGGGACGAATTATTCTTTTTAGGGGGGAAGAGTTGTAAAATCCGCATGCTTTTATCATGAATAGTACCCTTAAGATCATACGTATATGATTAGAACTTTCCTTTTATAACATATTTACGTTTCACGTATAAGAATTTTAAGTATTACGTACGTGTTAGAACACGATAAGTATTTATTACGTATAAACATACGATAATTATTCCAATAATAATTATAATCACGAACATGCGATCATGAAATCATGAACGTAATTTAATCACGAGCTAATATTAATTACGTATTTATATATTTATTACGAACACGAATAAATATATTGAGTCACGATCGAAAACTAATTAAATTACGTAAACTACGTAACATGTAATCACGGACATTTAAACGATTATTATTACTACGTATATTAATTTACACAATAAGGAATTACGTACGTAATGTTCACTTTTAACACGTATAATAATAACTACGAGAATTCACGACACTTTAAAATACGATTACGCGAACCATTTAAACAAGACGCGAATAATATATAATTGACAAGGGACATTTTTGGCTGTTTAGATAAGAAAGGCAAGAGGGAAAAACATGGGCTCTAGGCCCATTTGGGGTTGGACGGCTAAAAAGGAAAAAAGAGACGGGGGGAGTTATACATTTTTTTTGACAAATCTTACAAACCCTAAAAACAAATAAACACAGCCGCCTATTTTTTCTTCTTCTTCTTTTCTGGCCGACGGTTTCATCAAGATACCAATGGGAAACAGCCATGGTGATATAGAGCAGGAGTGGTGGTTCGTGTTTTGTTCCTAACCCTAAACAAAAACGTGAGTAACTATTTTTCCTTTTGATTAATTGTTTCTTGTGTTTAATTAAATCACGAATCCATTTGATCGGGTTTAAAACATGTTAAAACGAGATGTGATTAGGGGAAGAGTGTTCGTTTTGGCCAGGTTCACATAAACCGAGACCACTCTAGGTCTCGGTGGTACATTAATCCCACCAGCCGCAACCCTAATTAGGGTTTTGGGCTTGGTTTGTGCTAACAGTGGGAACCCCGTAGGGGTGTTTGTACTAGCAGTGGGAACCGAGACCTGGGTGGTCTCGGTGGATACTTATAACAAGCAGGGGGAAATCCCCCACTGTCGTGGGAATGGTGCAGGGACAGGGGGTGTTTGGCAACCTTTTTTAGAAGCATGTTAGGGGCTGTTTGGCTACGGGTTTAAGGGCAGAAAAAGGGCTGTTTGGTTCGGTCCGGTTCAAGGGAGCCGGTCTGGTTAATAATTAGTGCAATTTAAATACAATTCACGACATGTATTATTTTAACACGGGCTCGATTCATCAATTAATTTTACAAGTAAATTATTTTTGCAAGATAAATAATTACCAGATTTAATTAAATTAATTAAACTTGTACATAATTAATTTAATTTAAACATGGACTTTGGTTTATATTATTAGTTGATAATACATGATTTAACCTAAGTATTTTTATTTATTTAATCTAGACTAAGTAATTAATTAATTATTAAAACCATGACTTATAATTAATTAATTATCATGACTTAGGTTAATTATTTCACTATTAATACATAGTTAAACCTAAGTATTTTAAATCGTGAAAATTTGACTAAGTAATTAATTAATTATTAAAACCATGATCTATAATTAATTAATTCTCATGACTTAGGTTATATAAATATAATTGATAGTACATGTTTCAACCTAAGTATTTATATCTTTATTTAATTAAATCACATTATATTTAATTAAATGCTTAAACCTATAGTTTATTAAAATACATGGAATAATTAATAAACTATACTTACATGACTTAGAATAATAAACGGAAAACACTTGAGCTTATACAATTAGCTTATTTAACCAGCTTATATCTATTTATGGAAACTTTCTACTTTTAGGAACTTATTTAATTAAGGCAGCTAATCTATTTATTGAAACTTTCTATTTTTAGAAACTTATCTATTTTAAGCAGTAATTCTATTTTTGGAAACTTTCTACTTTTGGAAACTTTCTATTTTTGGAAACTTTCTATTTTTGGTAACTTTCTATTTTAGGAAACCTGTTATCTTTAGGAAGTTACTTATTATTACAAAGAAAGTATAATAATACAAGAAATACAAGTAATACTTAATCAGAATATACAGAATACACGATAAACCCAGTATAACGTTAAAATCAGTAAAACAAGACATGAACATATAAAATAAGCTAAAACATGATATAAAACCAGTTACGTACTCAGTAATCAGAATACTTATACATGTATCCTATGTATTTATGTAGCATTAGTTATATCGAAGTAGGACTCTCTTCCGTTCGTCTTCTTCGTTCACTGGACATAAGGTACGGATTCCCGTCCTTTCAGTAGGGACATTTTTCCTTATTAGGATTCCCCGTATGCAGCCAACTGTTTTCCTAGTATTTGTTTTATATGTTTTTGAATTGCTTATGTTTAATTAGAATACCTAAAGCCATATACATGCATGACCAGTTTCACCTAGTTATGGAGGTACCATAACCATAATATTAGAGGCACTGATGTTATGACTTCACCACGGCGGAGTGATTGCTCGTGACGTCCCTTCAGCTTTTGGCCATTTATATTATATTTATCATGTGGGGCGTATGGGTGCATCCTAGTTACATGTTTCAGTCAGGATTTCATGTTGAATGTGGTGTGTGCCTTGCATCCTTCACAAGGAGCTGATCCCTCCTACCTAAACCAGAATATTGAATTAGAGGCAGCCCCTCTAATTTGCATGATGAGGTCACCCCACCAAGTATTCATGCACGGTGGATTTTCATGACCTATATTGGCTAATGGTAAAATATGTTAAACAGTTTTCATAAGATAAACATAAGGCTTTTCAAACTATAAAACCAGTTTTATGAACATGATCCAGGTTTTCCAGGACTTATACATTTCCGCTGCTATTGAGTCTTTATTATGCTTAGTCATTCATACTATGTCTATATCCGTGCACTAAGCGTTTTGCTCAGCCGTTACTTTCCTTTCCATGTCTCACAACGGCAGGTACCCTAGGAAAGACTCGAGCATTTGGAGGACGTGCATAGGATGGAAGCTGCTAGAGACTTCTTTTTCCTTTTGCCTTCATATGCTTATGCTTGCTTAGTCTTTCATTCATTTATTTTACTTTATAATGTTTTGGGCTTATGTTTCGGAACCAATGTTTGATTCCGGTTTACCCTATGGTCATGTAATGTTTAGACATTTATCCTTGTATGCTTTGATGACACGCCATAATGACCCGTGACATTCCATTATCGAAATGGGGTGTTACACTATGTGTGATGTGCTATGAAGTAACACCCAAAGTTGATATTTCGCTGCCTTGTGAAATTGGGGGTGCTACATGTAAAAACTATACCATTGCATTTCACTAAACCATATCCTTCAGTAGAAGCTGATGAGATATCACCAAATACTACCTTAGGACCTGGTCCCTCCGTATACTTGTACAAATGACTTTTGGTGCCAGTCATATGCCTTGAGCAGCCACTATCCAGGTACCAATCAGGCTTCCTGAGATCATAATGCACAAGTTTAGGAAATTACTTGTTTGGAAACCCACCTTTTTGGGTGGGTGTCTTAGATCTAACAGGTGTTCTAGATCTGATGGGTGTCCTTGATGAGGATGATGAGAGGGTAGGATTAGAGGAAGAGGTTTGTTTAGCATTTTCCTTTTTTGCCTGAAGGGCTTCACCTCTTCTGAACCACTTTATATGATTGTGATTAGATGTAGTGTAGACATTGCTTCCACAAGTTTCACAACACTTGGTAATAGAGTTTGGATTCCATGGTTTAATTCCTCTTCCGAGGGAGATAACTAGATTATGCCAATGAGTGTCATGGTCATAACTTCCAAAAATGTTACAAATAGGGTAAAAATGACAATCATCAGAATGATGATTGTCAATACCACAATGAATACATGGTGAGAAAGGTATGCTTTGCCTGGAGTGAGATGTTTCACTGTTTTGATTATGAGCATCGGCACTAGCTTTTGCAAGCATATATACAGTATGTTCACAAGTGCGATGATCAGTTCTCTCACATTTCATTAAAAAAGATGACTTTAAGACAAGTCTCAATCAAGTGGTTGTTTTTACCACATAAATCACAACCCTTTTTGAATTGCATTTATCTTTAATGTGGAGAGTTTGGTGGTTCATCTCTGAATCGAGTTGGTGTTTGTTGTTGTCTGATTTGCATTTTAAGATCTTTTATCTCTTGCATGACTAGAGATATTCGTTCGTCTTCCTCAGATCTATCATTTTTTACTTTATTTGATGAAACTGAAGAAGTAGTTCTCTTTTGTGAACACTCAGCAAGATCTGAAGAGTTTCTTGATGTTTAAATTATGACATGTTTGGGAGAACTAATTTTGTGAGTTGTGTGTGACTTGATGATAGACTGGATAGTTTTAGGTCTAATAGAGGCTGCAGCACCAGCTAATTTCTCCATCGGAGGAAGTGGGGTGCTTACTGAAGACTATATATCATCATCTAAGTCATCTTTAGTAACTAAAGACTCAACAGGTGCTGAAGAATCAACACTTGCTGGAAACTCAGGTAGGAGGATACGTCTAGTGACATGAGTTTGTAGATTCTCTTCACTTGACCTTTTAGTGTCAGGAATTGAGCTACCCATCTCATTTGAGGCTTTGACAAAGACAATATCACAAGATTTGGTGCTGGAGGATCCTTCAACACCAAGTATTTTTCTATTTTGAATAGGAAATTTTCATTAATACACTGATTGACCCTATTAGAGTTTCTAAGCTAGGTTTTAACAATATCTTTAGCTTCTTTTAGTTCAACTCTTAAGGATTCGTTTTCGTCAAAGATCTTAGTGTTTAATTGTTGGAAAGTAACTAGATCTAGTTTAGCTTCTTTTAACTCTATCAACTTATTTTAATGATTTTCCAACTCTAGAACAATTTTCTTATATTTCTCAAGAAGATTATTTCTTTGTTCTTCAACAAAATTTAGATCAATACACAGGTAATCAAATACAAAATTAATATCATCTTACTTCTAGATCAAGAAGAGTTTGTACCTTTTTATTATGATATTGACCCATTCACCATTACGAGCACTATCCTTGGCCACAACATTAGAATTTGTGCCTTCATCATCAATAAGAGCCATCAATACTTTGAAATTCACCATTTCATCATCATCTAAAGAGACTTACTCCTCATCCCATTCATAAGATTCAGCTATCAACCCCTTGTTCTTTCCATTCTTGGTGGATTTCAAGGATGACCCTTCAGTGCTCAAGATAGCAAGTCTAGCTTTAATCTCTATATATTTGGCCTCAAAGTCTTTAGATGGCCTCAGTTCAACTTAGTGTTGCTGAAATTAAGATGAAGCTATTTGCTTTTGTTGAAACGATGATGGAACAGATGGTCCTGACTGAACTAATGAGGGGTAAGAAGGAATGGATGTTTTAGAATAACAATCCTTGGCAAATTGACCAGGCTTACCACACTTGAAGAACATAGTGTCAGCTGTGGCTTTTTTATTGTTAGAGAACTTTCCTCCTTTCTTAAAGAACCTTCTAGATTTAGCCAGAAGAGATCTCTCATGAAATTCCTCTTCGAGGTCTTTCAAATACTCCTCACTAGTTCTGGTATCTTCTTCATCATCAGGGCTATCTTGAAAGTTCTGAACGACAGCTTCATTAAAGAAGGCTGTTGACAAGGGTGTAGCAATATTATTGCTTTACTCTTGCTGGTGCCATCCTATAAAAACTAGGTTCTCTTCATATTTGAGTTTTCCAAAGAGAGAGGCTATGTCACAATCTTTGATATGATTAGCATTTCTTAAACTTTGGAAAAAAATTGAGCCACTTTTTGTCAAAGCATTTATGAAAACCGTATTGATTTCTAACTTTGATAGTTCAACACCAGCATTCACTAATTTATTCATCAGAGCCTTATATCTGGTGAAATTTTGAGTGAGAGTCTCCCCTTCTTTGTGTTTGAAGGTGTTATAGGATAACTTTAAATACATTATTCTCGTTTGTTACACATCAGAGGGCCCCTCATGATGAAGTATCAAGTCATCCCAGGTGTATTTAGCCGTCTTATAATTCACAACAAAATTCATTTGGTCATATAGAAGCACATACATGATGAGACTTTTGAGTCGCTGATCAAGATTAGTAGCTTTCCTCTCATCAGTCGTCCATTGTGCTTCAGGTTTTACATTCCCTCCAACCATGGAAACAAAAGGACTATTTTCAATGATTCCAAGCAATTGAGGTTCGATTCCAACCATGTGGACAATGAACCTTTTCTTCCAGTTTGTGAAATTTACCAATTCTAGGATAGGAGTAGCATTTAATGCGACACCCCTATATTCTAGGGTTTGTGGTATTACTTGAACCATATTGGATCTTGATTATAAAAGCTTAAATGGGCAGTTTTATAAAAAAGAGGGTTTTATAAATCAAACTGCTCTAATGCTACTTGTTGGTCCCTTTTAACACGATACTACTTATCAACCTTAAGTAATATCTTGCATATTGGATTCAAGTGAGTTGTTTTATGAATCGATAACAAACTTAAATGATTAAAACAACAATACCAATTACTTTTCAATGTATATACCTTTTATTAAAACTTAATAAAGAATTGTTGATCCTTTTGAATAGATCGAGATCTGTTAAGGATTGCACAATAGCTTGCAAACAAACTAGAGCACTTGAGACACTCCTACTCTACTCAAGTAAGTTATGCGGAATCTAACTTAAATAAGCAAAGAAGAACAAAGAATTCTACTAACCATTCGATTCTTATTAAACGCGGTGTGGAGGGAAAATAAACTCGTCGTACCTATGTTCCTTTTTTAGTACAAGGAACTCCTAGAATATTCTATTAGGATACGTATATCACACACGATATACTCCTATAATAACTAGAACATATCTTTGCTAAAGATATAACAGTCCTTATCTATCTAGCAGTACTTACATTAAACCTAACGGTACTTGACTTGTACCGCACATATACTAACAGTATTTGCTAATACTAACAGTACATGTGACAATCCGTCAATTTATGGTTGATATTTTATTCTCAAGTGTTATTTAAAAATATTATTTTAATGTTATATTATAAACTCACTTATTTTTGGGAAGAAATTTGGGTTTACGTCTCGAAGTAGCATCGACTACGTCTAAACCGGAGGATTCTACGTTACGTGCTTACGTTTACATACACCATTTTTGGTGACAGTCCGACATTTCAGGAAATAAATTTATCCGTGAATATTATTTTGGGATTTTAAATTTGTGTTGGTTCATATACTCACAAATTTACGAAAAGAGATTAGGAATTACGTTTATAATTTAACGTCCTTTACGACTAAACCGGAAACCTTAGGATTACGTATTTACGTTTTTGAACTCCGTTTTTTATGAGACAATTTTTATTAGATTCGTTTTGTGCCGTTGATTCATAATTTATAAAAACTTTTTTCGTAAAACGACCCGAGGGCACGTAAATCGAGGAAACTAGAATCGAGGAGTATCCGTAAAATAATAGGGGATGAAACAAGTTACACTTGTCCCACCCCCCATCAATAACCGGCCACAACTAGCCATAAAAACAATTTGGTGTCACTTTTATAACAAGTGCAAGGACACTTGTCCTTCACTTCCACCAAAACCACTTATTAGCTTAAAACAAGATACACAAACCACAAAACTCACACACATACATGCAAACCACTCTCATCCTCCCTTCTCTCTCTCTAAAAATCGTCCATATCACCATCACCACCACCATATTCATCAAATTTTCCACCATGAATCTTATGTTTAACTTGCATAAGATGGAAACCCTTTGAAGACTTGAAGATTGGAGGTGATTCTATTATCCAAGGAGGTGATTTGGTGATGTTCAAGGGCTGATTTCTACAAGAAGTTTACAATTATTGGTGGTCTTGAAGATTGGTGTTGATCTATCACAAGTTTTGCCATCAAAAATCCAAGCCTTGATCATAAACTACTTAATCTTGGTGGTATAAAGATTGTTCTTCCTATCCTCTTGTTATTTTGATTATGTAATCTTGTATTTTCTTTATTTATGTATATGTATATGATGATGAATGATGATAAAAATATTATGTGGGGATTTGGTGTGACAAATCTAACATTTTCAGGTAGTGAAATATTTTCTCGTATAATATTTTGAAACTTATTTTTGTGTTGGTTGACGAACTCACAATTTACGGATTTAAATTTGGGCTTACGTGCATAATTTGGCGTCTTTTACGACTAAACCGGAAACCTTAGGATTACGTATTTACGTTTTTGAACTCCGTTTTTGATGAGACAATTTTTATTGGATTCGTTTTGTGACGGTGATTCATAATTTATAAAAACGTTTTTCGTAAAACGACCCGAGGGCACGCAAATCGAGAAAACTAGAATCGAGAAATACCCGTAAACTAGTGAGATGGGACAAAACACTTTGTCCCACCCCACTAGCAATATGGGACGGCCAAACTTGACACCACAACCCTTAGGTGGCATCAAGTTAAGTAGCTTACAACAAGTGTAAGCATATGCTTACATGTTAAGCTAACCTTTACCACTTTACCACAAAACTAGCTACTTGTTTCATTTCCCTCATTTCCTACATGTAATCCACTCCAAAAACTCTCTCAACTCCTCCCTTGTGCCGTCCCAAATAAGCCAACAAACACCATCTTTGATCTTTTCTAGCCACAAACCACATGTTTACTAGTCCTATTAAGGTGTTCTCTTGAAGCCTTGATCATTTGGTGGCCATATTAACATCTTTGGAGGTGATTTGCTTGTGTCCTAGGGCTGATTTTCCAACCTATGTTCTTGATATTTGATGGTCTTGGAGATACTTTTTGTGTTCATCAAGTTCTTGTCTTCCTAAAACAAGAAATCCACTTGGATTGGTAAAGAAGATCATCCTCTCCATTTTTCTCTTGTTATTTTGTAAAGAACAAATGTATTTTCTTTCATTTTGTATATGTATATGATGTATATATGATGATAAAAATGTTGTGTGGGGATCAAGTGTTGATAAATATGCTTAAAAATGATGATAACTATAAGAAATGAAGCTAAAATCTTGACTATTTAGTTGGCTGTATAAAAACAGTAGATAACTAAAAGATGAACTGATAAAATTGCATGGTTTGATCCATTTACAGTAAGTAGATAATGTTATACACATGTGAGAGTTGGCCATGCAATGGAATCAAAATAATGAGTGAGATATGATCAAAACAAGTTAGGTGGTGTAATCTGAATAAGCAGTTTTGTAGGGACTGTTAAGGCAACTTAAACTCAAAATGGGCAGTAGCTATAACTAAGTTATATGTATCACATATTATGAAGAACATGTTATCCAAAAATGAGCTTCTAAATCATTATAGAACTCTAGATATGGTAAAAATGGTGAACATGAAGTTAAAAATCAGATTTTGGAAATAATGTTTATTATTATTATATAAGCACTCACATTATAATGTATAAAATGTAAAAATATAAATCCACTAACTTATAAAACTTATTTATATAAATGTATAAAAGGTTAATTAAATGGGTAAATTATATAAATGGTGGTAAAAATAATATTTATAAGTAATAAAAACTATAAACTTGATTTTTACGACTTTTTCGGCTATTGCCGTAAAATTAACGTTTTTCGCCAAATAAAAATTAGACGACCAAACCCGTCTAATGTAAAGTTTATAAAAGTAATATACTGATGTATAAGTAACTAATACAAGTAAAAACCGATAAAACCCGAACTATAAGAATTACGGACATTTACGAGCTAACTAAACATATTGGACTAATAATTGGACTTAATAAGATAAAAACTTGTAAAAAGAATTATTTGGGCTTAACCCATTTGGGCCCAACATGAAAAGTATATATACTGATAATATAGGTATAAAATGGATAAAAACAAGTTAAAGAACTTATAAAAGACTTAATGGACTTAAAATAGGTAAAATCGGTAAAACTAGTGAACTAGTAAGACGTTACCAAAACGTAAACACTAAAATGAGTAAACAAGGATGTATAAACCCACTTGATCATCATCATATGTACAAAATCATCATATGTATATTGTTATTTTGATAAAATTCATTGGACCGAGTCTAAGACCGATTATTATTTATATAGGTTTCCGTGACCGAAGCACGCCCGTAGCCGATAATCCGCCTTTCATTAACAACGTGAGTTCATAGCCTCGCACTCTTTTAAATGTTTTATAAAATGATTTGTAAACCCGCGAGGGAGATAACATGCTAGATTTTTATAAAAATAGAACACAAGTAGTCCCGATTGTATGCTAAATGATATGGACCCGAATGATGCTATGACCCTATATTCGAGACTAAAAGGATTATTAGTAGTTAGGTTATGTCACTTAAAGTCCCATTAGCATGAATTGTGAACTACCGGGATTTGGTAGACGCTTATGCATTTGATAGTACTATTTGGGGACGATCACCCCAGTTCGCATCTTGACGATTGATCCTCGTCGTACCACATTGATTGGTAAGCGAATTTATGTATGAGAAGATTCCATAGCGTGATTTTTGTGACGACACGCTAACTTAGATGGGAAAATTGTTTGTCGGGTTCGCGGCCCGCTGTTTCACAGTAAGGTAACAATGTCATGCGGCTAATAATAATCCTATAATCTATTCAATCTATATAATCTAAATAAACGATATGATACGACGCTATTAACGATGAATATATTACCTATCATGGTAATATAGAGACTACGGTCTCATGGACGGTTTAAGATGTATGTTGGATATATATTGCCTGACTAGCAATATGTGGACTTACTTCCGATATTATACTTGTGTTCTGATTTTAAATGATTGTAAATGATTGTTTTTATATAACGGTTTTCATTAAACTCTATGAATTCACTCGGCATTCGCTGATATGATTTTTGCATGTTTTTATCTCAGGTGCTTGAAGGTAATCCGGATGGAGATCGACTCTGATGGCCCACACTTAATATTAAAAATGTTCATTCGATCTGTGTTTTGTAAACTAAATGACCTGTATAATTTGGGACCTGTTGTACGCTTTTAAAACTTTTATCGAATGAATGTTTGTTAAACCTTGTACAACCATTTTTATGTGTTGTCTATGATTGGAGTTATTGTGCTATCCCGTAACACTCTGAAAGACCCTTCCGCTGTACCGATACGAAAAATGAGAGTGTTACAGTTTGGTACCAGAGCTCTCGTTGTAGAGAACAAAAGATTTTAAAAACCAAGGTTTTGAACAAAACTTTTCAAAATCTTTTGACGATGAACATTTAAGAAAAATATCTGAAAAATCTTTTGACTATAACGGTGCCAGAGATCTCCGACGTTACCAACAAGCCCTATTGAGAAGATATATATTTTGATATATATAATTTAATTTATATATATGTATATATCGTGATTTCATTATGTAATTGTTTAACTAGTATGTTATCCTAATACGAGATATATATATATAAATGCAGATTGTCATGGCTGACCCTAATATTCCTGTAGAAAACCATGCTATTCCGGAACCTAATATAGAAGATGATCCTTATTTAGACTTAGTAGATTATGATATTGATGACGAGGAGGAACCATTTGAGGATCCCGAGCCCGAGTTAGGACTAGGAGATCAGATTGCCCCTTAGGTTGACTTAGTAGAGAATGATATTGAGAATGTGGAGATTGAGAATGTGGATATTGAGAATGTGGAGATTGAGAATGTGGATATTGAGAATGTTGATATTGAGAACGATGATGAGATTGGGATAGATGAGTTAGATGACGAGATTGACGACGAGGATGTCAAGGAGGATGTAGGTATAGACGTTGAGGTTGATGACGATGAGGAAGCTGAGCTTATTTATCCGTATGATGTTCCAGAGGGCGAGCCTTTGCCCCCACCAGTTTGTTTATCTGATTCTGAGGATGAGTTACCTAGGGATGAAATGTCTGAATCATCTGAATCTGATTCTGAATCAGAGGAGGATGAGGATGACGATGCACCTGACGGTACTGATGGTATTCCTACTCATAGACGTGAGATAGGAGAGTCGTCTAGTACTCGAGAGGCTACTCATATTGATGGTCTTGCACCATGGGCCTTGAGACGTGATCTAGATGCTTCCCGTGTTAAGAGTTGTGTGACAGAAGTTGGATTAGGTGTTGTTCAGACTCAAGTTGCTTATTTGGAGTCGAAGACAAAGGTTGGAGAGAAAGAGCGGGAATTGCTTAGTTTGGATTTGAGTGAGGTAGAACGTGGTTTGAATGAGGCTTTTAGGAGGTTATCGGTATTGGAAAGTGGTGAGTATGCTGCTATGAAGAGAAAGGTGAATTCTATGGAGATTCAGTTGAGTGTGGCTCGTGCGATACGTGAGAAAGCCGAAAAGGAGTTGAATATATCCGTGGGATGGAACAGTAGATTTTATGCTGACATGGTTGAAAGAGGAGTAATCCGTAAGCGCCCAGCTGAAGATGTGTCTAGTGATCGTCCGGCGAAGATCCAGAAGACGATGGATGATGGACCATCTAGCGGTTCTCAGTAGACCAGTCTGTATTTAGTAGTGACCTTTATATCTTTTGTGCTTGTAGCTTTGACTGAACCGACTTGTTAGTAATAGATTTGGCACGAATTTTGAGTGTATATAGTGTTAGAACTTTGATATGGGGTGTACTAAGACAATACTTTTGTTTCAGATCGAATGAAATATGTATCTTGTCTTGAATTCCATATTGTGCCTTATTTGTATCTTGATTATGAATTCGATCCATATTATATGAATCTTTTGTTGGATGAATGCTTAATACTTTGAAATTGTGAAATTATAGAACTATGCCGCCCAAGAAGGCTGTGACTGAGGATGATGTACGTAGGATTATTACGGAGCAAGTTACCGCATCTATGACTGAATTTATGGCAAATGCTAGAAATGAAGCTGGCGGTAGTGGAGCTGGCGGTAGTGGAGCTGGCGGTAGTGGAGCTGGCGGTAGTGGAGCTGGCGGTAGTGGAATTGGCGGTACTAATGTGAATGTGAATGCTAATAATGTGAATGCTAATGCTAGAGGAAATGTAGGAGGACTTGGAACGAATGCACCTGAAGTTGGTGGCTGTACTTATGTGACGTTCATGAAGTGTGAACCTCTACCTTTTAATGGAACTGAAGGTGCTGTAGGACTAAGCCAGTGGATTGAAAAGATTGAATCGGTGTTTAGGATTAGTAAGTGTAAGGAGGAAGATAAGGTGACTTTTGCTATGGCTACTCTTAAAGGTCGTGCGTTGACTTGGTGGAACGGGAGAATTGCTTTCATGGGTCTTGATGCTGCTAATGCTACTCCTTGGGCTGAAATTAAGAAGTGGATGACTTTGGAGTTTTGTCGTCGTAGTGTGATTATTAGGTTAGAACAAGAGTTGATACATTTGAGAATGAAAGGTGTGGACATTGATAGTTACACGAACCGATTCCATGAGTTGGCCTTGCTATGTCCTCGATTGGTTGAACCCGAAGAGATCCGAATTGAGCAATATGTGAAAGGGTTGACCAGGAATATCCGGGGGGACGTGACATCATCGAAACCACTTACCATTGATGATGCTGTTCGAATGGCTTACCAACTCATTGGATAGATAATTCAGGATAAGGAAGATGAAGCCCGTGTTGGTGAGAAAAGAAAGGGAGACGGTGATCGTGTAGATAGAGGTGATAATAGGAAGAATATCAATCGCCGTCAGAACAAGAGAAAGGGGAATGCAAATGCTCTTACCAACAATACACCGCGCAACGATGATAGATGTCCTAAGTGTGGCAACAAGAGGCATGCTGGCGACTGCTGGAAGTGCCGAAATTGCGGAAAGCTTGGACACAAGGTTGAAAGGTGTAAGAAGGGAACCATTTGCTTCAACTGTAATGAAGAAGGTCATAGGAAATCGGAATGCCCCAAGTTGAAAGCGATTGTACCTGGAAGAAACCCCCAGGGTGGTATCTACCAACTTGGAACAATTGAGGTGAAGAAAGAGGATCCGAATGTCGTTACCGGTACGTTTTTACTCAACAATCATTATGCTGTTGCTTTATTCGATTCGGGTGCCGATAGGAGCTTTGTATCCACTAAATTTAGTTCCCTTATTGATATTGAACCTGTTGAGATAAGTACCAGTTACGAGGTGGAATTGGTTGATGGTAAATTAGTGAAAACTAATAAGCTATTAGAAGGATGCTCTCTAAATCTCTTGAACCATTCCTTTCCGATTGATTTGATGTTGATAGAATTAGGTAGTTTTGATATTATTATTGGTATGGATTGGTTGTCGTTGAATAATGCTACTATTTTATGTGGAGAAAAGAAGGTTAAGATTCCTCTTAGGAATAGGACGTTAGTAATTGATGGTAGTAGAGGTGAATCCCGTTTGAAAATCGTTTCATGTATTAAAGTCCAAAAGTACATCAGGAACGGTTGTGAGTTATTCTTAGCTCAAGTGACCGGGAATGAGTCTAGGGAGAAATGATTGGAAGATGTACCTATTATTTGTGAATTTCCTGAGGTATTTCCTAAAGATTTACTCGGACTTCCACCGATAAGGCAAGTAGAGTTTCGAATCGATTTAATTCCTGGTGCTGCACCGGTGGCACGTGCGCCTTACCGATTAGCCCCTTCTGAATTAAAGGAGTTATCTGAGCAACTTAAGGAGTTGTCTGATAAAGGTTTTATTCGACCGAGCTCATCGCCTTGGGGAGCTCCAGTCTTGTTCGTTAAGAAGAAGGATGGATCTTTTCGTATGTGCATTGATTATAGGGAACTGAATAAGTTGACAATTAAAAATCGATATCATTTACCTAGGATTGATGATTTGTTTGATCAACTGCAAGGATCTAGTGTGTATTCTAAGATAGATTTGCGGTCAGGATATCACCAACTTCGCGTCCGTGAAGAAGATATTCCTATAACTGCATTTAGAACTCGTTATGGACACTATGAATTTCAAGTAATGCCATTTGGGTAAACTAACGCACCTGCGGTTTTCATGGATTTAATGAATCGAGTGTGCAAGCCCTACTTGGATAAATTTGTGATTGTGTTTATTGACGATATTCTAATCTATTCTAAGAATGAAGATGAGCATAGAGAACATTTAAGGATTGTTTTGAATTTGTTGAAGGATGAAAGGTTGTATGCTAAGTTTTCGAAGTGTGATTTCTGGTTAGATTATGTGCAATTTCTTGGTCATGTGATTAACAGAGATGGAATTCATGTTGATCCTGCAAAGGTTGAAGCTATTAAGAATTGGTCTGCACCGACAACGCCAACGGAAGTGCGACAGTTCTTAGGATTGGCTGGCTATTATAGGCGATTCATTAAAGAATTTTATTTGATAGCTAAACCCTTGACTAAGCTTACTCTGAAGAATAAACTTTTCGTTTGGGGAAGTGATGAAGAGGAGCATTTCAGTCATTGAAGCAAAAACTATGTAGTGCGCCAATCTTATCATTACCCGACGGGAGTGAAGATTTTGTAGTGTATTGTGATGCATCTCTTAGAGGTTATGGATCTGTTTTGATGCAGAGAGAGAAAGTGATAGCTTATGCTTCTAGGCAATTAAGGAAGAATGAGGAGAATTATACTACTCATGATATTGAGTTAGGAGCTGTAGTCTTTGCTCTTAGGTTGTGGAGACATTATCTGTATGGCACCAAGTGTACGGTATTCACCGATCACAAAAGCCTACAGTATATTCTCGACCAGAAGGAATTGAACATGAGGCAACGAAGATGGATAGAGTTGTTAAGTGACTATGATTGTGATATAAAATATCACCCAGGAAAAGCCAATGTTGTTGCTGATGCGTTGAGTAGGAAAGATAGAGAGCCTATCAGGGTGCATTCTCTAGTCTTGACCGTGCATAATAATTTGCCTGAGCAAATTAGAAATGCGCAAATAGAAGCTTGTAAGAAGGAGAATTTTGTTAATGAAGGGTTCCGAGGAGAAGGAGATCCTTTAGAGGTTAGAGCTGATGGAGTGAAATGCTTAAGAGGTCGTATGTGGATACCTAAGTTTGGAGGCTTAAGAGATTTGATTATGTTAGAATCCCATAAATCTAAGTATTCCATTCATCCGGGATCTGATAAGATGTACCATGATTTGAAGAAGTTGTACTGGTGGCCGAATATGAAAGCTGACATAGCTATGTATGTTCTTCATTGCTTGACTTGTGCTAGAGTTAAAGCGGAACATCAAAAGCCATCAGGACTACTTCAACAACCAAAGATTCCTGAATGGAAGTGGGAGCGAATTACAATGGACTTTATCACCAAGCTTCCTAGAACATCATCTAGAAACAATTCGATTTGGGTTATTGTCGATAGACTGACCAAATCAGCACACTTCATTCCGGTTAAGGAGCAGTTCTCACTGGAGAAGCTGACTCGAATATACCTTGATAATGTTGTATGCAAGCATGGAGTGCCTGTATCGATCATTTCAAATCGAGATCCTAGATTCGCATCGAATTTTTGGAAATCTCTCCAAAGATCTTTGGGAACGAATCTCGATATGAGCACTGCTTATCACCCCCAGACTGATGGGCAGAGTGAAAGGACGATACAAACACTAGAAGATATGTTGAGAGCTTGTGTGTTAGACTTTGGTAAGAATTGGGATAAACATTTGTCGTTAGCAGAGTTTTCGTATAACAATAGTTACCATTCTAGTATTAAGGCTGCACCGTTTGAAGCTTTGTATGGTAGGAAGTGTAGATCTCATGTATGTTGGAGTGAAGTTGGGGATACCCAGCTCACGGGACCGGAATTGATCCGGGAGACTACGGAGATGATAGTTCAGATTAAGAATAGGTTGTTGACTGCCCGTAGTAGATAGAAACGTTACGCGGATGTGCGGCGGAAGCCAATGGAGTTTGAAGTGGGTGACCGAGTAATGTTGAAAGTATCGCCATGGAAAGGCGTTATAAGATTTGGAAAACGAGGGAAATTGAATCCCCGTTATATTGGACCCTTTAAGATTTTATCTAGAGTAGGTCCGGTGGCTTACAAACTAGAGTTACCCCCAGAACTTCATGGTGTTCACAACACATTCCATGTATCTAATCTGAAGAAATGTCTAGCAGTGAGTGATGAGAAAATTCCGTTAGGTAAGGTTCGAATAGATGGGAAGTTGCATTTTATCGAAGAGCCCGTAGAAGTTATAGACCGTGAGGTAAAGCAACTAAAACAAAGTCGGATACCTATTGTCAAGATCCGATGGAATTTAAATCATGGACCGGAGTATACTTGGGAACGAGAGGATGAAATGTGGAAGAAATATCCGCACCTCTTCGATTTCAATAAGAAACGGACATCCAAATGAAATGGATCACGAGGACGTTGATCCCTTTTAGGAGGAAAAGCTGTGACAAATATAACATTTTCAGGTAGTGAAATATTTTCTCGTATAATATTTTGAAACTTATTTTTGTGTTGGTTGACGAACTCACAATTTACGGATTTAAATTTGGGCTTACGTGCATAATTTGGCGTCTTTTACGACTAAACCGGAAACCTTAGGATTACGTATTTACGTTTTTGAACTCCGTTTTTGATGAGACAATTTTTATTGGATTCGTTTTGTGACGGTGATTCATAATTTATAAAAACGTTTTTCGTAAAACGACCCGAGGGCACGCAAATCGAGAAAACTAGAATCGAGAAATACCCGTGAACTAGTGAGATAGGACAAAACACTTTGTCCCACCCCACTAGCAATATGGGACGGCCAAACTTGACACCACAACCCTTAGGTGGCATCAAGTTAAGTAGCTTACAACAAGTGTAAGCATATGCTTACATGTTAAGCTAACCTTTACCACTTTACCACAAAACAAGCTACTTGTTTCATTTCCCTCATTTCCTACATGCAATCCACTCCAAAAACTCTCTCAACTCCTCCCTTGTGCCGTCCCAAATAAGCCAACAAACACCATCTTTGATCTTTTCTAGCCACAAACCACATGTTTACTAGTCCTATTAAGGTGTTCTCTTGAAGCCTTGATAATTTGGTGGCCATATTAACATCTTTGGAGGTGATTTGCTTGTGTCCTAGGGCTGATTTTCCAACCTATATTCTTGATATTTGATGGTCTTGGAGATACTTGTTGTGTTCATCAAGTTCTTGTCTTCCTAAAACAAGAAATCCACTTGGATTGGTAAAGAAGATCATCCTCTCCATTTTTCTCTTGTTATTTTGTAAAGAACAAATGTATTTTCTTTCATTTTGTATATGTATATGATGTATATATGATGATAAAAATGTTGTGTGGGGATCAAGTGTTGATAAATATGCTTAAAAATGATGATAACTATAAGAAATGAAGCTAAAATCTTGACTATTTAGTTGGCTGTATAAAAACAGTAGATAACTAAAAGATAAACTGATAAAATTGCATGGTTTGATCCATTTAAAGTAAGTAGATAATGTTATACACATGTGAGAGTTGACCATGCAATGGAATCAAAATAATGAGTGAGATATGATCAAAACAAGTTAGGTGGTGTAATCTGAATAAGCAGTTTTGTAGGGACTGTTAGGGAAACGTAAACTCAAAATGGGCAGTAGCTATAACTAAGTTATATGTAGCACATATTATGAAGAACATGTCATCCAAATAGAGCTTCTAAGTCATTATAGAACTTTAGATATGGTAAAAATGGTGAACATGAAGTTAAAAATCAGATTTTGGAAATAATGTTTATTATTATTATATAAGCACTCACATTATAATGTATAAAATGTAAAAATATAAACCCACTAACTTATAAAACTTATTTATATAAATGTATAAAAGGTTAATTAAATGGGTAAATTATATAAATGGTGGTAAAAATAATATTTATAAGTAATAAAAACTATAAACTTGATTTTTACGACTTTTTCGGCTATTGCCGTAAAATTAACGTTTTTCGCCAAATAAAACTTAGACGACCAAACCCGTCTAATGTAAAGTTTATAAAAGTAATATACTGATGTATAAGTAACTAATACAAGTAAAAACCGATAAAACCCGAACTATAAGAATTACAGACATTTACGAGCTAACTAAACATATTGGACTAATAATTGGACTTAATAAGATAAAAACTTGTAAAAAGAATTATTTGGGCTTAACCCATTTGGGCCCAACATGAAAAGTATATATACTGATAATATAGGTATAAAATGGATAAAAACAAGTTAAATAACTTATAAAAGACTTAATGAACTTAAAATAGGTAAAATCGGTAAAACTAGTGAACTAGTAAGACGTTACCAAAACGTAAACACTAAAATGAGTAAACAAGGATATATAAACCCATTTGATCATCATCATATGTACAAAATCATCATATGTATATTGTTATTTTGATAAAATTCATTGGACCGAGTCTAAGACCGATTATTATTTATATAGGTTTCCGTGACCGAAGCACGCCCGTAGCCGATAATCCGCCTTTCATTAACAAAGTGAGTTCATAGCCTCGCACTCTTTTAAATGTTTTATAAAATGATTTGTAAACCCGCGAGGGAGATAACATGCTAGATTTTTATAAAAATAGAACACAAGTAGTCCCGATTGTATGCTAAATGATATGGACCCGAATGATGCTATGACCCTATATTCGAGACTAAAAGGATTATTAGTAGTTAGGTTATGTCACTTAAAGTCCCATTAGCATGAATTGTGAACTACCGGGATTTGGTAGACGCTTATGCATTTGATAGTACTATTTGGGGACGATCACCCCAGTTCGCGCCTTGACGGTTGATCCCCGTCGTACCACATTGATTGGTAAGCGAATTTATGTATGAGAAGATTCCATAGCGTGATTTTTGTGACGACACGCTAACTTAGATGGGCAAATTATTTGTCGGGTTCGCGGCCCGCTGTTTCACAGTAAGGTAATAATATCATGCGGCTAATAATAATCCTATAATCTATTCAATCTATATAATCTAAATAAATGATATGATGCGACGCTATTAACGATGAATATATTACCTATCATGGTAATATAGAGACTACGGTCTCATGGACGGTTTAAGATGTATGTTGGATATATATTTCCTGACTAGCAATATGTGGACTTACTTCCGATATTATAATTGTGTTTTGATTTTAAATGATTGTAAATGATTGTTTTTATATAACGGTTTTCATTAAACTCTATGAATTCACTCGGCATTCGCTGATATGATTTTTGCATGTTTTTATCTCAGGTGCTTGAAGGTAATCCGGATGGAGATCGACTCTGATGGCCCACACTTAATATTAAAAATGTTCATTCTATCTGTATTTTGTAAACTAAATTACCTGTATAATTTGGGACCTGTTGTACGCTTTTAAAACTTTTATCGAATGAATGTTTGTTAAACCTTGTACAACCATTTTTATGTGTTGTCTATGATTGGAGTTATTGTGCTATCCCGTAACACTCTAAAATACCCTTCCGCTGTACCGATACGAAAAATGAGAGTGTTACATTTGGTGTTGATAAACATGGATAAAAAGATGGAAAACCACATGTAAAATGGTTAAAATCTTGCTTAATGTGATGGCTGTATAAAAACAGTAAGTAACCAAATGTTAAACTGATAAAATGGTAAAGTGAAATCAATATACAGTAAGTATTAGGTGTTATACACATGTGAGAGTTGGCCATGCAATGGAATCATAAAAATGAGTGAGATATGATCAAAACAAAATTAGTATACCAATCTGAGTAGTCTGTTTTGTAGGGACTGTTAAGGATACTTAGACATGGATTTAGCAGTATCTATAACTAACTTATTTGTAGCAAATAATATGAAGTTTAGGCCATCCAAAAATGAGCTTCTATCTCCTTATAGAACTCAAGATATGATAAAAATGATGAAAGTGAAACTAAAAATCAGATTTTGTGAAATTAAAGTTTAATAGTATTATATAAGCACTCAAAATAATATAGTATAAAATGTGAAATTCAAACCCACTAACTTATATATTTCATTTATATAAATATGTATAAGGATGAATAAATGGACATTATATAAAAATGGTAGTTAGGTATGTTTTATAAGTTATAAAAACTATAAACATGATTTTTACGTCTTTTCGGCTAGTACCGTAAAATTAACGTTTTTCGTCAATTAAGACTTAGACGGTCGGACCCGTCTAATGTAAACTTTTATAAACTCACATACTGATATATAGACTTATATAACAAGTAAAAATCTATAAAACCCGAGCTTTACAACATACGGACATTAACGGGCTAAATTAGCGTTATTGGACTATTAATCTAACTAAATGGGCTAAACACTTATAAATTTACTTATTGGGCTTAACCCACTTGGGCCTAACATGTAAAGTATAATATTGATAATAAAAGTTTAAAATGGACTAATATAAGGCATTGGGCTTGTAATAGGCTTATTGGGCCTAAAACATGTAAATAAGTAACCAAGGATATCCTTGGGGAGGTATTCTTGGAGAGGTCTCGAGTTCGAGTCTCACCAAGAACCTTCAGGGGCCCGAATTAAGAAGCGGGAGTGGGGTTTATCTCCTAAGGAGAAGGTTCGAGGCTTGCATACTGCCCAATTGGATGTCACTGTAAGCTCGAATCACTAACTACTAACTCATCGTTCAAAAAAAAGTAAACTAGTATAAAAGTTACCAATACATAACACTAAAATGAGTAAATGAGAATGTATAAACCCCCTTGATCATCATATATATAAAATCATCATATGTATACATAATTGTTATTTTTATAAAGTCATTGGACAAGAGTCTAAGACAAGTATTATTTGTCTAGGTTTCCGTGATTGAAGCACGTACCGTACATCCAAATCGCCGATAACCGCCTTCCCACATCAACGTGAGTTCATAGCCTCACACTCTTTTAAATGTTTTTATGAGATGTTTTATAAACCCGCGAGGGAGATAACATGTTAGTTTTTATGAAATAGGAAACTAGTTGTCCCGATTGTTTGTTTATTGATTTGGACCCGAATGATTGTATGACCCAATGAATGATTATATGACCCGATGTATGAAGTAAAATGGATTATTAAAGTTAGGTTATGTCACTAAAAGTCCCATTAGCATGAATTGTGAACTACCGGGATTTGGTAGATGCTTATGCATATAATAGTACTATTTGGGGACGATCACCCCAGTTCGCGCCTTGACGGTTGATCCCCGTCGTGCCACATTAATTGGTAAGCGAATTTATGTATGAGAAGATTTACACAAGCGTGATTATTGTGACGACACACTAATTTAGATGGGCAAATTAAGTTTCGGGTTAGCTACCCGTTGTTTGGTATAGTAAGGTAACAATGTCATGCGGCTTATAATAATCCAAATAACGAAAATACTGCTATAAGCATTGAATTACGATATATTGCCTGACTAGCAATACGGGGTCTTATTATTGATTTTATGTTCGTATTTTGGTTTTTCATAAACCATACTCATATAACGGTTTTTATTTAACTTTATACAACGTTATAAAACGTATTGTATGATGTTTTTACGACTTTGGTTCGTATAATGATTTTGAAGGCAAAAGACTATATTATGATTTGTGATAAGGATTTGTATAAAATGACTTTGGCTATTTTATGGCCTATTATAAAGATTTGTACAAAATGATTTTCGGTAATAATTATATACCAATGATATATTAATGGTTTTATTAAACTCTGTGAATTCACACGGCGTTATCGCTGACCTTTTCTTTTAACATGTTTTATCTCAGGTACTTGAAGGTAATTCTCAGGAAGACAACAAGAATTCATGGCCCGCACTTAAATAATAATTTCCATTCAAATGCTTTGTAAAACTTATATGAAATACAATGACTTGGGACCTATGTAAACTTGATATTTATGAATGGAAATGCTTTATTATTAAACGACGCGATTTTTAAGCGTTGTCTATGATGTGAGTAATGTGCTATCCCGTAACACCAACGAGTCTTCCGCTGTATTGAATTGTGTAAATTTGGGGGTGTTACAGTACATGGTTACATACTAATGGTACTTGGTACTATTACAAGTAATACACAACAATCCTCCCCTAAACATGAATGATAACTTGTTATCTTCTTGTTTCTCTATATGTTGCATGTATAAAAATACATGTCTTCAAACTTCACATTAAAATTTGGGTAGGTCTGGTAATCTTGATCTTGTACCAACTGAATGCATTTAAACACCATCTGTAGATCTTCTTATGGTATAATGAACTTCACTTCCTTTATGAACTTCATCTTTGTCTTCAAAGTATGATCTTATGTATCTTGAACCAAATACATTCTTCATTCTTTCTACAACTGTATTGACTTCGTATATCAGAATTTAGAATCTTGACATCTTGAGTTTTAGCCCAACAAATTATCCCTATTTGATGATGACGAAACTAACTCTGAAATCTTCTTTGTAGCATGTTTTGTATATGTCTCTTTGAACATGACAGCATTATGAATCAATATCATTTGCTTGAATCTACTCTCTTGAAATAAAATAGTTAACAACATACCAATCTCTATTGGCATCATGATTTTTAGCAGTTAATTAGCTTTCAAAGGATTTGATTTATTCTTTACCAGTTATCCATTTGCTCTGGAATATCCAATACTTTATTAATTGAGAATAAGGTGTACTGATTACCCAACAATTTTTGGTAAACTATCAACCATATAACGGATTTGAGAAGTCTTTACCTAGAGTCGTTTGCTCTTGGACTAGCCAACTCTTTGCATTTAAGCGTGGTAAGTTAATGACCATGTAGTTTTTAGCAAACTACCAGATATCAACGGTTTGAGAAGTGTTTACCACAAACCGTTTACTTATGGACTAGCTAGTTCTTATGTCTGTAAAACATGGTGAGCTAATTACCATTTATGAAGTGTGGCTGAAATCCAAACACTTAAACCTCCTTTTTAGCTTCCTCTTCTCTTTCTAAATCCTTGATTTGTTATTTGATCATTCTTATCAAATCCAAAGCACTTTTTGATTCTTCTAAAATTTCAAACTGAAGGTCCAACATGCTTTCAAGCATCCTCCTTCCTAAAGGATACTGTCTCTATTGGAGCATATAACAAGCGACATCTGAAATATCCATTGTGTGTACTCCATAAGACCTATAATATCTCCATTTTGTAGGAACCTTTTTCTCCAACTTTGTCTAGAGTTATGAATCATAAGTACCTGGTTCATACATAAGTTTTAGCTCATGAAGTAACAGAGATACTTCTTGTATTCCTTCATATACTCCTTTGACATAAGTATACAAGTCCTGAATATATTGTATGTTAAGCATATGGAGTATGTCTTCCAACCATCTAAATAACATGTAAGACCCATCAGTTCTAAATATGCCATGAGATTCCAGTCCTCCACTTGTAGAAAATTTCCAATTTCTATAGAGGACTTCTTTACCATAAACTCTGTATTAATATATTGATCTTCAAATCCAACAGTCTTTAGATGCTTTCTGATGCTCTCATCACTGTCACTTTCTTCATCAGAAGTTGCTTTCAAATTTTTCCTAGATTGATGCTTCTTTTGAGTTGATTTTTTTCTCTTAATCCATCTTCCTGTAGAAACTCCTTCTTCAGGTATTTCTTCTTCTCCTGTGTGTGAAGTACCATCCTCTGGTACTTGCTATGTTACATTATTAACTTTCTAAGAAGTATGTACCGTCGGTTCATTTGTATGTACCATTGACTGATCATGTGCCGTAGTTACATTAAAAGTTTGTTCAACACCTTAAGGATTTGTTCCCTCATCCAGCCTTTGTGTTTCAATTACCTTAGGAGTCTCATATGCTCTCTCGCTCTTCCTGACATAAGTAGTCTTTACTTCTGGAGAACTTCCTTCAGGCTTCTTAACAGTTTGTGAATCATCAAGTCTGGGGTACTTCTAAATTGTCTGTGCCCTACGCTTAGTCTAGCATCTTCCAAACTCTTTTTTTTCTTTCTTAGACCCAATGGCAAGAAATTGGTCAAAAATCCTCTGGTGCTGATCATACAATGCTTTGATTTCATCAAAGTTCTTCTTTTTCAACCTTGCATGAGTATAAGTACATGTATGTTTTAAGTAGGTTGCCATTTGATTTCTAATTTGATGTCTGGTAGGAGGCTTTAATCTTTTATCTTTTGCTCTTGGCTCAGCAAAATGTCTTTTCTTCTCCTTTACCAAATCCATAAGCAATCTCAACCTTTCCTCATCGTCAAACTGCTCCCTTTCTTTTGCTTACATAGCTTCAGCAAGAATCTTATCAACAGTCATTTGAGCTTGAATATCATCAAACTCTCTGATATTCATGTCATCTTGTTGTCTTTTGGCTTTAAGTTCTGCTTGTTCTTTTTCTTCATGCATTTGAGCTTGTATTCTCTAGGCTACTTCTTCATCTTGATCATCTTGATGAAATTTCTTCAAAGCATCTTCAATGCTATCTGAATCATTGTCTTCATCTTCATATTCAGATTCAAGATTTTTCTTGCCTTTGTCTTTTGTGTCAATCTGTCGCATTTTTCTTTCGAACCTAAGAGGTCTTTCTTCACTCTCTTGAGGCTGTTGACTTGTTATGATAATGCATTTTGTAGCAGGCTATGAAGTATGAACCTATTTATCCTTATCCTTTGGTTCTTGTACTTCACTGGCAGTATCAGATTGTTCCACTAGTTGTTCTTGTTGCATTTCTTCTTGAATTTGTGAACTCTTTCCATATCCACTTTGTGTCTTCTTTGGGAACTTTTTGAACTCTTTCCATATCCACAACTAGATCATCTTGTGTCTTCTTTCTAACTTCTGCTTGCTTAGCCTTATCTGCTGAAGTCTTTTCTTTTTATCCAAGCAACAAGTTTGCTAGAGTCTCATCCTCTCCAAAGGATGGAGTTGCACTCTCTTTAGAAGTGGGCTTTGAAGTCTCTTGACCAACGATACCTGCATCTGGAGCGGTACTTACACTTGGTGGCGTGCTCGTACGCTAGGTATATTAAAAGAATGCAATTACAAATCCCCGACATAAAGCCAAAAACTTGATGGTGGCAATCTTTCCACACATTGGGTTTTAAAGTTATAAACAAGAATTACCGATATTAATTAGGAACACAAATTCGAGCAAGTATACTCTAGTCATGTTGCAATTAGGTTGGTAAGTCAAGGTCGTCCCATGGGACTTTGTTATACTCAAGTGTAGTTGTTTGTAACAATGGTAAGTATGATTGTCACAATCACACAACCATGAGAATCGTTAAAGGCATAAGCACACAAAGAACATACACGTATGGTCAAATGATCATATAGACATTTGGATGCATAGCTTAGAAAACATATTAAAGGTAATCCTTTCGACCTATAGAACCAATAATCAGACACTAGTGCTTTATAAATCAAATATACATAAGTCTCAATCAAGTGGTCACTCATGAACCTTATGCCTAAACCAATAACAACAAGAATCCTTTCGACCCATAGACTTGGTGTTATCAATTTGATAAGTTCCATTTACTTGAAAGATGATTAAAACAATATATTCAAAAGACTCCTTTAGACCTATAATCTAGACTAAACCTTTACTTATTATGTTTATTAAATCTCTTGCACAATCTTCACAAGCACAAGACCAAATCATTAGTCAGTTAACGAATTGAAATCAACCATATTGAGAATAAATTCTGACATTATAGACTCAACAATGATTAACCAAATTGATAAACAAGAACAAGTTCCAATTCAACCAAATATAATGTTATCACCATAATCCAATGACAAGCACTAATAAAATCCAAACATCCATTTATCACAAGTTATCATATAAACCATACAAGTATCACAATATTCACAATATCACAAACACAAGAATCACCATGAACATGAACATAACTACATTGAATAATAAATAAGAAGTTACCCAACATTAGAATCCATAGTTACAAAGTATCCAAATGATTCTAACTAATTGAACAACCAATATACAATTCGTCCTACCCATAGTCTTCTTGGACATCAACCTCTTGGTGTGAGTATAGATCCTTTTGGGGTGTTTGGGAATAAGGATTATTGGAGATTGAATTATTTATGGTGTATGGTTTTCTTCCCTACTTCTTCCATGGCTTATTACATATTCATGGCTATCAATTCCACCCCTCACCACTTGGGTGAGGAGTGATATCAAAATCACAGAAATATGGGATAGATGATGATTGAAGGGATGATGAGATTGATTGGTTGGTTAAAAGATATGTATAAACACTACCCCATGGGTTTTATTTATACTTGAATTCTCCTTGGCCACCAAGTAGTTTTCTTGGAGAAAAAGGTGAGTAATGTTCCAGGGAATGAAGTAATGAAGAGAAAATGGATGGTCTCTAGGTGTTACGGAGTGATTAAGTTTGCTTGGAGAAGTGGAAGACATGTTTAATGTGACTTTTGCTAGACTTGACTAACAACATGCTGGTGGCAACTGATGGTGGATTTGATGGAGGCAAGGACTTGCTTGCTGGTGGCAACTGAATGCTACTTTGATGTTGGTGGCAAATGAAGGTTGATTTGATGGAGGCAAGCTAAGTGTTGCTAGTGGCAACTTAGCCATTTTCCATACTTTTCCTTCTAGTCCTTCTTCTTTCTTTCTTCTAACTTTCTTTCTTCTAAACTTTCCAAGACTCTTTATTATTGTATTATTTATTGTGACAATCCGTCAATTTATGGTTGATATTTTATTCTCAATTATTATTTAAAAATATTATTTTAATTTTATATTATGAACTTGATGAGATGGCATTTATACATGATCTCATCGTTCTTTTCGGGCTTTAAATGTATAAAAATGTCATAAAATACCATATATATGCTTGTGTTTGTTTACTTGTGTATTTTAGGTATGGATATCGTGAAAAAGACAAAAGATCACAAGATACAAGGAAAAACGAACACGAGAAACGAAGCCGTACAAAGAACCGAGCCCTAATCATGGAATTTTCATCAAAAACCCTTGAAGACTTGAAGACAATACAAGATTGATCATCCAAGAATGAAGAAATGACACTTAAAACCCTTGTATATTAATAATTACAAGTTTGGTCCCTTAAGTTTGTCAAAATTACAAAAAGGTCCTTCAACTTTGAAGAAATGGCAAGTTTAGTCCCTCAACATTTTCAAATTGCCAATAATGGTCCCTCAACAAGTGAAAGACTCATTGAAGACCTTTGAAGATCAAAATTGTCCAAGATTAGTCCTTAAAGAATCACCAAATGTCAAATTACATCCTTGATAACCTTTTATCAAAAGTTGGTGCCAAAATTGTCAAAGTGGGAAAGTTAATAACAAAGGAAAGGAGATTTTAGGCTGAAAATCTTTAAAAGCCAAAAATTCCAAAAGACAAGGACCCAAAGTGCCAGTTTTGAAACATTTAAATAAAAATGCGCCTAACACCATCCCCACCCCCAATTTCGGATCTAAACTGTTACTATTCATTGTTCTTACCACCCAGAATTTACCTTCACTTTTCCTTGGGTAAAACTCAATTAAACTTGCACACAAGTGATTCACACACTCACAAACCTTTCCCACTCCTAAAAACCTGCATCCCACTCATGTGCACCAAACCCCCAATTCCCCAATCCACCAATCACATCATTCCTTAGCCTCCAAGACTAGTGACGTGGCAAAATGGACGTCTAAGATGCTATGCTTGCTCACAAAGCAAAATTTAAAGGCCAAGATCAAATGAGAGGACAAAACGCACTCAAGGGCACATTTGGGATTTTCTATGTATTAGGGTTTTATGTTTTTATGCTTCTAGGATGTTCTATAGGCTCTATAAAAGGAGCTCACAACTTGTGTGAAGCCCTTGTTCCAGTTTTTAGTCTCTCACATGTAATTCCTTTTTAAAGAAATAAAAAGTTTGGTTTTTGAAATATTCAAGTGTAATTCCTTTTTTATTGTTTTTAAAAGATTGTGTGTTGTGAGGAGATTGATTCTGAGTTCCACTTTGTTTTATGGTTAAGCAACTTTGATTTTCAAAGTTGTTTAAGGTTTTGAGATTTTGAGAGATTTTGGTAAAATCTTCTCAAAAGGTTTGGATGTTAAGAGGTTTTGATTAATTGGTGTTATAGTGTTAATAGAAACGTTTTTAAGAAGTTTGATAAGTTTTGGTAAAGTTTTAAAAAGAAAAAAAAAAAAAAAAAAAAAGAATATTGTAAGCTTGAATTGTGTTTTCTTTGTTTTGTGTTCAAATAGGTTGAAGGCTTGTTGATTTAGTTCAGCTCCAACCCGGGTTGGATTGGAGGAGGATTTTCATCCTCTAGGTTCTTGGATGTAAGAACCTAAGGTATCTTCCTTTTACCTTGAAAAAGTTCATAAAAGTGCTTGTTACTTGATTTGATTGATTGATTGATTTAGTGTGTTTAAGTTACTTGATTTGTGTTTATGTTATGTTATATACATGTTATGAAGCTTTGATAACAATTTGGTTAGGTTTCATAAGGTTTTGATTTGGAAAAATTGGTTTTCAAAAAGTTTAAAGGGTGTTTGGCAACGCGTTTTAGCAGGACATAGTTTTGATTAGTGATAATTAAAAGGTGTTAGATTGTTTGTTTAGGGTTGATTAAGGTTATTGGTAAGTAGTTAATTACTTTGGAACAAGTTTGGAGTAATTTTGTGTGTTTAAAAGGTAAAAAGGGTGTTAAAAATCTGCATATTGCTATATTGCTTGTTTTTTTCATGATCTTTGATGTATTTGATTTCTTGAATTTGAGTGCTAAGTGATTTGTGCTTGATTGTCTTGACTTCTTGTGATCAAAGGATCACAAGAGTGCCCTTTTGTCCAAAATATTCATCCAAATAAGCTCAATAAGCCCAAGTCCTCTTGGCTTAAAATCTCAAGCAAAACGCAAAAGTCCAAACCTGCTAGTGTCAACTTACAACCAGGTCCGTCATACAAGTTGCGGCGCAAGACAGAAGGTTGCGGCGCAACACAAGGAGCTGCAGATTTTGGTTTTCCCGTTTCACTAGTTGCGGCGCAAGACAGAAGCGTTGCGGCGCAACTGAAGGTGCTGCTGATCTGGTGATCTCGTAACACTAGTTGCGGCGCAAGACCCAAGCACTGCGGCGCAAGACAGTGTTTTAATATTATTTTATTAATTAATTTTCAAAATTTTATTTTTCTTTCTTTTTCATTTTTCCTAGGTTCTTTGTCATTAAATAGGACTATTTCCATTTTTAGATTATTTTTATCACTTTTAGACTTATTTTTATAATTATTTTAAGTTTAATTAGGTTTTAATCATTTTTAATCATTTTTAGGGTTTTAAAAATAGTTTTAATAGGTTTTAATTTTTAGAAAATTACTTTTTAGTCTTATAATAATATAAGTTGAGTAATTATTCAATAAAATCATATTTTAGACTTTTGAATTAGTTAAATTTAATTTTAGGGCTTTAATTAGCATTTAAAATTAATTATTTAATTAATAAAAGGTTTTAAAATATCTTTATTGGATTTTTGTCTTTATTTATATTATTTGAGACTTCTTTTTAGTCTTTTTATTTTTGATATTTTGTTTTTGGTTTTAATAATTTTTAATTTTAGTAGTTTTTCTACGGTTTTACGTTTTCGTTTTTTACGTCATAGTGTAATTTCCAAGAAACCGTCATTCCATCTTCTCAATATTAATCTCAAAGAAATACAAGTTAATTCACAACACCATACCTCCTTGGGAAACGAATCTTTCATCTCTTTTAAGTGATTGTGGGTCATTACTTGTGGTTTTCCTAAATCACTCGTCAATACTTACCGCTCATATACGTTCTTTTTGTTTTCCTAAACAAGAGACGTGTTTTTTATCCTACAATCATTTTGGCGCCGCTGCCGGGGAGGTGTGTCGTGATTTAATTTGAAAAATTTTGTTTTTAATATTATCCAAAATAGTATTTGTGTTAAGTGGAACTCCCTTAACACGTATTATCGGTTTTCTCGGTTTTTCTTTGTGAATATTATTAATATATTGTATTAAGTATCACAACCAAAATACAATATCTCCAAAAGTGTGAAAACACAACCTTGATTCGGGATTTCATCACTCGATCATTGTATTCGAATCTCAAACAAAAAGAAAAGGCAAAAATAGATAAATACTTTCGAGAAGCTCGATTTTGAAAGATACGAACTATAAGGTGGGTATAAGGCGGGTATTATAAAATATACCCTAAGGAAAAAGGCTCTTAAGTGCTTCGCGCCGCCTCGTTTCCCCGCTTGCTTGTGAGTATTTTGAGATTGAAGGCTAATCGAGGGTTTTGCCGCCCAAAGTATTAATACGTATACTATATTTGCTTGGTTTTCTTTGTGATTAAACCCTCGTGAACAATTTGGTTTTCACCAAAGTTCTAAAGTCATTCGAAGGCGTTCACTCCACGTGATCGTTTTCATTCCTTTGAGGCTTCTTTAATCAAGAGTTTGATTCGAGGAGAGATTTTGTAGATTGTTGTCTACGTAATACACCCAAAATCCAAAAAAATTAAATATCATCAAAAACACAAAAAAATTGAAAATCCACAAAACGACCAAAAAGAATCTTCTTTGCTCACCTCCCATTCTTCGTGAAGTTTATGATCACTCGTAATCAAGCAAAACGAGCTCGTAAACGACTTCAAAAGCAAACAAATCAAGGATCGTTGATTGTTGAAGAACCTCCAATTGTTGAACCTATTATAGAACAAGAAGTCGTCATGGCTAATCGTACTATGATGGAGTTGCTACAAGCACCCACCGAGGGTTTTGGAGAGGCCATTGTTATTCCCGCCATCCTTGCGGAGAATTTCGAGATTAAGACGGGTTTAATGTCGATGCTACAAGCAAACAAATTTCGAGGTCACGAGAAAGACAACCCGCATTACCACATTAGGAATTTCAACCGTCTCACCGCCACTAGCAAATTCAAAGATGTTCCGCATGACGCCATTAAGATGATGTTGTTTCCATATTCGTTGGATGGACCCGCAAAAATTTGGCTCGAGAAAGAACCGCCAAATTCGATTTTGACATGGGCCGATCTCGTTTCTAAGTTTGTGAACAAGTTTTTTCCACCATCGAAAACAACACACTTAAAAAATGAGATTTCACGATTTGTGCAACGTAACAATGAAAGTTTTTCAATGGCATGGGAACGATTTAAGGAGATGTTACATGAATGTCCTCACCATGATTTTTCGGAATTGCATCAAATAGATACTTTTTATAATGGGCTTAATGATCATGAACGAGATTATTTGAATGCCGCCGCGGGTGGTAATTTTTTGTGCAAGACGACAAATGAGGCTTTACAAATCATTGAAAATCGATCTAAGGTTTATAGCCCTCGTAACACACCGAGTGTTGCCAACATGGGTTCGTCATCGTCGTCACAATTGTCTCGTAGCATTAATGCCTTACATGATGAAGCTAATGAGGAAAATCGGTTTTTTGATAGATTTGCTAATCTAATGTCCCATTGGAAGGCTCAAGAAGCTTCCAATTCCGCTTCGGTTAAAGCGGTTGCTAAGAGTTGTTTATCGTGTGGAGGAGCTCATGATTTATCCGAGTGCATTACCGCGGATGGTAACACTTCGAGTGCTTATGTAGCAACGGGAACTTACAACCAAAACGGCCAAGGTTCCCGCCAAAATCAAGCTCCACCAAATCAAAATGTTAACAATTATCGAAACAACAACCAAGGTAATTACCAAGGCAACACACGCAATTACAACAAAGGGAATTATCAAAGTGGGAATGGACAAATCTCTAATCAAAACCAAAACCGTGATTTTCAAAACACTACACAAGGTTTTCAAAATGCTCACACGAAAAATTTGCAAGGAGAATTTTTAGATTATGCAAAAGCAAATGATGCAAAATTTGATAATATGCAACGTGAGATGATTAGCTTAAGGTCCGAGTTGAAAAACGAGCTTAAAAATGAACTTGCTAATGAACTTAAAACTCATGCTAATAAAATGGAAGGAAATGTCCAACGTCTTCAACAAAACCAACAAAAGATGGAATTAGGACAACATGAGATTAAGCAAGAGTTATTGAAAGCGGATGCTAGGCAATCAAAATTTGAGGACCGTATGGCTAAGATGTTCGAAGCAATCATGTGTAAGCCCTCTTCTTCGGGTGGTCTTCCTAGTGATACCATTGCAAACCCGAAGGGAGAAATGAAGGTTATTACTACACGAAGTGGTAAAACTTTCAAGGAACCAATTTCTCGACCAAGTACTTCTACGGAGAAGGAAATCGAGAAAGAACCCGAGGTGATGGTCGAAAAGGAGCACATTACAATCCCACGAAGTACCGCTCATACCACACCTACGGTTATACCAATACCAAGTATGGAACCCGAGATTCCAAGGCCGTTGCCTAATGACCAACCCACACCACCTTTACCCTACCCTTCGAGACGAAACAAAGAGAAAGCACAAGAAAGGAATAATTATCAATTTGAGCTATTTATGAAAATGTTTCGTGATTTGCATTTTAACATAAGTTTTGCCGATGCTTTAATCATGATGCCTCGATTCGCCGCAAACTTCAAAAGTATGCTAAACAACAAAGAGAAGTTACAACAAACGTCTAGTTGTTCATCGGTTTTTCTAAGCCGCATACCACAAAAAGTCGGTGATCCCGGTAAATTTTTGATTCCGTGTGCTATACAAGATATGGAGGAATGCTACGCCTTGGCCGATCTTGGCGCTAGTATTAATTTAATGCCTCTCGAGATTTTCAAATCGCTTTCGCTTCCGGCTCTCACTCCTTCGAACATGTCCATCGAGATGGCCGATCATTCTACGATTATGGCATGTGGAGTAGCCGAGGACGTTTTCGTTAAAGTCGGAAAGTTTTACTATCCCGTTGACTTTATCGTTGTAGACATTCCCATCGATCGAAAAGTTCCTCTCATTTTGGGTCGTTCATTTTTGGATACATCAAGAGCACTTATCGATGTTCATGCTCGTAAAATCACCCTTCGTTTCAATGAAGAAGAACTTGTCATCAATGCAACACAAAACTCCAATCTTTCTCATGTATATTCTATTGCAACTTTAAACCATGGTGACTCGACCAATGTCATTTGCAAAGAATTTTCACCAAGAGTTTTAGGGAATGTCTCCAAAAACAATTTACCATTTCCTCCGCCGGTGGAGGTTATGAGTGCTAAGCCTACAAAGAAGAAACCATCAATACTTGAATCGAAAAATCCTTCACCTTCATTTTTGAAAAGTGTTGATAAGTTGCCGGTTTCTACGGAAGATCTTTCGGATGATGAATATGTTGGCCCCGATGGGGAGGTTTTCTTCGTCGATAAACGTTTTGAGAACTTGCCACCACCAAAACCTAAACGGTTTCAAAATGTGAGAATTTTTAGTGTGACTAACATCATCTTAGAAACACCGAATATTTTCGACATAATTAAAAAGGGTTTTCATAAGGAGAGTTTAAAAGATAACAAAGAAAAAGATCTTAAATGTGATTTAATTGATTTTTCTACAAATCTAACTCCGTCATCACCACGTGATTTGAATGCTACAAACTCGTCTACTCCTTTTGACGATGTTTTGTGTGGTTCTAGTATGGGGGAAGCCCCTTATGTTCCCTCATCCTTGTCCACCGAGGACGAGATATTCGATCCCGGAATTTCATGTAAAGGGAAATCTCGGTCTTCCACCGATGCAATAAATGGAAACTATATCTATTTGCTTGGTGCGAGTCTACCTCGAGTAGCTCAAACGTTTGTCTTACCAATTGTCTCACCCTTCTACTTCTCATCTATTTTCTTCAAACTCTTTGAGTTTATGGCACATGTTCAAGTGGTGTTGATTTGTTTTTCCAATGAAAACGAGAACGCCATCTTCGACCCCGGTATTTTGCATCATTTAAGGACTTAGTCCTTTTTACCGGTTGCTTTTTGGGCCTTGTTTATCATGTAAGCCCCATCAAAAATTGACCACACCATGATATCCCTAAATGTTCACATTTTGAGGGGATCGAGTCGAGCTCATGACTCGGTAATCAAAAACGAGGTGCCTCGTGGGGGAGATCCCATGCTTATCTTTATGCTTATTATTCACTAATAAGGGGACTTGTACCCTTCCAACTCGTTGTCTCGTGGTTGTTTGTGATTGTGTTATCTAGATCATCATCATCGTCTACGATTGAAGACTCTCGTGTTCGTTTACGTGAGCCTCCATCGTTCGTTTGAAGAAGTTTTTCACGAATCCATGACATATCCTTTATTGTTCTAACAATTATCTTTTAGCATAATTAATAAACGGCTTTAGATATATTGTTGATCACCCTTTCCATGCTAGATCCTAAGCATTCGATTCTTCGTCTCTAGTATGGGGGTGCTTCACCTTTAGACTCGAAACATTGAGGACAATGTTTACTTTTAGTATGGGGGGGTGAATAGGTACTTGCTTTGCTACGCCCTCACGTGTTCCAACTTTCAATGTTTTGTTTTGCTAATAAGGCTAAAAATGGCCAAATTTTAAAAATTTTTCTTAGTTTTCATAAGTGTTTTTAAGACACGAATGTATATTTTCCGATGGGTAGAATAAGAGTTAATTTTTGACTTGATGGGCATTTGGAGCCATTTACATTCCTTAACCCGCTCAATTCAAGTTTTGCTAGACTTTTATATAGGGAGCTTTAAAACGCGAAAGTCTTAATTCATTCGGGTTAAGAACAAGAACTTTTCGCAAGTTCCTATAATTGATTCTAGAAAGTCACTTATCAAGGGAACTATAAAATGCATTCTCTAAACTTGAAAAAGTCCAAGAAAGTGCAAGATCCTATAGGTGGCTTGAAAACCCAAAACTTTGATTTGATATAGTCTTAATGAAAGCTAATCCAAATTTGGCTTAATTTTGACTTGCACGGCTAAGTATTCACGAGTCTCTTTAATTAGAGGTCTTTAAATAGTGAAGAACGAGAAATGATAGAGTTAGACAAGTGATCATGCTAAACGTAGAACATGAAAATGTTCTTTCAAAAACTCATATGTTTTTAATTGTGGCTTTTTCTTCCCATAAGATCAATGCATTAGGAACAAAACATAATTGCAATAAGTAAGGTCGTACGATTTGAAAAGTTACTTAGCCTCTAGCGCAAGATCGTTTAAAAGTTGCTCGGGGTTGAATAGAGTTCATAGCCAAGGCATAACTTATTGAAACGGGACGCGAAGATTGGCGATCATCCAAAAAGGCCCTAACAAGGCATGAGGAGCTCTATTTTTGCTAAAGATCCAAAGATGATGTGAAGTATCACTATTCCAAAATCAATATGAAGGATCGAGACACACGACGAGAAGCAATTACTCCCCTAAAGAATGGAGAAAGTCTATCCAAAAAGACCCTAACAAGGTATGAGGATAAATATATCCAAGTCCGAAAAGGAGGCGGATCGTTGTATATCAAAATCCAAAGTAAAGATTGAAGAAAAATGATGAAGTCGTGGTCCTATATGAAGAATCTCTCAAAAACGTCAAGTGAAGAAATTCCAATTATATGAAGAGAAGACCATAATTTCGAGAACGTCTTCCCAAGATTTGAAGTATGAAGTACATGCCAAATATCGGTCCGAGAAAGGTCTCAAATCGTGAAACGAGTTATGCCAAGATATGAACTTAAGGAGATACACGAGAAGCCGTTTTAAAAGATTTTGTCCTTCGGCTAACTATTGATCAAATCGTGCTACTTTGCTTTCGGACTAATAACTACTCAAATAAGTCAATATGAATCACTTGTGATCCATGACAAATAGATAAAAAATGCTAGTAACCCATTTCCTTTTATAATAACTAGGATTGCGGGGAGAAAAAGTATTACACAATTTGGACGTATGAGTAGTGTTAGCATTGTGACTTGTACCAACAATGATCTTGTTTTTGCACTTAGCATGGAATGTATGACAATCAGGGATGACGAAGTTTACTCTAAGGGACATTAACTTGTTTCTATTCTTTGACCCTAAAAGTCACATTTTGGTGATGAAAATCATACATTATGTCTTTACACAATCTCGTAGTATGTTGCAAGTCTTTTACTCTTCAATAAAGGTTAATAAAATTGAACTTTGGTGATGCTTAGATACTTTATTCTAGCATTGCGTGAGGGCACGGCAATGGCTTAGTATGGGGGAGTGATGAGATGGCATTTATACATGATCTCATCGTTCTTTTCGGGCTTTAAATGTATAAAAATGTCATAAAATACCATATATATGCTTGTGTTTGTTTACTTGTGTATTTTAGGTATGGATATCGTGAAAAAGACAAAAGATCACAAGATACAAGGAAAAACGAACACGAGAAACGAAGCCGTACAAAGAACCGAGCCCTAATCATGGAATTTTCATCAAAAACCCTTGAAGACTTGAAGACAATACAAGATTGATCATCCAAGAATGAAGAAATGACACTTAAAACCCTTGTATATTAATAATTACAAGTTTGGTCCCTTAAGTTTGTCAAAATTACAAAAAGGTCCTTCAACTTTGAAGAAATGGCAAGTTTAGTCCCTCAACATTTTCAAATTGCCAATAATGGTCCCTCAACAAGTGAAAGACTCATTGAAGACCTTTGAAGATCAAAATTGTCCAAGATTAGTCCTTAAAGAATCACCAAATGTCAAATTACATCCTTGATAACCTTTTATCAAAAGTTGGTGCCAAAATTGTCAAAGTGGGAAAGTTAATAACAAAGGAAAGGAGATTTTAGGCTGAAAATCTTTAAAAGCCAAAAATTCCAAAAGACAAGGACCCAAAGTGCCAGTTTTGAAACATTTAAATAAAAATGCGCCTAACACCATCCCCACCCCCAATTTCGGATCTAAACTGTTACTATTCATTGTTCTTACCACCCAGAATTTACCTTCACTTTTCCTTGGGTAAAACTCAATTAAACTTGCACACAAGTGATTCACACACTCACAAACCTTTCCCACTCCTAAAAACCTGCATCCCACTCATGTGCACCAAACCCCCAATTCCCCAATCCACCAATCACATCATTCCTTAGCCTCCAAGACTAGTGACGTGGCAAAATGGACGTCTAAGATGCTATGCTTGCTCACAAAGCAAAATTTAAAGGCCAAGATCAAATGAGAGGACAAAATGCACTCAAGGGCACATTTGGGATTTTCTATGTATTAGGGTTTTATGTTTTTATGCTTCTAGGATGTTCTATAGGCTCTATAAAAGGAGCTCACAACTTGTGTGAAGCCCTTGTTCCAGTTTTTAGTCTCTCACATGTAATTCCTTTTTAAAGAAATAAAAAGTTTGGTTTTTGAAATATTCAAGTGTAATTCCTTTTTTATTGTTTTTAAAAGATTGTGTGTTGTGAGGAGATTGATTCTGAGTTCCACTTTGTTTTATGGTTAAGCAACTTTGATTTTCAAAGTTGTTTAAGGTTTTGAGATTTTGAGAGATTTTGGTAAAATCTTCTCAAAAGGTTTGGATGTTAAGAGGTTTTGATTAATTGGTGTTATAGTGTTAATAGAAACGTTTTTAAGAAGTTTGATAAGTTTTGGTAAAGTTTTAAAAAGAAAAAAAAAAAAAAAAAAAAAAGAATATTGTAAGCTTGAATTGTGTTTTCTTTGTTTTGTGTTCAAATAGGTTGAAGGCTTGTTGATTTAGTTCAGCTCCAACCCGGGTTGGATTGGAGGAGGATTTTCATCCTCTAGGTTCTTGGATGTAAGAACCTAAGGTATCTTCCTTTTACCTTGAAAAAGTTCATAAAAGTGCTTGTTACTTGATTTGATTGATTGATTGATTTAGTGTGTTTAAGTTACTTGATTTGTGTTTATGTTATGTTATATACATGTTATGAAGCTTTGATAACAATTTGGTTAGGTTTCATAAGGTTTTGATTTGGAAAAATTGGTTTTCAAAAAGTTTAAAGGGTGTTTGGCAACGCGTTTTAGCAGGACATAGTTTTGATTAGTGATAATTAAAAGGTGTTAGATTGTTTGTTTAGGGTTGATTAAGGTTATTGGTAAGTAGTTAATTACTTTGGAACAAGTTTGGAGTAATTTTGTGTGTTTAAAAGGTAAAAAGGGTGTTAAAAATCTGCATATTGCTATATTGCTTGTTTTTTTCATGATCTTTGATGTATTTGATTTCTTGAATTTGAGTGCTAAGTGATTTGTGCTTGATTGTCTTGACTTCTTGTGATCAAAGGATCACAAGAGTGCCCTTTTGTCCAAAATATTCATCCAAATAAGCTCAATAAGCCCAAGTCCTCTTGGCTTAAAATCTCAAGCAAAACGCAAAAGTCCAAACCTGCTAGTGTCAACTTACAACCAGGTCCGTCATACAAGTTGCGGCGCAAGACAGAAGGTTGCGGCGCAACACAAGGAGCTGCAGATTTTGGTTTTCCCGTTTCACTAGTTGCGGCGCAAGACAGAAGCGTTGCGGCGCAACTGAAGGTGCTGCTGATCTGGTGATCTCGTAACACTAGTTGCGGCGCAAGACCCAAGCACTGCGGCGCAAGACAGTGTTTTAATATTATTTTATTAATTAATTTTCAAAATTTTATTTTTCTTTCTTTTTCATTTTTCCTAGGTTCTTTGTCATTAAATAGGACTATTTCCATTTTTAGATTATTTTTATCACTTTTAGACTTATTTTTATAATTATTTTAAGTTTAATTAGGTTTTAATCATTTTTAATCATTTTTAGGGTTTTAAAAATAGTTTTAATAGGTTTTAATTTTTAGAAAATTACTTTTTAGTCTTATAATAATATAAGTTGAGTAATTATTCAATAAAATCATATTTTAGACTTTTGAATTAGTTAAATTTAATTTTAGGGCTTTAATTAGCATTTAAAATTAATTATTTAATTAATAAAAGGTTTTAAAATATCTTTATTGGATTTTTGTCTTTATTTATATTATTTGAGACTTCTTTTTAGTCTTTTTATTTTTGATATTTTGTTTTTGGTTTTAATAATTTTTAATTTTAGTAGTTTTTCTACGGTTTTACGTTTTCGTTTTTTACGTCATAGTGTAATTTCCAAGAAACCGTCATTCCATCTTCTCAATATTAATCTCAAAGAAATACAAGTTAATTCACAACACCATACCTCCTTGGGAAACGAATCTTTCATCTCTTTTAAGTGATTGTGGGTCATTACTTGTGGTTTTCCTAAATCACTCGTCAATACTTACCGCTCATATACGTTCTTTTTGTTTTCCTAAACAAGAGACGTGTTTTTTATCCTACAATCAGAACTAACTCATTTATGGGAAGAAATTTGGGTTTACGTCTCGAAGTAGCATCGACTACGTCTAAACCGGAGGATTCTACGTTACGTTCTTACGTTTACATACACCGTTTTTGGTGACAGTCTGACATTTCAGGAAATAAATTTATCCGTGAATTTTATTTAGGGATTTTAAATTTGTGTTGGTTCATAAACTCACAAATTTACGAGAAGAGATTAGGACTTACGATTATAATTTAACGTCCTTTACGACTAAACCGGAAACCTTAGGATTACGTATTTACGTTTTCGAACTCCGTTTTTTATAAGACATTTTTTATTAGATTCGTTTTGTGCCGTTGATTCATAATTTATAAAACGTTTTTCGTAAAACGACCTGAGGGCACGTAAATCGAGGAAACTAGAATCGAGGAGTACCCGTAAATAATTGGGGATGAGACAAAACAAGTTTTGCCCCACCCCTAATATGGGACGGTTTAAATAAGCTACACAAACACACTTAGGTGTCATGCTTACAAAGTAAGCAAGACACATGTCTTGCTTAACTTTGCAAGCTAGCTACCAACATCAAAACTACACAACCTAAACCACTTCCTCATTTTCTTACATGCAAAACCACTCATCCTCCCTTCCTCTCTCTCTCTATATTTTGTCCACCACCACCCCTAAACACCCTCATTTGATCAAATTTAACCATGAAACCATATGTTATTCACATATATGATGAAGCCCTTTTGAAGCTCTATTGATTGGTGGTGATTTTAACATCCATGGAGAAGATTTGGTGATGTCCAAGGGCTGATTTCTACAAGGAATTTACAATTATTGGTGGTCTTGAAGATTGGTGTTGATCTATCAGAAGTTTTGCCACCAAAAATCCAAGCCTTGATCATAACCTACACAACCTTGGTGGTATAAAGATTGTTCTTCCCATCCTCTTGTTATTTTGATTATGTAATCTTGTATTTTCTTTATTTATGTATATGTATATGATGATGAATGATGATAAAAAATATTATGTGGGGATTTGGTGTTGATAAACATGGGTAAAAAGATGGAAAACTACATGTAAAATGGTCAAAATCTTGCTTAATGTGATGGCTGTATAAAAACAGTAAGTAACCCAATGTTAAAGTGATAAAATGGTAAAGTGGAATCAGTATACAGTAAGTATTAGGTGTTATACACATGTGAGAGTTGGCCATGCAATGGAATCATCAAAATCAGTGAGATATGATCAAAACAAGTTTAGAGTGCAAATCTGCCTACACTGTTTTGGACGAATTTAATAAAATATTTAGAGGTTGATTCATTAGTATCTATAGAGGAATAAAATGAAGCACATATCATTTAGTTTATGTGATAAAAATTTGAGGTCCTATCTCATTATAGAACGCTAGATATGGACATTTTAGTGGACTTAAAATTTAGGACTGATTTTATAAATAAATAATATATAATATAAGCACTCAAAAATTTATATAAAATATACATATATAAAACCCACTAGTTGATAACAATAATAAATAAAGAGTTATATATATTGATATTAAAATGGGACATTTTATATAAACTACAAGTATAAATGTTTTTCCAAGTTATAAAACTATATACCTAAGTTTTACGTCTTTTCGGCTAAAAACGAAAGATTAACGTTTTTGTCAAATAAAACTTAGACGGTCGGACCCGTCTAATGTAGACTTTTATAAACTCACATACTGATGTATAAACTTATATAACAAGTAAAATCCGATAAAACCCGAGCTTTACAACATATAGACATTAACGGGCCAAAGTAGCCTTATTGGACTATAAACCCGACTAGTTAGTAAAACACTTATAAACTTACTTATTCGGCTTAACCCATTTGGGCCCAACATGTAAAGCATAATACTGATAATAAAAGTATAATTGGTCTAATATAATATATTGGGCTTGTAATGGGCCCATTGGTCCTTAAAATGTAAACAAGTTGAAATAGTGTAACTAGTCTTGAAAATTTCCAACACATAACATTATAATGTGGAATAAAGATGTACAATCCCACTTGATCATCATCATATTTATAAAATCATCATATATATACATAGTTATGATTTTTATAAAGTCATTGGACAAGAGTCTAAGACAAGTATTATTTGTCTAGGTTTCCGTGATTGAAGCACGTACCGTACATCTGAATTGCCGATAACCCGCTTTCCCACATCAACGTGAGTTCATAGCCTCGCACTCTTTTAAATGTTTTTATGAAATGTTTTATAAACCCGCGAGGTAGATAACATGTTAGTTTTGATAAAATAGGACACCATTTGTCCCGATTGTTTGTTTATTGATTTGGACCCGAAAGATTGTATGACCTGATGAATGATTATATGACCCGATGTATGAAGTAAAATGGATTATTAAAGTTAGGTTATGTCACTAAAAGTCCCATAAGCATGAATTGTGAACTACCAGGATTTGGTAGACGCTTATGCATATAATAGTACTATTTGGGGACGATCACCCCAGTTCGCGCCTTGACGGTTGATCCCCGTCGTGCCACATTGATTGGTAAGCGAATTTATGTATGAGAAGATTTCCATAGCGTGATTTTTGTGACGACACGCTAACTTAGATGGGCAAATTGAGTTTCGGGTTAGCTACCCGTTGTTTGTTTTAGTAAGGTAACAATATCATGCGGCTTATAATAATCCAAATAACGAAATACTGCTATACGCACTGAATTACGATATATTTCCTGACTAGCAATACGGGGTCTTATTATTGATATTATGTTCGTGTTTTGGTTTTACATAACCATATTCATATAACAGTTTTTAATTAACTCTATACAACGTTATAAAACGTATTGTATGATGTTTTTACGACAATGGTTCGTATAATGATTTTGAAGGCAAACGCCTATATTATGATTTTTGATAAGGATTTGTATAAAATGACTTTGGCTATTTTATGGCCTATTACAATGATTTGTACAAAAATGATTTTCGGTAATAATTATATACCGATGATATATTAACGGTTTTATTAAACTCTATGAATTCACTCGGCGTTATCGCTGACCTTTTCTTTTAACATGTTTTATCTCAGGTACTTGAAGGTAATTCTCGGGAAGACAACAAGAATTCATGGCCCGCACTTAAATAATAATTTCCATTCAAATGCTTTGTAAAACCTGTATGAAATACAATGACTTGGGACCTATGTAAATTAGATATTTATGAATGGAAATGATTTATTATTAAACGACGCAATTTTTAAGCGTGGTCTATGATGTGAGTAATGTGCTATCCCGTAACACCAACGAGTCTTCCGCTGTATTGAATGTGTAAATTTGGGGGTGTTACAGTTTGGTACCAGAGCTCTCGTTATAGAGAACGAAAGATTTTTAAAACTAAGGTTTTGAATAAAACTTTTCAAAATATTTTAACTATAAACATTTTTCTCAAAATGTCTAAAAATCTTTTGACTATAACGGTGCCGAAGAATTCCCGAGTTACCGACTAGGCCAGCCTGAGAAGTGTTATTTTAATATATATATATATAACTTGGATTATATATATATATGATGTAATTTGATTACATGATTGTTTGATGATTGTTTTTATATTTATACGAGGTATTTATATGACGTAGATTGTCACAAGGAACCCTAACTCCCCTAGCGAATCAATCGAAGCTATTCCCGTAGGAATTCTAGCTATTCTAGATCTAAACCAAGTTGTGGATATTTTTGATCCCAACAAATGGTTGATATTCGTAGAAATGTTGGTATTAGATGATTATGATATTGAAGAAGAATTGGCGAGATTAAATCTGATATCGATGTCATGACGATCTTTCCTTATAGAGTGGAGTTTGACAAAACGTTACCACCTGGAAAGGTGTCATCTGATTCGGTGTCACCCAATTCTTAAATTTGAAATCGAAAGGATGAATGTTGCACTTGAGGCTGTCAATGGAACCATTACCCAAAAGCCTCACGCCACTAGTACCTTTCCGAGAAGTCTGATTGAATGTGTGAGTCATTTCATACTAGTGACTTATTTGATAACCATTGTTGTAAGAGCTATATGATTGGAAATTAAGTATTGTTCATATCGAGCTTTTATTGCCCTATTAAGGTTTAAGAATAAGGTTGAAAGTATTGGAGAATGAGGTAGGATATCGAATTGAGTATAAGTTGATTGAAACTTGAATAAAGTAAAATTTAACTTATATGGAATATGAGATTGTTAAGAGGAATCTGTTAAGTCATGTGATTGAATTATAAGGTTTTAATTTATTGTTGATTCGTGTTAAGGGTTGTTCCTAGGCCATTGTCCATTAACGAGGATGCCCAGTGTCCAAGAAATAAATTGAAGAAATCTTCTTCTGAATTGAGACCGATGGATCTTCTGGGACATGTGGAACACCTAATGACTCTTGTAGATTAGTATTCATTGTGGTATCTTTTAAAAATCCCTAACTTAACTGAGACATCAGTTGGTAGGATGAGTTCTTGGAATTGTATGACATAGTGACACGTAATGTGTTACGGTACAATTATGACTTGTTTGTGATTAATGAAAAGACTACCTTTGATTGCTAAATCCTACATGTATCGATATTATCTATCTTTTATTGCTTCATCCTAATGTTCGTATTAGTGATGCAACCATTGAAAAAGTACTCATCTCGATTTGAGTTACGTTGTGAATTATTCTTTTTGAGCGCCATCGAGGTCATGAACCTCATGATTATTTGGCTAAAGCTCATTTCCTAGCATATTGTAGTTAGTTCTTGGTGAACAACTTTTCATCACTCTTTTGCAGATCACTCATTGTTTTTATAAGATAAAACAGTATCCTTTGAGAAAATTGAATTTTTATCACTATAAGGATTATTCAAAGTGAGATTTATAAGTAATCGTTATTGAAATGAAGTTGTTTTATGAAACACCCTGGGCAACTTAATTGTTTTCATAACAAGGAACATCTCTGCAAATTCACTTGATTTTTATTTCATGATTAAGCATGAATATATATTTTAAACATGATGACAAAGTTTTGACGAACTGAGTATTGCATCGTTAATCTTGAAATTGTATATAGTTGCGCGCCTACATACAATTTGGAAGGGACCATGCAAGGCTGATTAGTAGTCACCATAAAATTGATTAATAAACATTACATTTTCTTTGAAGATTGTGAAAGATTAAATTTTATGAGATCTGCAAAAAGTGCAAAATAGGGACATATTATTAGGGACACCTACATATGTGCCCGTACTATTTATTCTTCTGAGTCGAATGTACTCATCTATGGAAATTGTCTTATTTGACAAATTGATATTCCCTTCTTGTCCAATTCTCCCGTGGCGAGATTCTTTGGAAAAGTATCTGATTACCGAGTGTTGATACCCGACTGGATGTATCGACATTCCTATCATTTCTTTTGATTTGATTTCATTTGAATGAACTGCGTAACGATCCGAGGAGCTTTCGAATGCGTACTCAATTTATGAAAACATGGGATATATTCATATTCGTAAATGTTTTCGCCTGTATGTGATTTGAAATTCTCTCGCTTAGATTATGCGTTGATCTTACTATTTTAATGGTAGTTATGTCTCCATATATTCTTGAACTTGTGAAGGATTATGAGTTATCATTAGTCTTTTGAGAAGTTCACATCTTATCGACGACAATAAAACTGAAAAGTTGATATTGCCAGTAGAAAGGATTGATTGATTATGACAAGACGACATTGTATTAATTGATGGGAACTCGAGTAGAATTCCCCTAAAAGATAAGATGTTGATTATCAAAGTGATCTAAATAATTCTTGATGGATGACCATATCCGCATTTAGACTTGAAATTATACCATGAATGGTTATAAACTGACCATAGATCTTGTAATCTAGAAAGAACTTAAAGTAAATGTATTAAAAGATGTTTCCGTTATTTGAAACTTTAGGAGGTATTTATTGGTGAATTACCTAGACTTTCGCCACTAAGGCAAGTTGAATTTGGTACATCAGCACCATCTGAATCGAAAGAATTACCGTGCAACTGAGAGAGTTGTCGGAGAAAACTTTTATTCTACCATGCTCGTCATCATGAAGAGCTATGGTGTTATCATTCCTTATATTTGTTGAATTACCGTGAACTAGGTAAATTGATGATACAAATCTATATCCACTACCCAAGATGATAGATTTGTTCGATAATTTACGAGGTTCTAACGTATGTTTTAAAAAGTTGATTCTCGGCATGGTTATCATCAACTTCGCGTCCGCGAAAAAGATTATCTATTCCAATCACTACATCCAGAACTTGTAATGAACATTATGAGTTTCACGTGATGTCGTTTGGATTGACTAATACACATGTAGCATTCATAAAATTGGTGAATCACGTGTGTAGGCTGTAATTTGATAAATTCATGCTTGTGATCATTAAGTACCGTTTATTTTTTTATAAGAATAAGAAGGAGTTAATAATTATTTATAAACTGCCCGGGGTTGTCCGAGCAATGAAAAATCTATACCTTGAATAATTAACATGTAATTTAAGGCTTAATCCTTTATATTAGTTGATCGTGTGATTAATAGAAAATGGAATATATTAACTCTTCAAAAATAAGAGCCATTTAAGACTTTGAGTTATACTAAAAAGAAAGTGCAAATATGTTTTGACAAATGTTTTAACAAAGGATTTTTAAGGAATCATTCCTTATAACTAAAACATTTAACCTAAACTCCTGTTTAGGGGTAAATGTTTGTGCATACCTCAAAACAACCTAAAAGGGATTGAGGAAACCATTTAAACCATGACTTGAAATTTGAAACGACAATTTTTGCTTGTCAACTAAGAAAATTTTGACCAAAGTATAAACAAAGATTTTTCAAACATTTACAAGTCTTGTTAATTATTTTCTATAAATCAACAAAAATCGTGTTAATTAAATTCAAATTTATTTTTGAACATTTTCATATAATTGGTCGAACTAAGAAGTTTAAATTATTTTTTTTACGTTTACATTTCATAAATTAAATATTTATTATTTAATTACTTGTAATACTTATCGACGCTTTAAACGTCGGATTGAGCAAAACTGATAAAAATAATAGTTGAGACGAGACTAAAACTTAGATAGGATAAAGAATCAATTAGGATGTGTTCCTTAATAATGATTGTGCAAAATAAATAGCCGAGCAATTTAAAAAATAGCTGATACGTATAACAAGGATGATATAGATAATAAAAGGGGTTCGCGGCTAATGTGAACCATTAGAATTGAGAAGCCGATGGCGTTAAATGCTTTAAAGGCCACTTGTGGTTGCCTAAATATGGAGATTTTAAGATTTAGTCATGATTGGAATCTCATAAGCTTAAGTATTCTATTCATGCTATTTCTGATTTAATGAATCTTTATCTGAAAAAGTTGTACTGATGGCAAATTATGAAGGCAGACATCGCCTCATACATTAGTAAACGTCTAACTATTGCAAAGGTCATCATCTGAATTTGATTCGATTTGGGTCATCGTCGACAGACTGACCAAATCTGCTAATATCAATCATGTTAATTATAGATTCTTGATGACGAAATTGACTCTTTTGTATTTAAAGGAGTTGTGTAAACATGGTGTGCCTGTATCGATCATCTCTATCAAGATCCTCGCTTCGCATCGAATTTCTAGAGATTTGCTCAGAAGTCATTGAGAACGAATCTTGATGAGAGTACTGTTTACCACCCCAATCGAAGGGACAAGGTAAAGTAACGATACAAAATACTAGAAGTGCTGTTTTATGTTTGAATGATTGACCTTTGGTAATAAACCATATAATCCTTTTCCTTTGGAGATATTATCATCGATAATTATCGTGTTAGTATCGAGATCAAATCTTGTAAGGATCTAAATATGAGAACATCTGTAGGCAGGAGTTGGGATGAAGACACCCAACATACACCCATTGTGAGTTGGACATGTCTTTTAGGTTTAAGGTTGCCTATGATGACAAACCTAACCTTGAAAAATACCCAACCCGCGAAACTCGAAATGATTGTTGAAATTAGGATCTGATTATTGACTGCCGGTAGTGGGCAGGAGGTTATGTGAATATGAAGTGTAGATCTTGAAGTACAGGATAGGTAGCAAAGTTATGCCAGAAATTTTAACCTTGGAAAAATGAGTTAATGATCTGAAAGATCATGGGAAATAAGTCCCCGTTGAATGGGACCATTGAGATGATGCAAAAATTGGTTTGAAAGGCATATAAGTTGGATCTACCCTATGACTTCAAGGGCTGCGTGAATTATGATTCGTATATCTAACTTGATAAAATGTCTATCAAGTGAAAATCTGAATTCTTCTTGATGAAGTTTAGATCGGCTAAAAGTTGCATTCATCAAAAACCCATGAACATCATGGATAGAGAAAGTAAGTCAACATTAAGTCTGATCTTACTCCCGTAGTTATGTTTGATGAAACTCACGTATTGTAATGAATTACACTTGAGAGAAAGGACCGAATGTGGAGGAATTACCCACATGGCTTTAACTCTATAAGAAGCGAGTAGTAAGATAAATTGATCTTTGAGGACAAAGATCCTGTTTAGGGGTAAATGCTATGACAATCCGTCAATTTATGGTTTATATTTTATTCTCAATTATTATTTAAAAATATTATTTTAATTTTATATTATGAACTCACTCATTTATGGGAAGAAATTTGGGTTTACGTCTCGAAGTAGCATCGACTACGTCTAAACCGGAGGATTCTACGTTACGTTCTTACGTTTACATACACCGTTTTTGGTGACAGCCCGACATTTCAGGAAATAAATTTATCCGTGAATATTATTTTGGGATTTTAAATTTGTGTTGGTTCATAAACTCACAAATTTACGAGAAGAAATTAGGACTTACGATTATAATTTAACGTCCTTTACGACTAAACCGGAAACCTTAGGATTACGTATTTACGTTTTCGAACTCCGTTTTTTATAAGACAATTTTTATTAGATTCGTTTTGTGCCGTTGATTCATAATTTATAAAAACGTTTTTCGTAAAACGACCCGAGGGCACGTAAATCGAGGAAACTAGAATCGAGGAGTACCCGTAAATAATTGGGGATGAGACAAAACAAGTTTTGCCCCACCCCCAATATGGGACGGTTTAAATAAGCTACACAAACACACTTAGGTGTCATGCTTACAAAGTAAGCAAGACACATGTCTTGCTTAACTTTGCAAGCTAGCTACCAACATCAAAACTACACAACCTAAACCACTTCCTCATTTTCTTACATGCAAAACCACTCATCCTCCCTTCCTCTCTCTCTATATTTCGTCCACCACCACCCCTAAACACCCTCATTTGATCAAATTTAACCATGAAACCATATGTTATTCACACATATGATGAAGCCCTTTTGAAGCTCTATTGATTGGTGGTGATTTTAACATCCAAGGAGAAGATTTGGTGATGTCCAAGGGCTGATTTCTACAAGTAATTTACAAATATTGGTGGTCTTGAAGATTGGTGTTGATCTATCACAAGTTTTGCCATCAAAAATCCAAGCCTTGATCATAACCTACACAACCTTGGTGGTATAAAGATTGTTCTTCCCATCCTCTTGTTATTTTGATTATGTAATATTGTATTTTATTTATTTATGTATAAGTATATGATGATGAATGATGATAAAAATATTATGTAAGGATTTGGTGTTGATAAACATGGGTAAAAAGATGGAAAACTACATGTAAAATGGTTAAAATCTTGCTTAATGTGATGGCTGTATAAAAACAGTAAGTAACCCAATGTTAAACTGATAAAATGGTAAAGTGGAATCAATATACAGTAAGTATTAGGTGTTATACACATGTGAGAGTTGGCCATGCAATGGAATCATCAAAATCAGTGAGATATGATCAAAACAAGTTTAGAGTGCAAATCTGCCTACACTGTATTGGAAGAATTTAATAAAATATTTAGAGGTTGATTCATCAGTAGCTATATAGGAATAAAATGAAGCACATATCATTTAGTTTCTGTGATAAAAATTTGAGGTCCTATCTCATTATAGAACTCTAGATATGGACATTTTAGTGAACTTAAAATTTAGGACTGATTTTATAAATAAATAGTATATAATATAAGCACTAAAAAATTTATATAAAATATACATATATAAAACCCACTAGTTGATAACAATAATAAATAAAGAGTTATATATATTGATATTAAAATGGGACATTTTATATAAACTACAAGTATAAATGTTTTTCCAAGTTATAAAACTATATACCTAAGTTTTACGTCTTTTCGGCTAAAACCGAAAGATTAACGTTTTTGTCAAATGAAACTTAGACGGTCGGACCCGTCTAATGTAGACTTTTATAAACTCACATACTGATGTGTAAACTTATATAACAAGTAAAATCCGATAAAACCCGAGCTTTACAACATATAGACATTAACGGGACAAAGTAGCCTTATTGGACTATAAACCCGACTAGTTAGTAAAACAGTTATAAACTTACTTATTGGGCTTAACCCATTTGGGCCCAACATGTAAAGTATAATACTGATAATAAAAGTATAATTGGGCTAATATAATATACTGGGCTTGTAATGGGCCCATTGGGCCTCAAAATGTAAACAAGTTGAACTAGTGTAACTAGTCTTGAAAATTTCCAACACATAACATTATAATGTGGAATAAAGATGTACAATCCCACTTGATCATCATCATATTTATAAAATCATCATATATATACATAGTTATGATTTTTATAAAGTCATTGGACAAGAGTCTAAGACAAGTATTATTTGTCTAGGTTTCCGTGATTGAAGCACGTACCGTACATCTGAATTGCTGATAACCCGCTTTCCCACATCAACGTGAGTTCATAGCCTCGCTGTGACGATCCGTAAATTTATGTTTGATATTTTATTCTCAATATTTATTTAAAAACATTATTTTAATGTTATAATATGAACTCACTTATTTTTGGGAAGAAATTTGGATTTACGTCTTGAAGTAGCATCGACTACGTCTAAACCGGAGGATTCAACGTTACGTGCTTACGTTTACATACACCGTTTTGGTGACAGTCCGACATTTCAGGAAATAAATTTATCCGTGAATATTATTTTGGGATTTTAATTTTGAGTTGGTTCATAAACTCACAAATTTACGAGAAGAGATTAGGACTTTCGATTTTATTTTAACGTCCTTTACGACTAAACCGGAAACCTTAGGATTACGTATTTACGTTTTCGAACTCCGTTTTGGATGAGACAATTTTTATTGGATTCGTTTTGTGACGTTGATTCATAATTTATAAAAACGTTTTTCGTAAAACGACCGAGGGCACGCAAATCGAGAAAACTAGAATCGAGGAATACCGTAAATTAGTGGGATGAGACAAAACAAGTTTTGCCCCACCCCACTAACATGGGATGGCCAAGATAGCATCAACACATCTCATGATGTGTCAAGTATAACTAACAAGTGTTACACTTGTTAGCTAAGCTTACAAAGTAAGCTAACTCATAACTTGAAACCACAAAACCACTAAACAAGAACCATATACTTCATTTTTACATGCAAACCACTCTCATTCTCACCTCTCTCTCTAAATTCGTCCTATATCCACCATAAACCACCCCTTTTATCAAAAATATAGCCATGACCCAAGGCTATAATCAACATATGTTGATAACTACACAAAAAGATGAAGATTGGAGGTGATTTTAACATATAAAAAGGAGTTTTCATGGAGGTCTTTGGGCTGATTTTCAAGAAGGAGTTTAGGGCTGATTTGTTGAAGGTGTCTTCATATCCTTGGTAATCTTGAAGGTGGCCTTGATATTTCATAAGATTGGTTACCAAAACCAAGCCTTGTTCATCCAAAATCTCAACCTTTTCATCACTTTGGTGGTATAGAGATTGTTTCTTCCTATCCTCTTGTTATTTTGATTATGTAATCATGTATTTTCTTTCATTTTGTATATGTATATGATGTATATATGATGATAAAAATGTTGTGTGGGGATCAAGTGTTGATAGATATGCTTAAAAATGTTAATAACTATAAGAAATGAGGCTAAAATCTTGACTATTTAGTTGGCTGTATAAAAACAGTAGATAACTAAAACAAGAACTGATAAAATTGCATGGTATGATCCATTTACGGTAAGTATAAGATGTTATAAACATGTGAGAGTTGGTCATGCAATGGAATCAAAATAATGAGTGAGATATGATCAAAACAAGTTAGGTGGTCTAATCTGAATAAGCAGTTTTGTAGGGACTGTTAAGGCAAGTTAAACTCAAAATGGGCTGTAGCTATAGCTAAGTTAAATGTAGCACATAATATGAAGAACATGTCACCCAAAAATGAGCTTCTAATTCATTATAGAACTCAAGATATGGTAACAATGGTGAACATGAAGATAAAAATCAGATTTTTGGAATCAATGTTTATTATTATTATATAAGCACTCACATTTTAATGTATAAAATGTAAAATAAAAACCCACTAACTTATAAAACTTATTTATATAAATATATAAAAGGTTAATTAAATGGATAAATTATATAAATGGTGGTGAAATAATATTTATAAGTAATAAAAACTATAAACTTGATTTTTACGACTTTTTCGGCTATCGCCGTAAAATTAACGTTTTTCGCCAAATAAAACTTAGACGACCAAACCCGTCTAATGTAAAGTTTATAAAAGTCATATACTGATATATAAGTATCTAATACAAGTAAAAACCGATAAAACCCGAACTATAAGAAATACGGACATTTACGAGCTAATTAAGCATATTGGACTAATAATTGGACTAAATAAGATAAAAACTTGTAAAAAGAACTTATTGGGCTTAACCCATTTGGGCCCAACATGGAAAGTAAACATACTGATAATATAGGTATAAAAGGGATTAAAACAAGTTAAAGAACTTATAACAAGTTTATCGGACTTAAAACACGTAAATAGGTAAAACTAGTAAACTAGTAAAAAGATACCAATACGTAAACACTAAAACGAGTTAATGAGAATATGTCCCACTTGATCATCATATATAAATAATCATCATATGTATACATAATTGTTATTTTATAAAGTCATTGGACATGAGTCTAAGACGAGTATTATTTGTCTAGGTTTCCGTGATTGAAGCACGTACCGTACGTCTGAATTGCCGATAACCCGCCTTCCCACATCAACGTGAGTTCATAGCCTCGCACTCTTTTAAATGTTTTTATAAATGCTTTATAAACACGCGAGGGAGATAACATGTTAGTTTTATTAAATAGGACACCATTTGTCCCGATTGTTTGTTTATTGATTTTGGACCCGAATGAATGAATGACCCGATTGTATGACCCGATAAATGAGTAAAGGACCCGATAGATGAAATTAAATGGATTATTAAGTTAGGTTATGTCACTAAAAGTCCCATTAGCATGAATTGTGAACTACCGGGATTTGGTAGACGCTTATGCATTTAATAGTACTATTTGGGGACGATCACCCCAGTTCGCGCCTTGACGGTTGATCCCCGTCGTGCCACATTGATTGGTAAGCGAATTTATGTATGAGAAGATTTCCATAGCGTGACCTTTGTGACGACACGCTACTTTATATGGGCAAATTGAGTATCGGGTTAGCTACCCGCTGTTGGTTTAGTAAGGTAACAATGTCATGTGGCTTATAATAATCCAAAACTAACGAAATACTACTAGACGCTCCGAATTACGATGTATTGCCTGACTAGCAATACTGGGTCATACTATTGATATTATGTTTGTGTTTTGGTTTTCATAACCATATTCATATAACGGTTTTTATTTTCATACAACGTCATAAGACGTATTGTATGACGTTTTTACGACATTGGCTCGTATAATGATTTTTAAGGCAAACGCCTATATTATGATTTTGATAAGGATTTGTATAAAATGATTTTGTCTATTTTATGGCCTATTAAAATGATTTGAACAAAATGATTTTCAGTAATAATTTTATACTGATTTATATTGATGGATTTTATTAAACTCTATGAATTCACTCGGCGTTATCGCTGACCTTTTCTTTTAACATGTTTTATCTCAGGTACTTGAAGGTAATTCTCGGGAAGACGACAAGAATTCATGGCCCGCACTTAAACAATATTTTCCATTCAAATACTTTGTAAAACTTTGTATTAAATATAATGACTTGGGACCGATGTAACTTTGATATTTATGAATGGAAATGCTTTATTCATAAACGACGCGATTTTTATGCGTTGTCTATGATGTGAGTAATGTGCTATCCCGTAACACCAACGAGTCTTCCGCTGTATTGAGTTGTATAAATTTGGGGGTGTTACAGTTTGGTACCAGAGCTCTCGTTATAGAGAACGAAAGATTTTTAAAACTAAGGTTTTGAATAAAACTTTTCAAAATCTTTTAACTAAAAATATTTTTCTAAAAATGTCTAAAAATCTTTTGACTATAACGGTGCCGAAGAATTCCCGAGTTACCGACAAGGCCAAGACTGAGAAGTGTTATTTTAATATGTATATAACTTGGATTATATATATATGATGTAATTTTATTACATGATTGTTTGATGATTAATTTGATTTTTATACGAGGTATTTATACGACGTAGATTGTCACAAGTAACCCTAAATCCCCTAGTAAATTAATCGAAGCTATTCTCGGAGGAATTGTAGCTATCCTAGATCTAAACCAAGTTGTGGATATTTATGATCCCAAAAAATGGTTGATATTCGTAGAAATGTAGATATTAGTTGATTGTGATATTGAAAAAGAATTGGTGAGATTAAAACTGATATCGATGTTTTGACGATCTTTTCTTATAGAGTGGAGTTTGACAAAACGTTACCACCTAGAAAGATGTCATCTGATTCGTTGTCATCCAATTCTTAAATTTGAAATCGAAAGGGTGAATGTTGCACTTGAGGCTGTTATTGGAACCCGTACCCAAAAGCCTCATGCCACTAATACCTTCCGAGAAGTCTAGTTGAATGATCAAGTCATTTCATACTAGTGACGCATTTGATAATTGTTGTTGTAAGAGCTATAGGATTGAAATTAAGTGTTGATCATATCGAGCTTTTATTGCCCTATTAAGGTATATGAATAAGATTGAAAGTATTGGAAAATGAGGTAGGATATCGAATTGAGTATAAAATTGGTTGAAACTTGAATAAAGTAAAAACTTAACCTGTATGTAATATGAGATTGTTAAGAGGAAGTCGTTAAGTTCTTTGATTGAATTATAAGGTTTTAATTGATTGTTGATTCGTGTTAAGTGTTGTTCCTAGGCCATTGTCCACTGACGAGGATGCCCAGTGTCCAATAAATAAATTGAAGAAATCTTCTTCTGAATTGAGACCGATGGATCTTCTAGGACATGTGGAACACCTAATGACTCTTGTAGGTTAGTATTCATTGTGGTATCTTTTAAAAATCCCTAACTTAACTGAGACGTCAGTTGGTAGGATGAGTTCTGGGAATTGTATGACATAGTGACACGTAATGTGTTACGGTACAATTTTGACTTGTTTGTGATTAATGAAAAGACTACCTTTGATTGCTAAATCCTACATGTATCGATGTTACCTATCTCTTATTGCTTCATCCCAATGTTCGCATTAGTGATGCAACCATTGAACAAGTACTCATCTTGATTTGAGTTACGTTGTGAATTATTCTTTTAGAGTGCCATCGAGATCATGAACCTCATGATTATTTGGCTAAAGCTCATTTCCTATCATATTGTAGTTAGTTCTTGATGAACAACTCTTCATCACTCTTTTGCAGATCACACATTGTTTTTATAAAGTTAAAACGGTATCCTTTGAGAAAATTTAATTTTCATCACTATAAGGATTATTCAAAGTGAGATTTATAAGTGATTGTTATCGAAATGAAGTTGTTTATAAAACACCTTGGAAAACTTAATTTTCTTCATAACAAAGAAAACATTTGTGAATTTATTTTAATTCTTATTTAAGAATTAAGCATGAAAATGTTTTTATTATAAACATGATGATAAAATTCTGACGAACTGAGTATTGCATCGTTAATCATGAAATTATATATAGTTGCGCGCCTACATACAATTTGGAATGGACCATGCAAGGCTGATTAGTAGTCACCTTAAAACTGATTAATAAACACTAAATTTTCTTTGAAGATTGTGAAAGATTAAAATTTATGAGATCTGCAAGAAGTAAAAAATAGGGACATAGTGTTAGGGACACCTACATATGTGCCTGTAACATCTATTCTTCTGAGTTGAATTTACTCATCTGTGGAAATTGTCTTATTTGACAATTGACAATTCTTTCTTGTCCAATTCTCCTGTAGGGAGATTCTTAGGAAAAGTATCTGATTACCGAGTGTTGATACCCGACTGGATGTATTGACGTTCTTATCATTTCTTATGATTTGATTTCATTTGAATGACCTGGGTAACGATCCGAGGAGCTTTAGAATGCGTACTCAATTTATGAAAACATGGGATATATTCATATTCGTCAAATGTTTTCGTCTATATCTGATCTGAAATTCTATCGCGTAGATTATGCGTTGACCTTACTCTTTTAATAGTAGTTGTATCCCCTGAAATCCCTGAATTTGTGAAGGATTATGAGTTATTATTAGACTTTTGAGAAGTTCACATCTTATCAACGGCTATGAAACTGGAAAGTTGATAGTGCCAGTAGAATGGATTGATTGATTATGACATGACGATATTGTCTTAATTGATGGGAACTCGAATTGAATTCCCCTAAATGATAAGATGTTGATTATCAAAAGCGATCTAAATAATTCTTGACGGATGACCGTATCCTGCATTTAGACTTGAAATTTTACCATGAATGGTTGTGAACTAGTTATAGATATTGTAATCTAGAAAGAACCTAACATGAATTTATTAAAAGATGTTTATATTATCTGAAACTTTAGGAGGTATTTGTTGGTGAATTACCTAGACTTTCGCCATTAAGGCAAGTAGAATTTGGTATTTGATTATATTCTCGGTGCTGCACTTGTCACTTGTGCACTGTACGTCAGCACCATCTGAATTAAAGGAATTACCGTACAACTGAGAGAGTTGTCGGAGAAAGATTTTATTCTACCAAGCCTGTCATCATGAAGAGCTATGGTGTTATCATTCCTTATATTTATAGATTACTGTGACTGAGTAAATTGACAATGGAACATGAAATCCATAACTCGAAATGGAAGATTTGTTCGATCATTTACAAGGTTCTAGCGTATGTTTTAAAGATTTAATTCACGACATGGTTATCATCAACGTCGCGTCCGCGAAAAAGATTATGTATTCCAATCACTACATCCGGTACTTGTAATGAACATTATGAGTTTCACGTGGTGACGTTTGGATTGACTAATACACATGTAGCATTCATAAATTTGGTGAATCACGTGTGTAGGCTGTAATTTGATAAATTCATGCTCGTGATCATTAAGGATTATATGTTTGTTTATAAGAATAAGAATGAGTTAATAATTATTTATAGATTGCCCTGAATTGGCCGAACAATGAAAACCTGAACCTTGAATAATTGATATGTGATTAAAGACTTAATCCTTTATATGATTTAACCGTGTGATTAATAGATAATGGAAGCTATATTGACTTTTCAAAGATTAGAACCATTAACGCTTAGGGATTAAAAACTTAATCCTTTACATAAAATGATCGTTGGATTAGTAATGGTAAGATGTATGCATATAGACTCTTCAAAAATTAAGAGCCCTTTAAGACTTTGGATTTTACCAAAAAAAAAGAGAAATGGAAATATGTTTTGACAAATGTTTTAACAAAGGATTTTTAAAGGGATTATTCCCTTATACACAAACCATTTAACTAAACTTCTGTTTAGGGGTAAATGTTTGTGTATACCTCAAGTTAACTTAAGAAGGATTGAGTAAAACCATTTATACCATAACCTGAAAACTTAAAACGACAATTTTTGCTTTTCAAACTAAGAAAACTTTGACCAAAGTATAAACAAAGGTTTTTCGAACATTTACGAATCTCATTAAATATTTTCGATAAATCAGCAAATATCTTAATAATTAAAGTCAAATTTATTTTGAACATTTTAAATAATTGGTCGAACTAAGAAATTTAAAACTTTTACGTTTACGCTTCATAAAAAAATTTTTAACTAATAATTATTTAATTAATTATAATAATTATCGACGCTTTAGACGACGGATTGAGTAAAACAGATAAAAATGATAGTAAAGACGAAACTAAAACATAGAAGATTTGAAGAAAGAATTTTGAATAAATACGGTTAGGATATTTATTTCATCAGGAAGGTGAACGTAATTACTGACGCATAATATAGAAAGAATATCTGAGTGAATTGTGGACATGATAATTATATCATCATGAGAAGTGAATATAGATACCGACGCATTATGTAGAAAAGATAAAGAACCAGTTAGGACATGTTCCTTGATAATGAAGGTGCAAAATAAATTGCCGAACGATATAAAAATAAACAATGTTTGTAAAAAGGATAATATAAATAATAAAAAGTGGTTCGCGGCTAATGTGAACCATTAAAATAGAGAAGCCAATAGCGTTAAATGTTTTAAAGGCCACTTGTGGTTGCCTAAATATGGAGATTGTGAGATATAGTTATGTTGGAATTTGTAAGTATAAGTATTCTATTTATGTCATTTATGACTAAAAGTACCTTTGTTTGAAGAAGTTGTACTGATGGCAATTATGAAGGCAGACATTGCCTCATACATTAGTTAACGTCTAGATATTGCAAAGGTCATCATCTGAATTTGATTCGATTTGGGTCATCGTCGACAGACTGACCAAATCTGCTAATATCATTCCCGTTAATGATAAATGCAAAAGAGTTATGTAAACATAGTGTGCCTGTATCGAACATCTTTATCAAGATCCTCGCTTCGCATCGAATTTCTAGAGATTTGCTCAGAAGTCATTGTGAACGAATCTTGTTGAGAGTACTATGTACCACCCCAATCGAATGGACGAGGCAAAGTAACGATACAAAGTAATATAAGTGCTATTTTATGTTTGAATAAATGACCTTTGGTAATAGACCGTATAATCGTTTTCCTTTGGAAAGATTATCATTGATAATCATCGTATTAGGATTGAGATCGAATCTTGTTAGGATCTAAATATTAGAGCATCTGTAAGCAGAAGTTGAGATAAAGACACCCGACATACACCCATTGTGAGTTGGCCATGTCTTTTAGGTTTAAGGTTTCCTATGATGGCGAACCTAACCTTACAAAATACCCGACCCGCGAGACCTGAAATGATTGTTGAAATTAGGATTTGATTATTGACAGCCGGTAGTAGGCAAGAGGTTATGTGAATATGAAATGTAGATCTTGAAGTGCCAGATGGGTAGCAAAGTTATGCCAAAAAAATTTTAACCTTGGAAAAATGAATTAATGATCTGACAAATCATGGGATATAAGTCCCCGTTGTATGGGACCATTGAGATGAGGTAAAAGATTGGTTTGAAAGGCATATAAGCTGGATCTACCCTAGGACTTAAAGAGCTGCGTGAATTATGTTTCGTAAATCGAACTTGATGGAATATCTATCAAGTGAGAATCTGATTGTTTCTTAGTAGAGCTTAGATCGGCGAAAAGTTGCATTCATCAAAAACCCGTGAACATCATGGATAGAGAAAGTAAGTCAACATTAAGCCTGATCTTATTCCCGTAGTTATGTTTGATGAAACTCGCGTATTGTAATTGCACTTGTGAGAAAAGACCGAATGTGGAGGAAATACCCACATGGCTTTAACTCAATAAGAAGCGAGTAGTAAGATGGTCTTTGAGGACAAAGATCCCGTTTAGGGGTAAATGCTGTGACGATCCGTAAATTTATGTTTGATATTTTATTCTCAATATTTATTTGAAAACATTATTTTAATGTTATAATATGAACTCACTTATTTTTGGGAAGAAATTTGGATTTACGTCTTTAAGTAGCATGGACTACGTCTAAACCGGAGGATTCAACGTTACGTGCTTACGTTTACATACACCGTTTTGGTAACAGTCCGACATTTCAGGAAATAAATTTATCCGTGAATATTATTTTGGGATTTTAATTTTGAGTTGGTTCATAAACTCACAAATTTACGAGAAGAGATTAGAACTTACGATTTTATTTTAACGTCCTTTACGACTAAACCGGAAACCTTAGGATTACGTATTTACGTTTTCGAACTCCGTTTTGAATGAGACAATTTTTATTGGATTCGTTTTGTGACGTTGATTCATAATTTATAAAAACTTTTTTTGTAAAACGACCCGAGGGCACGCAAATCGAGAAAACTAGAATCGAGGAATACCGTAAATTAGTGGGATGAGACAAAACAAGTTTTGCCCCACCCCACTAACATGGGATGGCCAAGATAGCACCAACACATCTCATGATGTGTCAAGTATAACTAACAAGTGTTACACTTGTTAGCTAAGCTTACAAAGTAAGCTAACTCATAACTTCAAACCACAAAACCACTAAACAAGAACCATATACTTCATTTTTACATGCAAACCACTCTCATTCTCACCTCTCTCTCTAAATTCGTCCTATATCCACCATAAACCACCCCTTTTATCAAAAATCTAGCCATGACCCAAGGCTATAATCAACATATGTTGATAACTACACAAAAAGATGAAGATTGGAGGTGATTTTAACATATAAAAAGGAGTTTTCATGGAGGTCTTTGGGCTGATTTTCAAGAAGGAGTTTAGGGATGATTTGTTGAAGGTGTCTTCATATCCTTGGTAATCTTGAAGGTGCGCCTTGATATTTCATAAGATTGGTTACCAAAACCAAGCCTTGTTCATCCAAAATCTCAACCTTTTCATCACTTTGGTGGTATAGAGATTGTTTCTTCCTATCCTCTTTTTATTTTGATTATGTAATCATGTATTTTCTTTCATTTTGTATATGTATATGATGTATATATGATGATAAAAATGTTGTGTGGGGATCAAGTGTTGATAGATATGCTTAAAAATGTTAATAACTATAAGAAATGAGGCTAAAATCTTGACTATTTAGTTGGCTGTATAAAAACAGTATATAAGTAAAACAAGAACTGATAAAATTGCATGGTATGATCCATTTACAGTAAGTATAAGATGTTATACATATGTGAGAGTTGGTCATGCAATGGAATCAAAATAATGAGTGAGATATGATGAAAACAAGTTAGGTGGTCTAATCTGAATAAGCAGTTTTGTAGGGACTGTTAAGGCAAGTTAAACTCAAAATGGGCAGTAGCTATAACTAAGTTAAATGTAGCACATAATATGAAGAACATGTCACCCAAAAATGAGCTTCTAATTCATTATAGAACTCTAGATATTGTAAAAATGGTGAACATGAAGATAAAAATCAGATTTTTGGAATTAATGTTTATTATTATTATATAAGCACTCACATTTTAATGTATAAAATGTAAAATAAAAACCCACTAACTTATAAAACTTATTTATATAAATATATAAAAGGTTAATTAAATGGATAAATTATATAAATGGTTGTGAAATAATATTTATAAGTAATAAAAACTATAAACTTGATTTTTACGACTTTTTCGGCTATCGCCGTAAAATTAACGTTTTTCGCCAAATAAAACTTAGACGACCAAACCCGTCTAATGTAAAGTTTATAAAAGTCATATACTGATATATAAGTATCTAATACAAGTAAAAACCGATAAAACCCGAACTATAAGAAATACGGACATTTACGAGCTAATTAAGCATATTGGACTAATAATTGGACTAAATAAGATAAAAACTTGTAAAAAGAACTTATTGGGCTTAACCCATTTGGGCGCAACATGGAAAGTAAACATACTGATAATATAGGTATAAAAGGGATTAAAACAAGTTAAAGAACTTATAATAAGTTTATCGGACTTAAAACACGTAAATAGGTAAAACTAGTAAACTAGTAAAAAGATACCAATACGTAAACACTAAAACGAGTTAATGAGAATATGTAAACCCACTTGATCATCGTATATAAATAATCATTATATGTATACATAATTGTTATTTTTATAAAGTCATTGGACATGAGTCTAAGACGAGTATTATTTGTCTAGGTTTCCGTGATTGAAGCACGTACCGTACGTCCGAATTGCCGATAACCCGCCTTCCCACATTAACGTGAGTTCATAGCCTCGCACTCTTTTAAATGTTTTTATAAATGCTTTATAAACCCGCGAGGGAGATAACATGTTAGTTTTTTTTAAATAGGACACCATTTGTCCCGATTGTTTGTTTATTGATTTTGGACCCGAATGAATGAATGACCCGATTGTATGACCCGATAAATGATTAAAGGACCCGATAGATGAAATTAAATGGATTATTAAAATTAGGTTATGTCACTAAAAGTCCCATTAGCATGAATTGTGAACTACCGGGATTTGGTAGACGCTTATGCATTTAATAGTACTATTTGGGGACGATCACCCCAGTTCGCGCCTTGACGGTTGATCCCCGTCGTGCCACATTGATTGGTAAGCGAATTTATGTATGAGAAGATTTCCATAGCGTGACCTTTGTGACGACACGCTACTTTAGATGGGCAAATTGAGTATCGGGTTAGCTACCCGTTGTTGGTTTAGTAAGGTAACAATGTCATGCGGCTTATAATAATCCAAAACTAACGAAATACTACTAGACGCTCCGAATTACGATGTATTGCCTGACTAGCAATACTGGGTCATACTATTGATATTATGTTTGTGTTTTGGTTTTCATAACCATATTCATATAACGGTTTTTATTTTCATACAACGTCATAAGACGTATTGTATGACGTTTTTACGACATTGGCTCGTATAATGATTTTTAAGGCAAACGCCTATATTATAATTTTGATAAGGATTTGTATAAAATGATTTTGGCTATTTTATGGCCTATTAAAATGATTTGTACAAAATGATTTTCAGTAATAATTTTATACTGATATTATATTGATGGATTTTATTAAACTCTATGAATTCACTCGGCGTTATCGCTGACCTTTTCTTTTAACATGTTTTATCTCAGGTACTTGAAGGTAATTCTCGGGAAGACGACAAGAATTCATGGCCCGCACTTAAACAATATTTTCCATTCAAATACTTTGTAAAACTTTGTATTAAATATAATGACTTGGGACCGATGTAACTTTGATATTTATGAATGGAAATGCTTTATTAATAAACGACGCGATTTTTATGCGTTGTCTATGATGTGAGTAATGTGCTATCCCGTAACACCAACGAGTCTTCCGCTGTATTGAGTTGTATAAATTTGGGGGTGTTACACTCGCACTCTTTTAAATGTTTTTATGAAATGTTTTATAAACCCGATGTGACAATCCGTCAATTTATGATTGATATTTTATTCTCAATATTTATTTGAAAACATTATTTTAATGTTACAATATGAACTCACTTATTTTTGGGAAGAAATTTGGATTTACGTCTTGAAGTAGCATCGACTACGTCTAAACCGGAGGATTCAACATTACGTGCTTACGTTTACATACACCATCTTTGGTGACAGTCCGACATTTCAGAAAATAAATTTATCCGTGAATATTATTTTGGAGTTTTAAATTTGTGTTGGTTCATAAACTCACAAATTTACGAGAAGAGATTAGGACTTACGATTTTATTTTAACATCCTTTACGACTAAACCGGAAACCTTAGGATTACGTATTTACGTTTTCGAACTCCGTTTTTGATGAGACAATTTTTATTGGATTCGTTTTGTGACGTTGATTCATAATTTATAAAAACATTTTTCGTAAAACGACCCGAGGGCACGCAAATCGAGGAAACTAGAATCGAGGAATACCCGTAAATTAGTGGGATGAGACAAAACAAGTTTTGCCCCACCCCACTAACATAGGATGGCCAAGAGAGCACCAACACATCTCATGATGTGTCAAGTATAACTAACAAGTGTTACACTTGTTAGCTAAGCTTACAAAGTAAGCTAACTCATAACTTCAAACCACAAAACCACTAAACAAGAACCATAGACTTCATTTTTACATGCAAACCACTCTCATTCTCTCCTGTCTCTCTAAAATTCGTCCCATGTCACCCTAAAACACCCATTTTTATCAATTTTCAACCACAATATTTGGTGTTATACACACATATGATGGAAACCTCTTCAAGCTCTATTGATTGGATGCGATCTTAACATGTAAAAAGGAGTTTTCAAGGGAGTTTGGGGCTGATTTCTCAAGGAGTTTTCATGAAGAACAAGGGCTGATTTTTGGAGGAATCTACAAATACTTGGTGATCCTAGAAGTGGTGTTGATATCACATAAGATTGGTTACCCAAAACCAAGTCTTGTTCATCCAAAAACTCATCATTTCATCACCTTGGTGGTATAAAGATTGTTCTCCTCATCTTCTTGTTATTTTGATTATGTAAACATGTATTTTATTTCCTATTGTATATGTATATGATGATTATATGATGATAAAAATGTTATGTGGGGATTTGGTGTTGATAAACATGATTAAAAAGGTGAAAAACCATAAGAAACAAGGTTAAAATCTTGGTTAAATTTGATGGCTGTATAAAACAGTAAACAAACAGGTCATGGACTGATAAAATGATGAAGTATAATCCATTTACAGTAAGCTATATGTCTTGTACACATGTGAGAGTTGGCCATGCAATAGAATCATTGTAATGAGTGAGATATGATCAAAACAAGTTTAGGGTATAAATCTGAGGTTACTGTTTTGGACGATTTTTAGAAAATACTTAAAGGATGATTCAACAGTAGCTATAGAAGAGTTCAATGTAGCACATATCATGTAGTTTATGTGATAAAAATTTGAGCTTCTATCTCCATATAGAACTCAAGATATGGCAGTTTTGGTGAAAGTGAAGATAAAAATCAGATTTTTGGAAATTAAAGTATAATACTTTTATATAAGCACTCAAAATTTAATAGTATAAAATATAAAATGAAAACCCACTAACTTATGGATTTTATTTATATAAGTATGTAAAAGGATAAATAAGTGGACATTTTATAAAAATGGTAACTTGTTATGTTTTATAAGATATAAAACTATAAACATGATTTTTACGACTTTTTCGGCTAATACCGTAAAATTAACGTTTTTGTTAAATAAAACCTAGATGGTTGGACCCGTCAAATGAAAACTTTACAAAACTTATATACTGATATATAGACATGTATAACAAGTAAAAACTGATAAAACCCGAACTATAGGGCATACGGACATTAACGAGCTAAGTAAACATATTGGACTAATACTTGGGCTAATAATTGGACTAAATAAGATAAACACTCATAAAAAGAACTTATTGGGCTTAACCCATTTGGGCCCAACTTGAAAGTTTAAATACTGATAATATAAGTATGAAATGGATTAATACAAGTTAAGAACTTATAATAGGCTTATTGGACCTAAAACACGTAAATAGGTAAAATGAGAAAACTAGTATAAAAGTTATCGACACATAACACAAAAATGAGTAAATGAGGATATGTAAACCCACTTGATCATCATATATATAAAATCATCATATGTATACATAATTGTTATTTTTATAAAGTCATTGGACAAACGTCTAAGACCGAGTATTATTTGTCTAGGTTTCCGTGATTGAAGCACGTACCGTACATCCGAATTGCCGATAACCCGCCTTCCCACATCAACGTGAGTTCATAGCCTCACACTCTTTTAAATGTTTTATAAATGTTTTATAAACCCGCGAGGGAGATAACATGTTAGTTTTTATAAAATAGGACACCATTTGTCCCGATTGTTTGTTTATTGATTTTGGACCCGAATTATTGAATGACCCGATTGTATGACCCGATAAATGATTAATGGACCCGATAGATGAAATAAAATGGATTATTAAAGTTAGGTTATGTCACTAAAAGTCCCATTAGCATGAATTGTGAACTACCGGGAGTTGATAGACGCTTATGCATTTAATAGTACTATTTGGGGACGATCACCCCAGTTCGCTCCTTGACGGTTGATCCCCGTCGTGCCACATTGATTGGTAAGGGAATTTATGTATGAGAAGATTTCCATAGCGTGACCTTTGTGACGACACGCTACTTTAGATGGGCAAAATTGGTATCGGGTTAGCTACCCGTTTTGGTTTAGTAAGGTAACAATGTCATGCGGCTTATAATAATCCAAACTAACGAAATACTATTAGACGCACCGAATTACGAAGTATTGCCTGACTAGCAATACGGGGTCATACTATTGATATTATGTTTGTGTTTTGGTTTTCATAACCATACTCATATAACGGTTTTTATTTTCATACAACGTCGTAAGACGTATTGTATGACGTTTTTACGACATTGGCTCGTATAATGATTTTTAAGGCTTTTTATAACCATATTCATATAATGGTTTTATTTAATCTATACAGCGTTGCAAAACGTATTGTATGGTGTTTTTAACGACAATGAGTCGTATAACGATTTTTTGGGCAAATGCCTATATTATGATTATCGATAAGGATTTGTATAAAATGACTTTGGCTATTTTATGGCCTATTAAAAATGATTTGTACAAAATGATCTTCGGTAATAATTTTATACCAATATTATATTGATGGTTTATTGAACTCTATGAATTCACTCGGCGTTATCGCTGACCTTTTCTTTTAACATGTTTTATCTCAGGTACTTGAAGGTAATTCTCGGGAAGACGACAAGAATTCATGGCCCGCACTTAAACAATATTTTTCCATTCAAATACTTTGTAAAACTTTGTATGAAATGTAATGACTTGGGACCGATGTAACTTTGATATTTATGAATGGAAATGATTTATTATTAAACGACGCGATTTTTATGTGTTGTCTATGATGTGAGTAATGTGCTATCCCGTAACACCAACTAGTCTTCCGCTGTACTGAGTTTTATAAATTTGGGGGTGTTACAGTTTGGTACCAGAGCTCTCATTATAGAGAACGAAAGATTTTTAAAACCAAAGGTTTTGAATAAAACATTTCAAAATCTTTTTACTAAAAACATTTTTCTAAAAATGTCTAAAAATCTTTTGACTATAACGGTGCCGAAGAATTCCCGAGTTACCGACAAGGCCAAGACTGAGAAGTGTTATTTTAATATATATATAACTTGGATTATATATGTATATATATATGATGTAATTTTATTACATGATTGTTTGATGATTATTTTGATTTTTATACGAGGTATTTGTACGATGTCGATTGTCACAAGTAACCCTAAATCCCCTAGTAAATTAATCGAAGCTATTCTCGTAGGAATTCTAGCTATCCTAGATCTAAAACCAAGTTGTGGATATTTATGATCCCAACAAATGGTTGATATTCGTAGAAATGTAGATATTAGTTGATTGTGATATTAAGAAGAATTGGCGAGATTAAATCTGATATCGATGTCATGACAATCTTTCCTTATAGAGTGGAGTTTGACAAAACGTTATCACCTGGAAAGATGTCATCTAATTCGTTGTCATCCAATTCTTAAATTTGAAATCGGAAGGGTGAATGTTGCACTTGAGGCTGTTATTGGAACCATTACCCAAAAGCCTCATGCCACTAATACCTTTCCGAGAAGTCTAAGTTGAATGATCAAGTCATTTCATACTAGTGACTCATTTGATAATTATTGATAAAGGAGATATAGGATTGGAAATTAAGTGTTGTTCATATTGAACTATTATTGCCTTTACAAGGACGAAGAATAAGGTTGTAAGTATTGGAGAATGAGGTAGGATATCGAATTGAGTATAAAATTGGTTGAAACTTGGATAAAGTAAAATTTAACCCATATGGAATATGAGATTATTAATAGAAGTCGTTAAGTTTTGTGATTGAATTATAAGGTTTTAATTGATTGTTAGTTTGTGATAAAGGTTGTTCCTAAGCCATTGTCCACTGACGAGGATGCCCAGTGTCTAAGAAATGAACTGAAGAAATTTTCTCTTGAATTGAGACCGATGGATCTTCTGGGACATGTGGAACACCTAATGACTCCTGTAGATTAGTATTCATTATGGTATCTTCTAAAAATAATCCCTAACTTAACTGAGACATCAGTTGGTAGGATGAGTTCTGAGAATTGTATGACATAGTGACACGTAATGTGTTACGGTACAATTTTGACTTGTTTGTGATTAATGAAAAGACTACCTTTGATTGCTAAATTCTACATGTATCGATGTTATCTATCTTTTCTTGCTTCATCCTAATGCTCACATTAGTGATGCAACCATTGAACAAGTACTCATCTCGAATTGAGTTACGTTGTGGATTATTCTTTTAGAGCGCAATCGAGATCATGAACCTCATGATTTATTTGGCTAAGCTCATTTCCTATCATATCGTAGTTAATTCTTGGTGAACAAGCTTTCATCACTCTTTTGCAGATCACTCATTGTTTTTATAAGATAAAACAGTATGCCTTGAGAAAAATTGAATTTTCATCACTATAAGGATTATTCATAGTGAGATTTATAAGTGATTGTTATTGAAATGAAGTTGTTTATAAAACACCTTGGAAAACCTAATTGTTTTCATAACAAAGAAAATATTTGCAAATTATTTTTGATTCTTATTTAAGAATTAAGCATGAAAATGTTTCTATTATAAACATGATGATAAAATTTTGACGAACTGAGTATTGCATCGTTAATCTTGAAATTGTATATAGTTGCGCGCCTACATACAATTTGGAATGGACCATGCAAGGCTGATTAGTAGTCACCATAAAACTAATGAATAAACACTACATTTTCTTTGAAGGTTGTGAAAGATTAAGATTTATGAGATCTGCAAGAAGTGAAAAATAGGGACATAATGTTAGGGACACCTACATATGTGCCTGTACCATCTATTCTTCTGAGTCGAATTTACTCATCTGTGGAAATTGTCTTATTTGACAATTGACGAATCTTTCTTGTCCAATTCTCCCGTAGTGAGATTCTTAGGGAAAGTATCTGATTACCGAGTGTTGATACCCGATTGGATGTATTAACGTTCTTATCATTTCTTTTGATTTGATTTCATCTGAATGACCTGGGTAACGATCCGAGGAGCTTTCGAATGCGTACTCAAATTATGAAAACATGGGATATATTCATATTCATTAAATGTTTTCGTCTGTATCTGATTTGAAATTCTCTCGCATAAATTATGCGTTGACCTTACGCTTTTAATAGTAGTTGTGTATCCTAATATCCCTAAATTTGTGAAGGATTATGAGTTATTATTAGTCCTGTGAGAAGTTCACATCTTATCGACGGCAATAAAACTGAAAAATTGATAATGCCGGTAGAATGGATTGATTGATTATGACAAGACGACATTGTCTTAATTGATGGGAACTCGAGTAGAATTCCCTAAAAGATGAGATGTTGATTATCAAAAGTGATCTAAATAGTTCTTGATGGATGACCATATCCTGCATTTAGACTTAAAATTATACCGTGAATGGTTGTGAACTAGTTATAGATATTATAATCTAGAAAGAACCTAATATGAAATTATTAAAAGATGTTTATGTTATCTGAAACTTTAGTAAGTATTTGTTGATAAATTACCTAGACTTTCGCCACTAAGGCAAGTTGAAATTGATATTGATTATATTTCCGGTGCTACACTTGTGGCTTGTGCACTGTACGTCAGCACCATCCGAATTTAAGGAATTACCGTACAACTGAGAGAGTTGTCGGAGAAATATTTTATTCTACCAAGCCTGTCATCATGAAGAGCTATGGTGTTATCATTCCTTATATTTATAGATTACTCTGACTGAGTAAATTGACAATCGAAAACGATCTCCATAACTCGAAATGGAAGATTTGTTCGATCATTTACAAGGTTCTAGTGTATGTTTTAAAGATTTGATCCACGGCATGGTTATCATCAACTTCGCATCTGCGAAAAAGATTATCTATTCCAATCACTACATCCGGTGCTTGTAATGAACATTATGAGTTTCACGTGATGTCGTTTGGATTGACCAATGCACATGTAGCATTCATAAATTTGGTGAATCACGTGTGTAGGCTGTAAATTGATAAATTCATGCTTGTGATCATTAAGGATTATATGTTTGTTTATAAGAATAAGAATGAGTTAATAATTATTTATAGATTGCCCTGAACTGGCCGAACAACGAAAACCTGTACCTTGAATAATTGATATGTGATTAAAAAAAAAAATAAACTTATACAGTATTTGACTATGTGATTAATAGATAATGGAATATATATTGACTCTTTAAAATTTAGAAGTCATTTAGAACTTTGAGTTATACTAAAAAGAAAGAGCAAATATATTTTGACGAATATTTTAACAAAGGATTTTTAAGGGATTATTCCCTTATACACAAACCATTTAACTAAACCTCTGTTTAGGGGTAAATGTTTGTGTATACCTCAAGATAACCTAAGAGGAATTGAGGAAACCATTTAAACCATAACTTGGAATTTGAAACGACAATTTTTGCTTTTCAACTAAGAAAATTTTGACCAAAGTATAAGCCAAAGATTTTTTTTCAAACAATTACGGATCTTATTAAATATTTTCGATAAATCAACAAAAATCGTGTTAATTAAATTCAAATTATTTTTGAACATTTTATATAATTGGTCGAACTAAGAAATTTAAACTTTTAACGCTTACGTTTCATAAAAATTGAATATTTAATATTTAATTAGTTGTAATAATTATCGACACTTTAAACGCCGGATTGAGAAAAACTGATAAAAATAGTAGTTGAGACGAAACTAAAACATAGAAGATATGAAGAAAGAAATTTTGAATAAATACGGTTATGATATTTATTTCATTAGGAAGGTGAACGTAATTACTGACGCATAATATATAAAGAATACCTGAGTGAATTATGGACACGATAATCACATCATCATGAGAAGTGAATATAGATACTGACGTATTATATAAAAAAGATAAAGAACCAATTAGGATGTATTTCTTAATAATGAAGATGCAAAATAAATTGCCGAACAATTTAAATATGAACGATGTTTGTAAAAAGGGATAATATAGATAATAAAAGTGGTTCGCTGCTAATATGAACCATTAGAATTGAGAATCCGATAGCGTTAAATGTTTTAAGGGCCGTTTATGGTTGCCTAAATATGGAGGATTGTGAGATATAGTTATATTGGAAATCTTGTAAGTATAAGTATTATATGTATGTCATTTTGACGAAAAGTATCTTTGTCTAAAGAAGTTGTACTGATGACGAATTATGAAGGCAGACACCGCCTCATACATTAGTAAACGTTTAACTATTGCAAAGGTCATCATCTGAATTTGATTCGATTTGGGTCATCGTCGACAGACTGACCAAATCTGCTAATATCATTCTCGTTAATGATAGAATCTTGATGAAGAAATAGACTCTTTTATTTAAAGGAGTTATGTAAACATAGTGTGCCTGTATCGATCATCTATATATCAAGATCCTCGCTTCGCATCGAATTCTAGAGATTTGCTCAGAAATCATTGAGAACGAACCTTGATGAGAGTACTATGTACCACCCCAATCGAAGGGACGAGGTAAAGTAACGATACAAAGTAATATAAGTGCTGTTTTATGTTTGAATGATTGACCTTTGGTAATGAACCGTATAATCGTTTTCCTTTGGAAAGATTATCATTGATAATCATCGTATTAGGATTGAGATCGAATCTTGTTAGGATCTATATTAGAGCATCTGTAAGCAGGAGTTGAGATGAAGACACCCGACACATACCCATTGTGAGTTGGACATGTCTTTTAGGTTTAAGGTTTCCTACGATGGCGAACCTAACCTTACAAAATACCCGACCCGCGAGATCTGAAATGATTGGTGAAATTAGGATTTGATTATTGACTGTCGGTAGTGGGCAAGAGGTTATGTGAATGTGAAATGTAGATCTTAAAGTGCCAAATGGGTAGCGAAGTTATGCCACAATTTTTAAACTTGGAAAAATGAATTCATGATCTGACAAATCATGGGATATAAGTCCCCGTTGTATGGGACCATTGAGATGATGTAAAAGTTGGGATTGAAAGGCATATAAGCTGGATCTACCCTAGGACTTCAAGAAATGCGTGAAATATGTTTCGTAAATCGAACTTGATGGAATATCTATCAAGTGAAAATCTAATTGTTCTTAGTAAAGCTTAGATCGGCGAAAAGTTGCATTCATCAAAAACCCGTGAACATCATGGATAGAGAAAGTAAGTCAACATTTAGCCTGATCTTATTCCCGTAGTTATGTTTGATGAAACTCGCGTATTGTAATGGATTACACTTGAGAGAAAAGACCGAATGTGGAGGAAATACCCACATGGCTTTAACTCTATAAGAAGCGAGTAGTAAGATAATCTTTGAGGACAAAGATCCTGTTTAGGGGTAAATGCTGTGACAATCCGTCAATTTATGATTGATATTTTATTCTCAATATTTATTTGAAAACATTATTTTAATGTTACAATATGAACTCACTTATTTTTGGGAAGAAATTTGGATTTACGTCTTGAAGTAGCATCGACTACGTCTAAACCGGAGGATTCAACGTTACGTGCTTACGTTTACATACACCATCTTTGGTGACAGTCCGACATTTCAGAAAATAAATTTATCCGTGAATATTATTTTGGAGTTTTAAATTTGTGTTGGTTCATAAACTCACAAATTTACGAGAAGAGATTAAGACTTACGATTTTATTTTAACATCCTTTACGACTAAACCGGAAACCTTAGGATTACGTATTTACGTTTTCGAACTCCGTTTTTGATGAGACAATTTTTATTGGATTCGTTTTGTGACGTTGATTCATAATTTATAAAAACGTTTTTCCTAAAATGACCCGAGGGCACGCAAATCGAGGAAACTAGAATCGAGGAATACCCGTAAATTAGTAGGATGAGACAAAACAAGTTTTGCCCCACCCCACTAACATAGGATGGCCAAGAGAGCACCAACACATCTCATGATGTGTCAAGTATAACTAACAAGTGTTACACTTGTTAGCTAAGCTTACAAAGTAAGCTAACTCATAACTTCAAACCACAAAACCACTAAACAAGAACCATAGACTTCATTTTTACATGCAAACCACTCTCATTCTCTCCTCTCTCTCTAAAATTCGTCCCATGTCACCCTAAAACACCCATTTTGATCAATTTTCAACCACAATATTTGGTGTTATACACACATATGATGGAAACCTCTTCAAGCTCTATTGATTGGAGGTGATCTTAACATGTAAAAAGGAGTTTTCAAGGGAGTTTGGGGCTGATTTCTCAAGGAGTTTTCATGAAGAACAAGGGCTGATTTTTGGAGGAATCTACAAATACTTGGTGATCCTAGAAGTGGTGTTGATATCACATAAGATTGGTTACCCAAAACCAAGTCTTGTTCATCCAAAAACTCATCATTTCATCACCTTGGTGGTATAAAGATTGTTCTCCTCATCTTCTTGTTATTTTGATTATGTAAACATGTATTTTATTTCCTATTGTATATGTATATGATGATTATATGATGATAAAAATGTTATGTGGGGATTTGGTGTTGATAAACATGATTAAAAAGGTGAAAAACCATAAGAAACAAGGTTAAAATCTTGGTTAAATTTGATGGCTGTATAAAACAGTAAACAAACAGGTCATGGACTGATAAAATGATGAAGTAGAATCCATTTACAGTAAGCTATATGTCTTGTCCACATGTGAGAGTTGGCCATGCAATGGAATCATTGTAATGAGTGAGATATGATCAAAACAAGTTTAGGGTATAAATCTGAGGTTACTGTTTTGGACGATTTTTAGAAAATACTTAAAAGATGATTCAACAGTAGCTATAGTAGAGTTAAATGTAGCACATATCATTTAGTTTATGTGATAAATATTTGAGCTTCTATCTCCATATAGAATTCAAGATATGGCAGTTTTGGTGAAAGTGAAGATAAAAATCAGATTTTTGGAAATTAAAGTATAATACTATTATATAAGCACTCAAAATTTAATAGTATAAAATATAAAATGAAAACCCACTAACTTATGGATTTTATTTATATAAGTATGTAAAAGGATAAATAAGTGGACATTTTATAAAAATGGTAACTTGTTATGTTTTATAAGATATAAAACTATAAACATGATTTTTACGACTTTTTCGGCTAATACCGTAAAATTAACGTTTTTGTTAAATAAAACCTAGATGGTTGGACCCGTCAAATGAAAACTTTACAAAACTTATATACTGATATATAGACATGTATTACAAGTAAAGACTGATAAAACCCGAACTATAGGGCATACGGACATTAACGAGCTAAGTAAACATATTGAACTAATACTTGGGCTAATAATTGGACTAAATAAGATAAACACTCATAAAAAGAACTTATTGGGCTTAACCCATTTGGGCCCAACTTGAAAGTTTAAATACTGATAATATAAGTATGAAATGGATTAATACAAGTTAAGAACTTATAATAGGCTTATTGGACCTAAAACACGTAAATAGGTAAAACGAGAAAACTAGTATAAAAGTTATCGACACATAACACAAAAATGAGTAAATGAGGATATGTAAACCCACTTGATCATCATATATATAAAATCATCATATGTATACATAATTGTTATTTTTATAAAGTCATTGGACAAACGTCTAAGACCGAGTATTATTTGTCTAGGTTTCCGTGATTGAAGCACGTACCGTACATCCGAATTGCCGATAACCCGCCTTCCCACATCAACGTGAGTTCATAGCCTCACACTCTTTTAAATGTTTTATAAATGTTTTATAAACCCGCGAGGGAGATAACATGTTAGTTTTTATAAAATAGGACACCATTTGTCCCGATTGTTTGTTTATTGATTTTGGACCCGAATGATTGAATGACCCGATTGTATGACCCGATAAATGATTAATGGACCCGATAGATGAAATAAAATGGATTATTAAAGTTAGGTTATGTCACTAAAAGTCCCATTAGCATGAATTGTGAACTACCGGGAGTTGGTAGACGCTTATGCATTTAATAGTACTATTTGGGGACGATCACCCCAGTTCGCGCCTTGACGGTTGATCCCCGTCGTGCCACATTGATTGGTAAGCGAATTTATGTATGAGAAGATTTCCATAGCGTGACCTTTGTGACGACACGCTACTTTAGATGGGCAAAATTGGTATCGGGTTAGCTACCCGTTTTGGTTTAGTAAGGTAACAATGTCATGCGGCTTATAATAATCCAAACTAACGAAATACTATTAGACGCACCGAATTACGAAGTATTGCCTGACTAGCAATACGGGGTCATACTATTGATATTATGTTTGTGTTTTGGTTTTCATAACCATACTCATATAACGGTTTTTATTTTCATACAACGTCGTAAGACGTATTGTATGACGTTTTTACGACATTGGCTCGTATAATGATTTTTAAGGCTTTTTATAACCATATTCATATAATGGTTTTATTTAATCTATACAACGTTGCAAAACGTATTGTATGGTGTTTTTAACGACAATGATTCGTATAACGATTTTTTTGGCAAATGCCTATATTTTGATTATCGATAAGGATTTGTATAAAATGACTTTGGCTATTTTATGGCCTATTAAAAATGATTTGTACAAAATGATCTTCGGTAATAATTTTATACCAATATTATATTGATGGTTTATTAAACTCTATGAATTCACTCGGTGTTATCGCTGACCTTTTCTTTTAACATGTTTTATCTCAGGTACTTGAAGGTAATTCTCGGGAAGACGACAAGAATTCATGGCCCGCACTTAAACAATATTTTTCCATTCAAATACTTTGTAAAACTTTGTATGAAATGTAATGACTTGGGACCGATGTAACTTTGATATTTATGAATGGAAATGATTTATTATTAAACGACGCGATTTTTATGTGTTGTCTATGATGTGAGTAATGTGCTATCCCGTAACACCAACTAGTCTTCCGCTGTACTGAGTTGTATAAATTTGGGGGTGTTACACCCGCGAGGGAGATAACATGTTAGTTTTGATAAAATAGGACACCATTTGTCCCGATTGTTTGTTTATTGATTTGGACCCGAAAGATTGTATGACCTGATGAATGACTATATGACCCGATGTATGAAGTAAAATGGATTATTAAAGTTAGGTTATGTCACCAAAAGTCCCATTAGCATGAATTGTGAACTACCGGGATTTGGTAGACGCTTATGCATATGATAGTACCATTTGGGGACGATCACCCCAGTTCGCGTCTTGACGGTTGATCCCCGTCGTACCACATTGATTGGTAAGCGAATTTATGTATGAGAAGATTTTCATAGCGTGATTTTTGTGACGACACGCTAACTTAGATGGGCAAATTGAGTTTCGGGTTAGCTACCCGTTGTTTGTTTTAGTAAGGTAACAATGTCATGCGGCTTATAATAATCCAAATAACGAAATACTGCTATACGCACTGAATTTCGATATATTGCCTGACTAGCAATACGGGGTCTTATTATTGATATTATGTTCGTGTTTTGGTTTTACATAACCATATTCATATAACATTTTTAATTAACTTTATACAACGTTATAAAACGTATTATATGATGTTTTTACGACAATGGTTCGTATAATGATTTTGAAGGCAAACGCCTATATTATGATTTTTGATAAGGATTTGTATAAAATGACTTTGGCTATTTTATGGCCTATTACAATGATTTGTACAAAAATGATTTTCGGTAATAATTATATACCGGTGATATATTAACGGTTTTATTAAACTCTATGAATTCACTCGGCGTTATCGCTGACCTTTTCTTTTAACATGTTTTATCTCAGGTACTTGAAGGTAATTATCGGGAAGACAACAAGAATTCATGGCCCGCACTTAAATAATAATTTCCATTCAAATGCTTTGTAAAACCTGTATGAAATACAATGACTTGGGACCTACATAAATTTGATATTTATGAATGGAAATGCTTTATTATTAAACGACGCGATTTTTAAGCGTGGTCTATGATGTGAGTAATGTGATATCCCGTAACACCAACGAGTCTTCCGCTGTATTGAATTGTGTAAATTTGGGGGTGTTACATTTATCATACGAGAGCTACACTTTCATGTCTCGTTTATCTTTTCACCTCCAATTCACTTCTTTTCTTCATTTATCGTGATGTAACCATTGATGAACCTACAATAGCAAATAAGCTTCATTAAGTATCATATGTTCATAATAATCATACAAATAATGCATAAACACCACGAATACGCTCATATAAATATGTTAGATTTGAGCGTTATCAAATCCCCTCATACTTAAGTTTTGCTCGTCCTCGAGCAAGGAAAAGAAAAACTTTTCTTGCCCTCAAGCAAATAAATTAATTTAAAGTTGAACAAAATAACTAAGTTCTAAAAGAAAAGAAAAAATTTAAAATTCTATGAAAAAATTGAAAAATATTTTTTATTTTTATAAGAAATGGCTAAAGGTGCAAACCCCCTCACACTTAAGAGGTTGCTTGTCCTCAAGCAAGTAAAAGAAAATCTTTTTGGGATTTTTTTATATGAAATTGCTAAAGGTGCAAACCCCCTCACACCTAAGAGGTTGCTTGTCCTCAAGCAAGTAAAATAAAAATACTTTCCACCATGGTGCATGAAAATGGTATAGAAAAATAAGATGAAAATCTACCAAGTACAAACAAGACTAAATCAAATGGCATGAGCACCAAGTGTACACATCTAAAGAGGACTTTTATTGGGTTACGGCTAAGGATTTGGGTTATTGGGTATGGATAAGACATGGGATATTTATAAGAGGTGTCACGAATATACAAGTTAAAAGTCTAAGTCCCATGTTGCTAGTTACCGGACATATCACAAGCCCAAAAATGATCATAGCTACGAGTTTTATTCAACACATAACACACACATATCACATCTTGACACATTGGCCAATCGATATCTAAACATACTTCATTTTCCTTCATCTTCATAATATAGCTCATTGGCTATTTTGTCATCACTTTTTGTTTTACTTTTTTTTCGATGACTTATTCTTTTTTTTCTTTTTTTCACTTTTTTCATCCTCCTCTTTTTTTCATTTTTTTTTCAACATACATCACATTCTCCCCACACACTTCGCTTAAGCACACACCACAAAAAATACAAACATAAAGGAGCTCATTTTCATCTTTGTTGGAATGGCACACACACACATAGCGACGAGTGGCAACTAATAATCATCAAAAATGATCCACCATATAAAGAAACTAGCAACCCACCATTTAGACTTTGACAAGGGTTAGGCTAAGGTTTAAGGTTAAATATATTTTTTTCTTTTTATTGGATTTAACAAAAATAAAAAGATTGGCTCAACGGGTGTTCTAAGGGTATCCAGCACTAAACGAGAGTGCTAACAAGAGGGTTAATATGAGAGGTTACCTAATCGATGAAACTAGCTAAAGAGAAAATCGGAAAAAGCTATTTGGGTTTTATTCCTATGGTTGCCTCTTTATCACGTATATACACCTATATCACACAAGTGTGATCTCACTGAAACTTATTTTAATTTATTTATTTATTTTACACCATGTGAATGATTATTGAAACATATTTACAAATAAACGTGTGAAAATATTTAAATCCTAAGGGCAAACAAGTGTACAAACTCTCCTCTTTTTTTCTTTCTTTTTTCTTTTTTTTATAATAGCCCAAAAATTTAGATACTAAAATTTAGTTTCATTCTCCCATTTATTTCCCCTCACACTTAAGTTTTGGATTAGACTCAATATTAAAAATAAACTTCAAAGCATGAATATTAAGGAAAATAAATAAATAGTCTAAGAGAAACGAAACTTCTCGGGCTAAGAAATTGCAATTGATTTCCATATGATAAGATGCCAAGTAAGGAAGATCAAGCGTTTTCATCTCCATCATGTGTATACACATACCAATCATCCATTATAACCAATCCATCATCCATAAGCTTTATTGAACCTGCAAAATAAACTAAACTACAAAACACGTTAATTTATTAAGCACACTTTCGTAGGCAACACGATTGCATTTAGTGTATGCAATAAGCCTTTAAACCCCTCGGTATCCCGAGTGGACGAGTTGTAGTCTCGTGAGGGTTTCCAGCGAACACACCCACAAAGTTCATACATTAACCACATGAACTTAAACAAAAAAAACAAGCACACATGCAAACAAAATGAAACACACACAAGACAACTAACACAAACAAGCACAAACATTATGCATATATATGCATCACACATATGAGAATTAAAAACAATCTAAACATTTAAAAACATAACACGGCTCAACAAAAACTACCAAGAAAAACTATAAAAAATTTTTTTTAACTAAATGAAACAAAAACATATAATAGAGGTTTTGTACCAAATCTATTAAACCGGATGGTTTTCTAGACTTTCGAGTTCTATCCACGGGGTTTGGGAACTAACCGGGGCGAATAGAAATACGAACAAGGCATAAAATGACTAAAACGGGGCGGTTGGGCGGGATATAAGCTTTATTAATAATTGGTTCAAAACTCGATTAACGTATGTTAAACAAGTGTAAAACACAATTAGGAATGTTTTTGGTGAAAGCCAAGTTTAAACAAAAGAAGAGAAAAAATAATATTTTTTTTGACCTGACAACCTTGTCGGCCGGCATGGGGGTGTTGCCAGCGGCAAGGTGAAACAGAATGCCATTTGCCGGCCGGAAAGGTCATGGTGCCGGCGGCAAGGAGAAATAGTGGGTCAGTTGCCGGTCGGCAGCCATGTCTTGCCTGCGGCAACTGCTCCAGTGCAGCATAATTTTTTTATTTTGTTTTTTTTCACAAAGTTTCTTATAACATAAAAACTAACAATTTTTGTAAAAACACTTTTACTAAAATGATTAAAATATATGAGATAAAGCTTAATCCAAACACACCCATAAGAACACAATATGCATGAAAAAGCAAAAATAAGCACAAAATAAAAAGAAAAGACTAATAAGCTAGCAAGACTAGTAAAAACACTTAGCACAAAACATTCTAATGACACAATAAGACACAATACACTTCTCATCTAGCACATAACATGAAACAAATGACAAAAAATTAGAATTCTAACTCTTTTTTTATTTTTCATGTATTTTGCATTTATTTTTAAAACAATTTTTTTATTTTTTATTTTAACAAATATGACTAAAGGTATCAAATACCATTTATTTTGACTAAAGGATAATTTTTGTAGTGATCAAAATCGTTAGAAAATGATGAATCCAAACGCCCCCCTTAAACTAGGAAAAACACAAAAAATGCATACAATGAGAAATGCAACAAGCAAGCACACTAGCAAGCAAGCACACAAGACATAAAAACACTTATACTCATGACACATAACAAGACACAAACTCACAAAACAAGAAAACAAACAAACAAACACAATTCATGTGGTCAAGTAGTTCTAGTCATAAACTAGAGTGATTCGGGACAAGGTTTTTAGGTTTTTAAAACAAGCACTTTGGGACACATTTAGGAAGCAATCATTGAAGCAAGAATTTTGAGAAAACAAGAGAGGAAATCCCAACACCAAATATTTCATTTTGGCGCCAAGATCATTTAAGCAACTTTTTGAGAAATAAGAGATTTTAAGCAAAGGGTGCTCTAACCTTTGTCAAGGGCTAGAGCAATCATTCAAGAGCAACAAACTAAGAATGGAATTTAGAGCAATACAAATCCTCCAATTGAGTAATCAACCACAAACCGAATTCCTCCTATGCGAAATTCGTCCCCCCTATGCGGGTAAATGGGGTATAACAACTCTTTCGGGTTATGTAGAAATTGGTAACACAAACGATTCAAGAAACAAGGACACAAGCAAGCAAGCAATCAACAATATAACGATTCCAACTAACAAAGAAACAAACAAACTAACTAACAAGAGTACAAACTAGCAAGTCCCCGGCAGCGGCGCCAAAAAATTGATGTGCTCGTACGGGTATGTATATTAAAAGAATGCAATTACAAATCCCCGACATAAAGCCAAAAACTTGATGGTGGCAATCTTTCCACACATTGGGTTTTAAATTTATAAACAAGAATTACCGATATTAATTAGGAACACAAATTCGAGCAAGTATACTCTAGTCATGTTGCAATTAGGTTGGTAAGTCAAGGTCGTCCCATGGGACTTGGTTATACTCAAGTGTAGCTGTTTGTAACAATGGTAAGTATGATTGTCACGATCACACCACCATGAGAATCATTAAAGGCATAAGCACACAAAGAACATACATGTATGGTCAAATGATCATATAGACATATGGATGCATAGTTTGGAAAACATATTAAAGGTAATCCTTTCGACCTATAGAACCAATAATAAGACATTAGTGCTTTATAAATCAAATATACATAAGTCTCAATCAAGTGGTCACTCATGAGCCTTATGCCTAAACCAATAACAACAAGAATCCTTTCGACCCATAGACTTGGTGTTATCAATTTGATAAGTTCCATTTACTTGAAAGATGATTAAAACAATATATTCAAAAGACTCCTTTCGACCTATAATCTAGACTAGACCTTTACTTGTTATGTTTATTAAATCTCTTGCACAATCTTCACAAGCACAAGACCAAATCATTAGTCGGTTAACGAATTGAAATCAACCATATTGAGAATAAATTCCGACATTATAGACTCAACAATGATTAACCAAATTGATAAACAAGAACAAGTTCCAATTCAACCAAATATAATGTTATCACCATAATCCAATGACAAGCACTAATAAAATCCAAACATCCATTTATCACAAGTTATCATATAAACCATACAAGTATCACAACATTCACAATATCACAAACACAAGAATCACCATGAACGTGAACATAAACTACATTGAATAATAAAAAAGAAGTTACCCAACATTAGAATCCATAGTTACAAAGTATCCAAATGATTCTAACCAATTGAACAACCAATATACAATTCGTCTTACCCATAGCCTTCTTGGACATCAACCTCTTGGTGCGAGTATAGAGCCTTTTGGGATGTTTGGGAATAAGGATTATTGGAGATTGAATTGTTTATGGTGTATGGTTTTCTTCCCTACTTCTTCCATGCCTTATTACACATTCATGGCTATCAATTCCACCCCTCACCACTTGGGTGAGGGTGATATCAAAATCACAGAAATATGGGATAGATGATGATTGAAGGGGTGATGAGATTGATTGGTTGGTTAAAAGATATGTATAAACACTACCCCATGGGTTTTATTTATACTTGAATTCTCTTTGGCCACCAAGTAGTTTTCTTGGAGAAAAAAGGTGAGTAATGTTCCAGGGAATGAAGTAATGAAGAGAAAATGGATGGTCTCTAGGTGTTATGGAGTGATTAAGTTTGCTTGGAGAAGTGGAAGACATGTTTAATGTGACTTTTGCTAGACTTGACTAACAACATGCTGGTGGCAACTGATGGTGGATTTGATGGAGGCAAGGACTTGCTTGCTGGTGGCAACTGAATGCTACTTTGATGTTGGTGGCAAATGAAGGTTGATTTAATGGAGGCAAGCTAAGTGTTGCTGGTGGCAACTTAGCCATTTTCCATAATTTTCCTTCTAGTCCTTCTTCTTTATTTCTTCCACCTTTCTTTCTTCCAAACTTTCCAAGACTCTTTATTATTTATCATACAAGAGCTACACTTTCATGTCTCGTTTATCTTTTCACCTCCAATTCATGTCTTTTCTTCATTTATAGTGATGTAACCATTGATGAACCTACAATAGCAAATAAGCTTCATTAAGTATCATATGTTCATAATAATCATACAAATAATCCATAAACACCACGAATATGCTCATATAAATATGTTAGATTTGAGCGTTATCACTTGGCTTGATGGTACTTGGTCTAGCAGTACTTGTATTGCCGGTACTAGACACATTGCTGTCTTTTTCACTAACCACCAAGGTATCACCAGATACCTTTTGAGCTATGGATTTCGAATCTTCAACATTCACTTCTTTAGTCTTATCTGACCCATCACCCTTCTCCAAATCATCTCTTGGTTATGATTGAGTATCCGGTTGTTGAAGTGTATTGATTTTTTGATCAATATTTTCTAGCTCTTCGTCAAGTTTTTCCAAATCAGTCTTTGGAATTTCTTTTTGTGGTGGTGATTGATGTAGTGGTTGTTCTGACTCAGGCTGAGCAGTCCTTTAGCACATGAGTCATATCAACTGTCTCTATCAACTTGTTTTTGTCTAGTTTGAGCAATTGCAACCATTTCTTCACTTAAGTATGGATTTTCTTGTGGAGGTTCTTGTTGTTCTTCCATGTGAGTGTCTTCTACAATATACTCGAATCCATCATTATCCACATATTCTTCATCAGATAACCTCCCTTCACTATTTGCATCATCCCTGTGCTCTACTCTAATACCAGAAGAAGGACCAGCTTCATCCATTTTCATCCCTTGTTTGGATACTTTCAGTTGAGCTTTCCGTAAACTCCCCTAGCTTCTGCTTTTGCTCTCTCCTTTGAGATCTATGAACTTAGTTGTGATGTCTGATCCAAGGATTTTCTCTTCTCCTTAGCTTTTTGATCTTATCTTCCAACTTCTCTATCCTTGCATCTGTTGAAGCTTAACTTCTTATAAATCCTTCACATGTTTAGCTAAAGAACTACAAAGTGGAGTTAAAGTAGTAATATCCATCACATCTGTTTTCATGCTTGTGGAGAACCATTAGTAGTAGGTGAGGCATCAGAAGTGTGGATCATCTCATCAGAGACTTGTTGGTCTTGGTGAGTAGAAGAAGTATGTACTTCTATAGAAGGGTTAGGACTTTCATGAGATGGAGTTTGTTGAGGTTCATTAGCAGAAATATGATCCTCGCCCTCTTCATTAGCTTCCTCAACTAACATATGGGCAAAAAATGGTGTAACAGTCTAAGTAAAAGTAGTACATTTCTTAGCCAAAAAGGAAAAGGTCTTAGATGTAAAAGTAGGGACTTCCCAAGGTTCTGATGATGTAGGAAGGTCAGGCACTTGATCACATAAAAAATGTTGAATAAACCTAGGGTACATCAAAAATTTCTTCTTGGCATCTAAGTGTTTTAACATTCCATCAAAATTATTTTTTTAAAATTAAAAACTGTGTTTGTGGCCAAGCAAATAGCTGCATTTGCTGTAGTTGAAGAAATTTGATCAAAAGAGGTACTTTTAGGACTTAAACGTTGTATAATAGAATTAAAAAGAAACCTCCATTGAGGAGAAAACAACCTCTTAAAGAATGTAAGTGAATCACGCCCCCCTTCATACCCTATGACTGCTACTCCATCGTGTATCTCTAGGTCTGGTAGCATACTAATGCCATCAGTATCATTCAGTCTCAATGATGCTCTCAACAGAATTTATGTCACATAAACATTTCTATGGTGCACCCTTGTTTTAATACAAGGTGCTTCATGATGAATAATAGCAGAGGCAGTCCTCCAAAATTGTTCAATAACAAAATAGTAAAAGTAGGACTTACAGTCAAATCGAATTCCATGTTACTTCTAAAAAAGAAGTCCAACATCTCATGGAATTAATTGTTATCAACATTCTGAACCAAATTCTCCACTTGATTGTGCTTAGAGATCAAATGTAGTGCATCCATTGTTGTTTGATGCGATCGTCAACGAGAATTAGGGTTATGAAATCGAGGTAAATACTTAAGAGATTAGGTGGATCAATTATATAATTGGAGTTGGTTTATATAAGGTAAGAAAACCTTAGCACGAAGAAACCGCCAATTTTACATAATAGACCCTTCAACGGTACGTGAAAAAACGGTAATATAGAGGTACATGGTGTACTAGCGGTACATTAGTTTTGTTTAGCGATACATGGTTTCAAAAACAATACCTATGAAAGAACCACCGGTGCATGTATCCTAATATCGTCGTAATCTCTGGTTCCTTGATCGATCAAACCTGTAAACACACCACAAACAACTCCAAACACTATACAACCTAATAAACAGTTATATTGTACAATTATATCCTCCCCTTAACAGATGCAACAATTATTGATTGAGCATACCAATATGTGTTACCAAGAACTTAAACCTTTTTGTTTCAAACGCCTCGGTCAACAAATCAGCTACATTCTTGTTTGTATGGATCTTCAAAACCTGAATAAGCTTTGTCATAAGCATCTTTGATGAAGTGATGCCTTATTTTAATATGCTTGATTTTTGGAGTGAAACACTGTATTTTTTACAATGCAGATAGTACTTTCATTATCAGTATAGATTTTGGTGTTCATAAAATTGAAACCGTAATCTAATAACTGATTTTGAATCAAAAGTACTTGTCTACAGCAAAGAGCAGCAGCTACATATTCAGCTTCAGTGGTTGAGGTTGCAAAAATTGCCTGCTTTTTGTATTGCCAAGAAATAAGTCTTCTACTTAGGAATTGACAACCTACTATTGTGGATTTCCTATCATGATTAGCTCTAGTATAATCACTATCTGGGTAAGCTTCCAAGTCAAATGATGATTCTCTAGGATACCACAATCCCAAATTGGGTTGACATTTGAGATACTTGAAAATCCTTTTCACGGCCTTTAGATTTGAGACTTTAGGATTGACTTGAAACCTTGAACAAACACACACTACAAACATAATATCTGGCCTATAAGCAGTAAGGTACATAAGTGACCCAATAATGGACCTGTATAAGTGTAGATCTACATCAGCAGCATACTCATCTTTTGATAATGACTTATTGGCTTCAAAAGGTGTACTTGTACTCCTTGATTCCATACTTGAATTTTTTTTAAAAATTTTAGCAACATACTTATCCTGACTGATAAATATTCCATCCTTCCTCTGTTTGACCTGTAGTCCTAAGAAGAAAGTAAGTTCTCCCATAGAACCCATCTGAAATTTTCCTTTCATCAAAGCTTCAAACTCTTCACACCATGATTTTCTGGTTGAACCAAAATTAATGTCATTCACATATACTTGTACAAGGATGATATCCTTTTTATCTTTTTTGATGAAAAGAGTCTTGTCAATCGTCCCTCTTCTATATCCATGTTCCAAAAGAAAATTGGAAAGAGTAACATACCAAGCTTTGGGAGCTTGATGAAGACCACAAAGAGTTTTAATCACTTTATAGACTCTGTTGGGGAACTTAGGATCTACAAAACCTGGATGCTGTGAAACATATACCTCCTCTTTAATAGTGCCATATAAGAATGAACTTTTAACATCCATCTGATAGACTATGAACCCCATGTATGAGGCAGAGGCCAAAAATAACCTAATTGCTTCAATTATTGCCACTTGTGCAAAAACCTAATCATAGTATATGCCTTCTTCATGCCTATAGCCTTGGGCAACAAGTCTTGACTTGTTCCTGACTACAACACCTCTTTCATCCTTTTTATTCATGTAAACCCATCTAGTACCAATTACTCTTTTTCTAGATGGTAGGTCAACAAGAATCCAAACCTTTTGTAATTCAAATTGCATAAGCTCCTCTTGCATAGCTTCAACCCAACTTTCATCTCTAAGAGCATGTGAAATGTTCTTAGGCTCTATTTGTGATAGAAAGCAAGCAAACAAACAGTGTTGTGTATCTTTGTGATTTGTCCTCTGTTATTGCTTGACATAACTAATAAGTGCATGAGCTTCATTGCTAGCTTTGACTTGTCTTCTAGTCTGCACAGTCGACTTAGGATTGCCAATGTTTTGATCTATATGATGATTGGTGTTTACTCTGTAAGTGGGAATAGAACTGACTAAAATTAAGGACTCCATGTAGTTAAAATCAGTTGTTGCACCCTCTTCATCATAGAAAGAATTTGAGAAGATTCCTTCTTTTGGAATATCATATGCATCTTCATCATCCATAGACTGAAGAATATCTTCTAGTGAATCCGCAGTACTTGATGAATTCTTTTTAGCGATACTTGGATGTAAGGTATCATTAGTATATGGATTTACCGCTGAACCTTGTGACTCCAAAGGTACTTCTCTGTCAAGTTTAGCTTCAGATGTAGCTTTATTTTCTTGATCCATAAGCCTCTGAAGTTCATCATGTGAGGCTTGATCAACTCTTGGCATTAATGGTTGCTTATGATTTTTGCTTGACAATGTAGGTGAAGCAGGAGGTAAGACTGACACAAAGATGTTTACATCTCCATCATCCTCGAAGTCTGAGGAAGTGGAATCTTTCTCTTGTCTACCTGTGCTTTTAGTAGCTTCCTTTGAACCTGCATTGTTAGTTTGACAGTCTTCTTGCATAGAATAGTAATTCGTAGAATTAGTCAGATAATCTAGATCAAACATCCAAGCATATCCTATTCCTCCAAGAAGTTAACATGAGCATTCTCCTTTAGCATTCCTGATGCTAAGTTATAGACTCTATATGCCTTACTTTGCACTGAATATCCAACTAGATAACCTAAATTATACTTTCCAAACTTTCCTAAATAATCAAGAGTATTCAAAATTGAGACATGACAGCCGAAAGGTCTTATATAACTTATGGTAGGCTTAGTACTAGTCAAAAGCTCATAAGGAGTTTTGTTATGAGGCTTAGTTACTAAAACTCTATTTAGCACATAACATGTTGCGTTGATTGCCTCTGCCCAAAAGGTATTAGGCAAAAAAGAATCAGTTAACATAGTTCTAGCAGCCTCAATAAGTGTCCTATTCTTCCTCTCAGCTACTCCATTTTGTTATGGAGTCCTAGGATTACTAAATTTCCTATTGAATCCCTTTAGACCTATAGAATTCCTCAAATTCAACATTCTTGAATTCTGTCCCATTATCTGTTGAAATGATCATAACCTATTTAGTGAACTGTTTTTCAACTAAGGTAACAAAAACTTTAAGCAAATCATTTGTTTCATTATTATGTGACATAAAGAAAACCCAACTAAACTTGCTAAAATCATCAGTGATAACTAAAAACCCGGTCTTGTGACTAATACTCCTTACAGAAACTGGTTCCAAAAGGTCCATATGCGAGAGTTGCAAGGGTTTGGTCTCAGAGTTGACAGTCTTGGTCTTATAAGAGGCCATGTTTTGCTTACCTTTTTTACAAGCAACACATGTAAGGTCATTTTGAAAAGACTTGGAAGGTAAACCTCTAACAAGATTTCCCTTTACAAGTTTATTAAGATTTTTGAAATTAACATGACCTAACCACCTATGCCATAAATTAGACTCATCAACAGAAGCTTTAGCCAATAAACATGTAATACCACATGTTGGAACAATAGTATAGAGATTGAAAGTGTACATGTTTTCCTGCCTTGGAACTTTAAGCAAGATTTGAGACTCTTTGGGCATCTCAAAGTTTGGAGAAACCACCAAACATTCTGTATAAGTAAACAGTACTTTGTTCTTTTTATCACACATCTGTGATAGAGAGAAGAGATTGAAGTCATTCAACTCCTTCACAAATAAAACTTCTTCAAACTCCAATTTTCCTGTGTTTATCTTTCCTTTTTCAGTGATTATACCTTTACTTTCATCAAAGGAAACTGGACCACCTCTGAATTCTTCAAATTTAGCTAGACAGTCTTTATTCCTCGTCATGTGCCTTGAGCATCTATTATCCATTATTCCTTTATATTTTTGTTCATTAATAAGATGCTTTATCTCCTTGAGAAATAGGCATTAGACCATGCTCTTCCTCTTCATGTGCTAGAGCCCAATTGACTGTCCCATCAACTAATATCATTTTCCTTGGAACCTTTTGGACTCCATGGACTCCTGTTATTACCTTTTGGAAGACTTTCATTTATCCTAGTGCTGGTACTTATGTAGTCCTTGTCCTTAAACATCTGGTTGCTACCTTCAGCTTTATCTCTTTTGCATTCCCTAGAAAAATGTCCAAGCTTTCCATAGTTATAGCAATCTACCTTTGACTTGTCATATCCTAGTGGCTCCCTAGGATTAACAGTCATAGTTCTTCCAATATTCTTAAAAAACCTATTAGATATGACATATATCATAGCTGCTTGACACTTCAGATCCATCTCTTCTATGTCAGCATCATCTATTTGATAATAGATCATAAGGGTTAACCTTGGTCTATTGTCTTCACCAGCAAAGAATGAGAAAGCAGCTTCATCACTAAGTGATGATGGAGGTCTTCCTTGTGTATTGTGAGTCAAGGATGGATTACTGGCAATACCTTAATAGTATGTACTATTAGTTTGATTACTAGCGGTACCATGAAAGTATGTACCGCCAGTTGAACTACTAGCAGTACCTTGGTAGTAAGTACCGCTTGTCTCTTCTAAAACAAAATCTAGGTTAGGCTTTGATGAAGGTGCCACTGCTTTTACCAGTTCCTCTAACTTCAATTTTTTACTCTGAGATTGTATTAGAGATGATAAAAAGGTGTAACATCTAGATCATCTCTAGTGATGAAGTGCATAGCCATTGCTTTCCACTATGTTGGAACTCCTCTTAAGAACTTCTGATTTGCTTCACCATTAGGGATCTCAAGCCCATTGACTGCTAATTGAATAAGAAGCTTACTAAACCTTCCATAGCCTTTATGAATTCCATCTACACTGGATATTGAGAAGCTATTAAACTCTTGTTTCAACACACTCTTCTTCATCTTGTTATATTTGTCATTTCCTCCAAATCTAAGCTTGATGGCATCCCACATAATTTTATCATCTTTATAATGATGAAAACTAGGTAGAATATCTTCTAAAAGAGCCATAGTCAAAGCAGTTCTGGCCTTTCTTTCTCTAATATCAGCCTGAATCTTAGCAGTAGTAACAGCAGGTAGTACTTGACAAGTACCATCTACTAGCCAATTAAGTTTCTTACATGTATTCCCATTCTTGATAACATCCCACAAAGTGTGATCTGAGTGATTCAAGTAATGTTCCATCTATATAGCCCAGGTCTCATAGTTTTCGTTTTTGATGATTCGGAGCTTTACAGTAGATAGAGTATGGAGAGAGGTTGTAGCATTTTGTGTTGTTGCTACAACTGGTGGATTCTATACAACTTGTGCAATTGGTGGTGCTCCTTGTTGTAGAGAATTACCATTTTTGATGACATCTTCAACATGAGGGTTTTCATCACCATTCTGAGACATGGTGTGATTTGAGTGAGGTTTTGGGTTTAGGGTTTGTTCTTCTTATTTAGAGTTTCTCAACAAGCTCTGATACCACTTGTTGATCCCTTTGAATAGATCGAGATCCTGTTAAGGATTGCAAATAGCTTGCAAACAAACTAGAGCACTTGAGACACTCCTACTCAACTCAAATAAGTTATGCGGAATCTAACTTAAATAAGCAAAGAAGAACAAAGAACTCTACTAACCATTCGATTCTTATTAATCGCTGTGTTGAGGTACAATAAACTCATCGTACCTATGTTCTTTTGGTAGTACAAGGAACTCCTAAAATATTCTATTAGGATACATATATCACATACGATATACTCATATAATAACTAGAACATATCTTTACTAAAGATATAACAGGCCTTATCTATCTAGCAGTACTTACATTAAGCCTAACGGTACTTGACATGTACCGCGCATATACTAACAGTACTTGCTAATACTAACGGTACTTGGTTACATACTAACGGTACTTGGTATTATTACAAAAATTCCCAACAAGAATCTATGACACACTTTGCTTGTGGAATAGCAAAGTGGTTGAATGACAATGTTGGGTGATCTCATCTACTTAAACTACAAATCTAGGTTATGAGTTTAAGTCTCAACCTAAACGTTCATTAGCTTATAGCTTTATGGTTATATTGATGTTAGGAGAGAATGGGCTCTTGGAAGAGTTCTATCTTTCGAGTATAAGAGGTGCCCGATTCTCTCCTTGATGTGTTCCTTTTATAGGAAACACATATTAGTGTTTACATATCACAAGTAACCATGCAATCCTTTATCCAGTGGGTAGTTGAATGGCCAACTGGAAAAGAATAAAGGTTGTACTTATAACTAACTTTACAAGCAGCCTTTTCCCAGTGAGATCTGCTTTGACTTAAAGCAGATCTTTTCCTGCCTAATGTAAACCCTCATGATGACTAAACTGTCTTTAGTATCCTAGAGGAGATCGACATCATTCAGTTTGGTATTGTCTGACCAAACTGAACTAAAGGCTCTTCTTTAGGACTTGTTCTTCAGCAACTAGACCGCCTGGTCACTAAAGCAAAGACTTTTTATCTTCTAAGTTCTATGGAAGAGGGAAAGCTGAACTTCTTCAACAATTATTTCCTCAGTAGGAATCTTGTTCCTCTGGGCATGCTTCAGCAGACCACCTTTCTGTTGAACATAAAACACTTAGGGGATTTTATATTAAAATCCCAGATTTGCTTCAGTGTCAGTAAATACTTACCCAACATGTTCTCTCCAACATCTAGCTAGATTCTTTAAATAAATCCGCCTTTAAAAGAACGAGTGATGAGGTATACAGTTAGTGAACCAGACCAAATCATGCCACAAAATTCCTGAGCACGAGGCCTGGTGGTATTCCAAACAGTTTCAACCGAAAACGTGTTAGTCACTCCTATAGTAGATCACCACTCTTTTCAATCACATATGAGAAAATCATATATGATTCATATCAAGGTTCATATATGATTTCACAAAATCATATATGATTTTAAAAAAATCATATATGATTCATGATACCAATATTATATGATTTTCTCGAACGTGACTTTAGAAGAATATAAAAAAAAGTTCGTCGAAAGTATATACATGTGCCCCTCTACAGAAAGATAAATTCTCGTCGCAATGGTATGTTTTATTTTGCATAACGATTAACGGTGTATGAGATATTTAATTTAAAAATAAACAATTAAAGTGAGTTTTTTTTAGATGAAAAAATAGGTGTGTGAGATTGGTTCATTGAGGTTATGCTAAAAAATAGGATCTACATTGAACTTTTGTTGGTTTATTTATTAGAAATAACTTACAGGCTCTAAGAGCCGGGGAGCGGTGGCTGGTGGCCTATGACGCCAGATGCGACCACGGTGCACCACTCCCCGACTGGCACCATCGAGCCTTGCGTCGTAACGATCAACCTATGATTTGCTGAGTTTTCATTTTATTATTATTTTATTTATTTAAATTCGAATGTTTGAATAAAACTAGCCGTTAAGTTTGAATTTTTTATTCACATTTTAGCCATTTAAAAACTCCATAAAACCCTCCTTGCCACACCATTTTTTTATATCACTTCTATTATATTTTCTAATTCATTAATACATAGTTTTTTTCTTTCAAAAAACACCACTATGGATCCAAACACTCCAAACACTCCTAACACCTATGGTCGTTAATGAATTTACGTTCTATATTTTTATTATTATATTGTAACATCCCAAAAATAGGCTCATGAAAAGCACACGAGTTTCGGGGCTGTTACGTCATGATTGCCCGATAGCCTGATCCGAGAAAATGACATCAATGCCAAAACCAAAACGCAGATTCCAAATAATAATATAGTCAAGTACCTGAGAATTCGTGCTTAAAATGGTCAACATAAAGTTGGTAAGTTAATAAGTTATATTAAAATGTTTATGATACTTTAATAGTTTATAAGGACAACCACCAAAAGTAATATCGTAAAAGCCTTTAGAAGATCTTTGGAATGGACACTATGTGATGGGCTCGTGAAGAGGTGGTGTACCCATAATTATTCACTTCACCATGGTTGATTATAAGAAATAAAGAAGAAAGAAGATAGATATCTAGAGAGAGAAAGTAGAGAGAGATGATTAACTAGGAGAAATTAGATTAAGAAAAATGATAACTTGCCACCCTCCTAACATGCTAGGAGGATGCTTATATAGTCCACCCACATGCGGGCTTTCTATTGGACTATATTTGTTTTGGGCCGGGCTTGAATAAAGGCTTAGTACCTTGAAAGAGGCCTTTTAAGCTAGCCATCAAGCCCGTAATGTCACGACTAAGTTTAACTAACTATTACAACGTTCTATTAAATATTACAATATAAACCTATGACCGAACATTCTTGTTTGACTCAATATTTTGAGGCTAACTGTAGAAAAGCTAAAATGGATCCGGTGGTCTAATGTGGTGGTAAATGGTGGTGGAAGCCATTGATGGCTTAGAGAGAGAGAAGAGAGGTTGAAAGAGAAATGTAAAATGTATTGAAATGAAAACAAAATGACAATCAACACCCCTCCTTGGAAGCTAAGGAGGGGTATATATAGTCACGCACACAACCTAAACTTTACAACGAGCCTAGTCTAGTCTAAATGTGCGTGACTATGATAACTAACGGGAATTCTTAAATGTCGTCACATAAAGTGAGTTTCCAACAATATTCCCCCATGGGACGACGTGTTGAATTCCTTACAATATTCTTCCTAACAAGTACAAAATAATTAAGAACAAGAGCTTTCATGAAGCGTCAAATGCTGATGATGTCTTCTGAGGCCTTTGACTTCAAAACGACTCATCTTTAAAGTAACTTGTAGAAGAAATACTGTAACGGCACGAGCTAAGTAACCCATACACTTCTGGTTGAGGAGAAGCTTCTGAATTAGCTTCCCCCTAATTCATGCCACGTAAACTTGGTGTAGAAGCATTTTAAATAGCTTCCCCCTAAACCAACAATCCTCGTAAGCAACTTCAAAGCTTTCAATAAAGCTTAGAATGATTAAGCGCACAGCGGAATCTAACAAGCAAATCCCATCATATAACATGATAATGTTGCTAAGAGGGATTGAAAGTTTGGGGCTCACCAAGTAGATCAACAACCTTTCTTCTCACGCTTGAATAATTCTTCTGAATTTTTCTTCCCCCTGAGAGTTCAAGTTATGCATACCAGAAAGAATCAAGACACTTCTTCCCCCACATAGTTGAAGAAGGTAAATCAATCCCAATTATGAAGCTCAAATACTGAAGTGGACACTTTATCCCATTCATGAAGTTGACATCGTAACACCAGAGTCAATTAAGTCCCGGAAATGTACATATCTTCTTCCGGAGATGCACCAGAGTCAATTAAGTCCCGGGAATGCATATAGGATAATGATGATGAATAATTGCAACAATCAAACAATTAAACCTCGAATCAGTAGTGTACCGTTTGGAGATTGATAACGACACGAGTTAAAACACTAATTTTCTCTGCGGCTATGACAAATGTCATCCCGGAATATCTTCAAATCAAAAGAAGGTATGAAGTTCATCACGTGTACTCGTTGTGCGTTCAATGTGTCTGCTTCTTCCCCCTTGCTGGTTTCGAAACACGGAACCATCAATAAATTGTACGCACATGAACCTGAAATCTCGTGAGAATAATAAATAAGCTGAATTATATATTTTGTGAGAATCAGCTGTTGATCGAAAATCTCTTCTCATAAACTCTCCATGGCCACCTTTACCATCCCACATGAAAGCAATTTGAAGTAACCACTGAAAGAATGAACCAGATACATCAAACGTGAAGCTGAATAAAAATCCTTCGATCTTGTGACTTAAGCTTGCACTATTGTTGATTGAAGAACGGTGGAGAAATCTCTAAGTACTCAATGCATCACTAAAGAAGTCTATAAGCAAAACACCTCTTGAAATTATCCACGTCGACTAAGCGCGTGACACTGAGTACAACAATGTAACCCCTTTAAGTGATATCTGAGTCATCAACCATCCACCCCGAACCCGGAAACTAGATAACCAAGTCTTCATTCTAGGATTAAGCACGAGCAAGTTATCTATTAAAAGATAAAATAAATACACGCCTTCGAAAAATCCGTCTTCAACGTCACGTAATTAATACCCGATCAAACAAAATCTGAAGCCACAAAAAAATGCCCAATTATTTCTTGGTCTCGTCAAAATAAATTCTCGTCACTTTTGTCTTGTCACGTTGTCACGGCACTTTGTCACATCACTTTTGTCTCGATAATGTCCAAATTATATCATAATACACAAAAAAATTTATTCAAAATGAATAAATTTGAAACAAACAATTTTGTGTATATTTAGTTTGAAGACACACGGCCCAACTCAATTTAAACATAGCCAATGTTTATCAAAGAAAAACGAGTGTCCGAGGCCCATGTCACAAACCCGGTCCAGCATCATGGAATATATAACTTTCCCCAACCCTAATTTAACTCACAAATTACACCTAATCCTCTCACATCCTCGTTAGATCCGCCCCCCATTTTCACTCCCACCAAACTCCCATCTTCTCCCATCTCGTTTCACTCACCCACAAAGAAACCTCCGTCCATCCCCACTCTTCTTATCTGCACATCTCATCAATCTAAAAAAACTGACGTAACCATTAACAAATCCTTATCTAAACACATATTAAACCCATTAATCACACGAATCATACGAGCCCTACGAATCCCACGTCTTAATCATAGATGATGAATGGCTTCAAGATCAATTGATTGGTCACAGGTAGGTTCGAATATTTTTGGATGTGTTTGCGTGACATTTGTTTGATTTTAACGAAAACAAAACAAATAATTTATAACAGATATGTTATAAATATTGTTTATATTTCGAATATTAAATAAGGGTAAAACCCTTACATCAAACGATGATGATGATATAGGCTCGGGGTGAATGAATCAGTGATGATTTTATGGTTTTCGTGGGTCTTGATCTAAAAGATCTTGATTAAATCATATAACACACAAAACCAATAAATCTGAGATTATTTAATTATGTTCGAGTCTAAATGAGTTGTTTTTAGTCCGAGTCTTAGGTTGGAATGGGGATTAGGAGACGATGGGATAGGATAGTTCATGGTGTTGAGGTGATAAAAGGTTGGTCTGTTAAATTGTGTTCGACTCAGTGAGTTTAACTGAGTCAACTCGGTAATTACCGAGTTGACTCGGTTGGGTTGGTTTCAGTCTTGGTCATAGTTTTGGTCCCGGGTCATGTTGTCAAGTCTGTCTATCGCAATGAACCTTTTTGTAAAAATTCATCGCAATAATTCACACTCCATCGCAAAGTCAAACAGAAACAGAGTCCATCGCAGTCAAATGTCATATTACGATGGAACCCATTATGATGGTACCCATCGCAATGGTACCCATCGCAATGGTTACCAGCCATCGCAATATTGAGAACAAATGGGCAGCATGACGACGTATCTATGCCATTGCGACAGGTCCGACCACCCATCGCAATGTGACTCATCGGAATGAGTCCCATCGCAATGGGTATGTCGAACCCATCGGAATGTGACAAAAACACTCCATCGCAATCCATGCGATCGTACCAAGAAGCAGAAATCCAAAAGTGGTCCTTGTTCCTGAAAATCCGGGACAATGAATCTGAATATGTTTTCTGGGTAAATACATCTTCATCTTCAAAAAATGTTACACAACCCAGAAAAACAGTACTTCTAAATGTGGACAAAGATATGGTTTAAACTGATAGATGAGACTGACCAGCAGACCAACAAATAAACCATCTTTTTTGGACAGATTGGACAATAAAAAATAGTATGACACATGATAACAAACTGTTTGGACAAAACAATAGCATGACGTGACAAAATTTTTTTGACAAATCAGACAAAAATGAATGTAACGAGACACAAAGAATAAAATAGACCACCAAATCGCATATATAAACACAATCCAAGGATGGAACCGTGGCTCTGATACCAAATGTAGAAAAGCTAAAATGGATCCGGTGGTCTAATGTGGTGGTAAATGGTGGTGGAAGCCATTGATGGCTTAGAGAGAGAGAAGAGAGGTTGAAAGAGAAATGTAAAATGTATTGAAATGAAAACAAATGACAATCAACACCCCTCCTTGGAAGCTAAGGAGGGGTATATATAGTCACGCACACAACCTAAACTTTACAACGAGCCTAGTCTAGTCTAAATGTGCGTGACTATGATAACTAACGGGAATTCTTAAATGTCGTCACATAAAGTGAGTGACTATGATAACTAATGGGAATTCTTAAATGTCGTCACATAAAGTGAGTTTCCAACACTAACAATCTCCCCCAATGTGAGGTCATAACTCTTTGATATTTGGAGTTCAATGGATATTACGAATTTCGTCATAAATGAATCTTGAATGTGTAATAGTAGTCTTGTTCCTTCATGCTGTGATCTTTGAGCCTTTGTCGTTGTCTTTCGACTTTGTCTTTTATCTTGAGATCTTTAAATCATTCTTGACTTGTCTTTGCCAGTTTGCGATCTTGTGTCTTTATCCACATGCTCATACTTCGCATCATCTTGAAAGCTTGCTAACAATCTCCTTTGAATAGAGGTCATTCCTCTACATTAATTGTTAAGGAAGATTTTGATCATCAGAGTTGCGTAAGTCTTTAGCTTTCTTTATTGTTGAATGTCTTTGGGCATGAGTATGTGGTTTTGAATCTTTAACTTTGCTGAGTACACCGTAATGTGACCTTCTTGAGACAAAACATAGACACGGACTGAACGGCTTTGACATTCATCCTAAATCGGTAGCGTTTTACCTTCGGTCGGTGAAGACCGTTACACGATATTAAATATCGTACCTGTGATTAGGTAGATTCAATTAAGAATCTCCTTGACAGGGTTTCGCGGTTGTACTAGTCGTTCTATTTATTCGACCGTCTCAAAGCAAGACTACGAACATAAAGAGTTAATCAATTGGATAAATATCCGCTTGATTAAAGTCGTCAATTCAAATTCCTGGAACAAGTTTGATTCATTAAGAATCATACCATTGTTGCTTTCCAGTTGACACAAGCTTGATTCATAAGAATCTCGCAAGTTACCTACCGTAGCGCTGTTTGATGTTGACGCTAGAAGGATTTCCATTCGTCACTGTGAATATTAGTAAATATCACTCTGAATGTTCTGGCAAGACCATAAAGATATTGCGTAGACACCTAATAAGTGTGTAAACACTTATCCTTTTGCCACTAAAATCAAGGGAAAACAGGACCTAATCATGTGTTTAATATCGTAAAAGTCGGAATTACGCGTGGTTTTGTTTTTTTGTGTGAAGTAGGTACAAAAGATTAAAAGGAAAGAAAACACGGGATTTCACGGTCAAATATTGAAGAAAAGTTCAAGAAAGAGACAAAGACAAAGTCAAAGAATCAAAAGTGTGCCAAAGATCACGAAATCCGGCAAATTCGACACGACTTTGAAGAAAAGAGCATCAAAGCCAAATTCAAGCTCGATTTTAGTGGATTTAATTTTTATAAAGATTATTGGGCTTTGTGGGTCCCACAATTGCTTATTGTGCCCAAAAGCCCATTAGTGGATTTAAAGTATATACTTGTGGATATCAAGCCCAAATAAAGCCCATTTTCAATTACAATGGACGGATGGAATAACATTGGGCCACAAGCCCAATAATTAAACAAGTTTACTAGGGACGGTTTACCCATTTGGTCAAAAAGAAACAAACGACTTGTTTATTTACCTATACACAATCACTCACTGAAAACAAACGAAACAATAAGCTAAAAAGATAAATCCTTTTCGAAATTTAAGAGACGAAACTTAATGAAATAAAATTTAAAAAGTAAAACTTTTTAAGAAAACTTTGAAATCAAATAAGCTAAATACAAAATAAGCCAATAAGGTTGTCAATCTTATAGCCTAATCCGTATGAAAACTTAGAACGAAATAAGAAAATAAACGTGATAAGCAACAAGATTAAGCAAAAACACTTTGAAATCCGAACCAAAATCAAATTAAAAAACACGAAGAGGAGAATGAGAATATTGTAAAAACTTGATAAAAGGAAAGGTGCAAAGATTAAAGAACACGAATTTAAAGAACACGAATTAAAAACTTACTTGGAATTAAATGGTAATTAAGGTACGAGACAAGTATTTAAATTTGACAAGTATTTAAATGACGAGGTAATTAAAAGTGGAAGAACTAATTGTCACTATTAGCCAACAAAAACTAATGAAATGAAAATGAAGGCTATATATAGGAGATTAGGAAGGTGTTTAGAGGAAGCTTCCTCCCCTCCTTCCTTTCTTCTTAATTGCATGATCAAGTCCTTAAGCTTCTTTAATCTTCTTAAATCTTCTTATTACTTGGACTTTATTTTGGGATTTCTTCGAACTCGTCTTTTAATTCTTCAATAAATAAGACTCGAGTTCTTCGGCTTTAAGTAAACTTCCGTCTTTTGACTTTTTCTTCGATAAATCTTCAGAATTGGTCTTGGACTTCCGTTCTTTTCGCACTCTTGACTTCTTGACTTCATCTTTCATCTTTTTCTTCAATAAAAGCCCGTGAATGCCGTGTTTTCTCCACTTTTCACAATTTCGTCCTAAATCACAACAAAAACACAAACCACACATATTCCGACATAAAAGACATAAAATACACGTTTGGATCGGTTATTATTGTAATTAAGTGGTAAAAAGGATGGGTATTTACACACCTATCACTCACCCACACACTTGGTTTCGTTACATCCTATGTAACCCACTCACCCTTTCCCTCATCTCTCTTAAACAAACAATCTTTTACCCCAAAACCCTAATCAAAAGGTTACACAAGAAATTGGGGCTTTTTATATAGGCGCGTGATTCACACGATGGGGAATTAATTCCCCATCTTAATCGGAGGAGCACCATGTTGTGGTCCTCATCTACGTGGCCTCTCCTTTGCATGTGATTGGATGAAACAAATCACCACAAACCAATCCTCCAATAAGAAGGCTCCACATCAGATGCAAACTAGCACAAGAAACACAACCCATCCATGGTGGCAATCCGTGTGATGGGTAATGTGTTCTCAGCCATTAGATTGAAGAATGAAGAATGAGAGAAGAAAAGAGCGGTTGGGATTTATCTACTTGCTCACAAAGTTTCACTAGCAAGGTTTCTAGGATTTTCCTATAAAAACCCCTCATCCTGTAATTCATTGTGTGCCATTTTTTTATATTTACTTTAATTTTATTTTTGAAAAATTAGATGTTAGGTTAAATGTAATTTTCTTTTCCAAGTATTGTACTGATCTTTATTATCAATGAAAGATATTTAAGTTTTATTAAATCCGCATCTTATATTCTTCTGTTTAAATTTCCTGTTTGTTTTTAATTTTCATTTTGTTAAATATTATTTGAAAGCTTAATATTAATTAATAAAAGTAAAAAAAAAGTGGATACAAACTTCCCACTGGAAGTTTGTTAAAAACTGGTTTGTGGATTTGAAGAGTTGATGTTTTATGGGTTGATGATTCGATGATGATGTTTGGGTAAAGGCGGTGTTTGATTTGGGCTAAAAGGGGGCTCAGCGCTCACCCTTCTACTCAACGGATTCGTCTCCAGGTTTAACTTCTTCTTTTTATTAAGTTTTAGGTTAATATAGATTTAATTTGCTTGTTTTGCTTATTTGGAGTTTAGATTTGTTTGGTCATATGCTAGTTTAAGTTTTTAGTTACTGATTTTAAGTTTTTTCTTTGGAATTGGATTATTTGGTATTTGATTTAGTTACTGATTAAGTTTGCTATTTAGTTTGAGTTGTTTTGATTTTTATTCAGTATTCTGCTTAGTATTAATATGTTCATCTACTTTTCTTTGTTTAGATTTTTGTTTGGATCTGCTTAATATGATTCGTCGGTTTAGTTTGTTTAGATTGGTTTAGTTTGAATTGAGATTGTTTGATAAGGTTTACTTTGCTTATTGTATTTATTTGGTTTACTTTGCTTATTGTTTATAAGTCTGCTCTTGATTTATAAGTCTGATTGTCGATTGCTGTTAAGTTGGTTTATTTTTTAGTTGCTTAGTTGCTGTTAAGTTTTGGTTTATAGAACTTTGCTTAGCGTATTTTTTATAATCTTAGCTGATTTGCTTATTTTGTTGTTGCTGTTTGGCTGTCAGATTCATTTAATCTGATAGACTTTTTAATTCCAAAAATAATATATATATATATATATATATATATATATATATATATATATATATATATATATATATATATATATATATATATATATATATATATATATATATATATATATATATATATATATATATATACATATATATATATATAATTTGCGTTCATGTGAGAACCAACCTTAAAATAAAAACAATAAGAACCAACCAAAATTTGACATGTGGCCTTTTATTAAAACTATAACTAAAATTAAAATAGTATAATTAATAGATTCAAAAGGGCTTAATAGGTATTTTGTTCTCCCATAACTCTCCTATTTTCACTCCTTCTAAAAATGAATCAGGCAACAACTCTCTCCAATAACTAAAATACGCAACCATCGTTTATCTCCATTTTATTCTGTCATCTTCTTTTTAAAAACTAAACTCTAAAAGAAGACATCATAACCGTAACCGTATTTGATGCCCAAAACTAAAATCGAACTGTTGTCGGGCTGTCTAATTCTGGCGACTACAACCACTTGTGTGTGTAAAATGGTTTTGCTCAAATCAACAATCCTGACGACTACAACAGCAATCACTCGAAAGACACACCATGTTCCGGCGATCTTGTTGTGAATTAAATGTGATATATCTTTTTTCTTTACATCAATGTATCACTTGTTGGATCTTCAATAAAAAAAACTTATGTGTCAACCGAATATTTACATATAAAAGATCTTCATATATCAATGGATGGTTTTCTGATAAGCCTTGTTTTAATCCTATTTATTTTTTTTACTTTATTCTCTTACAGATCTACAATTTAACATCATATAAAAATTATGTATCGATTTGTTTTCTTCCTATATAAAGTTGTATCAATTGTAGTACCGTATAAAATAAGTGTTTATTTTAATGGGTTGTATATTTTTGGGTTATTTATGTATTTTTTAGTGAGTCGTGTATTTTCGAATACGTATCACTTGATTTATGTTTTTCGGATACGTATCACTTCGTCTTTGTTAATTACTTTAGTCGTGTATTTTTTCGGATATGTGTCATTAAGATTTTTTTTGTGTATTTTTTTTCAAATACATATCATTTTCAGTCGAATATATATATTTTCGAATACGTATCATTCGAGACCGCGAAATAAGATACTTTCATGCGTATGAATATTTATAATAAGTAGGTGGTAATATGTCACTAAAAGTGTATTATAATATTAATGTGTCACTAAAAGTGTATTAATATATTAATGTGTCACTATATACAAGTGTGACGAAATTTAATTTATTAAAACAAATGTGTCACTAATTTTTTTTGACATTTACTTATGTGTATGGTTATACTGTAAAGCTAAAATGTGAATCAGTTGTGGTTAATATCCTCCAACGAAAAAGCGTACGCGGTGTTAGGAATACAAAATTAGTCTTTCTATCCAAGAAAAAGTGTAGACGACGTTGTTTAGAATATACAATTAATCTTTTTAGGAAAATGTGAATGTCAAAAAAATAACGTTAAGAAGACAAGACAACGTATTTTTTCATGGACATGTGATTGTTTAGAAAAGTGGTTTCAAAATGTGCCATTAAATTCATTATATTTACATTACTGCCATTCTATCAATTTTGTATTAATCAATCATTAATTGTACATCTAATGGTTCAGATCGGTTCTTATTGTTTTTATTTTAAGACTGGTTACCACAATAACGCTCCTCATATATATATATATATATATATATATATATATATATATATATATATATATATATATATATATATATATATATATATATATATATATATATATATATATATATATATATATATATATATATATTAATCATTCAAAAAAAACGTCTGGTACGGGTCTCGAACCCGTGACCTTTAGCTAAGCAGTAAAATGCTTTAACCATCCCATCTACCCACTTATTTGTGTTTAATTACAGCTTAGGAAATTAATATAGATTCACTTAATTTGGCTGTCAGTTTATTTTAATTAAAACTTTTCATTAGTTTTAATTAAAAGTTTTTAATTATTTACTTTTATAAAGTTTAAAAAATATATAAAACAAAATAAATATTTTTATTACTTTTAGAAATTTTAAATTGCTTTTATAAATTAGTTTTTTTTATTATTTAGTTTTATTTAAAATTTAGTTTTAAATAGATTTTATTTAAATTAAAAGTTTTAGTTAAAAATTAATTAACGTAAATTAGAGTTAAGTTTAATTTTTTTTAAATTCGTCTCAAATAGTTTTATTTTAAATAGTTTAAATTAGTTTTTAACAGTTTTCTTAAATTTTGTTTAATTAGAATTTTTAATAGTTTAAAAGTAGTTTTAATTAAATGTTTTTTCTTTTCAATTAGATTAATTAGTTTTTAATTAAATAGTTTTAGTTTTTTTAAACATACCAAAAAAAAATACGTTTCACCAAGAACAATTAATCTTACGTTTAATTATAAATCAATTCGAGTGAGTCGAGGAAACGAACTTAATTGCACACAAAAATTCGCTATATTAAAATGGTGCGGCTGCCGCTTCGCTCGTTACGATTGACGATTTGTCGTGAGACGATTTGGATTTTGGGATCCGTTCGATTTTGAACGTTATTTTTCTTGTTAAAAAATCTAAAACATATAAAATCAAAAAGATAAAAATACACAAAAATTAAAAAATCATCAAAAGCAAACTCTTTCCTAAGATTTGCACCAAAAATTAAAAAAATCCAAAATTAATACTTTTCCTAAAGTATTACACCAAAAATACTCCTCTTTATCCTCTATTGTGTTTAATTCTTTTCTCTACCCCTCTTATTTTTAATTCTTCATGGATTCGTACTGCGTAAGGTGTGGGAGACCATGGGATGGTTATCAAACATGTCAATGGTGTACATGTGAGCGATGCGGCTATCATATCGACAATACACAACTTGGATTTTGTCCACTTTGCAATTCAGGCAATTCTTACTTCACCTCTCCCACATATGAGAATTCGTATCCGCAACATGCACCGGGTTTTTCTCAATACACGTGTTGCAACAATTGTGGGGGCCCTCATGATACTTCTTATTGTCAACCGATGAATTATGAGCCACATTCGTGCTATAATTCCGGTTTTCAACATTTTGAACCCCCACAATACTCCGTCGTTCATCAACCTTCTTTTAAGGAACAACTCACTAGTTTTGCTGGAATTCTAGAAATCTTAAAACAACTCAAAGTTAGTTCGCATGACGAAAGCCGACAAGAGCAAGTATCTAATCTTAGTGCTTCTACTCCTCCTCTTGTGCATTCTTACTATTATGATGATGATGACGATGAGAATTCTATTTCTTGGAATGATCTGGTTGCTCAACATCCTAGTGCAATTGTAATTCCTTCTCTCGATATCCCAAATGCATCTAAGGATTGTGATACATCGAGTGAGATTAGTGATTTTGGTCTCGACAAATTCTTTGATGAAGTTTGTGATGTGCTGACTTTTGCGATGCTTACGGACGAGGTCGCTCTTACGGATGGCATTTCTCCATGTTATGAGGATTTCACGTTTGAAATTTCTCCTTTTCACCCATTTCCACCGGGAGATGCGGGCGATGACGATTTATTCTCTCCGACTTATGAGAAGTTCACCGATGAACTTGCTCTTTTAAATGAGGTGGAAGACGTTATTCTTCGCGACAAATTATTGAAAGTTCATCTTCTTATTTCTCAAATTGAAGCATTGAATTCTACTCCTATCAATGAATCTTTACCTCCGTCTTTAACTCCCGTTGAGAATAATGACCCATATATGGAAGAAATTGACAATCTCTCAATACCTCCTGGTATTGATGATGATGACACGGAGGGGGACATTCTCTTTGATAATTTTATTAATGAAGATATTGTCCCAAGTCCCCCTCCCGAGCACCTTTCCTCCCAACCTTTAGAACCTATTACCGAGGATGAGTGCTTTTACCCGGGAGGTGACATTGACTATTCTATACTTGATACCGTTACGGCTTTGCCACTTGGTGCGCATTCATTGTCTTTGCTTCCTTTACCCATCCCACCTCCCGTGGATCACAACCTCACATACTTTTCGTATGTTGAGAGGACTTTTCTACCTTTTAAGACTTATCCTACTGCCTCTCACTTATTAATGTCCTCCGGGGACGATGATTAGGTCTTTGATCCCGGTATAATATTAGTGGTTTCCCCATGGACCATTTAATCCGGGGTCGAGTCAGGCTCGTGACTCGGTTAACAAAAACAAGCGCTCTTCGGGAGGCAACCCGAGTATCCTTTTTATCTATTTT